>JARYZH020000075.1:0-600000 GCA_030021035.2 Notholithocarpus densiflorus
ATGATAAATTATAATAGGTAACAACATCATCACCATCATCATGAATTAAAAAGCCATAACAAATTAGCTGGGTCAAAATCTAATAACAGCAATCAAACGTTTACGCATACATTCACTGTTAAAAATATCCCCATAAAATTCACATTCTTAGACCATTATTTAAAAATCAGCATTGGCCCTTTTTATTGCTTCCCACAACAGTTGGAACATTGTTTGCTGCCAAACACAGCAAAGCTGTGCCCCACTGTCCCGCCCACTTTACCCCCATCTACCAAGTGCCAAAAAAAGCAGGACACCACACAAGTAGACAGAAAATTATTATACTCAGTAATACTATGTCTTTATACATTAACAGTGAATATAATCATAGATTTAATTAATGAGAGAGAGAGAGAAAAAAAAGTATCAATTCCAAATTAGTTGAGTCAGCAACTTTTGTGGGGAATTTTTGGTTTGATTTAAGCTTTAGATGCTATGACTTTGTTGGTTGCTTAGAAATGAACGAAGGAATTTATTTTTGCTAGAGATGATTCTTGATAGAAGCTTCTATTGTGGTAGTAATGTTTGTTCACTTTTTGATCTTGTTTTCTCTTATTCTTTTATTTATTTATTTTATGTTTTAAGAGAAAAGAAACATAAAAAAGAGAAAAAATACATATTTAGCTTCATTTTTAATACATATTATAAATATTAAATGTTAATATAAAATTTTTATTGTAGAGTATATTATAAAGTAAGTTATTAAAATAGATAAAGTAGTGTTTTGAGTAGTTTAAAACATAAATTTTTTAAAGTGAATGCTCTCTCAGTGAACCCGGTGAAATTGTTAAAAAGCTATTTTATCAACTCCAGCTAAAGTTAAATTTTTTAAGCCACTGCTAGCAATTTACTGTTAATACTTTTTAATATTTTTTATTCCCCCGCTCTCTCTCTTCTCTCAGATCTCATTCTCTCTCTCAGCCACTTCTCTTCACAGCCTACTGCCACCGATCTAAAACTCCGTCGAGTCACCACTTCCATCAAAACCCGACCCACATATAGCGCGATCGCCGAATCTAGAAACCCAAACTGACCGATCTTGACATCGCAAGAAAAATACAGGGAATGATTTGTAGAAATGGAGAGGCAAGCACAAAATAATCAAGAAGTGTCATCTACAAAGGTTGGAGGGGCTAAGATCGAAGGACATTGAAGAAGGTTCATGTGAAATTTATTTAAAATTTATGTTTACTCCATCTACTGCATCTAATAGTGAAGTCACTGTTTCTAGAGATCAAAAGGACCAAGAGGTTTCGAATTCTGAAAAGATATCACTGAGAAAGGCATCAAAGGGGCTGCAAGAGGAGTGGAAGATATCACTGTGTTT
The DNA here is from genome assembly GCA_030021035.2 of Notholithocarpus densiflorus. Classification (NCBI taxonomy): domain Eukaryota; kingdom Viridiplantae; phylum Streptophyta; class Magnoliopsida; order Fagales; family Fagaceae; genus Notholithocarpus; species Notholithocarpus densiflorus. Next base: position 1,367 of record JARYZH020000075.1, read on the forward strand.
GTTTGTTTGTTTGTTTTTTCTTTTTTGGGAGGTGGGTTGTGATTGTGATGGTGGTTGTTGTGGCCGGTGGTGTTGGTCTATTTTAATGGGTTTTGAGGTGGGTTGTTGATGACGATAACGGTGGTTGTTGTTGTGTTTGTGTCGGTGGTTTTGTTTTGGGTTTTTTTTAGCGATGAGTTGTGGTGGTGGAGGTGGAGGTGGGGGTGGTGGTGGTGGGAATGGAGGATGGGTGGCGTGGTGGTGGTGGGAATGGAGGATGAGGTGGTGGTGGTGGTGGTGAATGTGGCTGGTTGCTATGAATTTTTGTGGGGGGGTAAGTTTTATTTTATTTTAAAATTTTTGTTTGATGCTGGGTGTAACGTGAAGTGAAGTGGTAAACTACAACATCTTTACCACAAATGCTTGAGGGTGTTGTTCAAGTGCTTGTTCCACCTTGCCAGTGTCCTTGTAGTAGGACAGTAACTATGTCTTAGTATTTACTCTCTTTTGCAATATGCCATCATATATATATATATCTTTTGTTTGTAGTTAAGTTTGTTTTTGGTCTGTTGCTATAATGATCTTTGTTATATTGGTTCGTGTGCTCCAAGTTGTTTATCTGTAGAAGATACTAGATATGTTTCCATAGTTTTTCAGATATGAATTATGAATTTTATTAATCAATAAAGTGCCACTAATTCCTATGGAAAGTTTGTTTTCAACTACAAATAAGAGGTTTGATCAACTGTGTTCTGTTTTTTGTTTCCTGTTTCTTGTCCCGCGTGGTTGTGATTTTGCTCTCCGTTGTATTCTATTTCTTTTGTGTTTGTGCTTATAGGAAGTTATTAGCTTATCAAACACCAGAAAAAAAAGATGAAAAAGAGGGAAGAAAAATAAAAACAAAAAGCTTGCGATGATATTGAGACAAATGCTTGATTGTTTCGAAGAAAAATATTTTCATTACTTTACGGTATTTGTTTTGTTGTAAAATATTGGTAAAACTCAAGGAAAACAACAAAATCTGAAGCACATTTTACAAAATAGCCTATTGGTTATGAGGGTTGAGAGAGTAGAGATACCTGAAGAACATATTAGATTTTGATAATTAGGCCAAAATCAATTGCATCTTAAATCGTCAGTAACTTGATGCAAGTGAGCTAAGGTATAGCTACAAAGCAAACTTTTTTAGTTTCAGTACGTCCAGTTAATTATCTATTCTTTTGCAGTAAAGGAAAAAATGGAGGTATATTAAGTCGATCTGAACTATATATAAGTAATTGTGGATAACTCAGTTGACAATAGTTGTTAATTCTATGGGTATATCAACATAAAATAACTTCTGCAAATGTTGCATGGGTTTATAATTTTTTCTTCTTTCTCCCTTTCAACTGTTTTTACACCCTCTCTCCCAGAAGTTCAAAATTCCAACAGAAACAGTTAGATTACCCAAGGTGATAAATAAAGGTACCCTCTTGTGATTTATAATTTCTTTCCTATCTAAGCTAAGCTTCCTGTGTTTAAAGTCATGAAGTTGCGATGCAAACCACACCAACATGCAAACTTCAAATCCATAATTAATGTGAAATGCAAATTCAATTTGATGTACAAGTACATGCAAACAGAAAACTTCAATAATTGTATCCAATTAATGACCAAGCATGCCACTTCGCTTACCATTTGTACGTGCAAGTTAGATTTGAGCTTATATAGAGAAATAAAATAAGTTATCTAATAGGACATCTATATGAAAAAGTTTCTAAGTAACAAAGATACGAGCTTTGACATGACAAAAGCTAGAGAAGAAGAAAGTGATAGCAAGAATGTAAAAAGACACAAGATGTACATGGAAAACCCTAGAAAATGGATGAAAAACCACGGTTTGAGCAAGAATGGAATATTCTTGCTCTGCTCAGCTTTGTATTATGTGGGGAAAAGAGGTAACTCTTGTACAATAAGGGCGTTCTTCCTTAAAGAGAGATCTTGTTTTCTACCTTCCTATCTTATCAACTTTCTACTCTCTTCTCTAAAGATCTACTTGGGTTCTTACCCTAAAAATACATCTGCATGTTCCTCTTATAATATGAGGAATATGGCTGAGTACAAAGACAGGTGTTAAGTCATCATTTTCTTATTTTGGATCTTTTCATAGCTATGATATTATTTGGTGACTGGAGGAGAGAAAATGCGCCAATGTGGCACTGTGGCCCATGGGTAGGTGACTTTGCCACTGATTGGGAAACAGGCCCTGGACAATGAGAGGGACATCAGGAGTACTGTGAATGATATGCGTGTCTCTGAAGTGATCCAACATGCAGTCAACCAATAAGGGGTGTTCTCATAATTGCTAACCTTAGAAAGTCACTATTTCCCTTTTTTAAGTGTTTGAGTACTATGTCAGGTGCATATCTTACTTCCTTCCTAAGGCAGTTACGCCTTTGGCACGAACCAAGAATAGGATCTTTTAGCTAACGCTTCCTCTTCCTTTGCTCACAGCCACTCCACGTGTAGTGTCCAGATCCAACCACATATGCATTCTCCCATGCCTTAGTGGTGTAATGTACACCATTGTAAAACAATGTTGTCTTCTTTTTGGGCCATTGATTTGTCATTTGAAGGATTGAGATTAGGTTGCACGATGCAATAGTTCTTAATGGCTAAGATTGAGAGTTGAGAAAAGAAACTTTCAATCTTAACCATTAGATAAAGAAAATGAGAAAAAAGTAGAAAAGTTAAAATTAAAAAGAAAAGGTAGTAAAAACAATTTGTGAGTGAGAAGGGGGTAATTAATTACACCTGATCCGAATCCTCATTTGAGTATACATCACCAACCAATTGGAAACATAAAGAGATTGGAATTCTCTTTAAGGTTGTGTTTGGATGGCAACATTTGGATTTGGATTTGGATTTTAAATCCATTGATTTAAAATGCCTTGATTTGAAATCCTTTGATTTTAAAATTTCTTGTTTGGGTCTTTTTAAACAAAGAAGGATTTGAAATTCATCATTTCAAATTACATTGTTTGGATATCTAAATTTGGATTTGGATTTAGATTTAAGATCAATAAAATTTATTTTTTAATTATTATTTGTCTTAATCCTTCTACATTTTAATTTTAGTAACATTTTTAATAAATACATGAGGTAATATTAATAATTTAATTGACAAGATAATAACTAAATATCTTTAGTCATAAACAACTAAAAAAATATTTTGCCAATTATTGACAACTAAATATTTTAAATAGAAAAAGGACATGTAAGGCCCTTCTAAATCCATAGGTATTTCATAGGAAAAAATTGCTAAAACGATAACAAATTACACTAGTTTTGCTACAACTCACCACATATCATTACAATATAATTATCCTAAATCCATAGGTATTCCATAGGAAAAAAAAACTTGAACCACAACTTTTTGCCTTGTGGCGAGTTGTGCTGGAAGTTGTGTAATCAGTTGAGCTAAGTGGATTTAAATAAATAGAAATCTTAACCATAAAATTGATAAAATGAAGAGGATTCTATTACGAGACGCATTAGAATTCAATGGACTTAAATAAATTTTTTTCCTCTAGAAAAACATGAAGAAAAAATTAGCTCAGAATTCACTAAGTTAAAACTATGGTTTACTCTTTTTCCTTTTTTTTTTCAACTACTGGAACACACCTTGCCCTGCCCTCTCTATTTTTCTTCCAGAAAACAAAATAATCTAAGATATAGCATTCTGGAAGAAAAAAAAATGCTGATTCTTGCTTAAGAAGAAGCAGAAAAAAGTACTTTGTACTAACCAAACATCACCTAAGTTTCCAGCCACTGATTTTGATTATTCAAACTGCATACAAATTATAAGAGACCCTACAAAAGGGCCAAATATGAGGAAGAATACAAGCACATAAATTTGATCTGATATATGTTTTAAAATGAGTAACTCACGGGAAATAGCAACATTTACATCACATAGAACATAGGCATAGGCATAGGCACTCAGACTTGATGACACTACAAGAAGACATGCTTAGCTCTGCTATTTGCTTACATCTATGGAATCAAGCCTAGAAAAAGTAGCTAGCAGAGACAACATTGACAAAAAAATCGACTCTCTGTTCCTCCACATGACATTGATTTCCCCAAAAATAAAACACATTCATTTATTCTTATTAGATTCTTTCTTGACTACAAAATTAGTTGGTTCCCACAAAATCAAGCAAATTGAACAAAACCTAGATGATATTTCCATTCATATATCAAGTTTCATTTGTCAAGTAGATTGTACATGTGCAACCTTTATTTTTAAGGTTACCTTTGAATTCTAATCACCAGCATAAAATGAGAAGGTAGCAAAATTATGTTCCTAACCCAGAAGGCAGCTTAGAAAAGGAATTCAATGTTGACCGATACCATGAGCCTATTTAGGAAAATCAAATTTGAAAGAGAGCAATTGAGATCAAGACTGGACTTTTGGCCAGCCAAGTCAAATCTAATTAGTCTCAATATTTAAGACCAGGCTCAAGTTTCTACTCTGAATATATATTATGCTTAGTAATCTTGTGGATATCGTGGTTCCACAGGAGTCAAAGTGGTACATGCATGAAGGAAAAAATGTGTTCTACAAAGGAAACATTACTAATGATCAAGTCTTTGACAGGCAGGTACAATGTACACAGTCAGCAACATAGGCAACTTGGCAACATCATGATAATCTGGTGGTATATAGAGAAAGTAGACATAAAACTGATGAGGTACGAAAGAATTGGCAATAAGCACCGATAGCTATAAAGGGAATATTTAACAAGTGATGGACAAATGATGATAAAAGTTTTGCAGCTAAAGCAACAAATGGAATGAAAAAAATTTTATGGGATGTATAAGCATTCACTATGACAGTAGTCCTCATTTTCCATCATCACAATATCATTGTTTCAAATGAATATTCTCTCACTTATTACTTCACAACTCATAAACAGTTTATTGAAGCATTTCATCAAACACATAATTTGCATTACAAACCCACAAATGAAAATTAAAATAGAAAATAAAAACAAACCCAAAACATATCATTGAAAATACCATGAAACAAGATGCACAAACAAATCAAACAAGACCAGGGGCGAAGGCAGCATAGGGCGAGGGGGGCACTTGCCCCCCCTAACTCTGTAAAAATGCCTTAAAAGTTACTGTATTGGTTTAAAAAGTTTGACACTTTGACCCCTCTAATAAAAAAATAAAAAAAAAGTAGCCCCACTCCCACCTTAAAGAATCAGACCAAAGTCCTAACCTCTGATATGTCTAAGTCATAACCTCATATTATTTTTTTCTTAGTTTTTATATTGTATACACGTTTATTTTTTTTACCTATCCCATAAATAACTTACCTTCCTTGCTTATCTCATAAATAACTTATCCCATAAATGAATGATGAAATGCCGTTATTTCTTAACTTTTTTACAATTTTTAAATCTAAATTTTTGTTATAAACTTAAATTTTAAATACTTAGAAAAGATAGAGAAATAAATGTTGAATTTTACATATTTTAAGAAGCAGTTAGACAGTAAGACATATATACAACTTTACAAGTATTTGCTATATTTTTAATATTTTTAGATTTCATAAAATAAAATAAAAAACTTATAGATGAATTTTTCCTTAATTTATTTTAAGGAATCAAATTAGATGTCTAAACTTTATGTACTTATTCTTCTAAAAAAAAAACTTTATGGATTTACATTAATCTCTTCTTTTAACTGTTAGTAACTATGAATTGGTTATTTTTGTTTCTTTCTTTTAACAATAAGAAAAATATACTTGTAATTACAATTGTTTATTTACAATTTATTTTGTTACTGTTATGGATTAATATATTTAAATTATTTTTCTTTTAGTATTGTCTTTTAATCTTGCCCCTCCTAGACTCAAATCTTGGCTCCGCCACTGAACAAAACCCACAAACAATCAAATTAAACCCAAACAAACCCACAAATAAATCAAATAAAACCTACCGGAAAAACCCACATCCCTTTTGGATTAGATTTAGTAGAAAGAGAGAATTAGAGAGGTTAAAGAGGAAAATAAGAGTTGAGAGAACAAACCTGAAGTTGCCTTGCCGAGAGTGAGGGGGAAGAAGAGTTTGTGAGTTACGGCTAGGAAGAGAGACATGGAGAGCCCAGAGAGAAACAGTGTGCGTGAGAGTGAGAGATTTCTAAATTCCTGGGTTTTTGAAGGTATTTCAAATTCATGGATTTGGACCCCTGAAATCCAAGATGGATTTGGGCCAAATCCAAATCCAATTCTTTTTAGTTATCCAAACAAAGGATTTGGATTTGGGCCCCCTCAAATTCAAATCCAAATCCAAATTCATGTCATCCAAACAGACCATAAAGGAAATTAACCAAAACATAAACGCACACCAGTTGTGAGTGTGTGTGTGTATATATATATATATATATATATATATTCTAATTAGCTCAACCGGTAAAGTCTTTGATAGTTGAATAAGAAATCTGAAGTTCAATCCCCGAGTGAACGCCATAAGTTGAAACTCTCTCTAAAATATATATAAATATATATATATATATATATATATATTTGCTACAAATATAAATTCTTTGTTCCACTTTTTTGTTTTTTACTTAATGCTCTACCAATCATAACTTGTCATGTATTCATTTGATTGATTGAATTGTGGAACACAAAGTGGAATATAAAATGTAGGACAAGAAGATTTGTATGGGCCAACCACTGACATAATTCTTCTACTCACCAATAATAACTTGTCACTTAAGATTTGTTATGAAAATGTTATAAATGTGGCATTACTCTTTTATAAAGAAAGAAAAAGACATACACATCGAGTTGTTATTAGTAGAGTATAAAGTAGAACACAAAAAATAATACAAATTGGTGTCTTGGTTTAATGATAAAGAACTATCATAAAAAACGGACGCCATAAGTTGAAACACTCTCTCAAAAAAAAAAAAATATATATATATATATAAACATTTGCTACAAATATAAATTCTTTGTTCCACTTTTTTGTTTTCTAGTTAATGTTCTACCAATCATAACTTGTCATGTATTCATTTAATTGATGGAACCGTGGAACACAAAGTGGAATACAAAAAGTAGGATAAGAAGATTTGTTATAAAAATGTTATAAATGTAGCATTACTCTTTTATAAAGAAAGAAAAAGACATACACATGGAGTTGTTATTAGTAGCGTATAAAGTAGAACACAAAAAATAATACAGAAGATTTCAATAGTTATTTACAAAAAACTACTGTATGTGCCTTTGCTTCTAATCTCAAGTTTGAAATCTCTTGTAACAAAAACCAAAAGAAACCCCTCCAAGTCCGAACAAAACGAAGGCATTGCCTAAAAATGCAAGAGCAAAAAAACTTACACAATCTTGTCCAAACTCACCACTTTTTTTACCACTCACAACTCACTATATAACGAGTTGTGATAAAAGTAAGAACTACAATCAAGCGTTGGTAGAACATAGTTGTTGTATCAAGATTGTTGGGTTAAAATGAATTGACCCCTTGCAATTAATTAATTAATTACCCAAGTTAATTAATTAGATCAAATTACATGCAATAGCGTGGCAGCACAAACAAATCACCAAAATTTCTAAATGCAGCAGAAAATAAATTTGACACAGGTGATTTGTTTATGAATGAGGAAGACTACCGAGGCAAAACCCCAACGGGTGATTTTAAAGTCACCACTCCCAAGAATCCATTATTATCAATCACAAACGGTTACAAGTATAAAGAATCTTACCAAACCCTTTGGTCTATCCCGAAATACCAACCTACAGTTGAACCCTTACCCCAATACCCAATTGGACTTGTATTGTAGGGCAATCTTTTCGTTCAATGCACGAATCTCAGTACGTGACTAACCGATGATGCACGGATCCCAATACGTAACTAACTCCTTTACATGAATCTCAGTACGTGACTAACTCCACAACAACCCTTTAATTGATGTAGTTGATTTGCAATAACTTCACATAGAAACACCAATAAGATCTTCAATGATGGTGTGAGAGACTTTGCTTGGTTACAGAACCCAAAGGCGTACAAGAAATGCAGCAAGAACTCTTTCTTCTATAGGAGGAGGCTAGGGTTTCAAAAAAAAAAACCTTATGAAACTCTCTAGGGTTAGATTTTTCTTTTTCCACTTCCTTGTTTAAATAGGAGCTCAATAAGCTCTCCTATTCCAAATAGGTATACACAAACCTTGGGCTTTCATAGTCCAATAAGGATTATATAAACCCATAAACAAATAGCCTTTTAGAATAAAAACATTGCTGGCTATAGTCTAAATCTCGTAAGCTTGATAGATCGAGACATGTGTCGAGTTTTAATGAATCTTGACACATCGAGCTTCTGTCGAGGAGGTATCGAGACCTGCAGATTGCACTTTTCTTGAGCAGTTCTTGAGTAATCTTCATGTCTTCAATATAACTACTTGTAGTAGCTTATACGGAAGAATTGCAACAACTTTAATTTAATGAGATGCAGCTGCATCCCATTCCTATTTCCATTTCATCCAATGATTATTATTATTATTATTATTATTTTTATAAATAAATTGAGTTTTTTTTTTTTTTTTCATTCAATGTTACACTTTCTAAGTTTTGTCCTTGTCACTGTTTGTCCATGGCAATAATTATGGAGCTTTAACATTTACCTGGGCCGAGATATATAAATATTTTTCTAAACTACCTTCTAATTAGCCATAAATTCATAAAAAAGCCCCCCCCCCCCCCCCCAAAAAAAAAGAAAAAAAATCATCTATCACCTCCTCGGTTGGAAGGCATATATATAGGCCACACACAAATTAAAAAAAAAAAAAAAAAAAAAAAGCGTCAAAAATACTTCTGCAACATTTTTCTTTTCTAGTCTAATATACATTTAGACAAAAGGTGGGTAAGCATTACTGGACTGTACAAGGGTTGCCAAAGAAGGATAATTCAACGCAACATCAAATCGACGCCTCTAATAACATTTTCTTGACTGTAGAGTTTGTATGTGCTAACCCAAATCAGAACCAAATACCTAAGTTAAACCCAAATTACCTAAATCAAAACCAATCTGACCAAAACATTCAAGATTGAGATAGTTCAAGATTTTTTTTTTTTTTTTTTTTTTTTCAAATCTTAGGATTTCATTGAGGTTTAAAGTTTCTCCAAAATTTGGCTAAAATGTAAAACACACTCTTAAAGTTTGGAAGTGCTTTAATTTTTCTCACTAAAGTTTCAAAATTTTGATTTGCATCCCTAACGATATGAGCCATTTTAATTGGCAACCCTTCCGATAGTATTATGTTGATGTGTCTGTTAAGTGAAACATAAGCTTGGCACATGTGTACTAGTTGGTCCAATTAAATCATGTCATGTAGATTTTATTATTTTATGTAATTAAATATATTTAAAAATCTTTTAAAATTTATAAATTAAATCATTTTAATTTAATTGATTGTAGAGGGTTTATTTAATTTATTTAATTGATCACATGGAAAAATTGCAGTATGGCATTCTTTAATTGGACCAAGTAGCATAGGTAAAAAACTTACATGGCATTTAACGGATACATAAATATGAGCATTAACGGAATAACTATCAATCAAAATGGCTCACAATGTTAGGAACGCGGATCAACATTTTGAAATATTGGGAGGCAAAATCCAAAGACCCGTAAAATTTAGTGGTGTGTTTTGTACTTTAACACAAAATTTTATCAATAGGCTATAAAAATGAAGTGAAAAGTTAATAGATACCCTAAGCACATTAATTTAGAAAATATTTTCAAAAAAGTTTTATGGAAAAAGAAAAAATTAACTAATTTATTTAATAGTTTTTTATATTTCCATGATAGTACTATTAAAAGTTTTCTAAAATGATTTATTAACAAAGAGTCTGAATTTGGAAAGGATAAAGTATAAAACTCATATTTTACATTATTCAATAAGAGATTGTCATATCAGTATTTTACTTAAAACTAACGGTAAACTACATATTTGGTCTCTAACCTTTATAGTGAATGTCAATTTGGTCCCTAACGTTTTAGATATATTAGTTTAATTCCTAACCTTTTGGTATTGTGTTAAAATAGTCTTTGCCGTTAAGTGGTGGATGAAAAATGTTGATAAGACTAACATACATATTAAAATATTAATTTTTTTGCCAAGTAAGTTGCCACGTGTCCTTTAATTTAAAAAAAAAAAACCCTTGGCCTAATAATTTGGGAATTGAATCCATTGTGAGAAAGGAACGAAGGGGACGGGGGAAGAGAGATTGGAGACTTTAAGAGTGCTCAGTCAATAGCGATGGCAACTTACCCATCTACGGCAAAACTGATATAGCTACTGGAAATCAAAATTTTTTCTTAGAAAAATCCCAAAAAACTAAAACAAAGGTCCTGAATTCATTTTATATTTTCATAATTTATTTTAACAACAAAAACACCGATTACGGAATTAACAAACAATCCAAATGAAAACTATTGTAAATTAGAATTAAACGAATAAAATAATCCTCAAGATACATTTCAAACGAGAATAACAACTAGATATACCACTTTATAAAAAAATAAATAAATAAATAAATAAAAAAAAAAAAAAAAAATTCAAAATCAAAACACGATCTAATAAAATATAAATTTTGTGAAAGGCATAACAATTGTTGACTTATATGGAGGACACAGTCACACAGACATGATCTAGTAATATATTATTGAATGATTCTTCAAGCGCTTGATGAGTTGATTGAGTTTGTCGATGCGGATGATGAGATGAGTGAGGAACAAAGGATCGTTGTGCTAAAGCAGTTAATGAACATAGAAGACAAGGATGGCGGCGATGAGGAGAGCGTTGCGCTAGCTTCGTGATGGGTGGGTCGATCTCCACTCAGTCGGGCCTCTCCATTAGCTATATGCCTATATCAGCTTCGCTGTGGATGGATGGGTCACCGTCGCCGTAGATTGAGCACTCTCAAACTCTCCGATCTCTCTTCCCCCTTCCCCTTCGTTCTCCTTTCACAGTGGATATATTATGTTCCCAATCAATTAGCTTTCTTTTTTCTTTTTTTAATTGAAGGGCACATGACATCTTACTTGGCAAAAATAATAATATTTTAATATCTTTGTTAGTTATGTCTGCATTTTCCATCCATCACTTAACTGTAAGGACTATTTTGACACAATATCAAAAAGTTAGGACTAAACTGACACATTCGAAACATTAGGGACCAAATTGACATTTACAACAAAATTTAAGGACCAAATATGTAGTTTACCCTAAAATTAAATATATTCTACTACAATTAATAACACCACATCAATCTTTTACTTAAAACCTCAAATATAATATTTATTGAAAATTTGAAATGTTTTTCTACGTAATTAGATATATTTATATTTCAATAACATAACGATGTAGTATGTGCTTATAGGGAGCAAACCAAAAGCTTACACCAAGTCTTTAAAAAATTTAATCTTGTTAACAAATGCACGAACACAGATTCAAATATGAATACGTATAGCTTCTTAAATTGACAAACTGGTCCGTACACTCACCAAGGTTGACTATGACAAAATTGACGACATTGATTGACCACGTTGCAGTACTATTTAATATTGTTATGACCATCACACAGATTTTATGACCATGACACTGTTTTTGGAACTACCTCAGTTCAGTTGCTTGTTTGAATGGACTCTTTAATTTGTTGAAAAGTTGTGACACAAATCATCCTCAAAGCCAAAAAGACTGACGTGCCTAGAAATATCCCTTGACTGCCAGAAAATTCAATGAACCAAGACAATAGTAACCATTGCATGGCGGTGTTGACTAAAGTAAGATTTTCGCTTTAAGATTGATGAATTATACATATAATTTTGTCACACTCTATTTACTCCTGACCTTAACTCCCATTTTGTTTATTGAATTGGCAATGGCTTTTGCCTTTGCTCTTACTCAAACTCTCTTTTCTTTGCTGCTTCTGCTACCAATTTACAGTACTGTTGCTCAAACTAATGGTGCCATTACATTGGGTGCTTCTCTCTCTGCAACTGATAACTCTTCTTGGCTCTCACCTTCTGGTGATTTTGCCTTCGGTTTTCGTCAAATCAACAATACAAATCTCTTCTTGCTTTCTATATGGTATGCCAAGATTCCTGAAAAAACCGTAGTTTGGTATGCAAGTGAAACATTAGCACCAAGAGGATCACAAGTGAATCTAACTGCTGACAATGGACTAGTACTTACCAGCCCTCAAGGCCAACAGTTGTGGAACTCTAGCCCGCCTAATGTTGCCTCTGGTGTTATGAACGATACAGGCAACTTTGTGCTCAAAGATAGCAACTCCAATGAGGTATGGTCGAGCTTCAACAATCCTACTGATACAATTTTGCCTACACAGACTATGGAAAATGAAGGGTCACTTTTTTCTCGACAATCAGAGACCAACTTTTCCAAAGGAAGATTCCAGGTACGATTTCTTGATGGGAATCTTGTTCTCAATACCATAAACTTGCCCTCAACATATGCTAATGACCCTCCTTATTATAAAAATGGAACTGTTGGTGATAATAATAATTCAAGTCCTGGTGTACAATTGGCCTTAAACGAGCCAGGCTACATGTACATTGTGAGAGAGAACAAACAAAGATTTGTTCTTGGAGAGGGAGTAGTAAACTCACAAACTGATTACTATTATAGAGCCACTCTCGACTTTGATGGGGTTTTCACCCTATATTCTCACCCAAAGACTTCCAGTGGAAGCTGGACTGTTGTCTGGTCTGTACCAGAAAACATTTGCACGGCTATTTATCCTCAACTAGGTGGTATTGGTGCTTGTGGGTTTAACAGTATCTGCACCCTCAAAGATTCAAGGCCAACATGTAAATGCCCACCTGGGTACTCTTTAATCGATCCAAATGATCAGTATAGTAGCTGCAAAGCGGACTTCATACAGGGTTGTGAAGAAGATAAGCTTAGTTCCACATATGATATCTATAGTGTAGAGGAACTAACATATACTGATTGGCCAACAGCAGATTACCTAAGGTTGGAGCCTTTTACAGAAGTGGATTGTAGAAATTCTTGCCTGCAAGATTGTATATGTGCTGTTGCACGATAAAAATTGTGAAAATTATTATAGTAAATAGACATGCATTCTGAAAGTAATAATCTCACTAGAGGACACTTTACAATGACACACGTTTAAGTAAATACTAAAAAAGATGCTACGTTTACAATATTTTTATAATATTTTTATAACAAATCACATATAATTAGTTGTTATTGGTTTAAATTTGAACCTAACAATAAAATTACTTTTTTGCTCCAATAATAACAACCAGTAATAACCTACAACTTAAAATTTATTGTAAAAATATTATTGACATATTATTTCTCAAAGAATAAATGATAATCCATTACGTGATAAATTATGAATGGTAAAATTGTGAATTTACGTGGACTTACTATTAATAACATGTATGCTGTTTGGGTGAATTGTGATAAAAGTCATGAAAATAATTGTATTAAACGTCCGTTTGAATTGAGCTTATTTTTGCTGAAATTGAAAACTGAAACTGAAAATACTGTAGTAAAATAATTTTTAAATATGTGAATAGTGCCGTGAGACCCATTTTTAATGAAAAAATTGTTGAAAAGTGAAATTTGTGGGTCTGTAAACAGTGCACGAATGCACTGTTCATCTTGGAATAGTCAACCTTTGCGGCTACTGTTCATGAACAGTGCATGAGCAGTAGCCGCACTCTCAACTTAAACGCTTGCAAAAAAAAAAAAAAAAAAACTCGAAGCTGAAAACGCAACGCGTTAAACGCGGAATTCAAACTGCTTCTAAGGTGCCGTTTGGATTCAGCGTTTTCCGCTGAATCCTGCGTTCCGTTTTCTTTTTTTTTTTTTTTTTCAGCGCATGAACAGTAAAATCACATGATTTTACTGTTTAAGAGACAAAAATCAATGTAACAGTACTGTTCACGCACTGTAGCAGCACTGTTTATGCATTTAAAAATATTAAAAATGGGTCTCACGGTACTATTCACACATTTAAAAATTATTTTGCGACAGTGTTTTCAGTTTTCAGTTTCAGTAGCAATAAATTCAATCCAAACGGACCCTAAATAGACATAAATTCTGAAAGTGATAGGGGGACATTTATACCACGTTTAGGTAAGGAATAAATGACGTTCAGTGAGAAGTGCGAGCTGTGTAAATGGAGGTTGCTGGACAATATCAAAAGATCAAACTTCAAAGATCAAAGATCGAGGTAAAAGGACGGTTCTTCTGTGTTGGGATTGGACAGTCCAAACTCCACAGTGCTGAATAATTACTATCCACATGTACAGGTCACTACATACTTTAATTTCTATAGAGGTCCGGTTGGCTATGTGGCATGCATCATATCCGTACTGACTTGGACAAGTAAATGTGAGCCCAAATGTGTCATGATGAAAGTAGTGTATATATATAACAGACCTAACACAAGGTTGATTTGCACATATATGCATCAGCAACAGAAAGTTCTAAATTTGAATTTGTATTTGATAGTTTTCTATGGCTACTAAACCAGGAATTCTCACAGACTGGCCATGGACGCCTCTTGGAAGATTTAAGGTGGTGCCCTTATAAGCCAGTGCTAGCTCTCTCTCTCTCTCTCTCTCTCTCACACACATACACATACACAATCTGTGACTTGAGTTTAGGTTGTAAATACAGTTTATTTTTTAAGTTTTTGGATATGGGGTTGTTTGAAAACGTGCACTAAAATGTGGCATATGAACAATGGGCCGTATAATGGTGAGGTTGGTAAGTGTTTGAAATTAACTTTGCTGCAGGGTTAAACACCTTTCTATTTCATCCATGCACGGTGGATGAACAAATATTCCCTGGTTTAGAACTACCTGCTACCAACATATGAAAACTAGGAAGACAATATATATATATATATATGTATATATATTTATATATATACACACACCCACACTCTTCCCTATTTTTAATTTGGTTTAAATTTTCTCTTTTTTATGATAATCTAGGCAGTTTCTCAACACAGCTTCTTAAGAGAAAAAGTTAGAAAATGGTTTCTTAAGGATGGTTGTAAACAAAAAAGGGGTGGATCAATGCAAGTTCAATCTTTCAAATTTTTGTTAACTTCACAATTTTTGCCACAATTATCCAACACAGACAGATTGTGATTAGTTGCATATATATAACTTTTATAGAGACTTAGCTTTTTTTTACCACTCATAATTTGCTATGTAAACAGTTATAACAAAAATTGTGGTATTTTGTGCTATTATAGAGTTTTACTTCTAATAATTTTTTGTAATCACCTTTACATACTTTTTGGTGGTGTTTGTCGGACTTGGCTTGAGTTTAGCTTAGGTTTGGTGCGCTAATGAACTCGGCCCATTAAAATAATGACACAAAAGTAAATAGTGTACCAGAGGATTCAATGACACCCATTAAAAGTGATGACACTAGACCGGACGGATTCAATGCAATCTCAATTGTCTAGTGTACTAAAGCTTTTTAGTTTACAAATGTTTGTCTTACATTTTATGTGTGTGTTGGGGGGTTGTGTTCAATAAGTATAACATTAACCTATATGTATTTAATTGATTAGGACAGCCTCTTGAATTACATGATATATTGATAAGATAAGAATAGGTCTTTTTAAATAGTCTTTCTAAGTGGGCATATAAGTTATTAAAAAAAGAAAGTAGGGCATATAAACATTTTTGCCTCGTATTATTGTTGTTGTTGTTGTTAATCCAAACTTTTGGTTTCTGCTTTAACCAAATCTTTGTTGTTTAATGTGCTTCTTTTTTTTTTGTTTTGTTTTTTGTTTTGTAGTACGTGATCCTAGCTCCTTGGGCCATTAATAGCACCTACTCATTCATAGTTAAGGATAAGAGTGAAAGGTCCCTTTCACTTTTCCTCATATTTCCATTTCTACTATGGAGGGTGCTTCACAACCAAATATGGATTAGTCTCTCTCGTTACTGGACTGCCAAAGGCAAGAACTCGATCGTTGACAAGAGTATCGAGTTTGAGCAAGTTGACAGAGAAAGCAATTGGTCAGTAATTATAAATTAATACGGATACATACATACACACATACAAGTGTATACGTAGAAATTATAATAATCTTAATTATAAATTTGGTGTGTTTTATTTTTATTTTTCCTTACAAATATATTTGGGCAGGGATGACCAAATATTGTTCAATGGAGCCTTGTTCTACCTAGCAAGTAAGACATTGACTCAGGCAGAGAACCTACCATTGTGGAGGACAGATGGAGTAATTATGACGTTTCTTCTACATTCTGGTCCTGTAGAGTTTCTCTATTATTGGCTCCATAGAGCACTGCACCACCATTATCTTTACTCTCGCTACCATTCTCATCACCATTCTTCAATTGCCACAGAACCTATAACTTGTAAGTTTTCTATGTATAAAATAAGGGTCCGGTAAAGATATACATTAATAATTTATTTTAGGAAATATTTATGAAAAATTAAAAAAATTGTCAAAATAGTTAATTATTTTTTCATAAAAACTTTTTAAAAATGGTTTACTAAGGCTACGTTTGGATTGGGCTGATATGTTTGCGTTTGCGTTTTCAGTTTTTTTTTTTTTTTTTTTTTTTGTGCACTGTTTACGAACTCACAAATTACACTTTTCAGCAACTTTTTCATTAAAAATAAGTCTCACAATATTATTCGCACATTTAAAAATTAATTTATAACAGTATTTTTGAGTTTTAGTTTTTCATTCGTACTATTTGTTTGCATTATTGGGCTAGTTACTCACTCTGTTGGTAGGTGAAAATATTTAATCTGACCTGTCCTGTTCATTGGACTCACATTTACCAAGAAAATAGTAAGTTACTATAAATGGTAACTGTAAATATATTATTTAAACTGATTTAAAAAAAATATTATTTAAAAAGAGGGTTGTCAGTTATAACCATTGCAGTTACAACCCAATTCAATTTTAAATGCCTGATTAGTAGCAGTGTTTAAGTATTGTTGTTCAATTTTTAGTTATGTAAAAATATGTGTATGAATGTTATAAAAATACGCGTCAAAAGTGTTATTATTTAAATACTGAAAGGGATATAGAAAAGGAATATTAATACTTATTTGATTAAAATTAAGCTTCCACATCTGTTGGTTATACCTCTTTCTAGAACAAAGATCAATTTTTAATTATACAAGAAAACCTTATTGACCATGAACATACAGATGAAGTTTTTCTTATGGTGTATGTTTCAAAATGCAATTAATTAATGAATCTGATTTGACAACTGAACCTGCAGTGCTCGCAAAATTCAAAATCAAATGGAATGATCAACAAAAGATTAGTGACCTCTACTTGGACCAGAAAAAATCTTGCTGATTATGTCAACAGTTTACCTGACAATCTCCAAGGACACAACTGCACAATGGTCAATTACTTTTTTCAATATAAAATTCATCTCATGTTTTACAGAATCAGATCAACAAAACATATGAGCCTAACCAAGCTACTGATTATGAATGACCTCATAGATCAAACAGGGAATATAACATCCATGGCAACAATACACAAGAATAGAAACTTTTCCTAGTGTTCGCAAATTCTGAGCAAATACATAATTATAGTCTCTAGTGGTTTGCCCAAAGCACTTATCCAATAGGTAGCTAAGTTTCCTGAGTATGTGAGGTTCCATTGCCATGGGACAATTTCTTTCCCAAGCCTGTCTATGCGTGCATAAATATGCATAGAAACACAAGAGACACTAATAAGGGTGACCTAGGAAAAGACCATTTATGTATATTGTACCCTTTTCATAATATCACTTTAATAAAATGAAAGAAAATTTTGAATTCTTAACTCTCTGTCCTTGTGAGAACATTCTTTAACTTTGGTATGAGCATGATGCGGTCTGCTTGTGTATCTTGCAGACCCTTTAGCTGTTCAAACCATTTTAGCAAATCAATCTGAGGCCCATGGACAACCCAAGGTTTAGGTGACCCATTTTATGCCTCTGGCACATGAATATATTATCAATTATCCTTAACTTATTAGTACTATCCTCAACTATCTTTAAATATATAAAGATCAACCAAATAAATTAACTTTGGAACTTACACTGCTAGTAGAGGCTTGAGATCGTAGGCTATCGAGGGCAACCATAAATTCTGCACGCAATCGTGCCTCCATAGCAGTCCTTGCTGCACTCTCTGCCTGCAACCGTGCCTCCATCTCAGCCCGTGCTGCACTCTCTGCCTGCAGTTGTGCCTGTATCACACTCCGTGCTGCACTTTCCTCCTGCAATTTCAACTTCATCTCACCAAGCTGCTCTTCAAGTGCATCACGCTCCATTTGAACCTCACCAAGCACCTCTTTCTGCACTGGGATCGACCCATGTCTCTGGCCCCGTACATGGCCTGGTCTAGAACCAATCACTGAATGAAACAATTCATCCTCAGTTGATGACGATTGTGGCACCCCCTCTTGTTCAGACTTCTGAGTAATTAACTCGTTAACTTGCTCCTGCGATAAAAACACAAACACGCATCAGGTAGAACACACACAGAAATGTAAAATAGAAGCATCACACAAAATTTTTACTAACATAAATCTGTCTGGCATTGTCGTCACTCCAAGTACCATCAGAATGACGATGGCACAGAAGCCATGTCCTGTATTCACTAGGCTGCTGACCAGTCAGGGGGTCCCGCTGTATTCAAGTTAACATAAAAGATTAACTAATAAATTAAAGACAAATGTAAAACATAATCAATTACTTTTTTATCATTAATTTTTCTACTCACCGCATCATAACTCACAGCTGCAAAAGACTTGCTTCCTGTGATTTTACCTGTCTTTTGCTTCGATCGGTTTTCTTTATTTCTATCACTAATGGTCTTTGTAGGATAAACATATTCAAGTAGTCAATGTAGTGTACGTAATTGGAATGAAAAAGAAAACTTAGCAAACATAATTTAAGGGAATAGGAGGAAAATAAAGTAATAGCATATAAAAGATGCACGGATTTTTACCTTAAAATCATCAGTACCAAAGTATGCAATAAGAGACTCCCATTGCTGCTCTGTGACCTCCTTGGGCCGGTTCTGCCTGCGATCCTCATCGTTGTCGTACTTACTGTAGTCCTTGGAGAGTTTTGCTCGCCAACCCCGATATCTTCGATTAGCCAACTGTAATATGCTGGCTCTTCGCAAGGGCGTATCCGGGACTCTCCACCTACCCTGAAATGACGACAAATAAAATACAATTGACAAACTAATAACATAACAAATAGATTATTTACATTACACAAACAAACACACACGCGCGCGCGCATATTTATACATACATATTTCCTTACTTACCAACACGGCTGCAACAATGTTATCTTTTGCCTCCTGCGGTACTTCTGCCCACTTCTTAACATTAAGCGGTGCATACGTCCTCATCTGTTGTACAACCTCATCCACAAACATCCGCTGATTTGGCCCCACAGCTGAATTAGACTTGTCTGAGAACTCAATGTCCAACTTGCCATCAGTAGTCTCTTGTGCTCTCTTAGCCAGCTTCAAGCCTTTTGCAGGTCCTCGTCCTTTCTTTCTGTTTGAGGTGGAAGCTGAAGTATTAAACATCACAACCTTAGACCAAATCAAAAGGCCTAACAAGTATAAATGCATAAACAAAACTAAGCATATTGTAATAATGGACTTATACTTTCAGATGTTATTGTTAGTGTGTCCACTGAGAGCTCCGAAGGTGCTGATGATTGTGCAGGAAGGGGTGTATGCATGGAGGGATCAGTAGGTTGCTGATCAGACTGAGTATCTGTATGGTCTGGCTGTGATGCACCCATAATGTCCTACACAAAAGTGTAAACAAATGGCAACTTTAATACCTGTGTCTGTGTGGTCTGTGCACATACAAAATGTAATTGAACCTATTACAACATGTGAAATGCTTCACATGCCGCATTGCAATCGGTAAATTGGATAGTTTTTATTCAAACAGAGAAAATGCTGAATCTATTCGCCAAGAACACATCCTCTGAGAACAAGGGAAAAATCTTATGGAACTTCTCAAAACAAAGTGATGCAACAGCTCATTATTGCATTCAAGAGCCATTTGCAATGCATGCATAACACAGATTTATTATGATGATGATTAATGACGAGGATTTAAGGTTTTTATCCATGAGTAGATGGATGCCAAAACGTTAAAGAACACTTCAATATATCACATCTCTGTACCATTCTCCCTCACTTGAAACTAGTAATCAATAACTCATATCATCATCAACATCAACCTGAACCACTCAAAACTGTCCAACCCAATCCAACCAGACACCAAACAGCCGGCTCTGAGTTCACTTGCAGTCGAAAATGGGTTCTGTTAATCAAGACTCACTAGGATTCAGGTGGGTGTCAGGTTTTCATATCATTATGAAAACCTGGTAAACCCGACCCGACCAAATTCTTTTAAAAACTAAGAAAGCTACATGTCATTTTCTCATTGGCTATTTACATTTCTCACTTCTCCAATAACAAATATGTGCTCTCTCTCTCTCTCATATTTTGTGGCTTCTACACAATTTACTAGCCAAGCTCCTGGACTAGATCTCGACTTTGGGCTTAGTGATTCAATCCCACAATCCGAGCTAGATGCCAAGATCATATGGCTTAAATTAATAGCACCCATTTGAAACTTCAAGAACTACAAGTGCTCAGTGACCAAAAGTTTAAGGTAAAGAGTTTGTAAATACTTCACTTTCTAGATCAACATCACATGTAGAAATCATCCCATATAGAATAACAGCCATCATTTATTCACACACCAAGAACTAATTAACAACATCTAGCTACAAATGAAGAATAGGAGAGAGACCTGTTGTGAAGGGGAAGCAACAAAAGCAATGTCCACGTCTTCAAGCGTTTCTTCATTAACAGTGGGCGCTTCTACTGCTTCTCTTGTACTTGGACTCTGCTCCTCCTCAGTTTTCTCTTGCTCTTCTTCATGCTCCTCATGGTCTTGCTTAGGACCCTCCTCAACCTCTGATTTGGATTTCACTTTGAGTTTGTTAGTGCTTCCCTCTCCTTGTTCCTTCACCTCCTTTTTGTCCTTGATCTTCTTCTTCTTCTCCCCTTCCAATTCCAATATTCTAGCACTCCTCCTCTTCTTCTTACCCACTTCTTCTTCTCCCACCTCACCCATTTTCACTCTCTCCCTAAATTTTTAAATTTCCAAAATTAAACCCAAAAAAAAATTAAAATTTAAGAAATTGGGGAACTGGGTATTGGAGAAAATTGAGAAAGTGATAATGGGTTACCTTTAATTTGAGTGAATCAGAGTGGATTTTTCGATTTGGGGATTTAGGGTTTTTCAGAGCTGACAGGGTTGCAGGGGTTTGAAAAGCTATTAAGGCGAAAAAACAGAACAGAACGAAACGTTGTTCGAAACTTTTAAAGGTGTCTAAGCTAACAGATTATTATCGCCACGATAAAGTTGCTAAGGGATCGCCAATTTATCGCGATGAAAGAAGTAACGTACATCGCTATAATACAGTGCCGGTTCCAACTTTATCACGTCGAGATTGATAAATGTGACAACTAACAAGTGTCTACACTTTTGCCACAATAATATAACTGAAAAAAAATTGAAAGTGCATTCTCATCTGGTCTTTTAAAATATAAAATATAGTTCTTGTCCTTCAAAATTATTAGTTTACATTATATTAGTATAATAAGACTATGCTTTCAAAAAAAAAAAAAAAAGACTATATAAGATTTACATTGTATATAAAATAAATTTTGTGAAAAATTTTGCCACATTAATATAACTGCAAAAAATGTATTATATTGTACACATTTGTTTTATGTACAATATAAGATTTATATTAGTAGTATAATTATAAACCAACAATTATCAAATTTTTATTATAGAGTATATCAATCATCATAAGTAAAAATAGGGTAAAGACATTCTACAGGTAATAATGTATTTTACAAAAAATTATACAAGTACTATAGTGAACTATAGTATTGGTTTTGCGTTTTGATGAAAAATGAGTTACATTAAAATGTATCTTCTATGCTCAAACTTTTGATAGCTTGACGAGGTTGAAAAGAATGGTTCTAAAGTAAGGTAATCACATTCATCACATTGCCTTCGCATTCTAGGGGTACGTTTGGTACACTGAATGAGAATTACGACAGAAATTGTAATCTTTATTACTATGAATAAAATGTGTTGTAATGTAATAACTAAACCTATTCATTAGTTTGGTTGTGAGTTATAACATTAGAATGAAACTTAACATTTATTTTTGTAAATAAGGCTGGAGTTTTACGGAGTAGGGTTAACTCCATCCATTAGATTTCTTTTATGCAACTCTCTTATACCCACACTCATAGTATAGGGTATTTAGATGATTTGAATCGAGTAGGATTTTATGCTATATAAATGTTGTTGTAACCTTAATTTTTCATATAGTAAATTGATATTTACTTGTTCTCATGGACGTAGGCACATTACCAAATCACACAAATTCTCTATATTGATTTTTCTCTTCTCTATTTTTTAATCTAGATTAACTAATTTTCACAACATCATGCCATCAGTAGATTGGAGATGACTGACGTTTGGGCTAATTACTAGAGGTAGAACAAATTAAGGCCACCCTATGTTTCCACCCATGATGAAGAGAAAAGGGGATGGGGGGGTCACCTGTCCAAGGCTTCTCTCAAGATTGATTAGATTGAATGGAGATCCGTTAATTAAGATAGAGAAGGAGCTATATAGATACACTTATTTATCCTTACAGAAGCCTAATTTCCTCATTACTCAAAAGATATATGAAATACCACTCCATCTTATCTAATGCTTTTTTCATGTCAATCTTTATGGTCTGTTTGGATTGAGGGGGAGGAAGGGGAAGTAGAGTAGAGTAGAGTATATTTAGCACAAAATTAGCTTTTTTTTAGCTAACACTATTCTACTCTCCTCCACTCCTCCTCCTTCCCCCCTCCATCCAAACAGACCATTAATGTCATAACTTATGTACCCTTGCTTTCCTTTTATTTTCCACATCAAGTTAGGTATTTCTTGGACAATTATGGTGTAACCTTGGATCACTCTACTCGTTACAAAGGCTCCCTACCAAGGTGAAATATAATATTTGGAAGTATTTGTTTTCATGTAGATCGCATTATATAAATTAATTAGCCTAAAAAGATCCACTTTGGAGGCCCCATCCACTAGACCTGCCTGCTATCCAGACTAGAATAAATGAAGCTTTTCTAATAAATAAAAAAAGCTACTAATGGAGGAAGACCTCCTATGGATATGAAACATAGGATGAAAGAGAGCCAAAAAAAGAAGGATAGGATTTTTAATTAAAAAAAATTATAGAGAGAATTAATCGTTTTAATATTTGTTGAGGTACAATTTTTCTGATATGCCACATGTCTTAATTTCATTTGCCCACTCACCAAAAAAATACTCATACAAGCCCCATAAATTATTTTGGACCCTCACAAATATTTCCCATATTATTACCCAAATTGGGCTCTCACAAATATTTATCATATTATTACCAAAATTGGGCCACAAAATTATACCATCTCTATAAAAAGCCAAACTTATTTATCATTGGCAAAACCCAAAAAGCCCAGCAAATTCATTACAAAACCTGTTGCTACATGTCACACTGTACAAAGCCCGTTGCTACACGACAACGATTACACGACATCTATTACAAAGCCCATTGCTACACAGAACTTATTACAAAGCCCATTGCTACACGACACCAATTACAAAGTCCATTACTTTACAAAGCCTATTACTACACAGCACCCATTACAAAGTTCGTTGCTACACAGCATCTTTTACAAAGCCCGTTGCTATATGGTATCATATTACAAGCAAGGAGAAACACTTGACAATATTTATCAAAGCCCAGACCCGCACCTGGAAATATTTTACAAAATCCCAAAATATTTTTAAAAGTCCAAATACTACTTTTCGCAATATCTTAT
Source organism: Notholithocarpus densiflorus (assembly GCA_030021035.2). Lineage (NCBI taxonomy): Eukaryota > Viridiplantae > Streptophyta > Magnoliopsida > Fagales > Fagaceae > Notholithocarpus > Notholithocarpus densiflorus. The sequence goes on from JARYZH020000075.1 coordinate 25,430, forward strand.
TAAAAGCTCAAATATTATTTTGGCAACATTTTACAAAAAACTCAATACTAATTCGGTAACATTTTATTAAAAAATCAAAACTATTAATTTTTGGGCAAACAATTATTCTCTCAAAGCCCAGATATTATTTGGTAAAGATATTATATTATGCTCAAAACTCAAAGTTAATAATCATTGGCAACAACATATTTTGACATGCTAAATTCCCTAGAAAATATGATAAATCATGGGAAACATAGACATATTACCAATCTCATAAAATTATTTATTTTACAAAATTTATGGGAATTATACTTATTTTTTCCATAAGAAATTACAACTACAAAAACCCATGTATATTACAAACCCATGGCAAGATAATTTATTTTGTAAGGACATGCAAGCCCAAGAGCTTAATGACAAGGCCCAACCAAAATAGTCCAGCCCATGTGCCAAATCTCAGCAACTAAAGCTCATGTGGGTGACTAAAATGGTTAAGCCGGTTACAATTCAGTTTCAGCACAACTAAACTGACAGCTAGGACCCACTACAATCACCTTCAGCTTGTCAAATTAGGTCAGAGGGGGACACATGTCAAGCTAAGCTTCAACCCTTCCTTGGCAAGTTGATTTCTAATGATGATTGACAGGACATGAAGGTTGTGTTAATGCATGAAGGCTGAAGTTAGCCACCTCTTCTCTCTTTTCTAATAAATTCGATCAAGAGGCTAAGGAAAGTAATAACCATACCTTAGAAGTTTTTGGAATTACTACTAAACAGCTTATTACCTTACTAAAAACCAAGCATATGAACCTTAATGGGGGAAATTTAGGGAAATGTTGTTTGTAAGGCACCAAGGAGATCTCCAGCAGAGTTTCCAACAAGGGACTCCAAGATTGACACTTGGCTTTGAGTGACACAATCTACCCTAGAAACTCTGATACTAGCAATAGATAACCAAGATCACTAGCCCTAATACATACTCTAATCTCATTGGCTGAGGACAATCCAGCATTTAATGCTAAGTCAGAACCTCTAGCTAACATTACCTGAAACAACAATTACTTTTTAAAGCTGGACATACCATTCTTGGCCAAATCCTAGGATGGATTTTCTGAAAATTTATTACTAATTGGGACAGATTTTAGCTGAGATTCTTTGCTAAATACCCCTTTAAACTCAGTTATAAATAGAGTCCCTCATCAACACACCAAGACAAACCATATCACAAGAGAAGGACTAATCTCTCATAGCTTCTCTAATTATGCTCTTGCTCTAATTATCTTCTTAGCTCTTTAATGAGGTTCAAAGGTTCTAAGTTCTTATTCCTCAAGTTAGTAACGAAGCTCTTTAGTCCTTAGATCATAAATACCCACACACTACTACTTATAAATACTTATCTATCTTGCAGCAGAAAATCACAGCAACATAGCTAAATATTCTCTCACTACTCATTCATACTACCAAAATGATCCCTACTACTCACTACACATACAACTATTATGAGCATACCCTGGCATAAAAGTGATCTTCTTATACTAGTTGGAATCTCTCTCTCCCTTCATCTCATACTAAGCTTTCTCCATCATTTGTCATAATGGATCCCATAGAATTTGTCTATTGTTTTACAATTGAAGGCTATAATGTATTTGTGACTATAGAATTTTTCCCTCATGTTATTATAATGGAAGATTCTCTCTCAATGGGCCCTTTCGATAATGACTTTGGAGATGTAGATACTCTGTTCAATAGTATGTCCAGCTTTAAGAAGTATTTGTTGTTTTAGGTAATATCAGTTGAAGGTTTTGACTTAGTATTAAATGTTGGATTGTCCTCAGGCAATGAGATTAGATCATATATTAGGGCTAATGATTTTGGTTATTTGTAACTAGTATTAGAGTTCCTAGGGCAGATTATGTCACTCCAAGCCAAGTGTCAATCTTTGAGCCCCTTGCTGGAAACTCTGTTAGAGATCCCCTTGGTGCCCTTCAAACCACATTTCCTTAGGTTTCCCCATTAGGGTTCATGTGTTTGGTTCATGAATCAAATGATACATATTTTTAGTAAGGTAATGAGCTGTTTAATAGTAATTCCAAAAACTTCTAAGGTCTGGTTATGGCTTCCCTTAGCCTTTTGACCGAATTTGTTAGAGACGAGAAAGAAGGTGGTTGACTTCAGCCTTCACATATCAGCCCAACCTTTACGTCTTGTCAAAATAATTAGAAATCAGCTTGCCAAGGAAGGGCTTGATCTCAGCTTGACATGTGCCCCCCTTTGACCTAATTTGACAAGTTGAAAGTGATTGTAGTGGGTGTCAACTTTAAGTCTAGTTGTGCTGAAACTGAATTGTAATCGGCCTAACCATTCTTGGGCTTGCATGTCCCTACAAGATAAATAGTCTTGCCATGGGTTTGTAATATACATGGGCTTTTATTGATGTAATGTAATTGTAATTTCTCGTGGATAATATTCCCATAAATTTTGTAGAATAAATAGTTTTATGAGATAAGTAATATGTCATAAATTATTTATATCTCCCATGAGTTTGTATATTTGCTAGGGAATTTAATATGTCAAAATATTTTGTTGCCAAAGATTATTAAATTTGGGCTTTAAGCATAATATAATATTTTTGCTAAATAATATTTGGACTTTCATGGAATAATTGTTTGCCCAAAAATTAATAGTTTTGGGTTTTTGATAAAATGTTGTCAAAATAGTATTGGGCTTTTGTAAAATACTGCCAAAATAATATTGGGTTTTTTTTTTTTTTTTGTAAAATATTGCTAAAGTAATATTTGGGCTTTTGCAAAAATATTACCAAGAATAGTACTTGGGTTTTAAATAGAATATTGTCAAAATAATATTTGGGCTTTGATGAGATATTGCCAAAAATAACATTTGATAATTTTAATAAGAGTAATGCTACAAACATAAACTATTTTACAATATTTTTACAAAAATGTTGATGTAGCCAACCTCTTATTGGTTTTCATCTAGGCCCACCATTAATATTACTTTTTCATTTACTAATAATTACTCATCATATCAACGGTTTATAAAATTTTTTGTAAAATAGTTTGTATCTCTATCATTATTCTTTTAATAATATTTTGGGATTTTGTAAAATCTTTCGAGGTGCGGGCTTGGACTTTGATAAATATTGCTAGGTGTTTCTCCTGGGCTTGTAATGGGTGTTATGTAGCAACGGGCTTTGTAATGGGTGCCTAGCAGCGGGCTTTGTAATAAATTTGTTGGGCTTTTTGGATTTTACCCATAAGATAAATAGGCATGGGCTTTTATTGAGATGACATAATTTGGTGGCCCAATATTGGTAATGATATGTGAAATATTTGTGTGGGTACAATTTTGGTAATAATATGGAAAATATTTGTAAAGATCTAAAATAATTTGTGGGGCTTGTATGAGTATTTTTTGGTGAGTGGTCAAATGAAATTAGGATATGTGGTATGTAAGAAAAATTGTACCTCAACGCTTACAAAGATCAAGCACCCAGGAAACCTGTCAAACTGTTCTAGATGGGTCTATTTCGTCAGTTTGTTCAATCGAAGATGGTTTTCAAAAAAATTAAACTCGACCATTTTAAGTCAAAGAATAATTCATGTTCTTATAAGCCGAATGTACCAGCCCAACAAATGAGCTCACACAGTGCCCTGCCACGCCAATTATTGTTGTTCCTCTCCATGTCGTCCACGGTCCACTCTCACTCCCTTCAACCACATGAAATTCAATAAAGCTTTCAGGATCCCCCATCAAATTAGACAAAATTCTCAATTTCCACTGAGCTTCAAGTCTTCGATGAAAGGAATCAACATTTTTTATAGACCCAACCATAGGCATTATGTCACTACCTTAGAAGCTAACCTACGATGTCTCACTTAGATGGTTGGGTTAATATGCAACCTGTTGTGATCGGGTAGGTTGACATGTTGACAACCTAAACACAACTAACCCGTGACTGTGATCATCCCTAATGTGATCCAATGTGAATTTGTTTAAAAAGATATCATCCAATATAATAATGTTATCAAGTGACATCAATCATCAATATCAATATAAATACATATATATATATATATTTATATAAAAGCAGAGACCTCATGCGGAAGTGCATGAGATTCTGCCATATGGTGCTTTGTATGAGTGCTTTTTCGTTTAGCCTTTCACCTCCCATCTTCTTATCAATGATTAGTTTAAGCCATAAATGCAGAAAATTAAAAGATTTGGTTCTACTCCCTTTTCCAACTTCTTGAACTCTTCCACTTTTAATTTCATTAATTTAAAAAATGAAAGGTTTTCTCCATTCAATGTTACTTTTCATGTTCTTTTATATATTCCAGTTTCACAAAATATCAAAAGGCCAAAGGAAAAGTAGGACGGGAGAGATAGAGAGACTGAGAAAATCAGTGTAAAAAAGAATATGAAATTGGCTTTGCTTTCAGGTGCATATGATCTAAACTTCTTAACAACACTATCAAAGCTTGATACAATGCTTTAACAACGTATGGGGTTTCTAAAAGGTATGTGTTTTTGTCTTTATCTATATTTTTGGAAAGTGTTTAATCTTTGTAAGTGATTAAGGTACTCAGATGTAAGTAAAATTAAACGTGAGATATGAAATAGTATAAGTTTATATTTCTCTGTTCAATTATTGTTTTATTTTTAATCTCTTGGCATGTATATTTAGTTTTGCGAATTAGAAATTATAAACCTTAAATCTTAGATGTTTAGCCTTTAAAAGTTCACGTGTTTTCTTTAAAAAAAAAAAAATACTTCTAAAGAAAAAAAGGAAATAATAAAAAATTTATATTGGAAACGTCAAATGTAAGAACTAAATATACATGTACACTTTTTTTTTTTTTTTTTTTTTGGAGAGAGTTTCAACTTATGGCGTCCGCTCCTGATAATAGCTCTTTATCATCAGACCAAGACATCAATCAGTTTTTGGTGTAGGCAGAAATTGAACATCAAATCTCTTAGAGTCTAATTAATTATGGTTACTTATGGATATATTGTTTTACAATTTTTTTTCATTCATTATTTTAGTGACGTATAATACATAATCGAAATTAATTTTCCAAACATTATAACACATATGAGTATTATAAAATAACTAATAGCGAACACGCGCATCGCGCGGGACATCCACTAGTTTATATTAACGAAAGTTACACTTAGTATAACCACTCTCCCACTCGAGGCTAATATATGCCCAAGTGCCTTGAACTAGAAGTCTACAATCTTATAAATGGAATATGATTGACCCAAACCAAGATGAGTGTTACACTTGGACTCATTACTAACTTAGATTATGTGTTTACCCATCACTAAGATAGATTACAGATTCACAAGACTCATTTTTCTGACCATTCTTCATCTTAGGATGGGCCTCAACCCTCGAGAACGCAACAGTTGTGGCCAAATTAATGCTTGAAGTCAAAAAATCTAGAAAAGCTGACATTGACCCATACCCGTAATTCAAAAGGCCAAAGGTTATGGTCTAACACCTAATACCGGCCATTCATTTTTAGACTAGATTATCACTATTGCTTTCCTTCAGCTGCTCATATAATTGCTTGACCTGTGGAGAATGGTCAATCAATTAGAACTATGATGAGTACAATGGTCAGAAAAATTACTAATTTGTGGGTACATCAAGTAGTCACATAGAAGATGAGATGAAGTTATCTCATGTATAAGATACATGCTCTTTCTCATTGCAAGTAGGTTGGACACAATTGGAAAACCCACACACCGTGTTGAGAATGATGCATATACCGGATGCAAGAGGTATCAATTACCCGTGTATAGAAATCTAGGTCCCATCAAATGACTTTGTGACAAATACCATGATTAGAGGGTAACATTTGCCCGTAATGCAAGCTTGCTTTCATGGATGATTGCCAACTACCAAATTAATATTCAACAATCCCATTCCCAGCGACAAACATGGTACCAAGTTACACTTTTTTACAATACTATCCCCGTAGGACCATATATCTGCTCTCTAGAGGTCATGCAGTTTGACTGTAAGGGGTATATACACTGACCTTAAAGTAATCTAATGCTGAAAAGTAATGCATTTGGACCACAGTTGATTTTTCAGTTGTATTCTTTTTCTTTTTCTTTTTTTGAGAAGATTTTTTCTAAGAATCTAGGATGGCAGACAGTTCAAGAACGGTGAATCATCAAGAATTATTCAATGAAGAAAACCTTATTAGTAGAGCACAGTAAAGTCACTCTTCACAATCTTCATAGCAAATATTGGGCACAAGGCCAGCTTTTGCTATAACAAAATGTTCCTTGGCTCCTCCTATGGCTGACAGCAGCAGGATGTAGTCCATAAGATTTATCGTAGTTTCATTTTATCATTTATACTACCCAATTTCCTGGAAATACACTTCAACCCATGTCTATAGCACTACCACATCGTCTCTCCTTCTTGTTTCTTGTTCTATTGCTGCCATATTTCACCAGAGCCCAAACATCCAAAAACCAATCTTTAGGCTCATTTCTCACTGCAGACAACAAGGACACTTACTGGGCAGCGCCTAAAGGTGAATTTGCTTTTGGTTTCCAACAAATTGGAAAGGGAGGCTATCTACTTGCCATCTGGTTCAACAAAATCCCTGAAAAAACCATTGTCTGGTCAGCCAATGGAGATAATCTTGTGCCAGGAGGATCCAAAGTTGAGCTTACCAAAGATGGCAAATTTGTTCTCAATGACCCAACAGGCAATGAGATATGGAAAGTTGACTCAGTCGGTTCAAGAGTTGCCTATGCAGCCATGCTTGATAGTGGAAACTTTGTGCTAGCAAGCCAGGATTCTAGCCTTTGGTGGGGGAGTTTTGATCATCCAACTGATACAATATTACCTTCACAGACAATGAATCAGGGCAGAAAACTTTTAGCTCGTTACTCAGAAAGGAATTACTCCAAAGGAAGGTTCCAGTTTACACTGCAATCAGATGGAAATCTTGTGCTTGAAACTAGAGCTTTCCCCTTGGATTCTTCTAATTCAGCTTATTGGTCAAGTAAAACTGTAGGCAGTGGCTATCAGGTGGTCTTCAATCGGTCTGGCTCTATATACCTTATAGCAAAAAATGGAAGCACGGTTAATTCTATAACATCAAATGCTGGTTCTACACAGGACTTCTATCAGAGAGCAATTCTTGAATATGATGGTGTTTTAAGGCATTATGTCTACCCAAAAAGCAGCACTAATAGTTTAAATATCAGAAGGTGGCCTATGGCCTGGTCTTCTTTGTCAACCTTCATACCTTCTAATATCTGCAAAGATATTGTTGAAGGCACAGGTGGTGGAGCTTGTGGATTCAACAGCTACTGCAAACTAGGAGATGATCAAAGACCAAATTGCCAATGTCCAGATGGATACACCTTTGTTGATCCAGATGATGTTATGAAGGGATGCAAACCAAACTTTCTTCAACAAAGTTGTGATAAAGCATTGCCAGAAACTGAGCTTTTCTATTTTCAGCCCATGCTGAATACAGATTGGCCCCTGTCTGATTATGAGCACTTTCAAGGCCAAACGGAGGATTGGTGCAGGAAAGCTTGCTTGGATGATTGTTTCTGCGCTGTTGCTATTTTCAGAAATGGGGAGTGTTGGAAGAAGAAATTCCCTGTCTCAAATGGGAGGATGGATTCCAGTGTTGGAGGAATAGCTCTGATCAAAATAAGAAAAGACAATTCTACTTTGAAGCCTTCATGTGCAGATTCAAAGAAGAAAGATCATTCAACACTGATACTCATTGGATCAGTGCTCTTAAGCAGCTCAGTGTTTCTTAACTTACTCTTGTTTTTGGCAGCCTTTTTGCTTGTTTTTCGTTTCAACAATTCGAAGCCATTAAACCCAGTTATGCCAGGCATGAACTTGCAAAGCTTCACTTATGAGGAGCTAAGAGAAGCCACAAATGGATTCAAGGAAGAGCTGGGGAGAGATGCCTTTGCAACAGTATATAAGGGGGTTCTAAAATCTGAGGATAGGTACCCTGTTGCAGTTAAAAAATTGAATAACATGGTGAGAGAAAGCGACATGGAGTTCACAGCTGAAGTGAGGGCTATTGGCAGAACAAACCACAGAAATTTGGTCCAACTGCTAGGATTCTGCAACGAGGGGCAGCACCGGCTTCTTGTATATGAATTCATGAGTAATGCTTCTCTAGCAAGCTTCCTCTTTGGCGGTTCACAGCCAAATTGGTATCAAAGAATAAGAATTGCTTTAGGAACTGCAAGAGGCCTCTGTTACTTGCATGAAGAGTGCAGCACCCAGACCATACATTGCGACATCAAGCCACAAAACATCCTCCTGGATGACTCTTTTACAGCTAGAATTTCTGACTTTGGATTAGCCAAGCTTTTGAAAACAGACCAGACTCGAACTACTACTGGAATCAGGGGCACTAAAGGGTATGTTGCCCCAGAATGGTTCAGAAACATGCCTGTTACAGTTAAGGTAGATGTTTACAGCTTTGGCATTTTGTTCCTAGAGCTCATTTGCTGCAGGAGGAGTTTCGAAGCAGAGGCACAGGATGAGGATCAGATGATACTAGCTGACTGGGCTTATGATTGCTTTAAAGACAGGAAATTGGAGCTGTTAGTGGAGAATGATGAGGAGGCATTAAATGAAAAGAAGAGAATGGAGAAATATGTGATGATTGCACTATGGTGCATCCAAGAGGATCCATCACTAAGGCCAACAATGAAGAAAGTCGTACAAATGATGGAAGGAGCTGTTGAGGTCTCAGTTCCTCCAGATCCATCCTCATTTATCAGTTCAATGTAAATCCTTTAATATAAAGTACTCTTCTGGTTGTTTAAGGCCTTGTGCATGTTAAATTGTTGACATTATCAGATTGGTAAGTCAAGAAATATCTAGGAATGGTGTGCTCATGAATGTCAAATAAGTTTCTGTATATCTCAAGACTATCTCAATAAAATGGCAACTATTGTAGGTCAATTAATTCTTTATATAAAATTTGTATCTCACAGAAATGGAGTAATAGACAAAAATTTTTCATTTAGTACTGAATTTTTTTTTTCTTTTTTATTAGAGTATTGAACCACAAGTCCACAACAAAACTAAAACAAAACCCAACAGTTAATGCCAACGAAACCCGTGGGAGTTTCTTTTTATTGATTTTAGGAATTCTTTTTTTCTTTTCTTTTTTTGAGAAAGATGTAGACTATCACACACACAGGGGAGTGGGGACCAAGGTTTAATATCACACAACTCACAACATACAAAAGCCAGTAACTCTTGAATGCTGTGTGAAGGCTTTAAACACACAATTGGGCGACGTGAGATATTTTTTCAGTTGAAGTTATTTTCAAGCATTCCTAATTCGAAATCTGGCAGGATTTAGCAAGATCGAAATGACCGTTTCTTATAGAGAGATCTGGACCCTGACCCAAAGGAAAAATATGGGATGGTTTGGTTTTTTTTTCTTCACTGATCTGGACTGGAAGTTTCAATTTAGTGAACTTTGGACAACGTAAACTTAAAAATTTATATATTATTTAGCTTTTGTTTTTAACTTTTGAGTGCTTTTATTTATTTATTCTCTTTATTTGTATTGAAAGAAGGAGAATTGATAAAGGTTTAGGACGACTTGTCTCTGGTCTTAGGACTATAAATAAACCAAATTGTTTATGAACAACTCAAACTTGACCAAATTTATCACATTTTCACTCTTTACTCTTTTCTAATATATATATATATATATATATATATATATATATATATATATACATATAACAAGACACTCCCATAGTATTTGTGAGGTTGAAGGTTTTAGTTTAGTAATCCTTGAACCATGTAAATATTTTAATTTTATATTTTAGTGTTTTGCATTTATTTATTATCTTATTTGTATTAAAAGAACAATAAAGAAGATATTATCAAGTTTCTTATTTTGAATTTATTATTATTTTTGATATGTGAAAAGAATATGAGTTCTGCTGGGTTGACTCGACCGCAAAAGACGATAAGAATTATAGATTTTGCAACCCATATAGAACGACCAAGTTTGACTGGACTGAGCTTGAATCTGATCAGTCTGACCTGTCTAATTACAAGAATTAACCACAAGCAACCCTGGTGCTGAAAACGTAGGGACAGAATAATCATCCCTAAATAAAAGTTAATTCATACTTTTGCCGAAACGAAGGATCCATCTACTACAAGATTCTATTTCGCAGAGTGATTAGGAACATAATCTACATGCTACATAACTTATACTTGACATATATCAAAAACATTTTGAAAAAACAAATCTTAATGAGTGAATACAACTGTAGATTGACGAGAGGACAACTTTTGCCCGAAACAGAAGTATGCCAACGTTTTTGACCGTTTGTTTTGGATGCAATTTTCGTGCCTGTAGACTTTGAATCTTCCATGAATTAATTGAAACGGTAAATATCAACAACAGGTTAAGAACATTGAATCATCACAAAGTCACTGAAGAAAACCCGAAGTCTTGTTTTCAGCAACAGAATAGAGAAAAAGTCATTCTTCACAGTTTGCAAAGAAAACATAATAATAAAGGGGTCAAGTTCATCGTTACTTTAACAAAATGTTCCACCTTTCTTCCTACTAGTAGATTTTTCATTATATAGTGTCATTGGATATATTCATTTTATACACTCTTCATACAATGGCTTTTGCACTATCACATCTTTTCTTTTTGCTTCTTGTTCTGTTGCTACCATATTCCACCACTGTGTCAAAGTTTGGATGAATGCAAAGATAAGAACAAGAAGAAGAAGGCAGGTGCAAGCAAGAAGAAGACAGATGCAAGCATTGAAGTGAAGAGTTAGTTCAGGCAGAGAGGCAGAGGAATGAAACAGAGTGTTGGAAGATTAGCTTGCTATACGACTGACCTGAGTTGATGAGTTCTAGTATACGACTTGTAGTTCAGTTTTAAGTTAATTAGAAGATGTATATAGGGACACGTGTAATACTGGGATTAGTTGAATTGGGTGTTAGAGTAAGATCCGTATAATGTGGAGTTAGTTAAGAGTTAGTTATTTTGCTTCCTGGTGTTAGTTCTAGTATATATACATATTGTACAATCAGTTTTCAATTCATTCAATAGAATTACAGAAATCAATCATTCTTTTCTCTCTAGCTTATCTTCTCTACTCTCTAGCTCTCTGTTTTTCTTATACACTGCTCAAATTTCCAGAAACCAATCTCTAGGATCATCTCTTACTGCACAAGAAAAAGATTCTTACTGGGCATCGCCTTCTGGTGACTTTGCTTTTGGTTTCCGACAAATTGGAAAAGGAGGCTATCTACTAGCCATTTGGTTCAACAAAATACCTGAAAAAACCATTGTTTGGTCAGCCAATGGAGATAATCTTGCGCCAACAGGATCCAAAGTTGAACTTACCAAAGATGGCCAATTTATACTCAGTGACCCAACAGGAAAAGAGATATGGAAGCCTGCGTTAGACCGTTTAGGAGTTGCTTATGCAGCCATGCTTGACACTGGAAACTTTGTGCTGGCAAGCCAGGACACTGTGCATTTGTGGCAGAGTTTTGATCATCCAACTGACACAATGTTACCTACACAGAAGATGAGTCTGGGCAGCAAGCTTGTTGCTCGTTACTTAGAAATGAATTACTCCAATGGAAGGTTCCAGTTCACACTGAAATTAGACGGAAATCTTGTGCTTCAAACAAGAGCTTACCCCATGGATAATACTTATGTTGATTATTGGCCCAGGCCAGAAGAATTTGTAGGCAGCGGCCTTCAGGTGGTCTTTAACAAGTCTGGCTCTATAAACTTTACAGCATGAAATGGAAGCATAATTAAAACGATATCATCAAGTCCTGGTTCTACGCAGGACTTCTATCAAAGATCACTCATGGAATATTATGGTGTTTTTAAGGCATTATGTCTACCCAAAAAAGCAGCTCTGGGAGTTGGCCTATGACTTGGTCTTCTTTGTCAAGCTTCATACCTTCAAATATATGCAATTTTGTCGACATAGAACTTGGTGGTGGTGCTTGTGGGTATAACAGCTACTGCAGATTAGGAGATGATGAAAGACCAAATTGCTTCTGCCCTGATGGATACTCCATTGATCCAAAAGATGTTTTGAAAGGTTGCAAACAGAACTTTCTTTCACAAAGTTGTGATGAAGCATTGCCAGAATCGGATCTTTTTTTATTTTAAGCCCATGCCGAATATAGATTGGCCCGGCTGAACTGATTATGAACGCTTTGGAGGCAAAACTGAGGATTGGTGCAGAGCAGCTTGCTTGGGTGATTGCTTCTGCGTTGCTGTAGTTTATAGAAACTAGTGGCAACCTCGCTAATCGCGCGGGAATATTTGATTATTTTGAAATGAAATGTAATATATAATTTATTTAAAAATAATTCATAAAATTATATATTAGGATAAACGTTTTCTCATAAGAGAATTTCATTTTTTATTTTTTTATTTATATATAACTGTTTACCACACAAACAAAGGGCAAGTGTTTTTTTTTTTTTTTTTTAAGTAATGAATTTTTTGTTTTCTATAAATAAAGAATTATATATATTTTTTACTTTATTTTACATTAAGATTTTCATCTATTCATATTATGAGCCAATTTGCTAGTGATAGTATATAATGTGGATTAAAATTTTCCAATTATGACTTTCAGAAAAGAATGAGAAAAATAGCTTTTTCCCATTATTAAAAAATTTCAACTTGTGGCGTCCTACTTTAATATTATATATATTTTAAAGTATACAAATGTATAATCCTGATCTCTCTTCTTGAATACATTACTTATCTCAATACATCCATAAAAATACATTGAATCAAAACAAACCTATATGAAGATACTTTGCAAAAAAACTAAATGTCTTATCATTCATCGCTTTGCAAAATGTCATATCAATCATCGCTTAACAATGATTAATTTGATTGATTAGGAAAATAATTTGTTATATATAATCTATTAAGATTATTTTCTCTACAGAAACTAAAAATTTGTCCACCCAAAGAAATTATAAAATAAAAAATTATTAGCAAAATCTCATAATTTAGTTTCTATGTGCATCATTATAATAATTGATAATAATAATAATAACAACAACAACAAAATAATAATGACAATACAATTGTGAAAGCTAAAATATGTCACTAATCCAATTATTTCCATTTGATTAACCTTTTCTTTTATCTAAATAAGTGGCATTATATATAGAGTATTTCTAATACAATTATTAAGAGTACTTTCTCTCCAAAACTAAAATTTTGTTCGCCCAAAATGATTTAAAAATAAATAAAATTTAGTAAAGTATCATAGTTTAACATTTAAATTGATCACTAAAAAAATAAAAAAAGGAAAAAAAAATTTGATTAGGAATTGGAATACCAAAATACCTAAATATGCATAAAAGTCGATACAACTTTTCCAAAAAGAGAAACAAATGTGAAGTGACAATTAGAATAACAATAACGAAAAGAACTATTAGCGGGAAAAAAGTGGTTGAAACAATAAAAAAAAAAAATGCATCAAAAGAGACAAATTTGGAGAGAGAGAGAGAGAGAGAGTATTGACCATTTCTCAGTGAACAACTTGGAAAAAATAGAGGAGAGAGGTGGAAATGAAGTAAAAGAAATTTATAAGAAAATCAAGTTGGAAGAGTAAGAATGGAAGCAGGTGAAAGTCTTCTTGACTGAACCCAATCCTCTTAGATTTTTTATTCACTTAATTAGTTTAAAAGAATTTCTAAAGGATCCATTCTTTTCTGGTGTAACATAACAAGGATTTATTTTTATTTTTTTAATGAATCATATGAGATATTTTTTATAAAATATAAACTTCTTAGACAAATTTTGCTTGGATTTTATTTACTTAATTATATTTGGCTAAATTGGATGTTACCGATAAAGTATCCAAATCAAAAAGAGAAATATAATACAGGTAAAGATTTTTGGACCCGTGAAAAAATGGGTCAATCCGTACCCGATCTTATGGCTCAAGTCTACCCCTTTTTTCAAGGGGAAGGTTTCCAATTTTTTTTTTTTTTTTTTTGCCAAATTTGTTTCACATTTTCACTCCTTAATCTTTTTTAATATATAGATAACAAGACACGCCGATAGTGTTTGTGAGATTGAAGGTTTTAGTTTAGTAATCTTTGAACTATGTAAACTTAAGAATTTATACATATTTTAAGTTTATATTTTAGTGTTTTTGTTTATTTATTATCTTATTTGAATTAAAAGAACGTTAAAAGAAAATATTATCAAGTTTCTTATTTAGATTTTATTTATTTTTTTATACATATGTGAAAAGAATATGGGTTCTGTTGGGTTGACTCGACCCGCAAAAGGCGATAAGAATTATAGATTTTGTAATACCTCACGGAATTCCAGCAAACTCGAAGCAAACCTACCAGCAAGAAGTTGCCGAAAAAAATCATTTGGAAACCACCTGATCCTGGTACCTTGAAAACAAATTTTGATGGTGCTGTTTTTGAAGATTTGGGAGCAACGGGCATTGGCGTTGTGGTCCGAAATTCCTCTGGTACAGTCATGGCAGCCTTATCCGAGATAATTCCTAATCCATCATCAGTATTGACATTGGAAACTATTGCGGCTCGAAGGCGGTCCATTTCCTCAGAACTCAATTTATATGGTTCTATTTTTGGAAGGTGACTTCAGCCTCGATTTAGGCTTGTCAAAATCAATGTTTTCATCATCCAGATGTGGGTCACATAATAAGGACATTATGTCTTTAGTTGGTTATTTTCAATATTTCTCTCTCATCTGTGACGGCAAGCGGCCGACTTTTAGCGCGTCTTAGCTGGAGGGCGGGCTCTTTTACTGTTGATGCGGAAGGAGTCTGTTCCTCTAACATTTACAAAGTGTATGTTTCAGATTTCCTAGCAATAAAATAACGGTCTACTTTTGGCCGGTTTCTCAAAAAAAAAAAAAGTTTGACCGGACTGAATTTAGTCTGGTGGTTTGACCAGTTTAATATGAGGTGCAACCACAAGCAACCCTGGTGCTAAAATGTAGGGACATCTGAAATTATCCTAAATAAAGAGTAATTCATACTTTGCCAAAAAAAAAAAAAGGATCCATATACTACCAAAGATTCTATTTCGCAGAGTGATTAGGAACATAACCTACATGCTACAATAACTTATATGACATATATCAAAACATTTTTTTGATAAAATAAATCTTAATAGTGAATACAACTTTTGCCCAGGAAACAGAAGTATGCCAACGTTTTTACATTGATTTGTTTTGGATTGCAACTTTTCATTACTTTGTAGACTTTGAATCTTCCATGAATTAACTGAGACAGTAAATATCAACAACAGGTTAAGAACATTGAATCATCACCAAAGTCATTGAAGAAAACTCAAAGTCTTTGTTTTCACTTTTCAGCAACAGAATAGAAAAGTCATTCTTCATAATTTGCAAGAAAACATAATAATAAAGGTCAAGTTCATCGTTACTTTAACAAAATGTTCCACCTTTCTTCCTACTAGTAGATTTTCATTATATAGTGTCATTGGATATATTCATTTATACCCTCTTCATACAATGGCTTTAGCACTATCACATCTTTTCTTTTTGCTTCTTGTGCTGTTGCTACCGTATTCCACCACTTCTCAAATTTCCAGAAACCAATCTCTAGGATCATCTCTCACTACACAAGAAAAAGATTCTTACTGGGCATCGCCTTCAGGTGACTTTGCTTTAGTTTCCGACAAATTGGAAAAGGAGGCTATCACTAGCCATTTGGTTCCATAAATACCTGAAAAAACCATTGTTTGGTCACCAATGAGTAATCTTGCGCCAACAGGGATCCAAAGTTGAACTTAAAGATGGCCAATTTATACTCAGTATTTAACAGGAAAAATATGGGAAGCACGTTAGACATTTTAGGAGTTGCTTATGCAGCCATGCTTGACACTGGAAACTTTGTGCTGTGAAAGCCAGGACACTGTGCATTTGTGGCAGAGTTTTGATCATCCAACAGACACAATGTTACCTACACAGAAAGATGAGTCTGGGCAGCAAGCTTGTTGCTCGTTACTTAGAAGGGAATTACTCATGGAAGGTTCAGTTCACGCTGAAATTAGACGGAAATCTTGTGCTTCAAACTAGAGCTTACCCATGGATAATACTTATGTTGATTATTGGCCCAGGCCAGAAGGAATTTATGGGCAGGCTTTCCGGGTGGTCTTTAACAAGTGGCTCTATGACTTTATAGCAAGAAATGGAGCATAGTTAAAACGATATCATCAAGTCTGTTTCTACGCCAGGACTTCTATCAAAATTCATGGAATATGATGGTGTTTTAAGGCATTATGTCTACCCAAAAGCAGCTCAGGGAGTTGGCTATGACTTGGTCTTTTTCCGTCAAGCTTCATACCTTCAAATATAGTAATTTTGTGGCCACAGAACTTGGTGAATTGGGCTTATTGGGTATAATAATACTGCAAACAAGAAGGAATTGATCTAAGACCAAAATGCTATGCCCAGATGGATACTCCTTCATTGATCCAGATGATGTTTTGAAAGGTTGCAAACAGAACTTTCTTTCACAAAGTTGTGATGAAGCATTTCAGAATCGGATCTTTTTATTTAAGTCCATGCTGAATACAGATTGGCCTGGCTGGATGATTATGAAGACTTTCCAGGCCAAACTGAGGATTCGTGCAGAATAGCTTGCTTGAGTGATTGCTTCTGTGTTGCAGTTTATGATGATGAGCACTGTTGGAAGAAGAAATTTCCTCCAAATGGGAGGGATAGATTCCAATTTTAAGACAACTCTGATCAAAATAAGAAAGGAAAATTCTACTTTGAAGCCTCCAACTGCATTATTGAAGAGAAAGATAACTCAACTGTGATACTCATTGTGTCAGTGCTCCTTGGCAGCTCAGTGTTTCTGAACTTACTCTTCATGTTGGCTGCCTTTTTGCCTGTTTTCGTTTCAAATATTGGAAACCAAAGGCCCTTCAACCATACCATCATGCCAGGCATGAATTTGCAGAGATTCATATGAGGAACTAACAGAAGCACAAACTCGGGTTCAAGGAAGAGTTGGGGAAAGTGCCTTTGCAAAAAGTTTATAAAGGGTTCTAGGATTTGAGGATAGAAATTAATTGCTGTTAAGGAGTTGAATAATATGGTGAGAGAAGGTGATTTGGAGTTCAATGCTGGAAGTGAGTGCTATTAGCCCAGAGGCAAACCACAGAAATTTGGTCCAACTGCTAGGATTCTGCAATGAGGACAGCACCGGCTACTTGTATGTGAATTCATGAGCAATGGTTCTTTATGACACTTCCTCTTTGGGGGTTCACGGCCAAATTGGTACCAAGAATTCAAATAGCATTAGGAACTGCAAGAGGGCTCTTTTACTTGCATGAAGAATGCAGCACCCAAATCATACATTGTGATATCAAGCCACAGAACATCCTCTAGATGACTCTTTGCCTTCAGAATTTCTGACTTTGGATTAGCCAAGCTTTTGAAAAAGGACCAGACTCGAACTACTACTGGGATTAGGAGACTAAAGGGTATGTAGCCCCTGAATGGTTTAGAAAAAATTCCTGTTACCGTCAAGTGGATGTTTATAGCTTTGGCATTTGTTGCTAGGGGCATTTGTGGTAGGAAGCATTTTGAAGCAGAGGAACAAGATGAAGTTGATGATATTGGCTGATTGGGCATATGATTGCTATACAGACAGGAAACTGGATTTGTTAGTGGAATGATGAGGAGGCAATTCATGACCTGAAGACAGTGAAAAATATGTGATGATTGCAATATGGTGCATTCAGGAAGATCCATTGCTAAGGCCAACAATGAAGAAAGTGGTACAGATGATGGAAGGAGCTGTTGAAGTCTCAGTTCCTCCAAATCCATCCTCATTTATTAGTTCAATCTAAATCCTTTAATACAATTAAGTTTCTAGCTATTAAGTCATTATTCATGTTTAATAATCAATACTATCGAATGGTATACTCATGAATGTATGATAATTATCGAGTGTCCCAAGACTCTCAATAAAATGACAACTTTTCTTTGTCAAGTAATTCTTTATATGAAATTTGTATTTTGCTAGATAAGGATTTTCCTTAGTATTACAAAAAATGTTTATTTTCTAGTGAGTATTGAGCCACCATACATGACACTAATGCAAAACTCAACAGCTAATGCCATCACAAATAAGGATTGAAAAACCAAGTAGCATGTTATGGGCAGAAATTTGCCTCACCTGCAGAATCCTCCACCAATTTTAGCAAACTCCAATTGACAAGATCAGGACAAAGACTAGTGTCTTCTGGACTCTAGAACACTAATTGGAGCCACAATGTTTGACATATTTTCTATGCAGATTATTTTCAGGTAGGTCTTCTTAGATGAAATCTAGCTAGACTTAGCAAGACCTAAGCTTCTATCCTACACCTCTGTAAAAAACTGCCTTATGACAAATGTTATACGGAGATGATGCGAACATTTATAAGTATTATTCATTAGTGCCATATAAGCATCTGATATATGGGTATAGAAGGATAAAAGGTACAAAATTGGGGAAAAATGGTATAGTGAAATGGAATTCTGATTGATGATGCACAAAAGAGTGTGCTTATTCGGTGAGTTGATCGTCCACACATGTGCCAATGGGTGCGAAAAACAAAAGAAGAGGGCAATCAAAGGAACGCAGGTGGGGTATGACCTCTCAGAAAGTTAAGTCGATGATGGAAGAATCTCCAAGAACTTAATAGTGTAAGAGATAGAGAATTCGTGTACCTTGATTTGTGAGGATTTGGGGTTTTTATGGTAGTGTAGAGCCAACCTCGGTTCTTGATGGAAAGGTATTTCCATATGGAGAAGATCTTTCAACGTCCATATATTATTGGGTTTTCCTTGTAGGGATCTCTCGATTACGGTGGAACATAGAATGCAGGCATTCCCATATTAGGTTCATGGAGACTACTCGGGGTCACGTGGGTGCGCATTGACTCTTCACCCGTCTCAGATCGAGTCGATCCACCCCAAAAAGTCCATCCCACATTAAAGGGTCTGGCTCCTTTAAAGGGTCCGTCACGTCTCTCAACTTTCCGTTCAAGGCGAGACTCAAGGTCTACCGAGTCTTTATTTGTCGGAGGCTATCCGGACGAGTCTCCAGTATCACTTGAAGTAAAAACTTTTATTATTAACTAGCAAATTGGATCCAGTACGTTATGGGATTTATCCCACATCCCAACGATTAAGAGGCGGAGGGTTCATGTCGAGCGGTGTGAGTACCTGGCAGGCCGGCCAGGTCTAACGACCTTAGTACTTGGCGACCATTGATACGTGGCAGTAGTCGGGCGAGCAGCCTGCGTGGTGTTAGGGAAAGGTACGACATTTGTTGGGTACAGTATTGTGGAAGTACACGGCAGGCTTTGCGGCACGACGACCCATTGATATGTAATGACGGCCGTCGAGTAGACATATCCGCGTGGTGTCGAGGAAGATACTTGAAAGCGACCCCTGGTATATGATGACCAATTGATGCGTGGCAGTCGGAGCGGAGCGTGTGAAGTGCGGTCGGGAAGAGATTGATGGCCAGTAAGTACTGGCAGGCCTTAGTACATGACAGCCCGGTGATACGTGACGACCATCGGGGTAGAACGTGTCGCCGATGTCGGGGAAGGTGCACGACGGCGTCAGTACTTGATGACCCGATGATACATGACGATCGGGGTGGAGGCGTCTTGCGTGGTGTTAGGAAGGTGCACGACGGCCGTTGGAATACTGGCGATACTGGTGCGATGACCCATTGTCGTGGCGACCGTTAGGGCAGAACGTGTCCGATGTCGGGGAAAGGTACTGCGGCCAGTTGGGTACTGCGACCCGCAGGTACATAGCGACCAATTGATCGTGGCGGCCGTCGGGGGCGGAGGCGTGTCCGCAGATAATGGGGAGAATTGCAGCGGTGTTACGGTGCGGCGGCCTTGGTGCGGCGACCGTGTCGTGGCGGCCGTCCCGGGAAGCCCCGGAAGCGTCGTCGCGTAGTGAGGAGGGTACTGACGTGACCGTTAGGTACTGATGACCGCAGTACATGACAACCCATTGTCATGGCGGCCGTCGGCGAAACGTGTGCTTGTGATGTTAGAAGGTACTTGATGGCCGGGTTAGGTACCTAATGACCCAATATTACATGGCGGCCGTCGAGCGGAAGCGTGCTGCAGGCGGTAGGAAAAATTGCGGCGTCCCATTGATACAAAACGTGGTAATGTGTCCGCGCGATGTTAGGAAGGTACGGCGGCCGTTAGTACTGACGACCCACTGCAATACATGACGACCAATTGATACGTGGCAGTATCGGGCGGAGTGTGTCCGCGAGTGTTGAGGAGGGTACTGGCAGTACTGGTACTGGCGACCCATTGATCGTGGCGATCATCAGGCTGAGCCGTGTTGTCGGTGTGGGGAAAGATACCTAACGACCATTGGGTACTGGCGACCCTAATGATACGCTGACGGCCGGCGTGATATGACGGCCGTCGAGCGAAACGTGTCAGTGGTGTTAGGGAAGGTACTTGATGGCCATTTGGGTCACGGCGACTTCTTGGTACATGACGACCAATTAATACATGTCGGCCCAGTCGAGCGGCAATATGTATAGTGTCAGGAGAATTGCTGATGATGATCGTGTAGATGCCAAATGACCCTTGTGACGATGATACTTTTGGTGACGGAAGATTCTTTTGGTAAGCTCATGATGCTTTTATTGTCGAAGACTCTAGGGTGTTAGAAAAAATTTTCTAGCGGTAGAAATATTCCCTATCAACAATCATGCCGTCTTTGTGCCTGGTCATCATTTATATTAGTAAAATGATATTTTGTTTTTGTTTTAAAATATGAAAGGTAGCACAATTTGCTAACATCTTTGTTTCCCTTTAATGGACAAAAGGTGCAACACTGAGACATAGTGCAATCTGCAACAAATTATGCCTTATAAAATGGAGATCACTAGTTTAAATCTTCCCGGCTAAACTCAATAACTCCAAAGGTGAATTTTTTTACACACGTGTATTAGTAGAAGCTATCAATTTATTTATATATATATTTATATATAATTTTTTAGGACATTTTTTTATTGTTCTACACATAATTCCAAAATGATAGAACAGAATTGAGAAGGAAAATATTTGTTTTTGAACCATAATTAGGACTCAATTTTTTATTCAACTGTATTAAGAAAATACTGAATTGAGAAGAGATTACATGTTAACATAATCTCTACATTAAAACAAACAAGCTAGTATCTAAATCAGTACAACCTAGCACTATAGCCAAACATGGTTCAAGTACTAAGGATGAACATGCATACCTATTGGTATTGGTAATTGATTATACTGAAGTAGTTGAAAACGGATATGGGGGCACTGAAACTTCAGTGGCACCTTCCAACATTCGCAGACCTTCTCTATGGAAGGTCTTAGCAATGGATGCTACCAAATACACCAGATAGCAGTCATCACAAACTTCTCCACCCTTTTCATGTCATTCCTTGCCTCCTTATCATTTCTATTAGCAGATCCAAGCTCCCTTCTTTGTACTTATCATAAGCCCAATCAGTCAATATTATTTTATTTTCATCCTCTATGCTCGGTTCTACATTCTTCCTACAGCAATGAACTCAAGCACCAAGACACCAAAATTGTAAATGTCCACCTTTGGTATGATAGGTTTGTTCCTGAACCACTCAAGGGCCATGTAACCTTTGGTTCCCTTATCACAGTTGTAGTATCTTCAAAAGCTTAGCTAATCCAAAGTCAGAAATCCTTGTTGTATATGATATGAGACATCCAAAATTATATTTTTCAGGCTTGATGTCACAATGTATAATCTGAGTGCTGCACTCATCGTGCAAATAATGGAAAGTTGAATTGTCAGCTTGCTTTTGTGGTGATTTTCTTGAAAATTAAAAGGAAAGTTGCTTTGCAAGAGTCATCATTGATAATTAAATATAACACTATTATCAATAACCAACCAATATAAAGTCCAACACACAACAATCAAACGTGAAAGGATTGCAACACACGTACAGAAAGGAGCAATTAATGTGCACACATGCTTGCTAAGATGGTTTTGCACATATTATTTAGATGTGATTTATTATTTCCTCTTGATTATGTTATTTCTCATTTGCATTCAAACTGCAATATGTATTTGGGTGGGAAGGGATTGATCTAATAGAAGATTATTGTATTATATCTTAACATAAATTCAACATAATCTAGTCAACTGTGAGTGAGAGAGACGGAGAGGGTGAGAATAATCAATAGAAGATTACTTAGGGTTGTTTATTTTTAAATATAAAATATTAAAAATATATATAGTTACTGTTCGGTCCACTCGGTTCATTTCGGTCAATGTTGTTTGTTGGCACTTAATGATTAGATCAGTCACAAAAATGGATGGAAGGTCAATTTTGAAAATGTTATCAATCAATATTAATTGACCATAATGAAAATTTTTAAAATTAAGGAACCAAAATAAAATAATACCGTAGTCTAAAAGGATCAAAAAGATATCATTTCAGTCAATTACAAGTCCATGCTATCCAAAAGAACAAGATATCAAATTCATACTCACTCACGCTTTTTTAACGCCCTCCCTACAATTAATTAATAATTTCATGCAGGTTTATCCTAGAGTCAAAAAACCAATGCTACCTCAAATTTTTCCAAATTCTCACGTCATGAACCTGGTAGCATCGTTTTTATTAATAGTAATTATCAAGGTAAGTTGGTAAAAAAAGTGTGCTCTAATATTTTTCTTAGGAAAATTGTAAAATCACGCTAAAAACATTTATTAGTGAACAATTTTTTTTAAATTTATAGAAAAGAAATAAACAATTAATGTTTAATATCTTTTCTTTATTTCCCGTATTAAAATTTTACTAAGTACTTTTTCCAACGGCATGAAAAAAAACCATGCCGTTGGAAATTCTAAAAAGGAGTGCACTACTACTACACTCACGCGGGAAGCATTGCATTTGTGTGTCTTGTCACAGAATCAGAGCCAAAAGCATCTATATATATATACTCACACTCACAGTCACAGCCTCTTACAAATCCAAATTTCATTTCATAGTTTAGAGAGAGAGAATGTACAAAACAAAGGTGCAGGAGTTATGCCAGAAGAAGCAATGGAGGCCACCCATGTACTCCACCATGAAAGACGGACCTGACCACCACCCTCGCTTCAACTCCTCTGTTTCTGTCAATGGCCTGTTCTTTCACTCTCCCTTTCCCTCCAAATCCTCCAAGGATGCCCAAAACGCCGCCGCCAAACTCGCCTTCCTCCACTTCACCGGTACTTTTCACTTACTCACAGGGCCGGCCAAGGCCTAGGCCTACAAAAAAAATAGTAATAATAATAATAATTCCCTTAGGGAAAAAAAAAAAAAAAAAAGGGCCTTTTAAGAATTTTATAAAATTATATATATATATATATTTTTAATGGTTGTGCATTTTTTTAGAAATTATTTTTTATTAATAATAATTAAAGAATATTTAATTTTACTATAAACTTACAATTTACATGTTACTAATCATAAAAAAAAAAAAAAAATTTAAACATTTATTATTAGCTTGATGAAGCTCATCAACGAAGTTATTATCATGCTCATGTGTGAATATTTTTGTGGTGTTTTTAGTGCATTTTCCAAGACTCCCAAATACGGGACCAATGAAAAAAAAACCCAATTGAAACCTAAAATATTGCAAAAAAATGATGCAAATATGTTTTTTTTTTTTTTGAGAAGAAATGTTGCAAATATGTTAAATTATCAATTATAGATTAATCACTAATAGTTTGATACTTTAATTTTTGTAAACTAATATCAAATAAAGTATCTTTTTTAATCATAATATATTTTTATTTCTTTTTATTAAAATTTATGGTTCAACTATGAAATTCAATTCTCTATATAAAATTAATATTAGTTTAGTCGGTATTATTCATCAAATTATGTATTTAATGATTAAATTAAATTTGATTGGTATTAAATAATTTTGTTTAATTAATATTTACATATTAAAAGTCTCACATAAATTTTTCATCTTAAGCCTCAAATTCAACTCACTACTTTTTATACACTCCTTATTGTATGTACATCGTCTGTACGTAACGTAGGCATCAATATAAAAAGTTTAGATATTGCACGTGAAATTATGGATATTGTGCGTACGGATTGTATAATTCTACAACATATAACTCTTTTGATTTTTAAATGGTTTGATCAGGTTCATCTGCCTCATCGCAACCGATTGATGTAGAGTCTAATACGACCACAGAAACGTATCACATGATGATGATCCCCAGATTCAGTCAGATACCTTACATGTCACACTCACAGACGGTAAGGGATTTCAAGGCCTACAATTTCTTCACTGTTTGTTTTCACAAAGCTAAACAATTAACATTTCTTGCCAAAGTTATGTACTTTTTCTATAAATTTCTAATGCTTCTATATCTTTCCAAAATGGCTGTTTTTTTGTGTTGTGGAAGTAGTTGCTTTCTTTATAAACATGGTTATTTTTATTGTGTTAGAACAAAATAAAGTTTTGTTAATTATAGCTGACCCAGATCCTATTTCTGCATGGTTATTGGAATTTATTTTTTGGGGAAAGAAACAGTGTTCATGCAAAAATTGATTGTAATAATAATAATAAATGTTTTGGCTTGGACTTCAATGATAATTAACGAAAGAGAGAAGAGGGAACAATTTATTTTTAGAATCTTATGTATTTTTAGCAACCTTGTGTAGCGGAAGAGGAAGTAAATGTAGTTATAATGAAGAAATTAAATCTTGTAATAAATGTAACTGGCAAAGGCATTATTTTCCATCTTCTATCGTATTTTTATTTGTAACTCAGTCAATGGTAAATGATACACAGCACAATCGATCAATGTTGAAGTAAATAATTTCAAGCAAAATGCTTTCACCTATTGTTCCTTTGTATACCGTGTACTTGGATTGCGCCCCTTTTTACATAATTTAAAAAAAAAAAAAAAAACTATTGCCTATTGGTGCAGCTGTCTTTATAGATTCCACCATTCAATTGTAAGACAGCAAAGTTCTTTAAATTGACAAATTGTACGGCTTTTTCCCTATTCATTAAGTTGGTTTGGTTCCAAATCATCGGCAGTATTTAACCTATGTTTCCAATTAACAATTCAATGGATATAAGTTTTCTCAATTTAAGAGATGCTAAAAATATGATAGTTTGTACTTTTAGGCCGTGGATTATCTTAGATCCTAGATTCGACTTGCATACGACTCTGTGTGTGTGTGTTTTAATATGTAAATTACATAATGTATGTAAGAATGTTTGTGCGAAAAATGTAATTTTCGGATTTCTCATCTTTTCTTTCTAGTGAAAAAGATTAGCCAGCATCTTTAATCTATATTTCATCTCCCTGACTATTTACACATGCTCTTCTTGCATTTTTTGTTTTTGTTTTTGAACATATGTCTAACAGTTGATTTGTTCTCATAGATTTTCAAAGGAAGTCAATACAAGGGCCTGCTGCAGAATTATGCGCAGCAGAAAAATCTTGATCCGCCATTATACATGAGTGAAAGTGATGGCCCATCCCGCCATTCGCTTCAAGGCTTACAGTTACAGTTGAGGTGAATTCAAACCTTTGAAACCCAATGTTCTTCAAAACGTAAAGAGGCAGAGCAGGCTGCTGCAAGGCTGCTGTCATTGTCACCTGATGGCTTTCAGAGGTAAAAGTTTCTTGAACTGATACCTTCCATAATCCATAATACTCGCACCATTTTTTTCATGAAGGTGAAGATGATTGGAATTTGCCCGATTATAAACTTATGTTGACACCAATTAAGGAAGTATCAGAAAGTATGACTTTGGATAGAATAGAATGACGAAAATAATACATGTGGCTAACCTAATTAATCTGTTAATGATCCATATGTGACTCAAAATTTTGAGACTAAGCCTTAGTACTTGTTGTAATTCACATAATATGTTGATGTCAATTTCATTGATTCCCCCCCCCCTTTATCCCTTTCAGGGTGACTTTGGTCTATACAAGAATCTCTTGCAGGAGTTAGCTCAGCAGGAAGGTTTCTCTATACCAATATATAACACTACAAAATCTGGTGAATTACACATGCCGACATTCTATTCCAATGTGGAAGTAGAAGGAGAGATATTTCGTGGGAAAGAAGGGAAATCCAAGAAACAGGCAGAGTTGAATGCTGCCAAGGTTGCTTACTCTATTCTAAAAGAGCGTAAGTCTCTTGTTCCTGTTTGTGATGGTATTTATGCCATTGGTTTCAATGTTAGGCATAAGGAAGTTCTGGTCATATTGCATGAAGAGCAACTAGAATTGAATTAATATGTTCTCTTCGGGGCATCGATTTTGATTCTAATCTATTCATTATTTAGATACTATGTCTGGAACATTAGCCATTCAGAAAAAAAATGAAAATTTAGGTTGGAGATAAATCATTCCAACAAGTTGCTGAAACATTGTATAAGTGGCTCTTAACTCATTTCTTACTTCAATATGTACTGTTAACTGCGATTATAAAACATCATGTACAGTGTACATTAAGTAAGACTAATTATGTTTAGCAAAAAATAAAATAAAAAGTAAGACTAATTATAGATTTGTGTCCATCCATTCACATACGTTCTAGAGAAACTTCTTTCAAACACGTGATATAGACTTTCTTCCGTGGTCTAGTTTAACTTGCAGTCTATATTGTTCCACAATGACTGATTGGACTCATATATGTACAATTTTTAACAAATTCATAAAAAATTTGTTTCTTCACTTGGATTATTAAACAAATTCTATTTATACCCTATCACTTCCAGAGAAAATGAAATATTTGTACTATTTTCTACTCTTCATTTCAATGTTTTTTTTTTACTCTCTAGATTTCCTTTTTTCTTTCTCTGTCCCTCCATATGTTCCTTTTTTTTTTTTTCTTTTTTTTTTTCTTTTTTTTTCTGGAAATTTGTGTCCCACAATTGTTAAATAATGCATATTCATTGCATCTGCTTGGACTATCTTTAGGTTATCCACCTGTTTAGCCAATTGGGAGGGGTGATAAAATATCTACCATTGTGCTAATGGGATCTAGAAATAGTTCATTGTAGTTCAGTGTCATACTTATAGGATTTTTTTTTTTTTTTTTGAATTTGGGGGGGGGGGGGGGGTTAAGGTAGTTCTACTTATCGGCTATGGTCATCACTATCATCATTTTTAAAGTTATAATGCCCTCTAGCACATGATTAATGGCATTAAAAACGTTTCCTTGGTAAATGAATAATGATTTGTTGCAAAGTAGAAAGTTACCTACTTCTCTCACTGGGATGCACCATTCCATACTGCTATGTTGTGTATGAAACTTCATTTTAATATGCTTACTTCTTTGCTTGTGCATTGGCATGAAAGAAATAAGTCCATGATTTTACTTTGAAAATGTTCATTTCCTGTTCAGGTGGATTGAGTCGGAGTGCTGAGGCTGCTTCTCCTAGTCTTGCTGAAGATGAAGCTCTCCTAACTACAAGCTCAACATTGACCAAGACCATGGAATCACAGCAGAACCTTGAAGATGAGAATCATCTACTTCCATCTCCAATCATTAAGTACAAAGAAACTTCTAAAGAAGAAAGTACAGGTTACATATTGACCCAGTGCTTAATACTTTTTCCCTTTCCCTTTTCTAATGTTTCTGATAAGTAACTCCTAATACAATGAAAAAAAAAATAGCACTTCTTCCATAGTTATAGAACTTTCCCAAGTTGTATCAGCCCAAAATGCTGATCATTCAATATACTTTTGGCATACATGTCTCCAGTGGATGGAATTCAAGAAGTGGGTCTGATGGAAACATTATCATCCGCTGCCAAATTTTGCACTAAGGACTCTAGCTCATCTCCCGCAGTGCTGCAACTAGACCAGAATACTGAGAATGGGAACTCATTTTCTTGTCCTGACTCAGTACCTTCGTCACCCAAACAAGGCCAATTGTCTTCTCCTAATTTGGCACATCCCAATTTTTCTGCTCTCTCAAATTCAGACTCAAACATGAAGAATGTAGGAACAATGAGTTACTTACTATGCAACAGAGTAAGGGTGTATACAAGCTTACCGGATATTGAATTCCCCAAGGGCATTACAGTGCTTCAAATTGGTGACAACAAGTGGGTGGCTGTGAGCTTGGAGTTCCCAAATGAAGAAGGTAACTGATCTGGTGGAGTTGCTTTTATCAATTTCTCTGCTAAGTTGCTCTTTGTTAGGGTCTACTTTCACTGAGACATGTTACATCTTCAACCAAACGATCTTATATGCTAAAAGTTAACTAGAAGTTTTATTATGTTTAAATCGTATTACTTGTCTTACAAGTTACATGTAATCAGGTGTCAAAGCAATTGACACTTTATTATCTTTTATGATGCTTTCTTGAATCCTAATACAATCAAGCATGGCTACTTGTGAACCTTCCTTATATATTCATCATTCTTAAATGAAGCCTTGAGGTTACAGCTCATCTGTCATCAAGTCTTCTATGGAAGAAATACTATTGACTAAAATCCTGACATGAATTATCAATAGCATTGTACCATATCAATGCTTGGAATGCAAGAAAAGTAATCTTAACTTACTTGGAGTGCAAACAAAGAAATCCTAATCCTACTTGTAGTTCAAGTGTTGTTAATTTAAAATATAGCCTACTATAAATATCCATCAATGGATTCCTTGTAATAGATAACTTAATAGTAAAGATGTAGCCATCAAGAATTTTCCACTTATAGACGTAGGACTTTAAGGTTGCATCACGTTATTTCCTTGCCTTCTCTCTATTTTTCATTATTTCTTCCTTTTCCTTCTTTATATTCTTTTTCATATTTTCTTATATACATTAATTCAATTTCGCTCTCTTTCTACGTGACATCAGAGCTATGTAGCTTCTTTTCGAATTTGGCATAAGAGTTGTGTTTTTATTATTTATTTATTTTTATTTTTTTGGTAATAGAATAAACATTGATGTGGTACTGGTACCATCCTCTAAGATTCTACACTAATATGTCAGGTTCTTTGTACAAAAAGTTGTAGTACCCCCTTTATACTGTTAATATTTTTACCATTATTTTCTTCAAAGGAGCAGAATCACATTGTAATGAATTTGAAAGAAACCCTCACTATAGCAATAATTGTGAAGCCACTTTATTCAATTTATTTACTTGTCTATGCAAGTAGTGTCAATTGTACATATATAGTAAATACATTACTGCTCTTCAATTAAGGTAGACCTAGTTAATGCATTTTTAAGATAAAGCGCAAAAACCAGGACCAAAAGTGCAGCCACAACCAAGTTCATCAGTGTATTTGTCTTCTTCATCTCCGTGGCCAAACCACCTGCCACTTGCCTATAACCGTCTAGACCAGATCTACCAATTCCATCCGCATTTCTAGCTGTTTCTTTGTACATCCTCTCTGCTGCATCCTTAAATGAGTCAAGAGTTTCATGCATTTCATTTGTTGTGCTGGTAGTAGCTCTTCCTGCTTTCTCCAATCCACCACTCATTTCCTTCTCTGATTTAAGAGTTTCATGCTTTTCACTACTTGTGCCGGTACTAACTTTTCCTGTTTTCTCCAACCCACCCCTCCTTTCCTTCTCTAAATCCATTTGGGAAACATAATTGCTAGCAATATCAGTTTCTGTGCTCTTCTTCTTCTTCTCTGGTGGCCTTTGCGAAAACTTGTAATTAGTAGTATCATCAGCTGCTGTACTAGTACTACTCATTCCATCTGCATAACTTGTTACTTCCTTTGCCTTCTCTGTTGTCTTCTGTGAAACATCTTCACTCTTCCCTCTTGCACTGCTTGCTTCATCCTCCTTCTTGGTTCTCTTTTGCGGCGCAACATACTTAGCATTTTCTTGCACATTGGCCTTTGGTGGAACCTTGTTTTCAGCAGCCTGCTGTTCCTTTTGTCTTTGGATATATTCAGTAGCATCAGCAGCCTTTTTTCTTTCAAGTTCTTCAAAATTATAGTTCTGAGATTTTGGCTGATCACCAACTTTGGGATTTTGTTGAGGCTTTGAATGTCCTAATAAATG
The DNA here is from genome assembly GCA_030021035.2 of Notholithocarpus densiflorus. NCBI lineage: Eukaryota > Viridiplantae > Streptophyta > Magnoliopsida > Fagales > Fagaceae > Notholithocarpus > Notholithocarpus densiflorus. The sequence continues at coordinate 55,586 of JARYZH020000075.1, forward strand.
TGGTTTTGAATGTTGCTCCTCACGTAGTTCAGCTCGGGCAATCACTTTTTTGGGTAGTTTAACATAGATTACGTTTTCATCATATTTTGCAGAGATTGCATTGGTGTCCACATTTGGTGGGATGGTGAATTCTTTGTCAAAACGCTTCCATTTGTTTTTACCAAGCGAGCGTTGACCACTGACCCTGAGGTTGCCTGCTGAAGTTATTTGAACCTTTAATTCTTCCCTTCTAAAACCTGCAATTATAAAGAGATACACTTATGTAAATACTAAATACTACAAATTTTATTAACTTAAATCTTATCAATTATTGTTTTAACTTTCAAACATACAAAGAAAAATAATTAAATAATTTATTTATCAAATTGTTGGTGTGGACTAATCACATTTATTATTTAGTCAATTTATAAGTTTTTTATAATAATTCTTCTAAAAAAAAATTTATAATAAAACTCGTAAAAGTTGAGTAGTGTAAGAGATTGAATAAATTTTATTATATGTTAATTTTAAATACATAATAAAAATATAATTAAGAAATTTATTTATTATTTTGTTTATTAAAATTTTGTTTTCGTTTTAATTATGAATAGTTACCTTTCCCATTTTTAGTGGATTTTCCTAGTCATCTAGGTATAATGCTTTTCTTAAACTCTTTTCAAGCTGGTTGTTTAATGTTATTTTCCCCCGTTGTTTACCCAAAAAAAAAAAAAAAAAAAAAAAAAAAAAAAAGAGAAAAGAAAAAGTAAAGGAAAAGTTATTCCCATTCTGAGCACTGTGCCTGCCTAGGCACAGACCAGTTTAGGATAAAAAGTAGTTGTTCTATACAATTCTTTTGAAAGATAAAATGGCAAAAGGAACACAATATATATTTTCCCCAGAATCTTGTGGGGTTTTCAATGTTTCATAATGTGGAAGAATTTGTTTTTTCAAAAAAAAAAAAAGAAATAATAGAGAAATGAGCTTTTGACTAGATGGATCTTTAAAGAAATTGTCAAATATATATGGAGTAATTTTCACTAAAGAGATTTTAAGGGACTCAAAACCATCATCCTAGACTGCTTAAGGTAAATAATCAGGAATGGGATTTTAAATTTTTTTTTTTATTGTTTATACAAATTACATTAAAGACTAATTAATTAGTATCTTAAAGTTATGATAAAAAACAATAATCATAAAAATATATGTATTATAATTATTATTGTTGACGAGAAAAACATATTTACCATTTATCAAAATTATTACTTTTTATCTTGACAATTAAATTTCATGATTAATTTGCAATTTTGACCTTTATTTTAAAATTGACAATTTACTTTAAAATATTCCAAAAAAATGCCTTTATTGTCATATACTTTAGAAGGCAAATGCCTTTATGATGTTGCGTGATTTTCACTTGCCACATCATAATTTTCCTTTTATCATATAACAATAAAGACTTTTATAGAAACAATTTTGAAAATATAAAAATTAAAGTGAAATGTTTTAAACTATAAAATAATTTTGAAACAAATGTTAATGCTTGAGGAACAAATATGCAATTTAACCCTTTTTTTTTTTTTTTTTTGAATCCATGGGTCCTTCAATCACAACCTAAGGGGTTGGTTGGCAGGTCATAAAACATTGCCAATTAGGAAGAAAATATAACCGGCTTAATTGTTTTCAGGTTGGTAAATTGTTTTATTTAAAAAACTAGTTCGAACCATATATATTTCTATTAAAGAAAGTATTAAATTTGATTCTTTTCAAAATGCACATTCCCTAAAAAGTTGAGTTTGTAAATTTTTATTTTTTTGCACTCGCATTTTCCACCCAAAACCAATTTTAAATTTGAAAATTTTACTTATAACCTAAAATTTGACAATTTTACATATAACCTAAATCCAGACAAATAAAAAATAAATTTAAACTAGTTCAATTATAAACTAGAATTTTATTTTTTGTTCAACCAATATTAAAATCGAATGAGTTTTGTGAGATAGTTTTGCGGTTTGCATATTGGTAGAGGGGAAATGAAAAAGAAGTAAAAATAGAAAAGAAAATTGGCTTGTTATCCTGGTTATTAAGATATTAAAGAGCTTTTTAAAAATTGTTTTCAAATTTTTATTTAAAGAATGTCAAGAAAGATGATCTGCAAACTCATTAACAATTGGTACCTATATATACATATCTATAAAGCCATATAATCATACTATAAGCTTCATGATCTGCTATTCTAATTAATAAACCTGAACAACAAAATTGAAGCCATAATACATATTGTCTAGCTAGCTCTAAAATGACACCAAATCAACTGGACAGACCAATATTGACAATTAACAAACACCAAAGGAAATTAAATCAGAAACAAACCTGGTACATGGACCAAGAGAGTGTCCAATCCCTCCTCAATTGCCCACTCAAATTGTGCTTCAAATTCCTCATAAACACGATTATCAGTTTGTGACTTGGATTCCATCTTAGCTCTAGCTTTTGTTTCTTTTTTGTGTTTTGGTTTTGTGTGTTGGGTTTTAGGTGATTATAATTTCCAGATGGAAATGATGGATGAAGTATATTGGTTTTATACACAGAAGTGGGAGATTGATGTTTGGAAGGAAATTCAGGCTTCTGTGCTTTCTTTGGATTCAGTTTATTCCTTTTCTTCCTTGCTTTCATTGGGTTTTCACGTTTCTTTTTGTTTTAGAAACGAAATATCCCTTATTCACGTAGAGTTGGTCACTTCATGCAGGGGCAAAGTAAAAGGTTCTTTGTCTCTTTCATACCCTGATGGAAATTGTTTTCGCAGAATATCTTCCTTGGACAAAGCTACCAAGTTATGACTCAATGGATTGCCCAAATTGGATTCGATCGGATGTGTCCAAGTGAGTCCAAAATCCAAATGGGTGCAAAAATATTCAAAAATTGAAACCTTAACAAAGAGAGAACATGTTGGTTGAAATAAAATATTAATATTTTTGAAAGAAAATAATAATAATAATAATATATATATTTATATACAAGATAGAATTTTACTTTAGCTTAATCTAAGTGTATATGTGTGTGAAACTCCATTCTGGAGACTTGAACCCATAATAATAATAATTATTATTATTATTATTATTATTATTATTTAAGTGGTGAAAAATTTACAAAGGTATTGGAGGTAATGAGTAGAATTAGAATGATACCATGTCACAACTCGAGAAAAAATTTATCCACATTTTTATTATGCTCTAATTGTACTAGTTTTTTTATTTATTTATTTTTTATTAGTTGCTTATATATAACGCAAATTGACTTAGCACGTGTTGATGTAAGACTCATGGACTAGTCATAATTAGGGGTCATTGTAATCGGTTATATAGGTGCAGTTTGGATAGCACGTCTACGTTTGCGTTTTCAACATTTGCGCGTTTTCAGTTTTTTTTTTTTTTTTTTTTTTTTTTTTTTTCTTCAGAGCAGGTTTTGTTGACTTTTCAACTGTGAACAGTGCATCGGTGCACTGTTCACGGACCCACAAACATCACTTTTTCATTAAAAATAGGTCCCACGATTTTTTCAGTTTTCAGTTTTCAGTTCAGCAAAATAAGTTGTATCCAAACGGACCCATAATCTAGATAGATCTAGTACTCAAAAAAAAAAAAAAAAAAAAAAAAAAAAAAAAAAAAAAAAAAAAAGGTTAACCTAGTACTCAAGTTGATGTGGAGCTTGGTACATGCCCCCGCAACACAAATTTATACAACCCAATCTAAAAAATCTATTATTGTTTCAATAATGTGGAGCTTGGCATGTTTTAATAATTATTTGGAGCCCCTTATTCAAGGTGTACCGACTAGTGAAAGAATTATAGTAACAACAGTGGAGGATTGTGGTGGTCTTACAAAACTCCACCACAACAGGAGGATATGCTCATATGCATATGTATTGTTAAAAGTTAAGAGTACATTCCTCTCTGGGATCGTGTATTTGGCTTGTTTCACGTTGTAAACTATGCTTCCATAACTTGAATGGTTGTAGCTCATGGTGGTGCTTGCTACTAGAGCAAGTCGCAATATTTAAGGCCTAAGAACCATCGGACATAACCTAAAGACATATATAGTGAAGGAATGTAGTCCTAGCACACAATATGAGTATTTACTATTCATATGAAGTCTTTTCCATGAAATCAAAAATATAGCGGTGAATGATGTAGAGTACTTAGAGGCTTTTTTTTTTTTTTTTTTTTTTTTGATACCAAATAAACATGCATTGATCATAAGGGATTAGTACAAAATAAAGCCAGCCGGCTTATATAGAGTTTGGACTTATCCTACAGTGGTGAACAGGGAAGCTAGTAGTTATTGTAGCTAGATCTAATACATGCAAAATCACAGTCTTAGGTACAAAAAAGATGTGTGTGACCATTCCCTGTTGCTGCAGTTGATTAAGGTCTGATATGAGAGTATGTTCCTGCCATGATGGATTTCTTAACCAATTGCAAACCTGTTTTAGTCTTCTACTATTGCTAAGGGTTAAAATTCTGCTGAAGCCTAGCTCTTTAGCCTTGAGAATTGCCTCTCCAAAAGCATCCTGTATCGCAAGATAGTGAGGTTTCCTTCCACAGCTGGCTCCTCCTGTGAATAGTGTACTCCCATTCAACTTTATTGCTTCAAAGGCATAGCCACTTCTTCTGGATCTTCTATTTCTATAAGCTGCCACTTTGATGATAATCTGCCAATCCTAGTTAGTGAGAAGTTGTGGAGAATTCTGTTTGGATTTATGTTCCTGATCCTGATTATCTCGAAAAGCTTCTTGGTACCTGCAATGAGAGATTGGGATGTGAGAACAATTTCCATGGTGTTAGGCAATTTCCCTTGGTGAAGTACCAAATTTCTGTGGTTCCATATTGACCAAAGGATGGTGAAGGTGGATTGTAGGAAGCTCATTCCGTTTTGCTCCATGGGATTATTGGAGAGGATACAATCTAATATCCATTGTTTAGCTGAACTATGGAGTAAATTAGAGGTTCTAATTTCCAGTATAGAACCATGCCAAACAACTCTTGCAAATGGACATTGTAGGAAAAGATGAGTTAAGGTTTCCTCTTCTTCGTTGCACATGAGACATTTGTTAGAAGCTGGAATTCCTATGCTATTTAAGATTGCAAAGACAAGAAGACTATCATGTAGAATTTTCCAAATGAAGGTGAGAATTTTCAAGGGTAGTTTCACTTTCCAAATCAACCACCAAACAGCTTGAGGAATATTAGATGGCCTCTAATTTAGCATGGAAGTGGAATTATGATTTTGATGAAGGAGATAGTAGACTTTATTCACTTTGTATTCTCCTGAATGGGAATGTTTCCATAAGAGCCTATCCCTGGTGCCATCTGTTCTAGGGAGAGGAAGCTGCATGATTTCCTTACAAGAGAGGAATTGGTATAATTTTTTAACTAGGTCATATCTCCATATTTTTGTATTCATCTCAATAAGGTCAGCCACAGATCCATCAAGGAGATTGTTCTCAATTAAAGACTAGTTTGGATAGTGAAACCAGTCTAGGTGTGTGAGAGGGATTTGCTGACCATTTCCTATCAACTAACGACCCTGATGTCAGGTAGGTAGTTGTGGCACATTGATATTTTTCCAAATCCAAGAGTGATGGGATTTTGGCTTATACTTCTGAATTCTCCAAAATTGCTTAGAAATCATAGCTAGATTAAAAAGACTGAATTTTTTTAGTCCAAGACCACCCATACTCTTTGGTTGACATATTGTAACCCACTTAACCAAATGCAATTTCCTAACTCTAGGATCATGCCCCCACCAAAAGGCTCTAGTGATAGCATCCAATTTGTTACAAACTGTCTTAGGGACTTTAAAGTAGGAGAATGTATAAAGGGGCATGGCCTGTAGAACTGAAGCAATCAAGGTAGTTTTGCCAGCTTGGAATAGAAGTTTGGCTTTCCATCCTTGAAGTTTTGTCTGAAATCTATCTATAAGGTCTTGGAAATCAACCACTCTCCTCACTTTAAGTTTAAAGTTGATACCTAGGTACTTACTAGGGTTCTCGACAAGGTTTACCTGAAGAGTAAGGGCTAGGGATTCTTGTATATTAGGAGGTATATTAGGAGAACAGAAGAGATCAAACTTATTAAAATTGATGCTTTGTCCTGAGATTGAGCAATACCACAGAATTGTGTTTTTGAGGTTAATGAGGGAGCATTTATCATTCTGAAAGAAAAATAATGAATCATCTGCAAATAAAAGGTGTGTGAAAGAAACACCTCTCATTCCCACTGTGATTCCTTTTATTTTCTTCTGGTTCTCTTCTTTTGTGAGAGCAATTGAGAGAATGTTAGCACAAAATAAGAACAGGTAAGGGGAGATAGAGTCACCTTGTCTTAGACCTCTAGAAGGACAAAAAAGCTGTGTAGGATTACCATTAACAAGTAAAGTGTATTGAACAGAAGAAACACATTCCATAATCCAATTGACCCAAGTGTTACTAAAGTTTATAGAGAGTAAGACAACTTTGAGAAAGTTCCAATTAACCTTATCATAAGCCTTACACATATCAATTTTTAAAACTCCATAACCTTTCTTCCTTCCTTTCTTTTTCCTCAGGGTGTTAAAAATCTCATGAGCTAAGAGAATGTTATCTGTGATGTTTCTGCCTTGTATAAAAGCATTCTGGTAAGGTGTTATGAGCATATCCATGAAAGGTTTTAATCTAGACACCAAAATTTTGGAAATGATTTTGTAAATGACATTGCAGAGGCTAATAGGTCTAAAATAAGATACATCCTCAGGAAAATTGACTTTAGGTATAAGAGTAAGAAAGGTTTGGTTGAGGGATTTGAGGAGAGAACCTAAATGGAAAAAGGCATGCACAGAGTTGAGAATATCCTGCTTGACAATGCTCCAGTATTCTTGATAAAAGAAAGCCGGTATCCCATCTGGGCCAGGAGCCTTATGTGGACCCAATTGAAAAACTGCCCATTCAATCTCTGCATCTGTCACTGGGCTGTCAAGGTAGTCTTTCTGTTGTTGATCAATTTTTGGGATAGTAAGGACTGCTAGCTCCTCCAGCGAGGTTTGTACAGATTTGGTGTCTGTTTCTACATACTGCTTTTTGAAATGCTCCACTAAAGTTCTCTCAATTTCCTTCAAGCCTTCAATTGAACTCCCATCATTAGCTTTAAGGTGTAGGATTCTACTTCTAGCCCTTCTTTGTTTCACCACAGTTTGGAAGTACCTAGTATTTCTGTCACCTTGAGCAATCCAGTCACTTCGAGCCTTCTGTGCCCACATGATTTCTCCTCTAATCATCAAATTCTCTATCTCTTCTCGAAGTTCTCTTTCTTTCTTTACATCAGCAATAGTTTGGATAGAATCCTGGAGATCTTGGAGCTGTTGTTGTTTTTCCTTGATTTCCTTCTCCACCTTTCCAAAAACCTTCTTATTCCAATCAGTAAATTTTTTCTTTACATTAGTGATCTTTCGATGCAATTTGAAAGCTCGAGAACCCTGAGTATGAATATTCCAAGCACTCTGAACCATATTCTTACAATCAAAATGGGTAAGCCACATTCTCTTAAACCTGAAAGGTCTTCTTCTAAATGGTTGCTGCATTTCAAAATCCAAGATAATGGAGCCCTGATCAGACCTTAAATAGGTTGGTTCTGAAGCATAAAGTGGATATGAATTTATCCATTCTATAGAGGCAAAAGCTCTATCCAGTCTTTCCATTACAAAAGTTTCATCCTTTCTTCTATTCATCCATGTGTATCTTTGACCTTTGGCCTTAAGTTCACAAAGTTCTAACTCATACAAAGTTTTCTGAAACAATTCAGCTCCCACAATTGTCCTATTGTTAAATGAGAATTTATCCTAATGTGACAAAACTTGGTTAAAGTCCCCAATGCACAACCAATTTGAATGAGCATTGTTCCTAAGTAGCTTTAATTCAGACCAAACTTCTTCCCTTTTGGCATGGTTAGGTTGTCCATATACAAAAGTAATTGAAAGAGGATTACCTTTGGATGCTTGGAACCATACTGAATGCTGAGGTTTTGATTTGGCATCCACCCTAAATAGCAAACCACCACTGAGGCCTTCACGAGGGAACTCCTATCCATTCCAAAATCCACATTTTTCTAAAATTCCTTTACCCTTGTCTTTAGCTAGCCGTGTTTCCATTAAAACATGATATCTAGTTTATACTCTTGGGCCTTTTTTTGACACTGTAAAACTGCAGAGGGGGTGCCCAGCCCTCTACAATTCCAGCTCAAAATCCTCATGGTTGATGGGGAAGCTGTTGAAGGCCAGCTTCCAGAAGCCCTGCATTTGTTTTAGCATGATGAACAGAGATGAGTGCATCTATATTATCCTCATGATCAGTAGTTGCTTGAACTTGGGTACCTTCTTTATCAAAAAAGCCACAGAACAGCCTCTGCCTATTGTTCCTTCCAAATTTTTCTATCTCCTTTCTAATTCATTTTCTCGAGCTCACTTTGGGGATATCAATCTCTGTAGTTGTATCCCAATTTTCATCACACCATAGTGTAGAGTTTTGTAGAGAGGGGGATATAGATAGTATAAGGGAAGGAGGGCTCAAGCCAAGGGTAAGGAGTTCAAATGGGCTTAAATCTCTTACATTGGATTCAATGTTATTGGGCTGGATGTCACCTGTTGGGCTTACATGTTGGTCTAACTGAAGTAACCCGCTGTAGAAGCCCCCATTTTGAGAAGCTAGTAGTCTTGGCCCATTACTTGAGTCTCCCAATTCAAATCCAAATCTTCCCCTATTAACTCGTTGAACTAGTGACTCTTTAAAAGAGTCAGGAGACTTTGGTATACAACCTTTAGCCCAACTGTGGTCTTGCATGGTTTTTTGTCTGTCTTCATTCAAGCTGTCAAGGTTGAACATGATTGCAGTGGTATCACTTTCCGATTCTGAGTCCTCAAATTGGGGATGTTGGCTTTGCCCATTTGTAATAAAAGGACCAATACCCTCTATCCAAGTCTATTTGAGGCTTGATTCTGTAGGAAGAAGCCAGGGTGGTCTCATGGAGAAAGAAGCAAAATTTGTCCCATTGCCCAAGTGAATAGGGTGTGAGGGTGATTGTCCACATGCAAGTTGCTTGTTGGATGTTTCCTCTGATCCAGAATTAGTGGAGCTAGAATTGGTTGAGACCAAGGAGTTAGCTAGGATTTGGGGAACTGTTTTTGTCACAGGGAGTATATGTGTATCAACAGGGTCAAGGGGGTTATTAGGGATGGAAATGATGATGGTGGTGATTAATTGAGTTTGATGCATGGTTTTGGTTTAAGCTAAATGCCCAATTTAACATCACTAAAGACTCTTTTTTTTTTTTTTTTTTTTTTTTTTGAGTTCCCTAAAGACTTAATTCTCATTGGTCTAAACGGCAACAATAATGGGCATGCAATCATAGCAGAATCCTAGAGGATGATGTGGATTTTCTAAATTATTAAAAATATTTTTTTTATCATTCCAAGAATAAATAATTGTTTTGATATTTTAGGAAAACCAATCCTGATTAAGGTTAATGCAATCAATAAAAAAGTTTATCTCTTAAAAATATAAAATTGAAAATAAAAATGAAAAATATGAAGAAAAGTGATTATTATTCGTTTGTACAAAAAAAAAAAAAAAAAAAGGAGGATAAGCCATTCATGATTCATACTAATGTAAAGAGGATTGCATGCTGGCTGGTGATCCCTATTTTCTCTTCTTCTTCTTCTTCTTCTTCTTCTTCTTCTTTTTTTTTTTTTTTTTTTTTCTCAAAAAAAAAAAAGTTCATTCCTTCAAATTGAAATTCTTTGAGAAACCAAAAAAATGAAGAAAACAAATGTTCATTTTGATTTTGATTACTTTCTATTATAATTAATGTTAGCCATAGAAATTATGACAATTGTATTTTGAATTTTAGAATCTTTATTATTTCACTCTCAGATGCTATCCCATAATTGTGTCATGCCAATCCAGTTGCTCGAACTTTTTGTTCCCTAGACTTCAAGCACTTTGTGCATGAAGATGTGCAAATTAAGCAACAAGATATATAAACATGATAGCGTGTATTGTCATAACATTATTAAGAAATGGTAGATTAGATCATTCATGGGACAATTTGATGTCTTGATTTTTATAAAAGTTCTTGTGTCTTAGACTAGGACTTAATATGATTAATTCTTATTGATTCATAAATCCACGTGCTTAATTATTATATATGTAAATGACAAATCTCAAAATGATCACATGGGATGATGTCATTTATGCATAGCAGTAGAAATTGTACATGTTAATTTTGTTTCCCATCACATTAAATAACAAGAAATCTAAAATAAAATCTTATTTTTCTTTCTTAAACAGCACTCATGCACGTGTCAGGTAGATTAATTAGGTTTATTCATATTCCTTATATGATACATGAGAAGATTTACATTAAATAATGGGTTTGAAACTTCTTATCAGCATCTTGGTGCTACTCTCATGAGATTCCTCCTTATACTAACTTGTGCATGTGAGACGAGGAAACTGCATACACTCGAGAGAATAGTCAAATACTCAAAAAGGTCTAGACATCCATGTCTGAAAAAAAAAAAAAAAAAAAAAAATACCGCATGTTGTAGATACCACATTTGTCGTAAGGAGTACAAAATGGTGTCTACACATGTGGATAAATGGGGAACATAATAACATGAGAAGATTTACATAAAATAATGAGTTTAAAACCTCTTACTAACATCTTGGGGCCACCCTCATGGGATTCCTCTTTGAAATAACCTGGTGCCTGTGGGACGGGAGGACTGCATACACCCGAGGAAATAGTCAAATACTCAAAGAAATTTAGACACTCATGTTTGTCCAAAAAAAAAAAAAAAAGAAAAAAAAAAGAAAAAAAAAGAGAGAGAGCATGTGGATAAATGGGCAACATTACATAAAAAAAATTCTTTTTAGAAGAATCATTCTTGAAATAATCTCATGTATCATAGAGGAACATTATCTGGAATTTGCATTTCAATATTTTCACATGTCCATGCATGCATTCTAACAATGCCCATGCATTCCTAGGATTAGTTGCATTTTGTGCATGCATTAATTTGAAGTTAATTAGGTTTTTGTGGTTCACTCCATGTATAATCATGCAATTGAATCTTGTCTTTATACTTAATATTAATTATATTTGTGAATGGATGATAGGTAACTGATAAAATCTTTTATTACTGAATAAGAGATTTGAAATTTGAACCTTGTCTACATTAAGGGAAAATGGCAAGACTATACAGGATGCTTAGTAGCTGTAGGTTCTAAAAATTAAACCATTAAAGAAACATATCAATAAAAAGTATTTAGCACCCACCAATTAATATAAGGTCAAAATAAGATAAATTCAAACCCCCCATGTTTTCTTTATTCTCTCCTACAATCAAATGAATTATAAGGACTTTCTCAAAAAAAAAAGAATTATAAGGATATTTTTCCACTTGTTCTAATTCTTTCTAATACTTTTAACACGTGTACATTCTTAGGATTCGGTTTCCTTGAGGATGATAAATTCCACTCACACTCAATGAGGGTTTGAAAATTTCATTGGAATTCTTGTCCCCTTGTCCCGCTTTCTTTTTCAATTTTTAGTCATTGTTTTGGCAAGCTTATATCTCATTCGTAGTAGCACTACAACAAACTTGAGTTTTTTCAACATATTTATATCCATGGTCACTAAAAAATGTAAATAAAAGTTTAATTTTCTACGGTTGAGTACAACTGTAGAGTAAAAATAATGAAATTCATAAACTTATTTCTGCAGATGTTATAACTGTGGAAAAAAGAGTTAAAAAGTATTTGATTTTAGTTTTTTTTCTTCAGGCACCGTTGTAAAAGGGGGTCAAAAAAATATTAAAGAGAGAATAGTTTTATCAACAGCTTGATCAACTGTGGATAAAATAAATTAAATTTTGTATCAACGGTTGTAAAACGTTGAAAATCAATAACACTGTAAAAGCTCATTTTATACTCAGAGAGTTTAAAACGTTAAGGAGATAGATATTTCCAAAGAGACTCTCTCGCTCTCACTCCCGCTCTTTTTCAGAGCTCACATTTCTCTCGGCTCCTCACAGTTTCTTTCTTTCTCTCTCTCTCTCTCTTCCTTCCTTGTGTTTTTTTGTTATTTTCTCGGCAACCAAACAGAGTTTTTGACTTTGGCTGATTTTTCTTTGCTTCAGATTCACTGAGTTGGTACAATCACATCCAAATCTTGTATATATTCACACTTTTACCTATCCAAACCTCTGATTAGGTATCTTCTATACATTGATGAATCCAATTTCACATTCTCCTTGAAAACCTAACCTTCAATTTTGTATTTCTTTGTTTTTCCATACATTACATAAATGTTTTGTTTTTGATTTTGGATTTTTTGTATATAACTTGTATAATCAAACTGCAAATCTAGAATTATTGTTTATTAATATAATTACTCTTACTGTATAATTTAGGTTTGTTTTTCAATGGTCTTTTGGAATTCAGAGTTTGATGCGTTTTTCATGAGTGTTTTATGTAAATTTTCCAACAATTAATGTAAGTTGTGGTAAAGGGTTTATAGCTTTGAGGCTTATAGTAATAGGTTTCTCTGAAAAAAAATGCGGATTGTGAAAGTGTAGTATGTGCAATGGAGTTTGTTTATCTCCTGTAGCAAATTTGATTACCACCTGTCTGATGAAAGTCCTGAGTGGGTTCTGTTTTGATATAAATCAGTGCTAATAAGAAAATTAAGATTAATTGTTTTGTGTGCCATGTATATGGTGCATTTGTAACTATTGGTTAGAGTTGGTAGAGCTATTGTTGAGAAATTTCACATGTATATGGAAGCTTTTTTATACATATATAAATTATCCAAAAGGTGTGTTTATGTTTTCATGGGAAAATCACTCAAAACAATTCTCTGTGGCATTACTTTCTAGGTTAAGAACTCACCCAATTTCTACTGAAAATGTTCAATTTTTTTTTTTCCTGTTGTCTTGCTCTTTAATATTTACTACTTCCAAATCTCGCAGGTTTGCAACTTTTGGTGCTTTAGTTTTGCTAGAAGTTCCACTCAATCTCTGAAGAGTGTGTATTAATGTCAACCATTCACTCCGTGGTTATCCGGGATTTGTTCTAAAATAGAGGTTGCTTTCTTTTATTGAATGACTTAAAATTTCTTGAGACTTGAATTTTGTTACTCCAGTTGATTAAATATGACCCATATGGGGGGAACTTCATTATTAGTTACATAGATTCATAACAGTTTATTAGCTACGTGATACCTAGTTATTTATCATTTGTTTGATTTTCATGAATGGTACCCAAAATTTAAGTCTGTTTCCATTAAAACCAGAATCCATGAACTTCCAGAATCCTTTATCCAGTACCTTTGGCTTCTTGGCGATTCTGGCCCTTTCCTTTAAAATTAGGAATTACTGTAGCTAAGTCTATAAAACTGAAATATGATAATTTATTACCTCTTATCTTTCACTAGCCTGTTTTACTTACTCTAAGATCACTGATATTGAAGATGAAGCTCGGCTTATATTTAATCTTGAATGACTACAGTGGATTTTCTGTTATTTTTGTCAATATGTCAATGTAATCAAATTTGCTGCATGACTGTGTTTCATTACTTCATGTCATAAACTAAACATGAATGTGGCATTTCTTTTCATTTCAATGTCACGTATCTTTATCCTTCTAGTTCATTGCACTTACTATATTTTTTTAGTCAGTTTGCTTGTTTTGAGTTGAAACATTTTCAGATGCTGAGCTAACATTATAGCATTTGCGGATTTTAGTTATTAGATTTTTCTCTGAGTTTGGACCTTTAGTTCTGATTCTAATGAGCTGAAAGTCATCTCTATGATTTTAACATACTATTATCCTCTCCCAAAGAAGAAAAAGAAAGAAAGAAATAAAATGCTAGAACAGTAGATCTTTTTTTTAATAATTATTTTTTCATTTGGGTTAAGTACTTTGGTGTTACACAGCCATCATCTTCCATTTTTCACTGATTTATGTTGATTTCTTAAACATAAATCAGATTCGTGAGTTGGTGGAACTGCCTTTAAGGCATCCACAGCTTTTTGAAAATATTGGAATGAAGCATCCCAAGGGAATTTTGCTATATGGGCCTCCTAGTACTGGAAAGACACTCATAGCAAAGGGTTTTTTTTTTTTTTTTTTTTTTTTTTTTTTTTTTTTTTTAAATACTTTTTTCAACGGTTTCAAACTGTTGAAATTTATTTCAAGACAACATATATTTCAACAGTTTTCAATAATATTTCGACGTTTAATAATTGTTGATAAAGGTGAATCACATTTTTCGACGGTCACATAGGGTGTAGAAAAAAAGTTTCGACATAGTTTTTAGTGGCGGTTCTCAACGGTCACTTAAACCGTCAAAAATACTTTAGTTGGGCTTTCTAGGAATTACATGGAGAATTTGCATCATAATTCTAACAATGCCCATGCATTCCTAGGATTAGTTGCATTTTGTGCGTGCATTTGAAGTTAATTAGGTTTTCGTGGTTCAGTCCATGTACAATCAATTGAATCTTTTGTCTTCATACTTTTTATTAATTATATTTGTGAATGAATGGTAGGTTCCACTTAAGCTAAACTGATAAAATCTCCTATTATCAAATAGAAGATTTGAAGTTCGAACCCTGTCTACATTAAGGCAAGAATATACAAGATGCCATGGCAGCTGTTGGTTCTAGAAATTAAACCATTAAGGAAAACTAATCAATAAAATGCATTTAGTACCCACCAATTAATATAAGGTCAAAATAAGATATTACCATTCTAGTTAGAGAAATTGCGGAGAGCAAAGTTAGATTGCACATATCCCCATCTACTGCCTAATACAGTGGAACATTTCACTAATAAGGATAGAGTCAACATATGGGAGCTTCAGTCATTTCAATTTTAAAGATACTATCAACATAAAGTTTATTTGTGGGTTTGCCAATGCAACGTTAAAACTTCCCATTGACATTGAAGAGGTCCAACTTGAAATAATGGTTACCAAATATAGATTACTTCTCTTTTCTATTGTATAAGCTGATTTTTCTTAAATAAATTTCTTCCATTATTTTCGAATAAAAAGTATATATACTACTAGTAGTGGTTAAAGAATGGTTGATCCATTATATAAGAAATTGAGAATTTTTGAAGAATTGCCTAGTCTTATATGCTCCGTTTGTGAAAAACATAGACAACTTCACGGACTCCTTTCAATTTTTTAATATACAATCAACATTAGGTTTATTTGTGGGTGCGCCAAAGAAACATTATTTTTGATAGGATCGGATTGGACCAAAGCAACATTAAAACTGCACAATGGCATTGAAGAGGTCCCATTTGATTGGTTTTCAGACTATTTACTGCACGACAATTAGTGGTTAAAGAATGGTTTAAAACCACAAATAAAAAAAATGTGATAGTAGTTGAAGAATTACCAAGTTATATTCTTCATTAGTGGAAAAACATAGACTGCTTCAGTGACTCCTCTCAATAAACAGACATTCCCATATGCAATGTTTCCCATCCCTCAAAATAGCAAGAATACGCAAAATACTACACAGAAAGAGAAAGAACCTCAAATATGATGAAAGTTGTAATTGTGGCCATTTTGGCTTTGGCAACCACCCTTGTTTCAGCTTATGACCCTAGTCCTTTGCAAGACTTGTGTTGCAATTAACAACACCGATTCTGCTGGTATGTACATGCATGCACTCTCCTTATTATTAACAGTACGTAGTAGTATATCACCATCTACACGTTCTTTCGAGATCATTGTAATGAAGTTCCACACATTAATGAAATTATACGCCAGACGGTTATATCATTTGCATTAGATTTTTTTTTTCCTACATTACACGCTGTTGTTCATTGTTACAGAACTGACAAACTTTTCTTTGTGTAGTATTTGTGAATGAAAATTTTTGCAAGGACCCAGCAACTGTCACAGCCAATGATTTTTTCTTTTCTGGACTCAATATTCTTGGAAACATCTGCAAATAAACTTGGATCAAGGGTCAATCTTGTGGACGTCAACAAATTTCCAGGCCTCAACACTCTAGGCATATCTTTGGCTCGCATTGACTTTGCACCATATGGCCTGAATCCTCCTCACACTCACCCTCGCGGCACTGAGCTTTTGGTAGTCATAGAGGGTACTCTCTTAGTTGGATTTGTCACCATTCTACAATTCGGAAAAATACATATGTAATAGGGAAGGCGAACCATTAGATAGTTTGAATAAAGTCTGCCTAGTTTCCCTTACTGTAATGTCATAAAAATAATTTGTTTTCAAATACAATGGTTTCTTCTTTATTTATTTATTTTTTGTGTGTGTCATTGTGTCGTGGCAAATGTAGTGCAATTAGTGCATGAATAAATCTTGATTACTCCTTGGATCCATAAAGTTTGAAATTACAAGCACCTAAATATTAAATATAAACAAATCTAACCCAAACAAACTCTTCACCAAAGTTCTAAACAAGGGAGACGTCTTTGTGTTCCCAATTGGTCTCATTCACTTCCAATTCAACATAGGGGAGACCAGTGCTTTGGCCTTTTCCGGTCTCAGCAGTCAAAATCCTGGGCTAATCACCATAGCAAATGCAGTCTTTGGATCAAATCCTCCCATCAATCCTGATGTTCTCGCCAAGGCCTTCCAATTGGACAAGAGTGTAGTTGATTATCTTCAAAATCAATTCTAGCCATTCTACAATTTGGAATAAAATATTTGTAACAAGGATGGCAAACCACTAAATAGTTTGAATAAAGTTTGCCTAGTTTCCCTTACTGTAATGTCATAAAAAAAAAAAAAATTTCAATCAAAATGGTTTGTTATGATTTTTTTTTGTGCGTTTCATCGTGTCATAGCAAAGGCAGAGCAATTAGTGCATGGATATATATTGATTATCCATAGCGTTTGAAATTACAAGCATCTAACTATTAAATATATGCAGATCTATATTTTATTTAAAATAGAAATTTTAGTTTCACTTATACAAATGGGAGTACAAATTTAGGGTTCAGTTGCACCTATTCTATGTCAAACATTCCTAGAGGTAATACTGAAGCAACATTTTTGCGTGTTGAAATGTTAAGAGAATTGAAATTCTACAACACTATGTATTCATACCAAGGTAACATGGAAAAAAATTATACAAGGGAAAAATACATAAAGCTGTTAAATATTGTAAAAGGGGTAAGGCAAAACTAGTGAGTTCTCCTCTAGCAACTAACAACTCGCATGAAACTAAGTTCCAAGCATATTCCTTCATGTGATAAAGAAAAGGAAGAAATGAAGAAAGCGCCTTACGCATAAAGATGTTGTAGTTTAATGAATTTATGGTGTAAGTGAAGCCTGATTTGCTCATGTTAATGGAATCGGCAATTGTTTTCTGTCCAATCCTAAGAAATGAAATTGAGCAACCGCGAAATAGTTTCTCATGTATCTTGGACTTGGAGGAGTGTTTTTGTGCATTGGAAATAGTAAACACGTGCTTAATAGGTTCACAAATGTATATATGACTAATTATATTTATCCTTGAAAGCCTGCTTCAAGGTGCTTGAGCATTAAACAAGGAACATGATTCTCTCTATTTCAAGTCTTCTCTAATCATTCTAATTTATGATTAATCTTTTTTTATGGTTCCAATATGATGCATAGACTGCACGGTATTTTAAATTTTAAATAACATATTAGTTTATACATCTTAAAATTGTAAAATATAACCTGAATCATGTTATAGATCAATTTCAAATGGTGATGATTATTTAGAAGGCTTAGTGTCATGAAAGTTATTATTTCGGTCCACATTGGTCCATTCGGTCCATATCAGTCTACTTCACCCCATTCCGTCTTTGTTGGTCAAGTTCGGTCTATTCAGTCCAGTTTGGTCCATTTAGTCCATACGGTCCAGTTTTGTCCAATTTGTTTGATAGACACCTGTAACTGTAAGTGACAGCTGGCAATGCTTGTCAGTTGGGTCAGTTAGTAGCTAGTT
Organism: Notholithocarpus densiflorus; assembly: GCA_030021035.2. NCBI lineage: Eukaryota > Viridiplantae > Streptophyta > Magnoliopsida > Fagales > Fagaceae > Notholithocarpus > Notholithocarpus densiflorus. The sequence continues at coordinate 73,621 of JARYZH020000075.1, forward strand.
GGGGTAGTTAGTGATAGTTGGTTACTGATAGTTGGTTATGGGTTAGTACCAATGGATTGTATAAATGAACAAGCATTACTTGTAGCTACTATCGATGAATAACATTGTGATTACTCTCTCTCTCTCTCTCTCTCTCTCTCTCTCCTTAAGGAGGTCTAGATCCCCTCAAAGAGATCTACTACAATTCTATAACTCTGCTCAATTCTCTAGGTTCTTAACATTGTTCCTGTTTGGTCCGTTTAGTACTAATTGAGACTTAAATTAATTCTTTTTGTTGGTTGCCTTTCGGTTTTAGGCTAAAATTTTCATTTTACTTTTAAATTTTTGGATTGAAAAATATGAAATTTTATTCTATTTGGGTCAAACTTTTTAGTTTTGGGCTAAAAAATACAAACAAAAGAGTCATTAGAAATTAGAGATGTGAGCCCTAAAAAAGTAATAAAAACGATACATATTCACAAAATTACTTTAAAATTCAAATGTGTTCCATGGAATGGGTCTACATTCTTTTGGATAATTATTCAACCAATTATGGTATATTTAAAAAAAAAAAAACATTTTAATAACATCACCATTTATATAAAACAATATTATAATGATGTAATTTAAATATTTTTGTTAAATTAAAATTTTCATATATATATATATATATTTATACACACATATATCACTATGTATTGTTGTTTGAATGCAAAATGCATTATATGTTCCATTACATAAAGTTTATAAAAATAGAAATTACTTTTAAATAACACATGCACTAATTTACTCTACTCGTTTGACAACTTGTCAATTTTATGAGTGTGTCAAGACCAACAATTATCACTTTTTTCTTTTCTTTTTTTTTTTTTTTTTTTTTGGTGGAGGAAAAGGTAGAAACCAACAATCATCATGTGTTCAACAAAGAGAATAATAAATCACCATCAGAAATTTCTTAACAAGCACACAATAATCATACGCAATCTTGTTATACCCATAGTCAACCATAAATGAATCAAATTTCTTGTATCACTACCTTGGTTCTGGCTTGAGCCCATACAAATTCTTTTTCAACGTCCGTCAAACCAAATCCTCTTTAAATTTAATCTTGAACACTTTTGGTTGATCTATATAAATTTCTTCATTTATGTCACCAAAGATAAAAGTACTCCAAATTAATTTTTGTTTACAGCCAAACCCAAAATAACTCTAATACAAGACATTTTTTTTTCCCTTTGTAGGTGAAAAGATTTCTTTAAAATTAATCACAGTAGCACACCTTGTTCCTTGGCCATGAGCTATTTGGTTTAAAGTTCAACCCACTTATTCTTGATTGCTCTCTTGCCTCTAGGCAATTTCACCAACTCATAGGAGTGGTTCTAATGCAAAGAATTCCTTTCTTTTAATATAGCTTTCAACCTTTTTCTTTTTGGCTCATGCAACATCATTTCATGGTAAATTTCTTGCTCTCCCTCATTATTGAGCAACATACACACAATAGGAGAATACTTTTTGGAAGGCTAACTCTCTCTTAGTTAGATCTTAATAGCGTTTCTATGGGTTGTTCCTGAGTGGCTTGTTCTAGGTGTTGTTTTGATTCCACAATCAAATACAGGTGCTTCATCATCATATGCTATAAACTCATCATGTCCACCAATTGTACTAACATTGCCATTGGCTAGGTCTTGGATATATTATTTCATTGACGATATGCATTAGGAATTTTTGTAATTTAAAGGAATTTCTAAACGGGTAAGCTAATAGAAATAACACTACTCAGTTTATAATTCATTTAAAATATATTTTTTAAACAATCCTCACTACAGGTATTGAATGAATGAAATGAGTGGAGACCTTACTTTTGGTAAAGTACTAAGAAGAAGTCGCGATAATATATGGTTGGTACTCACTAATTTTATTTGTTTATATTAAAATATGTCCATAGCATGCATAGATTAATTAAAAATTATATATATGTTGATAAAGATAATATTTTATCAATATTATTTAAACTAATGTAAATAAAAGATTAATATTGTTTTAATAATATCAAAATTATAGGAGTCCCTTGAAAATTATTATAGACTTTTATCTAAAATAAATTCACTATGTTAGTAATGTTTTTTAATTAATGAGTTAATATAAAAAAAATTTGCGTTATTTAAAAAAAAAAAAAAAATTGCGTTGGTTTTAAGTCAGAGTAGTTCTAGGACTATAAATTATTTCACAACTTTTTTGCTACAACTCTAATGTGATAGAATGTGAGTGGTTAACTATCATTTACACATGAACCCACCATTTTTTCTTTACTAATCACACTCTGTCACGTCATAGTTGTAGCAAAAAGTTGTGAAAAATTATGTGTTCCTAAACTTTTCCTTTAAGACGTGTCCGAATCCGAGTCGGAAATGCGTAATAAGAAACCGACTCAGGACTTTGTTTCCTATATATACCTACCCGTACCCAACCCTCCTCATATTTTTCATGACATGCTTTTTCTTCTTTTTCCTTAGTTTTGATCTCTAACGGTAATATTTTCTTCTATGCATTTAAATTTTATTCGTTACCGATTACCATGATATCTTTCAATACACGTCCATGATTGCTCTCAGAGATTCAGTTTTTCTGAGTTTCATAATCGTCTTGAATGATGTGATTTTGTTTACTAGCAAATTAGGGGTTTTTTTTTTTTTTTTCAATACCTAGGGTTTGAGATTTCAGACTTATATGGGTGATCTCTCTCTGTTTTTCTCTTATTGCTTTTGGAGTATAAGTTTGCATGTCTCAATCCTAACATATCTGTAGGAAGCAGATTTTTTTTTTTTTTTTGGGATTGGGTGAAGTTCGATTTGGGCATGAGCAAGTTAACAAAGAAAAACAAAGGAAAAAATTGCAGTTAGGGCCTAGGCTTTCGTTAAAAGAGAGAGAGAGAGAGAGAGTCTGTCTTCTTGCCTATAGTAGTGTTATTGTGTTTTTTTCAGGTGAAGCAGTGGATTCTGATTTGGCAATAGGTTTTCCTTTCCTCCTTTTTCTTGTTTTACTTCTTTCTTATACTTGGGTCTGCAACTGCCTTCCCTAGGAGGATTATAAATTATTGCAATTCTTGCCCTTTCCTCCTTGATGTGGTAATTTATTTTTGGTCATATCCTGTGCTTGCAACCTCAATAATGAGTTCACAGGCTAATCCGGCAATGCCTCTTATTGGATTGTGGCAAGAATATAACTATGTGTGACCTGAATATGGTTGTAGAGGGAGAACAATACAGGTTCTGCTTTCTCTTCTCCTTGATTAGTTGGACTTTTTGGGAATTAACATTGTATTTCTTAATTTGTGTCATATATTGTGAACTTGGATTGTTGCTGATTGATATTGTTATCATCAAATATTTGGCAATAGAGAAGACGAGGGCTTTCAGAGTTAGAATAATTTATCTTTATAATTGTTGGTTTCTACTGAAATATTGTAGTTTTTTAATTAGTTGTTTTGCTTTCTTAATGCATGACAAAAAATATTCCTCATATGTCTACAGGAATTTTATTTTTTATTTTTTGGTCCTTAGTCTCTTGCAATCATAAGAACTATACAATTTTTGGCTTGTCTTAATTTTCTAATTCATGGACCTGTAACTGCTTTTTTCAGGCTTTGGTTTTTTGGACTGCTATAAATTCTGTCTCGCCTAGTGAGTGTTTGATATTTCCCTTGCAATTCTTGTACCTCTTTCTTGTCTTGTTCAATTTGAATATGGTAATGCCTCTTATTTTTGTTTTTCTTGTCTTGTTCAATTTAAATATGGTTGGCGATAAACTCTCTTTTTCTTTCCTTTTGTTTTTCTCTCCTTCAAGCATAAGAATTTTAAGGATACATTTTTGTTGTTTTAATTTTGTCTAATACATGGGTTTGTGACTGAATTTCCTAGGTTTCATTTTTGAGAAGGATTATAATTCCTAGTCTTGCAAAGTGAGGGTTTGAAATTTCTATTGCATTTCTTCTCCCTTTATCTTGCTGTCTTATTTTATTTTTGGTCATTATGTGTTGGCAACCTCAATAGTGAATTCACAGCATAATCTGGCAAAGCCTCTTATTGGTGTAGGCCAGAATTATAAGAAACCCCTTTTTTTTTTGGTCTTAAATTTTACATTTTGCTTATAGGTCTTTTAATATAGTGTTCCCACTGATGTGATACTATACTATTCTATGAAGGAATTTATTTCTGTGAAGTTGGCTTTTCTAGAGCGATTTGGTTCTTGTCTGTAGGAGCAGAATCCCTTATTGTTAGCTGGCTGGTAATGATGGGTTTAAAAATTAAATTTACATTGTAAACAAAAGTTGGTGCTTGCATTGTGTGTTTTTCAGGCTTCATTTGTTTGGTTTTAATTAATCCCTGCACTACTTGGTATTTTTGTTTTGGCTCCTTTTTTTACTGCTGTCTACTTGCACTTCTTACTACTTTTAAGAACCTAAGGTCATCAATATCATCATTGGGCATTCATATAAGATAAAAGAAGCCAGCTTCAAATATAGTTGTTTTGAATGCCAAAGAAGTATAAGATTTACCTTGTAAGGAAGAGTTCTTCTTGTCATTATTGCAACTATTGCTATTCTGGGTGCATATGAAAAATTCTCACTAGATTTTTTTTTCCTGGTGCCAGGCAGCTTAAGTGGTGGAGTTTGGTTTGTCGAAAAGCTTTCTTTTTCCCCCTTGTTCTCTTTATTCTCTCCTACAATCAAATGATTAGAAGGATATTTTTCCACTTGTTCTAATTCTTTCTAATACTTTTGACATGTATGCATTTCTTAGGATTCGGTTTCCTTGAGGATTTAAATTCCAGTCACACTCAACGAGGGTTTGAAAATTCCATTGGAATTCTTGTCCCCTTGTCCCACTTTCTTTTTCGATATTTAGTTGTTCTGTTTTGGCAAGCTTATATTTGGGCTTTCTGAGAATTAAATGGAGAATTTGCATCATAATTTGTAATATTAGGTTATTGCCGATTGATTTCCTCATCCTAGAATGTTAAAAATGTAGAGTCATTGACTCTTAAGATCATGGAGAATGAGTTCCATATTTCAACCACTGAAATGCCATATTCACATAGTCAAATTTTTTTTAGTCTTAATAAAAAAAAACGACAATCACAATGGGGTGCATTGCCGAGATATTGTGGGGAAATGCAATTCAAAGAAAATAATTTTGAAAGAAGTATGTAAAAGGTTACAAAATGTATAGCATAAATTCTGTTATAAACTTATATATGGGTCAGTGAATGTCATACTTATGCTTTTCTTATTTGTGTCTCTGTTCGTTTCCTTTTTTGTTGTTTTTTCTTTGGTTTTCCTTTTCCAGGCATGTCTTGGACTGCTAATTTTGTCCTTTTTTTCTTCTTCTTCTTTTTTAAAACAAAATTGCCCTGCAATCTGTGGTCTTTTTTTTTTTTTTTTTTTTTTTTTGGTGGCCTTCTTTTCCTCCTTATGATGGGCATGTCTTGGACTGCTATTTCCTTTTAGCGCTGATTCTCTTTCGTTTTGTTGGGGAAATCTCATTAATACTTTAGTGTAGAATAAATGCAACAGTTCTCGTAACTTGCCTAGTCACAAATTTGGGCACACTAGCTATTAAGTGGTCTGATGTGATGTTTCTTGAGTTCCTACACTTTCGTTTTTTGTTTGTTTGGGCCCCTTTTTTCTTTCTATTTTTTCAGGTGATCTCTCTGTTTTTCTCTTATTGCTTTTGAAGTATAAGTTTTATCTTGCAGAGAGGAGAGATGTTCTGTTGTTTTGCTACTTCTACAGTTCCGAGTGCATGTCTCAATCCTAACATATCTGTAAGAAGCAGATTTTTTTTTTTTGGGCTGGGTGAAGTTCGATTTGGCGAGAAGCTCACTTTTCTTCCTGTTTTTATAACTCTCTCCTACAGTTTTTGAGAATTATGGGAATAATGTTTTGCTTGTTTATATTCTTTCTAATACTAGGGCATGTGATTGTCTTTTCTTACAATAGGAGAATTGGGTATGAGCGAGTTAAACAAGGAAAGCAAAGGAAAAAGTGCAGTTAGGGCCTGGGCTTTAACTTTGGTTTCCTAGAGGATTTGAAACTTGCATTGCAATTTGAGAGTGATAATCCTCTGATTAACAAAGATCGTGGTGACTTTTCTTTACCTAAGGTTGATTTGGTTTTGTTTCTTCTCAATGAAACATGCTTTTTATTAGTGCTAATGTAATTTAAAGTTACCCTGAACTATGTAGTTGCGATTCTTTGTTTTTCAGTTGGCTCACGCGGGGAGTCAATGCCTATGCCACCAAGGGTGTGAGCTTTCCACATGTCTTTGTTTTTGTTGATGTCTTTTTGGCTGTAAGTGGAACTGGTCATCCTATATTAGTAGCACCATATATCCAATTTGGTTTGCAACTTAATGTGTTGTTGCAGGAAGCAGGATTTTTTAGTTTTTTTTTTTTTTTTTTTTTTTTTTTTTGGGTTCTTTGTAGGTTAAGCAGTGGAGTCTGATTTGGCAATAGGTTTTTCTTTCCTCCTTTTTCTTCCCCTGCTACATTGATAAGAGTGTGAAGGGTATATTTTTCTTGTTTTACTTCTTTCTTATACTTGGGTCTGCGACTGCCGTCCCTAGGAGGATTAGAAATTCTAGTCTCACTGAGTGAGGATTTAAAACTTCTATTGCAATTCTTGTCCCTTCTTCTTTTGATGTGTTATTTTATTTTTGGTCATTCTGTGTTTGCAACCTCAATAATGAATTCACAGGCTAATCTAGCAATGCCTCTTATTTTGCTAATCATGTTATAACCCTTATATAAATTTATGCTATGTGTTAGGATTAGTTCTAGTTTGATTTAATGTGCTTTCTGGAATTAACTTATCTCTCTGGATTTGCATCATAATTTGTAATCTTGAATTGTTGCTGATTTGATTTTGTAGTAATTGAAAATGAGATGATAGTGCCAACATCCTGCCTAGTCCATTGTTAGTCCGAAGGTTTTGCTATTTTGGACTCAAATTCACTAAACAACAATATTCTTCTTTATAAGCTGCCAATGATTTGTTTTGTAAATATGTGAGGGTGATGTTTGGTGTTATTGATAACAATATGTCTACAGGAGGGGAAAATTGTGATTTGGACTTTTACATACTTGAGTAGGAGTTTGTGCTGTGGTGACTGCAACAATAAGCAAACTCTTCCCTTCTCTTGATTTCTCCTTTTGCTTGTGAGTCTTTTAAAACACTGTTTTCCCAAAACATGATACTATTCAATATTTCTTTTTTCAAATTTTTTTAAATAGATTTTGGTGCTTGGCTGGTTTTTAAGGCGTTTGTTGTAGCAGAATTGACTTCTCTAAATCAATCTGGTATCCTACTTAAGATATTTATGAGTGGGGAAAACAGATTGTTGGAGTGACATCACACTTTTCTTTGGTTTTCTCAATTATTTCATATTGCTACTTTTCCCATTATTGTGACTTAAAAAGTTTTTTATATTGATTATTTTTGTTTATCATAGCCTTTTTACCTGTGTTTTAGATTATACTTTTGATCTGTATTCTCTTGTACCTACTTGCCTGACTTTTTTCTTTCAAATCATTTTTCCTAAAATAATAATGTTTTTTATATATATATATTTGGTACTTTGTAGGTTAAGCAGTGGAGTCTGATTTGGCAGTAGGCTTTCCTTTACTCTTTTATTTTTTTTCTGCTCAATGATAAGAGTTTGAAGGATAGTTTTTTCTTGTTTGAATTCTTTCTAATACTTGGGTCTGTGACTGACTTTCTTAGGAGGATTATAATTCTAGTCTCACTGAGTGAGAGTTTTAAACTGATATTGCAATTCTTTTTCCTTTTTCTTGATGGCTTATTTAATTTTTGATCATTCTGCATTTGCAACCTTAATAATGAATTCACAGGCTAATCTGGCAATGCCTTTTATTGGATCGGGGCAAGAATATAACTATGTGTGACCTGAATATGGTTGTAGAGGGAATACAATATAGGTTCTGCTCTCTTCTCCTAGATTAGTTGGACATTTTGGGAATTACATGGAATTAACATTATATTTCTTAATTTGTGTCATTATTTGTGAACTTGGATTGTTGCTGATTGATATTGCTGTCATAAAATATTTGGCAATAGAGAAGATGAGGGCATTCAGAGTTAAAATAATTTATCTTTATAATTTCTGGTTTCTACTGAAATATTGTTGTTTTTTGTTGGCAGCTCTATTTCTAGTTTGGATTGTCACATAGTCTGTATGCAGGATCAAGAAATTTTTTTTTGGGTGCTTCACAGCTTCAGCTGCTGAGTTTGGCGATAAACTCTCTTTTTTTGTTGCTTTAATTCTGTCTAATACATGGGTTTGTGACTGAATAGGTTTCATTTTCAAGAAGGATTATAATGTGTCTTGTTTTACTTATTTCTTATACTTGACTGCCTTCCCTAGGAGGATTTTAAATTCCAGTCTCATTGAGTGAGGGTTTAAAACTTCTATTTCAATTCTTGTCCCTTCTTCTTGATGTGTTATTTTATTTATGGTCATTCTGTGTTTGCAACCTTAATAATGAATTCACAGGCTAATCTAGTAATGCCTTTTATTGGTGTGGGGCAATAATATAACTGTGTGACCTGAATATGGTTGTAGAGGGGCTTTCTCTTTTCCTAGCATTAGTTGGGACTTTTTGGGAATTACATGGAATTAAAATTATATTTCTTGATTTGTGTCATAATTTGTAAACTTGTATTGTTGCCGATCCTTGTCACCAAATATTTGGCAATAACCTTGTCAACAAATATTTGGCAATTGAGAAGACGGGATTTTAGAGTTAGAACAATTTATCTTTATAATTGTTGTATTCTAGTGAATAGTTCTTCAATTAATTGTTTTGCGTATGTCTTCAGTAACCTTTTTTATTTTATTTTTGGTGCTTAGCAGCTTAAGTGGCTAAGTTTGATTTAATGTGTTAGGGTTTGTTCTAGTTGTCGTTTATTTTAGCATATTAATAAGGGTATTTTTGTAATCTTTTTATAACCTTGATATAAATATATGCTAAGGTGTGGGGTTGACAGGGGAATGCCCTCAACCATTCTTTTCCCTGTCTCTATTCTTCCCTTCCTCACTATTCTCATTGATTTAGCTCTAAACCTTCATATTTTATAACTTTACTTAATGCAAATCTCTCTTTTACTCGGCCGACATTTTTCTCTCTTGCGATCATAAGAACTATACATTTTTTGACTTGTTTTTATTCTTTCTAATTTTTTGGACCTATAATTGCTTTTCTCTGGCTTTGGTTTTCTAGATTGCTACAAATTCAATGTCTCACCTGGTAAGGGTTTGAAATTTCCCTTGCAATTCTTGTTCCTCTATCTTGTCTCGTTCAATTTTTGGTCGTTCAATTTTGAATATGGTAATGCCTCTTATTGTTACAGGGCAGGTAAATGTCAAAGTTTGTGACCTTAAAATGGTTGCTAAGGGTAAATAATACAGATTTTTGCTTCATCTTGTCAAGATTTTTATGTGTTGGGTTTTTGAGGATTGACATGGATCTAATTTATGTCTCTAAGTTTGCATTATAGTTCTTTGGATAAAAGTTTGAAAGGTTTGCATCATAGGTTATGATTACGAAGCAGCTAATTCGTTCAGAAAGGTTTAATAATTTGTAACCTTAGATTGTTGCCAAGTGATTATTTAGTTGTAGAAAATGAGCGGGTGGATACTGTCAATGTCCAACCAAACTCTTGTCCCTTCTGCTTTTGATGTGTTTTTTATTTTTGGTCATTTTGTGTTTGCAACCTCAATAATGAATTCACAGGCTAATCTAGCAATGCCTCTTATTTTGCTAATCATGTTATAACCCTTATATAAATTTATGCTATGTGTTAGGGTTAGTTCTAGTTTGATTTAATGTGCTTTCTGGAATTAACTTATCTCTCTGGATTTCCATCATAATTTGTAATCTTGAATTGTTGCTGATTTGATTTTGTAGTCGTTGAAAATGAGATGATAGTGCCAATATCCTGCCTAGTCCATTGTTAGTCTGAAGGTTTTGCTATTTTGGACTCAAATTCACTAAACAACAATATTCTTCTTTATAAGCTGCCAATGTTTGTTTTGTAAATCTGTGAGTGTGATGTTTGGTGTTATTGATGACAATATGTCTACTAGAGAGGAAAATCTTGATTTGGACTTTAACATACTTGAGCCCAGTTTGTGGTGGGGTGACTGCAGCAACAGTAACCGAACTCTTCCCTTTTCTTGATTTCTCTTTTTGCTTAGGAGTCTTTTAAAACACTGTTTGTCCAAACATGATACTATTCAGTATTTTTTTTCAAAAAGATTTTATATAGATTTTGGTGCTGGGCTGCCTTTTAAGGCGTTTGTTGCAGCAAAATTGACTTCTCTAAATCAATCTGGTGTACTGCTTGGGAAACAAAGTTTGTTGGGGACCTAAGGTATTAAGCTCTCTTTATCTCTATATTTCATTATTCTTATCCTAAAATTTAAAGATATAAGTATTGGATTAAGATATTTATGAGTGAGGAAAACAAATTGTTGGAGTGACATCACACTTTTCTTTGGTTTTCTCAATTATTTCATATTGCTACTTATCCCATATTGTGAGTTAAATTTTTTTATATTGATTATTCTTGTTTATCATAACCTCTTTGCCACTGTGTTTTAGATTATACTTTTGATCTTTATTCTCCTTTACCCACTTGCCTGACTTTTTTCTTTCTTCAAATCATGTTTTCTAAAATTATAATGCTGTTTTTTTTTTTTTTTTAGCTTGGATTTTGTGCTTCCCTGGCAGCATTATTAGAGTACATTTAATTCTAGAGGTGCTATGTTTGGATGCGGTGGACTAGGGTTGATTTGGTTTTTTTGCTTCTGAATGAAACATGCTTTTAAGTGGTATTATGTAATTTAATGTTGCCCTGAACTGTGTAGTTGCAATTTTGTATTTTCCAGTTTGCTCATGTGGGAAGTCAATGGCAATGCCACCAAGGGTGTGAGGTTCCTACATCTGTCTTCTTGTCTTGTTCCTGTTGATTTTTTTGGCTTTAAGGGGAACTGATCATCTTGGATTCCAACTTATTGTGTTTATGCAGGAAGCAGGTTATATATATATATATATATATATATATATATATATATATATATATTTTTTTTTTTGGTATTTTGCAGGTTAAGCAGTGGAGTCTGATTTGGCAATAGGCTTTCCTTTCCTCCCTTTATTATTTTTTTTTCTGCTACAATGATTAGAGTTTGAAGGATAGTTTTTTCATGTTTTAAATCTTTCTAATACTTGGGTTTGTGAGTGGCTTTCTTAGGAGGATTATAATTCCAGTCTCATTGAGTGAGAGTTTTATACTGATATTGCAATTCCTTTTCCTTTTTCTTTGATGGCTTATTTAATTTTTGGTCATTCTGCATTTGCATCCGCAATAATTTATTCACAGGCTAATCGGGCAATGGCTCTTATTGGACTGGGGCAAGAATATAAATATGTGTGATCTGAATATGGTTGTAGAGAGAAAACAATACAGGTTCTGCTTTCTCTACTCCTAGATTAATTGGAATTTTTGGGAATTACATGGAATTAACATTATATTTCTTAATTTGTGTCATATATTGTGAACTTTGATCGTTTCTCATTGATATCACTGTCATCAAATGTTTGGCAATAGAGAAGACCGGGGCTTTTAGAGTTAGAATAATTTTTCTTTATAATTGTTGGTTTCTACTTAAATATTGTAATTTATTTATTAGTTGTTTTGCTTTCTTAGTGCAAGACAAAAATCTATTCCTCATATGTCTACAGGAATTTTTTATATTTGGTCCTTAGTCTCTTGCAATCATAATAACTATACAATTTTTGGCTTATCTTAATTTTCTAATCCATGGACCCATAACTGCTTTTCTCTGGCTTTGGTTTTTTGGACTGCTATAAATTCTGTCTCACCTAGTGAGGGTTTGAAATTTCCCTTGCAATTCTTGTTCCTCTATCTTGTCTTGTTCAATTTGAATGTGGTAATGCCTCTTATTGTTGTGGGACAGGTAAATCACAAATTTTGTTACCTTAAGATGGTTGCTGAGGGTAAATAATACATATTTTTGCTTTATCTTGTCTTCGTTTGCACATTTTGGGATTCCGAGGAATGACATGGATCTTACTTTTGTCTCTAGGTTTGCATCATTGTTTTATTGATAAAAGTTTGAAAGGTTTGCGTCATAGGTTACGATTACCAAGGAGATATTTCAGTTAGAATGGTTTGCATCATTGTTCATAACCTTAGATTGTTGCTAATTAATTTCCTAGTTGTAGAAAGTGAGTGGGTAGATACTGTCATTGCTGAACCAAGTCCATATCCAGGCTGAAGTTTTTGCCATTCTGGACTCATATTTGAGCTCTGAAGTTTTTGCCATGCTTTTGTATAAGTTGGTGATGTCTATTTTGTTGTTTTATGTAGACAATGTTTGATTATTTTTATTTTGATTTGCCTACAGGATCGGAAACTGATTTGGACTTTCTTGTACTTGAGCTGGCGAGTTTGTGTGGAAGTCTTAATCTTTCTCGAACTCAAACTGTGTAGACTACAACAATAAGAAAACTCACACTGTCTTGATTTTTCATTTTGCTTATGAGTCCTTTAATTTGGTGTTCCCACTAATTGTGATGCTATACTTTTCCTTGTTCAATTTATTTGTAGGTTTTGGTCTCCGATTGCTCTTTTAAGGCATTTGTTTTGGTGAAGTTGACTTCCATCGATCAATTTGGTTCTTGTCTATAGGAGCACAATTCCATATTATTGGCTGGCTGGTAGTTTTGAGTTTTAAAAGTTAAATTAACATTATGAAAAAAAAAGAAAAAAAGCTGGTGCTTGCATTATGTGTATTTTAGGCTCCATTTGTTTGGTTTTACCTAATCCCAGCATTATTTGGCATTTTTGTCCCAATTCCTTTCTCTAACTGCTGTCTACATGCAATTATTACAACTTTTAAGAACCTAAGATCGTCAATATTGTCATTGGGCAGTCATATAAGATTAGAGCAGCCAACCTTAAAAATGGTTGTTTGAATGCCAGAGAAATATAAGATTTACCTTGTATGGAAGAGTTTTTCTATTCGTTATGCAACTTTCGCAATTGTAGGTGCATGTGAAAAAATCTCACTGGGAATTTTTTTTGTTGCTTGGCAGCTTAAGGCTTCTTGTTGATGGTAGCTTAAGTGATCGAGTTTAGTTTGGCGATAAGCAATCTTTTCTTTCCCCCTTGTTTTCTTTCTTCTGTCCTTCAATCATATGAATTATAAGGATATTTCCCATATTGTTTTCTAATATTGGGTAATGTATGCTTTTTTTTTTGGATTTGGTTTCCTCGAGGATCATAAATTTCAGTCTCACTCAACGAGGGTTTGAAAGTTCCATTGAAATTCTTGTCCATTTGTCCTACTTTCTTGTTTGACTTTAGTCATTTTATTTGGGCAAGCTGATATCTAATTCTTATGTGGTAATTCCTCTTATTAGTGTGGGTAGTTCCTGTGGTGATTTGCATGAGTTGTGCTTTGAATTTTCATCATAGTGTCATTGGCAACCAATATAAGATAAGATCTGCATGCCATAAGAATAATTATTTTCTAAATACAAGAGAAGTTTAGGTCTATGCTTCCTTATACCTACTTTATAGGTTGTTTGGGTTTCAAAGTTGTGTACTTCTCTTTTGTATTGTTGGATCATGCTCTGGGATGGGAGGGTTTTTATGATTTTGTTACTACTAAATTAATCTGTTTAATATGTGTAGGTATGGTATGTCTACTTTGGATGGAGTTTGATGAGGACTTAAGGCAATAATCTCTCTTTATAAATTGATTTCACTATTCTCTTCATAATAGCTTGTTGGGAAATTTAGATCCCGGTTGATAGAATTAACAAGTTTTAAACCCAAGTTGTTAATTAGACTCAATAAAACTTGTTAAAACAAACAAACATCAATATCATGTCAAAATCATGCAGCGGAAAAATAAATAAGACAAGATATGATGACCCAGGAAAACCAATGAAACAAACTATTTTCACAGTAAAAAACCTGAGAGGAAACCTTCCCAAAAAGCAATCCACTATAGTAAAGAAAAGTTTCAAATCTAGTACAAAACCTTTATCTCTAGACTCTACAATTCTCGTAGATGAACTTACAGCAGAAACCTTCTATCGTTTCAGAACCTCTGAATTCTTTAATATATGAACGCCAGCCTTTTTGCACGGATCACAGTACGTGACTAACCAATGATGTACGACTCCCAGTACGTGACTAACTCACCAACTTAAAGAAGATGTTGGCTGCAAAATTCTTCACTTCATTAACAATGAAGATCAAGAAGCACTTAGTTACAAAACCCTAAGGCGCAAAGACGCAGTAGCTTCTTTTAGAGAGAATAAGGCGTCGGTCACCTTTTGCATGTGTTCTCCTTGTATTTTCTTATGTGACGGCTTTTAAAATAAGTCTTATATATGTCTAGGGTTGTGAGAAAAGAAACACTACAAAAATACATAAGCATGGGCCGAAAATCAGATCTGGAAATTTGAATTTCGTATTCTCGATAGATACCTCGATAGATAGTATCTATCGAGTCTCATTAAACCTCGATAGATAGTTATCTGTTGAGTAGCTGTCGATTTTTAATGAATCAACACTTCTTCATTTGTTTCTTGGACAGATTTGCATGGCTTCAATACTATACTTGAATTCTTGTTCTTTGAAGTATTAAACACATCCTAGATTTACCTAATTACAAGTAAAATGCATTTTGTCAAAGGATTAGCCAATTACACAAAATAGTGACATATGTTCCTAACATGAATCACATATGTCCTAACAATCTCCCCCTTTGGCAATCCGTGACAAAAACACAACAAACAAATGAACATATGAGAGAAGTCATAAAACACTCAACCCATATTCACTTATTGAATACAATAAAATCTATCCTAACATAAACTCTTGAAAAACTTTGCAAGAAAAGAGTTTATGGCAAGTAGACTTTGACAACCTATACTTCTGAAACACTTAAAACAAAACTCATCAAGGCATCTTAGTGTGAGACAGAAATAATATATTGCATACAATAAATAAGAAACATGTGTATAAAGAAAGAAAAAAAAAAAGACATACATCATATATATATATATATATATATATATCAAAGATAATCACAATGTATGTAAACATGGTCATAAGACCGGTGTACAAGAAGAATGAGGTAAGCACTCCCCCTAACAAGATGAAACACATCTCCCCCTTACAGAGGCATGTATTTCTCCCCCTAACGTGTAGAATTTTAAAAAAACCACAATTTCTCCAGAATTTCTCCCCTTTTTTGTTGTGATTGACAAAGGGTACAAGAAACTAAAAAGCTTCACCCGAGAAACATAAAGATGATCAAAGATGATCAAGGGGTACAAAGAATCCATATAAATGCATGAATGTAATGAAACAAGATGCTATGGATGACAATATAAAAGAAATATGCAAAACATGTGAAAAACAATGCATGCAAGGGGATCTCGACAGATCGAGAAGCTGTTGAGAAACTATCGAGCAGAAGCTAACCTCCATGGATCGAACAGCTATCGAGAAGCTATCGAGGGAACAGAAAGTTGCTCGATCGATCGACCTAACTATTGAGAGGTGTCGAGATTGCGATAAAAAACAACTAAAGAGCTCGATAGATAAGCTAGGTGTCGAGAGGTGTTGAGGAGCTGTCGAGACTGCCTAAAAACAGTTTTTCAAGAAGGGAAAAACATAGATATGAATGCAATCAAGCATGCAACTCAACAAAGGATCCAAGCAACATTTTAATCTCTCAACAAAAAAATGTTAAGCACAAAGATCCCAAAAACACACACACACACTAAACAGGTCTAACCAATTTTATATTTTAAAAACAAGTCAAGACAATTTAGTGAGCATTCATTAACACATGTAAATCTTGTGATGACCAAATCACATTGTACCTACACATGTATCAAAAGTAGCAAAGAATATTGCGTGTTGTGTGTGAAAAACATCGTAACATTGCATAAGTGTTTACATATTATGATGATTTGAGATATAAGAAAGTCACTTTAACTCACACACAATCATAACTGTTTGATGGGGATTATCACATTTGAGATACATCCTATAACTCCCACATCTCCTAGAAACACGCTTGCAGTCATATATAAAGCATTTTGATCTTTTTGTTTTTTATTTTTCTTTGCTTATTTTTTCTTTTTGAGCAAATCATGCATGGGCATATAGAAGAAAGAAAAGAAATACCCAATTATGTTAAGCATTTGACATTCCACTTTTGCTATGCCAAAGCACACAAATGTCATTGACATTGCACTTTTACTATGCCGAAGCATACAGATGTCATTTCATGATTGGCAAGCAACAATGGTGAGATGGTTATTTATGCCTTTCTCTTAGGATTTTCTAGTCCTTCTCGTCAAAAAGAGTGATACTAGTGTTAAGTACAAGAGATCACTTAACCTTACTCATCACAAACACGAACCACAAAGCTCACTTACTTAGTTGTGCATGGAGATGCTCATCTAAGTTACAAGAGATACAAAGTTTAGAAAACTTGTTTCAATGGCCATCCAAGGTACACAAGTACCAATGTATACAAACACACACTGTTTTTGTATTTTTCTGATTTTTCCTTTTTATTTTTATTTTGAAAATAAAATAAAATAAAACCTAAACAACCAAACAAAAACAGACAAATAGCATAAAAGCATGAAAGAAAGATGCAAATGCATGAAAGCATGACTTCAAAAGCAGATAAGAAATCAAGAAAAGAGAGTCCTACTTTAGATAGAAAGAAATAAAGTAGAGGACAAACAGAAAAGACAATTAAGTCTTAGGCTATTTTCTCACCCACACAGCACGAGTCTTTGGCCGTGAAGATGAAAAGTCGCGTGTCCTAGTATGTCTACTAAAGAACATAGAAGAATTAAAATTTTCCTGAAATTGAGTTAAAAAGCTCAAGACTTTTAATAACTCTCCAAACAAAGATGTAGGTCATTGAGAGGAAACCTGTGACCGTTTGGACACTTGCTTTTGAGGATACAACTTAAATCAATTAGGACGAATGTGTCCCGGAACACCACAATGGTGACAAACATAAGGTCTAATAGAGGATTTAGAATTAGTCAAATCAGTTTTGGATTTCATACCTTTATCACCTTTCTCAGATTGAGGCACAAAGACAGTCCTTGATCGAAAAGCCATGGAAGAGGAGGGGCTGGAGGAAACAGCAAATCCTAAGCCAGTCTTATCAGAACTAGGTTTTTGAGCACTCAATACCTCATCAAGCTTTGCACTAGACATCCTCTCTATTTGAGTTCTAACTTGACTAAGCTCAACTTCGAGATTCTTGACTTTCTCTTCTAATGAGGTGTTCTCCACAACAAGAGTCTCAACTAACCTTGTAATCTCATCTAGTTTGACTAACAGATTAGTTTTTTCAGTTTTTACCTCATTAAGCTCTTTTCTACAAAAATGAGAAGTCTTTTCAGATTTTATAAATTCAATGCATAGCTTATCATAGGCTTCTTGAAGGGTCATCTTCTTGGGTGCTTCATCATCAGAAGAATTCTCACTGTCACTAGCACTCTCCATAATCACTTTATCAGTTGAGACAGCAAAGGCCATAACGTGACTACATTCATCAACATACTCATCAGAAGAGTCATTCTCAATATCACTCTAGGTAGCAACCAACCTTTTATCTTTTGACTTCTTGGTCTTTTCGTTCATAAGGTAGTTTGGACACTCTATCCTCATATGACCAAAACCTTTGCACTCATGGCATTGGATGAGGGGTTTCTCATTCTTGCTCTTCCTTGAGGATTTAGATTTCCTAGGAAGTTTGCCCTTATCCTTTTTCCTAAATTGAAGAAGTTTGATGATCTCATCAGTTATGAAGGTTAGATCCTCATCCTTATCATCATCTTCATCTTTATCTTCACTTTCATCTTCATCTTTAGAGTCCTCAATCTCTTCCTCTATACCCTTAAGAGCCAAGTTTCTACTTTTTCCACCTTTTTCTATTAAACCTAATCTCATCTCATAGGTTTGAACGTTCCCTACAAGCTCAGTCAAAGGAATTTGATCAATGTCCTTCACTTCTTCAATGGCAGTGGTCTTAGCATGGAATCTTTCAGGTACGGACCTAAGGATTTTCCTAACAATTTTGGATTCTGCAATAGATTCCCCAAGATTGAAGGCAGAATTCACAATATCCATGAGTTTAGCATAGAACTCATTAAAGGTCTCATCCTCCTCTATCCTTATTTCTTTAAAACTACTTGTGAGTCTTTGAAGATTCACAGTCTTTACTGCCTTGGTACCTTCATAGGTGGTCTCAAGAATGGTCCATGCTTCCTTGGCAACTTCCGTGGATGATATTTTCTTGAATTCCTCATTGGTCACCCCACAAAACAAAGCATTCAAGGCCCTACTGTTGAAATTTGCCGCTTTGATTGTTTCTTCATCCCAATCCACCAACGCTTCCTTTGGCTTAATCCAGCCAACTTCAACAGCTTGCCATACCTGTTCACCTAGAGCCTACAAAAAAACTTTCATACGAACTTTCCAATACGCATAATTAGTGCCATCAAATAAAGAAGGAATCAAAAGAGATTGTCTACGATCCATGACAATGGGGGTCAAGGATCACACTCAAGAAATTAATCCAATCAGAGTGTACCCGCTCTGATACCACTTGTTGAAAAATTTAGATCCCGGTTAATAGAATTAACAAGTTTTAAACCCAAGTTATTAATTAGATTTAATAAAACTTGTTAAAACAAACAAACATCAATATCATGTCAAAATCATGCAGCGAAAAAATAAATAAGACAAAATATGATGACCCAGGAAAACCAATGAAACAAACTAGTTTCACTAAAAAAAACCTAGGGGGAAACCTTCCCAAAAAGCAATCCACTATAGTAAAGAGAAGTTTCAGATATAGTACAAAACCTTTGTCCTTATACTCTACAATCCCCGTAGATGAACTTACAGCAAAAACCTTCTACTGCTTCAGAACCTCTGAACTCTTCAATATATAAACGCCACCCTTTTTGCACGGATCCTAATACGTGACTAACCAGTGATGCACGGCTCCAATACGTGACTAACTCACCAACTTAAAGAAGATGTTAGCTGCAAAGTTCTTCACTTCATCAACAATTAAGATCAAAAAGCACTTGGTTACAAAATCCTAAGGCACAAAGACGCAGTAGCTTCTTTTAGAGAAAATAAGGTATCTGTTACCTTTTGCATGTGTTCTCCTTGTATTCTCTTATACGACGGCCTCTAAAATAAGCCTTATATATGTCTAGGGTTGTAAGAAAAGAAACACTACACAAATACATAAGCATGGGCCGAAAATCATATCTGAAAATTTGAATTTCGTAATTCTCGATAGATACCTTGATAGATAGTATCTGTCGAGCCTTATTAAACCTCGATAGATAGCTATCTGTCGAGCAGCTGTCCAGCTTTAATGAATCAGCACTTCTTCACTTGTTTCTTGGACAGATTTGCATGGCTTCAATACTAGACTTGAACTCTTGTTCTTTGAAGTATTAAACATATCCTAGATCTACCCAATTACAAGTAAAATGCGTTTTGTCAAAGGATTAGCCAATTGCACAAAATAGTGACATATGTTCCTAACATGAATCACATATGTCCTAACAGACATAAATGAAGAAATTTATATAGATTAATCAAAAGGTTTTAGGCCTTTCATGGTTAAATTTAAAGAGGATTTGCTTTGATGGTTTTGTATCTCTAGCCAGCACCAAGGTAATGCAAAGAAACTTTATTCATGTATGGTTGAGTATGGGTATAACAAGACTACGTATGATTATTGTGTGTTTGTTAAGAAATTTCTGATGGTGATTTTATTATTCTATTTGTTGAACACATGATGGTTGTTGGTTTCTACCTTTTACTCCCAAAAAAAAAAAAAGTGATGATTGTTGGTCCTGACACACTTGTAAAATTGACAAGTTGATGAAGAAGTAGATTAAATTATTTAGTGTAACGGGCCTAGAACTTGCGAAACAGGTACTCGTATGAAGAAAGTTATGTTAAGAATGTGTTAGATCGATGTAAAATGGGTAAGGCAAAACCAGTGAGTTCTCCGCTTGCAGCAACTCACTAGTCCTTATGATAAATTTAATTTTGTCGTAAAAGGAAATAGAATATATATATATATATATATAAATATATTGTCTATTGGAATTCACACTGGAATTCACACACGTAGTTGTTTGATAATTTGGTTTTCTAAGAAATATTTGGTTAGGTGTAAGCAATATGACTTCATGTCTAAACAGTAAAAAAATCTTTCAACTCTAAACCAAATACAGCATAACATGATGAGAAATCAAAACAGGGGAAACGGCAAGAATATCCCAGATGCCATGGTGGTTGACAAATGACAAGACAACTACTAGATGTTGGTTCTGGAAAACTATTAAAAAGTATTTAGTACCCACCATTAAGATAAGGTCAACGAGATAATTTCAAACCACTGGACTTAGAGAATTTAAGCCAAGTATTGTTATATTGCACGCAACCTACAACGGCAAAACTTTCACTAATTAATGATTCGGACAGAGTCAACATTCATGGAAGCTTCAGACATTACAATTTTTAATACACAATCAATCAACATAAGGTTTATTTGTGGGTATAGGACATTATTTTTTGATAAGATAGGATTGGACCAAAGCAACATTAAAACTGCACAATGGCTTTGAAGAGGTCCCATTTGATTGGTTTTCAACAATGTACAACAAATAGTAGTTAAAGAATGGTTCATCCATTAAATAAAAAAATGTGATAACCGTTAAAGAATTAGCAAGTCTTATATGCTCTCTGTTTGTGCAAAAACATAGACCGCTTCTGTGACTCCTCTCAATAAATAGACATTCCCACATTCATTGTTTCCCATCCCTCACCCAAAGCAAGGATACGCAAAATACTACACAGCAAGAGAAAGAACCTCAAATATGATGAAAGTTGTAATTGTGGCCATTTTGGCTTTGGCAACCACCCTTGTTTCAGCTTATGACCCTAGTCCTTTGCAAGACTTTTGTGTAGCAATTAACAACACCGAATCTGCTGGTATGTACATACTCTCATTCTTATTAGTAGAATTATCATAACGTTCCTTTGAAATCATTATAAGTTTAACACATTCGTTTGAATTATGCCCAACACTTATACCACCTACCTTAGATTTATTTTATTTCTTCTGCAGGACATGTTCTTGTCCATTGTTACAGAAGTGTCTTATTTCTGTCAATAACAAACTTTTCTTTGTGCAGTTTTTGTGAATGGAAAATTTTGCAAGGACCCAACACTTGTCACAGCCAATGATTTTTTCTTCTCTGGACTCAATATTCCTGGAAACACAGCTGCAAATAAAGTCGGATCAAATGTCACTCTTGTGAACGTCGATAAATTACCAGGTCTCAACACTCTAGGCATATCTTTGGCTCGCCTTGACTTTGCTCCATATGGCTTGAATCCTCCTCACACTCACCCTCGAGAAGTGCGAGCTGTGTAAATGGAGGTTGCTGGACAATATCAAAAGATCAAACTTCAAAGATCAAAGATCGAGGTAAAAGGACGGTTCTTCTGTGTTGGGATTGGACAGTCCAAACTCCACAGTGCTGAATAATTACTATCCACATGTACAGGTCACTACATACTTTAATTTCTATAGAGGTCCGGTTGGCTATGTGGCATGCATCATATCCGTACTGACTTGGACAAGTAAATGTGAGCCCAAATGTGTCATGATGAAAGTAGTGTATATATATAACAGACCTAACACAAGGTTGATTTGCACATATATGCATCAGCAACAGAAAGTTCTAAATTTGAATTTGTATTTGATAGTTTTCTATGGCTACTAAACCAGGAATTCTCACAGACTGGCCATGGACGCCTCTTGGAAGATTTAAGGTGGTGCCCTTATAAGCCAGTGCTAGCTCTCTCTCTCTCTCTCTCTCTCTCACACACATACACATACACAATCTGTGACTTGAGTTTAGGTTGTAAATACAGTTTATTTTTTAAGTTTTTGGATATTTTAATGTGTTTGAAGTGAAGACAGGTACTAGTCATAATGCAAATTCATCCCATCAAGCCTCTACAATTTCGTGCAACCAAGGCTTAACAATAATAGAAAACCCTAGAGAACGTGGAAAAGACTTGGAGAGCCACTAATTGTATATCTACGGTTCTTGTGCCCCTGTGGGCACAAGCGCCCGCAACGAGTTTTGGTTCTCCTTCTTGGGAAGTACACCTTGGCCTGAGGTGGACCATGGCGGAGGGTGTAAATGGAGTCGTCACCTAGAATAGGTCTAGGAACCATAAATGTAGCACCATTGTGGAAGGACTAATCTTTACCAGAGCACGTGTCTGGAGTTTAGGTATATGGATGGAAAGGTGTTAGGCACCCAACCCCACCCGACCCATGGGTCAGCCTCCACTCATTGTGTTCCAAATCTTAATCTCATTGAAGGGTTATTTAATATGTTATTCTAAACTCACACACACTCTAGCATGCATCTAATGCAAACAAACATGGCATATCATCCTTTAAGCCTAGCATTCATCTATCGTGACATTAAACATATATCACCATGGGCAACAAACATCACAAGGCAGATTAAGCAATTATATTCAAACATAGCATCATGACATTCAACCAGGCATATTATCAAATATTTAAGCAACTCATGTTCAATCAAACTAATGCATGTTCATGTGATTAATGCATGACTTACCTCACTGCACCACAACACCTATGCATCAATGCATGTTCATGTTTATATGCATGTTCATGATATTCAACCAAACAAGAACCATAATCAAGATCTAAGCAATAAACATGGAAAAAAACATGTTAAAAACCTAAAATAGAGCCTAAAACAAGGGAAACAGGACTAAACAGAGACTAAACATGTGAAAGAAAACAAAGAAAAACCAAATCTGGGTTCTTGGGCATGGGTGTGCGTCCGCATAACACCTCAAGTATGCGTATGCATGCATGAAGCATGCGTACACATACAAACCCAGAAACCTAAACCTCGGCAAATAGAACAGAAACTAAACAAAAACACAAAAACTAGCAACATATTATGCTTCGGATATAAACACAAAACATCCCTAAGTTAAAATAAACACTCTAAAAGTAATAAAACATATAAACAAGACCAAAAAAAAAAAAAAAAAAAAAAAAAAACACAAAGAAAGAAAGAAAGTGGAGAGCCAAAGTTAGAACATTTACCTCAACACAAGAACTCTTTAGAGCTTGATTTGACTTCCCTTCAATCAATCTAATCAACAAGAAAACCAGTAGGTTAGTAAGCTTTAGAACTCAAAGGCCAAGACCAAAATAGGACCCAAGCAAGCAAAACTTGACTTGAGGATGTTTTGTGAAAAACTCTCCTTTTGATTCACTATTTTCTCGTAAATCTTGCGTATATTCGCCCCTCTTTGAAAAAGTACCTTTTATGGCTTTATATAATGGTAAAATAGGGGTGTGGGTTATGTAATTTAAATCTTTTTATAAGGGTAAATCACATATTTAGTTACTAACTTTTATACTATATATCAATTTGGTCTCTAACCTTTTAAATATGTCAAATTGGTTCCTAACCTTTTGGTATTGTGTCAAAATAGCTCTTACCGTTAAGTGATGGATGAAAAATGCTAACATAGCTAAAATAAAAAAGAAAAATATTATTTTTATCCCCCATAAATTGCCACGTGGACTACCATATGGTCTAAATTAAAAAAAAAAAAAAAAAAAAAAAAAAAAAAAAAACACTAAACCGACATGTCAACTAATGCAATTTAGGTTATATTATTTCATTTAAGATTTAAAGACTTAAACAAAAATCGTAATTAAAAAAGGAAAAAAAAATCCTAATTTGCATCTCCAAAAAAAAACCCTAAGAAATCACGAAGGGATCATCAATTCATAAACCATATAGCATCTCATGAAGGAATCATCAATCATCACTCCAAACTCCAAAATTCAAAGCATGTAAACAATAGCATTATGCCATTACCACCCAACCAAAATTGGCCCAAACTCATTTTCTTCTTTATCATCCTCATTGTTATCACCACCATCTCCACTTTGTCCACCACTGCCAAATCTCCCATTTCCGCTTCCACCAAGTACATCCCCACCTCCATTCCCATCAATATCAACTTTTACTTCAAACCATTGGCGGAGCCAATGGGGCAGGAGGGGGCAGTTGGCCCCCCTGACTTGTCCTAAAAATCCTATGAATTGTACTGGTATATGTTAAGTTCTTTGCCCCTCCTCACAACAATTCCTCATTTTTACTATAAAAAAACTGAAATATAATAATATAAATAAATAAAATTTCCCACTTGAGAAATTCTAAAGACACAACAAAATCTTAAAATATTTTCACAATACTTTTATTTTTATCTGGGATACTCCCCGAATAATTTATTTTGACTTATAGTATGTCTGACACTTCAATTTATTGTGAAAATATTGTAAGATATTGTAAAATATTGTGACTTATACTTTTTTTTTACTTTTTAGCTAAAGCCTGTCACAATTTTAACCACTATTCACACATTTTATTTATTTATTATTATTTAGAAAAATGTTGAAGGTAATTCAAGCTATACTAAATAAAACTTATAAATTGATGTAACAATGAATGTAATTGTAGTTGAATTGCCATTATATAATTGGTGACATATTGTAAGTTTAATATAGTAAAACTTATAATACCTGTAGCACTATCCATAAAAAAATAATTAATGTCTTGTATTAAAACAGTAAATCGTCCACTATTATTATTATTTTTTGGTCCTCTCCATCTCTTACTTTTTCACAGTCTCAATGTTTGAGTTGTTTCTATAAATTCAAATATTTATAAGCTAACAAGAGTAGAAATACTATAATAAAAAAAAGGTTGAAATTTTTTTTTTAAATTTTTTTTTTTTGAGCAAATGGTTGAAAAGTAATTAAGGGAAGGAAACTATCTAACTTTACACTTACTGTTACACTATTAACAATTTTTTATTTTGTTTTTTGAGAACGGAAATAATATATTATTGTTTTGGTTTGTCTATTAGAACGAAATATTTCAATACTAGCCTATTTCGACATACAGTTTCAGAGTGTTTTGAGGTTACCAAAAATATTATATGCACATATATATATAATTTCATATCTTATTACTTTAAAATATATATATATATATATATATATATATAAAAGCTATATTTTCATACACTTAAAATTAATCTAATATGTGTTTAAAAAAAATCCACAATTGGTTGCTCTCCCTCGTAGGAGCTCTCTCTCTCGACTAGCATCGAGTCTCTCCCTCCCTTAGGCCTACCCTGAGGGTATTTTTTTGCTTTTCTTACGCTAGATTCACTAATCATGGCTGAGGATGTGATTCATGGACTGGAAAATATAAAACTAACAGTGGAAGAAGAAGAGGTTATAGAAATTTCAGATGAGGGACGTTTGGAAGCAATTGAAAGTTGTACTTTTAGTCTCCTGGGGAAGTTTCTTACGTGCAAATATTTCAATAGAAAGGCAGCAAAAAGTATCCTAAGACGAGCATGGGGATTGGAGGATACGTTACAGATTTTGGAGGTTGGGGCAAACCTGTTCCAATTCAAATTCCAATCGGAGTTTGACATGAATAGAGTGCTTACGGGGGGTCCATGGACGTTTGATAATCAACTGCTCATGCTTCAACGTTGGAGAAAAGGGATGAATGTGGCTAATATAAAGTGGACTCATGCATCTTTATGGGTCCAAATTTGGGGAGCCCCATTTGATATGGCCTCCCCCCAGGTTGCACAAGAGGTGGGGAACAGACTAGGGGTGGTGGAGGATGTGGAAAGAAGACGCAAACAAGATGATTAGAATCTCTTTATGCGGGTCAGAGTTACACTACCACTTGAGAAACCGTTACGACGAGGCGGTTTTATAGCAGGATCGGATGGTGTGAGATCATGGGTGACCTTTAAATATAAGCGACTGCCCACATTTTGTCACCACTGTGGACTGCTTGGCCACTATCTGCATCACTGTGCGCCACACTTTGCTAGGAAGAAGAATAGGGATGAAGTGGATTATCAGTATGGAGAATGGTTAAAGTCAGAGGGAGGCTGGGCCAAGTCTCCTCCTAAACGGAGTGCAAACCCGAGACGGCGGTCTGAAGATGATATGGAGGACGTTTTAGGGCAAAGTTTTAACCACATAGAGGTGGCGGCGGAACTACCTGTGGCGGAGAAGGAGATTCTTGGCCACGTGAACAGCTGTCACGATAAAGGAAATCCCACAAATCACGGGATTGAATCTCAGCAGCACGATAATGTAAGGATTGAAATAGATTCTAAGGGAGTTAATATTGCATGCGTTGAGAATAGTTCTAACGTGGGACAAGGGGCTGATACGGTTACAGAGACGGTAAGTAGGGTTATTGTGGATTTGAATAATGAAAGGAGCAACGTGCAACCAGTGACTCAATGGGCTGCTGAAGGTGCTGGGCTTTTGTCAACACAAAGTCAAGGTAAATGGACAAGGTTTAACCGGATGGAGTTTGGGCTGAGTGGATTTACTAAGGCCCTAAATTTACCAACACTTGGGAAAAGAGGCACGGATAGAGAGACAGAGATAGATATTAGTTGTGATTAGGAAGGAAAAGCTGTGAAACATGGAAGGTTGAATGTGTGCAATACAACAGAGGATGATACATCAGCGTGCCAGGAGCAATGAGGCTCCTAAGCTGGAACTACCAAGGGCTTGGGAACCCTTGGACAAGTCGAGACCTTCGCAGAATTGTGAGGGAACAAGCTCCCACGGTGTGCTTTCTAATGGAAACTCGGTTGGATAAGGAAGGTTTTTTACAACTATATGAAAACCTCCCCTTCCTGAACCGAATCATTGTGAAGTACCCGGACTCAGGAGGTGAATTGGCTTTGATTTGGAAGAATGATGTAAAGTTGGAGGTTATAAATTTTACGGCTAATCATATATTAGCTAAAGTGAAGGAAGATGATGGTTTTGAGTGGTATTTGACATGTTTTTATGGGTGGCCTAAAGCAAGTCAGAAGGAGAAGTCTTGGCAGTTGTTATCTCACTTAAAGTCACTGATTGATGGCCCATGGCTATGCATTGGTGATTTTAATGCATTCCTTAGCTCCTCTGAGAAGCTCAGCAAGCATCCTCTACAACATAGGCAGGTTGCAGCATTCAGGGAAACATTGGATTTGTGCCAGTTAGAAGACTTGGGGTTTAGAGGGTATCCTTTTACATGGAATAACAGGAGGCCTGGGGATGCAAATACTAAGGTGAGGTTGGATCGGGCAGTGGCTACAAAGGAATGGAGGGAGAAATTTCAGCTCAACTTAGTCACACATCTCTCTTCTCATGCATCTGACCATTTGCCTATCATTCTCCAAACTAAGAGTTTCGGCCAGAACAAATTTAGGAGGGATAGGAAGTTTAAGTTTGAAGAATCGTGGCTCATGTTGGATGATTGTGAAGATGTGATAAAGGCTGCATGGGACCGGGTTGGGCATGGAAATGCAGGCTTGAGCTCAATAAAGGATAAAATAGAGGTTTGTGGGGCTGATTTATTTGCTTGGGGTTCAGGGAGGACAAACTCAGACAATAAAGAGATCAAACAAATGCAGAAAAGGGTTGAGAGGTTGAATGCAGCGGAGATTACAGTAGAGAATAGGGCAGAATTTTTGGAAGTGAGTAAACGATTGGATGAGCTCTTACTTAAATAGGAGATTTATTGGGCTCAGAGATCCAGGATTTCTTGGCTAAAAATGGGGATAAGAATACAAAATTCTTTCACTCCAAAGCATCTCAACGAAAGAGGCGGAATCATATTCAAGGGATTAAAATGTGCAGAATCAATGGGTGGAAGAGGTGGAAGAGGTGGAGGATATAGCAGTGGTGGCCTCAGAGTATTTTGAGAATTTGTTTAGTGTAGGACCGTGTGACCAGATGGATGAGTGTCTTGATGAAGTGCCTTGCAAGGTAACCCCTGATATGCAGAATATTTTGTCCAATAAATTTAGTGCAGATGAGATCAGAGAGGTGTTGTTCCAAATAGGACCAACAAAGGCTCTTGGACCTGATGGTATGAATGCTCTTTTCTACCAAAAATTTTGGCATATAGTGGGTGATAGTGTAATAGCTGCTGTTTTAGATTTTTTGAATTATGGTGTTATGGTTCCTGAAATTAATCATACCAACATTGTGCTCATTCATAAAGTGAAAAACCTTGAGAAAATGACTGATTTCAGACCTATTAGCCTTTGTAATGTTGTGTATAAAATTATCTCTAAAGTGCTGGCTAATAGACTGAAACAGGTTCTCCCCCATATAATCTCTGCTACTTAGAGTGCATTTGTACCTGGCCGTCTCATTACAGACAACGTACTGGTGGCGTATGAAACTCTCCATGCCATGCATAGCAGGAAAAAGGGCAAGAAGGGGTCGATAGCATTGAAACTAGATATTAGCAAGGCCTATGACAGAGTTGAGTGGCCTTTTCTACAGGGCATTATGCAAAGGATGGGTTTTCCAAAAGGGTGGATCAAAAGGGTGATGGGTTGTGTTACTACATCTATATTTTTTGTACTTATTAATGGCAAGCCTTTTGGTAATATTCATCCATCTAGAGGAATCCATCAAGGAGATCCTCTTTCACCGTATCTGTTTTTGTTGTGTGCAGAGGGGTTTACTTCCCTATTGGAAAAGGCACAGCTGGAAGGGCGTATACATGGAGTTTCAATCTGTAGACGGGCACCAATAATTTCTAACCTGTTATTTGCAGATGATTCTCTACTATTTTTTCGGGCAACCCGTAATGAAGCTGAGGCAATTGTTGATATTCTTCAAGTTTATGCAAAGGCTTCATGTCAAAGTATAAATTTGGAGAAATCATCAGTGTATTTCAGTAGTAATACTCAGAGTGACAAAAAGGTAGAGATTATGGAGACATTGGGTGTCAAAGAGGTAGAGAGGTTTGAGACTTATTTGGGACTACCTACTCTCATTGGGCGTGCCAAGTACCAAACTTTCTCTTTCTTAAAGGATCGAGTATGGAAAAAACTACAAGGTTGGAAAGGAATGCTGCTATCAAGGGCAGGCAAGGATGGGATTCCGTGATTTGAGAACTGTTAATTTGGCTATGTTGGCCAAACAGGGATGGAGGTTGCTGCAACAAAAGGACTCGCTTTTGTACAAATGTTTTTCAGCCCAGTACTTTCCTTGGTCTCATTTCTTAGATGCTGTTGAGTCGCCTAATTGCTCTTATGTTTGGGGAAGTATTATGGCTGCCCTTCCTATTCTAAAGGCGGGTTGCTGTTGGAGGGTAGGGGATGGGACATCAATAAAAATTCTGACAGATAAATGGATACCAAAACACCCTACAAACAGTGTTATGTACCCGGCTATTGTGGATGTGGGAGAGTGGTTTGTGGCAGATCTAATTGAACCGGGTTTAAACTGTTGGAAGCATGATCTTATCATGACTACCTTTCGTAGGGAGGATGCGGAGGCCATTTGTTGAATCCCCTTGAGTCGAAGGCGAGTGGATGACTCAATAATTTGGCTGCATAATAGGAATGGGAGATACTCTGTGAAATCTGGATATTATGTGGCTCGGCAGGTCATGAGGAGTGAGAATTAGGCAGAGTGTTCGAAGGGGAATGATGAGCAGCAAGTGTGGAAGGCCTTATGGAAGATGAAAGTTCCTAACAAAATCAAAATCTTCGGATGAAGAGCTTGCCATGGAATCTTGCCAACCCGCCTCAACTTAGCTAAAAGAAATATTATTGCAGAAACCTTCTGTCCGATTTGCCTGCAAAGCCCAGAAAATGAGGTGCATGTGATATGGGAATGCCCTGTTGCACAGGACGTGTGGGCTGGTAGTTGAATGAAGTTGCAGAAATGCCCACTTGGACAGCCCGATATGGTTCAGCTTTTTCTCTATTTACTGCACAGATTAGAACCAGAGGAGATGGAGCTATTTTTAGTGCAGGCCTGGATGTTATGGGGTCAACGAAACAGTGTTTTGCATGGGGGGAAGCTCAAGGATCCGGGATGGCTGAACAAACGTGCTGTGGAATGACTGGAGGAGTTTGCACAGGTGCAAGAACAGCTTGCTGTCACGCCGCCAAGGGAAACTGGAGGTAATGTATGGCGTCCACCACCTCATCCTTTCTTCAAAATGAATTTTGATGCTGCCATATTTAGCGAGAGCGGAAGGTCGGGATTTGGGGCTGTAATACGGAATGAACATGGGGAAGTTATGGCTGCACTCTTTGCTATTGGGCCATCTGTATCAGGTAGTGATGAAGCTGAAACTCTAGCATGTAGAAAAGCCATGGAATTTGCTGTTGATGCAGGTTTCAATGAGCTAATAATTGAAGGCGATATCGTTAATGAAATGAGAGCTTTGTCCTCTTCAAGTCCGGACCTGTCAGTTGTTGGGAATGTGGTTGCTGATATTCAATGCCTCATAAGTGGTTTAAGGAGGGTATCATTTAGTTGGGTTAAAAGAGATTGTAATCGGGTAGCCCATGTTTTAGCTAGATTTGCTAGTAACTTAGAGGAAGATATGTACAGGATGGAGGATGCTCCTCCAGTTGCTTTGGAAGCTATGTACCTGGATTCTATTCAATGAATATATGAAAGCTTGTTTCATTCTAACAAAAATTAATCTAATAAATTCACTTAAACTATATTAATTTTTTTTATGCAAACAAGGAGGCAAAATTGAAATAAGGCTGGACAGTGGTTTCATAATAATTTCGAGTAAGCACACTGCCCAAGCTAACTCTATTTCCAACATTTTTTTATTACTTTTTCCTCACCAGCCTTACGGTGTCGTAAGAGGAAATGGAATATATTATCTTTTGGAATTTGTTAGAGATATATATTAAACATATTAGCCCAATGTAATAGGCCCAAGCCCAGTCCTGCTTGTACTAGTAGTCTAGGGTTTAGTCGCCTATATATACTCATGTTATGGCTTATTGTAACACAGGTTATTGTAATACACTCTTATACAATAAAGATGTAGCCCTTAAGGGATTCCTCCGTGAATGTAGGCCGTCAAGGCTGAACCACATAACCCTTGTGTTCTCAGTGTTCCTATTCTATGCTTCCTCTTCCGCATCCATTCTAGCATATACAATATGGTATAACACATCGCGTTGCTAATAACATATTTAACATGGTATCAGAGCCAAACTTTGTTCTTGACATCAAACAAACATCTCTAGCAAGCAAAGAAGATTCTCACATGCACACCACCATCAGAAGTCACACACGCTTGTCTGCTGGATTTAGACTCCACGGCATCTCGCAGCCGCCATGGCTCACTGCTGTGTCCAAATCCACAAGCCCAAGCAGTTCGTGCCTCTCCCTATCAGATCTGTGCAAATCAAACCTTCACCTGACGAAATAAACCCCACATATGTGCTCCACGGCCTCCCGTGAGGAAAACCCAGAAATCCGGTCACCCGAAGCCCAGCCACGCGCCGCAGTTGGCTCCGAAATATCTCCCACGCGCCGCCACAAATCTCGAATTTCGGATAGGATTATGGCCACACGCGCCGCTCTGTCGGACTCGAGGCCTGCCGCTCTGTAAAACCCGAGAAGTCCGGCAGTTAATATCGCTCACACGCGCTAACACGCGCTGCCATGTTTCTGGTTCTCCTCCACGCGCCGGTGGACGCCTTCACGCTCCTAACACGCGCCGAAAAACCACTGATGATGTCATCTGACGTCATTTGATGACATCATCAGCCACACAAGCGCGTCCACGTCAGCCCTAATCCTTATCAGCGCCACGTCATCATAATGACGTCACCGTCTCTGCAGCCCGATCCGTGACCCAACCCGGAACCGACCCGAACCATGTAGTTGTTGACTGACCGTTGACTTTGACCAGGACCGTGGACTTTGAGCTTCGTTGACTTTGACTTTTGCGTTGACTTTTGACCAAAAGTCAAAATTCCCGAAAGGGCCTATCTTGCTCAATTTTTCGTGTAGATTCCAATTTTCAGCTCTGTTTCTTCATTTGAAATTACAAAATTGGTCAATTGGCACATTCTTCATTGTGGTTTCTTCAAAGGCATTCTTCAAAGCATCTCCAAGTGATCTTCTTATGCTTATCCAACCTCAAGACTTCATCGAGCTTCCGCCTTGAGTTTGAGGGAGGGTGTTAGAGATATATATTAAACATATTAGCCCAATGTAATAGGCTTAAGCCCAGTCCTGCTTGTACTAGTAGTCTAGGGTTTAGTTGCCTATATATACTCATGTTATGGCTCATTGTAACACAGGTTATTGTACTACACTCTTATACAATAAAGATGTAGCCCTTAAGGGATTCCTCCGTGGATGTAGGCCGTCAAGGCTGAACCACGTAACCCTCGTGTTCTCAGTGTTCCTATTCTATGCTTCCTCTTTCGCATCCACACTAGCATATACATATGGTATAACACATCACGTTGCTAATAACATATTTAATAGAATTCACAAACGTGGTTGTCTCATTCTTGTTTGGTTAACAGATAGGTTAATCTTGAAATATTGTTTTTTACCAGCATAATTATTTTCTAAAAAATATTTGGTAAGATGTAAGCTATTTGACTTAATATATAAATCAAGACCGACTCAATACATTTTATGATTAAAGATGAAAATTTTAAATGAGACATTTTATGAAGAGTTATTAGTTTCTTCCAATATCCCAATGATGGTACTCGCTAAAAACATTCTGTGCAAAAAAAAAAAAAAAAAACTGTTTTTTTTTTTACAACTTTAACTTCAATTGAATTGGTTTCTTTGTAATAATACAACTATGATCATACCAAAATCAAGAAATATTAACCATTTTATTGGCATGTTAAATGTCCTCATGTAAAATATGGCCACATTTCTATTAAGATTTTTCATATTGTCTCAATTCAATTCAAAAAAGATTCTTTTCAAAATCTCGCTCAAACTCATGGTTCACAAAAATTGGCCTAAATTAGAGCCGACTCAACCCATTTTGATCCAGACGGAAATGTATAAAATGTATTATTACCTAATATATTTAAGTGATATATAAATTTGAAAAAAGAATCCAACATTTTCATACAATTTAAAAAGAAGCCAACATTTTCATATAATTTAATACATTAATTAGACTATTTTCATATATTTAACTATATATTAGTTTGGCTCAGTTGATAATAGGGTAAGAGTTACTAACCATTAATACAAAGACGTCTCCAAATGCCTTGGTAGATGTTGGTTCTAGAAATTAAACCATTAAATCTAATAACTAACCATTCTGTTAAAGTTCTAGACCCCAGTTGTCTCAGATTTTATCAAATATTAACCAAATAATTAATTAGATTAATTATATAATAGATCTGATTTAAACAAACATCAAACATTCACAAATCACATGAACACCAAGAATGATGACCCAAGAAAAATTTTGAAACTATGGTTTCCAAGTAAAAAACATGGGGAGGATTTAACCTAAACAATCCTCAAGGCAACATTTCACTAATAGAATCGAAGTTAATTTATACAATAGACTTAATCCTAAATCTACTGCTACCTCATGTGGTTCTGAATCCACGGACTCTTCTACTGTGAAACAATTGCAAACAAACACTCCTATTTGTGACTTTGAGATCTCCACTCAAAGTTTTTAGATCAGCAACTGTGGTTAACTAATTTCTTTATGGCTTCATACAATATCTGCACTATGGCAGCATCAGCACCATGTTGATCTTTCTCTATGTGCTCTAGAACTCTTAAGGGTTGAATAGATGGAGGCTTAGATCTACATTGAAAGTCTCAAGTATAGTGAGACTGAGAGAAACTTGGTTATACAAACCCTAGGGGCACATATGGTGATTTGTCTTCTAAAAAGCCTCTCTAGGGATAGCTTATGATGTCCATTAAATAGCACAACAAAGAGATCATGAATCGGGCTTGAATTGAGTAAGTTATGGGCTTTTTTCGCATTTCAGATTTTTATTGATATTGCAATCCCGATCGGTCGAGCCAAATGTCGAGCTTGCAATCGAAAATCTCAATCGGTTGTGCCAGATGTCGAACTGACAAAAACTTGTTTTCTTGCTCTAAACTTGATTCTTTCTTGATCTAAACTTGGGACTTTGTCTTGGACAATAAAATACACCTTTAACACACTCAAGACTCACCAAAGAACAATATAAATGAATTACATTTGATCACGGTATGCCAACATAAACATATGGACTCTACAATTCAAAAGAATTTAATACCCACGAATAAAGATAAGGTCAATATCTTCTTAAAAAAATAAGCTAAATTCAAACAATTCTAGCTAGTTAGTGAAATTGCGGGAAGCAAAGTTAGATTTCACATCCCCATCAGCTGCCTTATATGGTGGAATATTTCACTAATAAGGATAGAGTCAACATATGGGAGCTTCAGTCATTTCAATTTTAAACATATTATAGGTTTGTTTGTGGGTTTGCCAAAGCAACGTTAAAACTTAACAATGACGTTGAAGAGGTCCAATTTGAAGTAATGATTACAAAGTCTCTTATTTATTACTCCGTTTGTGCAAAAACAATAGACCAGTTCACCGACTCCTCTCTATAAATAAACATCCCCATATGCATTGTTTTTCATCCCTCACCCAAGAAAGAATAAGCAAAATACTACACAATAAGAGAAAGAAGCTCAATATGATGAAAGTTGTAATTGTGGCCATTTTGGCTTTGGCGACCTCCCTTGTTTCAGCTTATGACCCTAGTCCTTTGCAAGACTTTTGTGTCGCAATTAACAACACCGATTCTACTGGTATGTACATGCATGCACTCTCCTTATTATTAGCGATACGTAGTAGTAGTATTATCATCATCTACGTTCTTTCGAATTCGAGATCATTATAATGAAGTTCTACACATTAAAGAAATTATGCCTGACTTATTTCATCTGCATTAGATTTTTTTTTTTTTTTTTCCCTACATGACATGACATGCTATTGTCCATTGTTACAGAATTGTCTTATTTGTGACAATAACCAACTTTTCTTTGTGTAGTATTTGTGAATGGAAAATTTTGCAAGGACCCAACAACTGTCACGGCCAACGATTTTTTCTTCTCCGGACTCAATATTCCTGGAAACACAGCTGCAAATAAACTTGGATCAAGTGTCAATCTTGTGAACGTTGACAAATTACCAGGTCTCAACACTCTAGGCATATCTTTGGCTCGCCTTGACTTTGCACCATTTGGCCTGAATCCTCCTCACACTCACCCTCGCAGCACTGAGCTTTTGGTAGTTATAGAGGGCACTCTCTTAGTTGGATTTGTCACATCCAACCCAAATAAACTCTTCACCAAAGTTCTAAATAAGGGAGATGTCTTTGTCTTCCCAATTGGTCTCATTCACTTCCAATTCAACATTGGGCAGACCAATGCTGTTGCCTTTGCTGGTCTTAGCAGTCAAAATCCTGGGTTGATCACCATAGCAAACGCTGTCTTTGGATCTAATCCTCCCATCATTGTTGATATTCTTGCCAAGGCCTTCCAGTTGGACAAGAATGTAGTTGATTATCTTCAAAAACAATTCTAGTCATTCTACAATTCGAAAAAAAAAAAAAATGTAACAAGAATGATGAAGAACTAAATAGTTTGAACAAAGTTTGCTTGGTTTCCCTTACTGTTATGTCATAATTTTTTCAAATAAAATGGCTTCTTATAATGGTTTTTTATGTATTATGGTGTCATTGCAAAGTCAGTGCAATAATGCACCTCTAAATCTTTATTACACCTTGGATCTAGGACGTTTGAAATCACAAGTACCTAACTATTAAATATAAAGCGATCAATACGAATCAAGAATAGGCAGGATTTTGATTTTGATTTTTACAAATGGCAGCCTAAATTGTGGGACCAACAGCACCTATTCTATACATTCCTAAAGGTAAGTTAGGTAACATTGGAGGAACATTCTTGAGTGTTGAAATAGCATGAGAATGGAAATTCTACAACCAAGTGTATTTGTTAGGACATATGTGAATCATATTAGGAACATATGTCAATATATAATTGGCTAATCTTTTAACAAAACGCACTTTACTTGTAATTGGGTAGATCTAGGATGAGTTTAATGCTTCAAGGAACAAAGTTTCAAGTTCAAGTGTTAAAGCCATGCAAGTCTGTCCAAGAATCAAGTGAAGAAGTGCTGGATTTTAAAGCTCGATAGCTAGTATCTATCGAGATTTAAAATGCTATTTAAGCCCGATGCTCGACAGCTGCTCGATAGATAGGGTATCTGTCGAGATTTAAGAAAATCAATTTTTCAGATCTGATTTTCCTCCAATCCGTGAATAGATGTTTGGGCTTTCTTTTCTCACAACCCTAAACATATATAAGGATTGTTTTAAGGACCGTCACAGCTGATGCACTTCAATGCAAAAGTTTTTCACAAGCATATTGTGAACCGGAGACATATGCCCTAGTTCATCTTTCTCTTTAAGAGGCTGCTGTGTTTGTACACCGTATGGTTTTATAACCAAGGAGCTTCGTGATCTT
Organism: Notholithocarpus densiflorus; assembly: GCA_030021035.2. Taxonomy (NCBI): domain Eukaryota; kingdom Viridiplantae; phylum Streptophyta; class Magnoliopsida; order Fagales; family Fagaceae; genus Notholithocarpus; species Notholithocarpus densiflorus. The sequence goes on from JARYZH020000075.1 coordinate 110,319, forward strand.
TATCGTGTTGATGAACTAAAGAACTTTGCAGCCAACATCCTTCTCAAGTTGGTGTGTAAGCTGCGTATTGGGATCCGCACATTGAATTGGTTAGTCACGTACTGGGAGTCATGCATTAAAAGGAGAGATTGTCACTATGGAATAAGTCCAATTAGGTATTGGGGTAAGAGTTCAACTGTAGGTTGGAATAAAGCACTGAGATTCCTTTACTTGTAACCGCTTGTTGTGATAATAGTGAATTCTCAAGAGTGATGACCTTAAAATCACCCGGTGGGGTTTTTGCCGTGTAGGTTTTCCCCATTCATAAATAAATCACCGTGTCAATTTATTTTCCGCTGCATATTAACTTAGTTGGTGATTTGTTTGTGCTACCACGTTTATTGCATGCTAATTGAATTGATTAATTAACTTGGCTAATTAATTGGTTAATTCATCATAAGGGGTCAATACATTCTTAGCCTATCTAGTGGTATCAGAGCAGGTACACTTTGATTAGGATTAATCTTTGCTGTGTAATCCATTGACCCCTGTTGTCATGGCTGTAACCAGTTTGAAAGGATCTTTGTTTTCAAATACATCTTGTTTTTGTAATCTCTACTTGTTTGAGTGTATCAGAAAATGCAAGTCTAAAAGTTATTTGAATTCTATCATTGTGATTATTAGAAAAGATCTCAGCTTGACAAAGAAGAAACTAGACTGTCTCAGAATGAAAATGTGCAAAGGAGTTCGTTTGAGAAAAGTGAAAGTTAAAGGCTTTGTTCTTAAAAGGCAGATGAGAGAAAACACCATTCCCACTGATCTGTCATCTAAGCACGAAGTGTACTTCATGATGAAGTCCGCATTTAAGGTTATGGACACGTGTTTGTGGTACCTTGATAGCAGCTGCTCAAGACACATGACCAGAGACCGATCTCTCTTCAAGGTTTTCGAGTCTAAGAAAGGTGGTAATGTCACTTTTGGTGATGGGAGCAAATCACGAATTAAAGGAAAGGGAATTATCTCTCTACCTGGACTGCCAAACATTGCAAATGTTCTATATGTAGAAGATCTGAGAGTGAACCTATTGAGCATAAGTCAGATATGTGATCAAGACTTTATGGTACTATTTTCAAAAGGGAAATGCCTTGTCATGGATGAGTCTGGAAAGAAACTCATAAGTGATGTTCGCACTCTAGACAGTTGTTATGGTTTGGTTCTTGATGCTGATATTGTGTGCAATAACATTCGATTACCAAATGAAGATCTATGGTACCAAAGGATGGGACATGCTAGTTACAAACATCTTTCAATTATATCTAAGCATGAGTCAGTCTTGGGGATACCAAAGCTTAGTAGAGTGAACAATGTGGTGTGTAGACCATGCCAACTTGGTAAACAGACGAAAGCCAAACATTCGGGCACTCAGACATCCGCTACATCTAGACCATTGGAGTTACTGCATCTGGATCTCATGGGTCCAACTAGAACCGAGTCTCTTGGTGAAAAGAGATACATCATGGTTGTGGTAGATGACTTCACTAGGTATACTTGGGTCATCCTCCTACGATCCAAGTCTGATGCTCCTAAGCACATTAAAGCCTTATGCACAAGATTGTAGAATGAGAAGTGTTTGAAGATTGATCGAATTCGAAGTGATCATAGTAAAGAATTCAAGAACTCATACATGGAGTCCTTTTGCACTAGATCAGGTATATCTCAAGAATTCTCTGCTCCTATTACTCCTCAGCAGAATGGTGTAGTAGAAAGAAAGAACAAGGTTATTCAAGAGATGGCTAGAGCCATATTGCATAACAAGGATGTGGCTTGAAACTTGTGGGGAGAAGCTATTAACACTGCATGTCATACGGTTAACAAAGTGTACTTTAGACCCGGTACCAAGAAGACTCCTTATGAGCTATGGAAGGGAAGGAAGCCAAATGTTAAGTATTTTAGAATTTTTGGAAGTACTTGTTTCATTCTCAAGGATATAGAGAATTTGGGAAAATTTGACTCCCAAAGCGATGAAGGAATATTTATGGGATACTCCTCCACAAGCAAGGCTTATCGGGTATACAACAAAAGAGCCAAGAAGGTAATGGAAACTGTGAATGTTGTTATCGATGAATCTTCAGAGTCCGGTTCTGAGAAACTTAGTGAGGAAATCCCTAAAGAAATTCCTCTTCCCAAGCCTAAGGACGTTCAAGAAATTGTTGATCAAGAGCCCGCATCTCCAAGTACTCCCGGCACTCCAAGTGTTGTAGAAGATTCAGCAGACATACCTACTTCACTTGATTCTGAATCCCATAAAGAGAAAGGACCTTCCTCCAAAATTAAATTGAATCATCCTCCTGAAGTTATTGTGAGAAACATGAATGAACTTACACTAAGGAAGCGTACAGTTGATAAATGTGTTGCTAACTTTGTGTCTTACTCTTGTTATTTGTCACAGGTTGAACCTACTAAAGTTGAGGAAGCTCTTCAAGATGAAAGCTGGGTTGAAGCTATGCATGATGAACTGCTTCAGTTTCAAAGAAATGATATTTGGACTCTAGTACCTAGATCGGAGGGTGAGCACATCATTGGCACAAAGTGGATATTTCGCAATAAGACTGATGAGGAGGGTAATATGATCCGCAACAAGGCTCGTCTTATAGCTCAAGGATACTCTCAAATGGAAGGAGTAGACTACAATGAGACATTTCTCCAGTAACCCATATGGAGTCCATCAGAATTCTCCTAGCCTTAGCATGTCACTTGAAGTTCAAGTTTTGCTAAATGGACGTAAAGACTGCTTTCTTGAACGGGATTCTTAAGGAAGATGTTTATGTGGCTCAACCAAAAGGATTCATTGATCCACACTTTCCGAATCATGTGTTGTACCTCAAGAAGGCACTTTATGGTTTAAAGCAAGCCCCTAGAACTTGGTCTGATCGGCTCACATAATACTTGGTGTCACATGGGTTCACAAGAGGAAAAACTGATCAAACTCTCTTCATCAAAAGGGAAGACGACGAGTTGATAGTTGCTCAAGTCTACATTGATGATATCATCTTTGGGTCGACTAAGGATGAACTTGCTCATAGTTTCTCAAAACTCATGCAGGCCGAGTTTGAGATGAGCATGATTGGAGAGTTGACTCACTTCCTTGGTTTGCAGATCCATCAACAAGAGTTAGGTATATTCCTATCTCAATCTAAATATGCTAAAAATCTTGTGAAAAAGTTTGGTTTGGAATCTGCTAGTTCTGTTAGAACCCCTATGAGCCCAAATGTTAAACTCACTGTTGATTTTTTGGGTAAAAGTGTTGATTCATCTCTTTATAGAAGCATGATAGGTAGTCTTCTTTACCTTACAGCTAGTAGACCTGACATTAATTATAGTGTGGGAGTGTGTGCCAGATATTAGGCTAATTCCAAAGAGTCTCATATGATTGCTTTGAAAAGAATCAAAAAGTATGTCAAAACCACTACCGACTTTGGTGTGTGGTACAGCAAAGACATAAATAATGTCTTAGCTGGGTATTCTGACGCTGACTGGGCTGGGAATGCTGATGATAGAAAGAGTACATCGATGGGTTGTTTTTATGTGGGTAATAATCTTGTCTCCTAGATAAGCAAAAAGTAGAATTCCATCTCATTATCAACTGTAGAGGCTGAGTACATTGCTGCTGGTAGCTGTTGCACCCAACTTCTATGGATGCAAAAACTTCTCATTGATTACGGTATTTTTCAAGAGCACCTTACCATCTACTGTGACAATACCAGTGCCATCAATATCTCTAAGAATCTGGTTCAACATTCTCGAACTAAACACATAGAGATTCGACATCACTTCATTCGGGAGCTTGTCGAAGATGGTACTCTCACTCTTGAGTTCATTCACACTGATGATCAGAAGGCTGATTTGTTCACCAAACCTCTTGATAGCAAACGGTTTGAATTCCTTCATCAAAACATTGATGTTATCTCCATGGATTGATCTCCTCTTCTTCTTCTCATTCCTCCTGCATTTGCATCTAGTTTATGCTTTGCTTTGTTTAACATTTTTTGTTTGTTTATTTTCAATTTTGCTTTATTTTGTTTTTTTTTTTAAATAACAAAAATTAAAAAATCAGAAAAATACAAAAACAGTGTATGTTTTGTGTACATTGGTACTTGTGTACCTTGAATGGCCATTGAAACAAAGTTTTCTAAACTTTTTATCTTTTGTAGTTTAGATGAGCATCTCTATGCACAACTAAGCAAGTGAGCTTTGTGGCTTGTGTTTGTAATGAGTAAAATTAAGTAATCTCTTGTACTTAACACTCGTATCACTCTTTTTGATGGGAAGGACTAGAAAATCCTAAGAGAAAGGCATAAATAACCATCTCACCACTGTTGCCCGTTAATCATGAAATGACATCTATATGCTTCAGCATAGCAAAAGTACAATGTCAAAAGCCTAACATAATTGGGTATTTCTTTTCTCTCTCTTATATGCCCATGCATGGTTTACTTAAAAGAAAATATGCAAAGAAAATTAAAAGCAAAAAGAATTAAAATGCTTTATATATGATTGCAAGCGTGTCTTCTAGAAGATGTGGGAGTTATAGGATGTACCTCGAAGGTGATAGTCCCCATCAAACAGTTATGATTGTGTGTGAGTTAAAGTGATTTTCTCATATCTCAAATCGTCATAACATGTTGATACTTATGCAATCTTGTGATGTTTTTCACACACAACACGCAATATTTTTTGCTACTCTTGATACATGTGCAGGTACAATGTAATTTGGCCATCACAAGGAATACATGTGTTAATGTATACTCACTAAATTGTCTTGACTTGTTTTTGAAATATAAAATTGGTTAGACTTGTTTAGTATGTGTGTGTGTTTTGGATCTATATGCTTGACATTTTTCTTGATAAGAGATGTTTTGAGAGCTTAAAATACTGTTTGTATCTTTGGTTGAGTAGCATGTTTGATTGCATTCATGTCTGTGTTTTTCTCCTCTTTGAAAAACTGTTTTAAGTAATCTCGACAGCTTCTCGATACCTCTCGACAACTAGGCTATTTATCGAGCCTTTTGAGCTTCCTTTCTCAATAGCTATTATCACAATCTCGATCCATCGAGATTCTTGAGATTCAATCTCGATTGCTGCTTGACAGCTACTCGGTCCATCGAGGAAGTTTCTGGATGCTCGATAGCTTCTCGATCCATCGAGCCCCTTTTGCTGTGGATACCTCTTGATAGCTCCTCGATAGCTATTTCTCGCTATTTTAATTCTTGATAGCTCTCGACACCTCTCAATCCATCGAGAAATTGAGATATCTATAAATAGGGTCAGCGCGATTCTTTTCTCATTTTTCTCGATCTCTCTCGATCCTTTCTGACTTCTCACCTTCCCAAACACCTCTCTCTCACTCCAAATCACTTCCCCACTCTCTCTTCGGTCTCAAGATCACTTCCTTTCTTTGGTATGATTCTTTTTCACTCCTTTATCATGCATTTCATCTTTTGTGACCTAACTTTTGGGGTTTGTTGAAAAATTTGGGGTTTTTCAAGTTTAATGAGGTTTCTGCAAAATTTTTGGGATCGGTTTTTGTTTAAATGATTTCAAATCATCATGCATTGCATCACATGTGTATTTTAACTATGATTCATGCATTTTAGATGTGTGATTATTCTGTTGAATTGTTGTGTGCTGTTAGGCTTGGATTGGGCTGAGCCCATGATGCTTTTAATGTTGCATATCACATGTTCATGCATTTTTTTCATGCATACGTACCAATTTTTGTTTCTATCATTTGATACTAAACTGTTTGGTGCTTTTTTGCGTGCCTTTCTCTCTCTCTCTCTCTTTCTTTCGTTAGTTGCTTTATGGCACCTAAACGAAAATCCACTCCGTCTCGGAACCCTCTTCATTCCAGGGCATCTTTTTCTTCTTCCCCCTCTGATCCTACTCCATCTCACGTCAAGTTCCATGATGATAAAGCCCGTAAGGACTTTTCGGAGAACTTCTCACGAAGAGGCATTCATTTGGAACGCCAAGTCGTTCTATCGGACTTTTCTGATACTGACCTTCCCACTGTCATCTACAGTAAGGGTTGGGAGTCACTATGTGGCATCCCGGTAACTTGTCCCTCCGTGATCATACATGAGTTTTTCTCCAATATGCATAGATTCGATTATTCAGTACCTCATTTTGTCACTCGCGTTCGAGGTACGCGCATCGTAGTCACTTCGGATATTGTATCCGAGGTGCTACATGTTCCTAGGGTAGCGCATCCTGAGTACCCTGGCTATGATCGTCTTAGGACTATGTCTAAAGACAAACTTTCGTCTCTCTTCTGTGAGACACCTTCTTCTTGGGGTGACCGTCAAAACACCCCTTCCTAGGGTAACGCATCCTTTCCCTCTCACTTCATTCTTTCCCTCATAGATGTCTATAGGGATACGACGACCCGTGATAAGCTCATTTCTCCTTCGACTATCATGCGGATTTTTTGCCATTTTTCTGTCTCCTATCCAGAGTCTACACACTTTTCGGTTATGTATGCCATAGACGCTACTACCGTTAGACGGAGCGAGGCCCAGCTTCAACTGAGACAGCAACTCCTCCGACTTCTTCCGCTCCTTCCACATCCACACCTTCTTCATTGGTAGGTGGTGTGACCTTCGAGGCGGTCATGGCGCAGCTGCAGTGCATGGATGCTCGCCTTGACACACTAAGTGATGAGTTGTGTCTGGTGAACACCCGTATCGGCCGTATTGCTCGACGGCAGGCTCGTCTTGGTGGCTTCGTAGAGTCTCCCTCTCCTTCTCTAGAGGCATCTAAGGATGAGGACGATGATGGTGACTCCGATGATGATAATGATGATGAGGATAAGGATGCTAGCTCACCCAATGACGACGAGATGATTGCTTGATTTACTTACCCTTTGTCATTCATGACAAAAAGGAGGAGTAGTTTTGGATATGAGAGTAGTCATGTACATAGGGAGAGAGTTAGCATAGGAGATTTTTGTTAGGGGGAGTGTTTTCTTTTGAGGGATGTAGTGAGAACTTATGTATTTTTTTCTTTTCTTATTTTATAGATACATTGTTCTTACTTTGTGATAGCAAAGTTTGTACTTATGATGTTATATATATGATGAGGTTGTTATTACAGTTCTTTCACCTATATTTACATGTGTTGTTTCTTTTCTCTCTTTATGCACATGATTCTTATTACTTGTATGCAATCTTTTAATTCTGTTTTACACTAAGATGTCGTGATGAGTTTTGTTTAAAGTGTTTCAGAAATACAAGTTGTCAAAGTCTTCTTGCCATAAAATCTCTTCTTGCAAAGTTTTTCAAGAGTTTGTGTTAGGATAGATTTTATTGTATTCAACAAGTGAGTATGAGCTGAGTGATTTATGACTTCTCTCATATGTTCATTTGTTTGTTGTGGTTTTGTTACAGATTGCCAAAGGGAGAGATTGTTAGGACATATGTGAATCATGTTAGGAACATATGTCAATATAGAATTGGCTAATCTTTTGACAAAATGCACTTTACTTATAATTGGGTAGATCTAGGATGTGTTTAATGCTTCAAGGAACAAGGTTTCAAGTTCAAGTGTTAAAACCATACAAGTCTGTCCAAGAATCAAGTGAAGAAGTGCTAGATTTTAAAGCTCGACAGCTAGTATCTATTGAGGTTTAAAAGGCTGTTTAAGCTCGATGCTCGACAGCTGCTCGATAGATAGGGTATCTGTCGAGATTTAAGAAAATCAGTTTTTCAGATCTGATTTCACTCCAATCCGTGAATAGATGTGTAAGGTTGAATTTATTCAATCATGTGTTGGCTTTATTCCTTGCCAAATTTGCTGGTATTTTAGCAATTAGATACCCTGTATTTAGGTGGGAATTATGTAAGGGTAGTGTGTGAGAGAGTGTGAAGAAATCTCAAGAAGTGTGCAATTCAAGGGAGTCTTGCGACTGGCTCGCGACTGGCAAGTTGCCAGAATGGCACACATGTGAAGCATGCAGGGGGAGCTGAAGGGTCACGACAGCTGGAGCACTACAGGAAAAAACTTCCAGTCTGGCCAGGCAGTTAGCTCGTGACTCAAACTCGCGACTCATTCCAGTCTCGAGGTTGAGTCGCCAGAATGCCCTATTTGATTGAAACCTGACTTTTCGCATTCCTTATACACACCACTATAAATACCCTTATACCCACGAAATGTTGAGAGCTTCCAGAGAGAATTTTGAGAGAGAAACAAGATTGACACATTCACAATCTTCATCCTTTGATTCTCCAAATTCCTCTACTCTCACCCTCTCCATTGACATATCCTTGAGAGGTACATTTAGCCAAATCCTTATCTCACCATACCCATATCAGTGAGGAGGTATTTTGGTGCTTGGGAAGCAGTTCAGAAGGGACCAATTCATTTTGGTTGATGCAATGGGCGATTGCGGGATCCGGTAAACTAGAGAAGACAAGGTTCGGCGTAACCCTGTTGGAGCAAGAAGCTTGGAGGGCTTAGGTGCACTAGGTAGATTAGGCTTGGAAGGTCTTCAGCTATTCATGTATCCCAACTTTATTCTCTAATGGATTATTGACCGCTTGGAGGGCGGCAGAGAGGTTTTTCACCGAGTACTTCAGTTTCCTCTTTGATAACATATCACCGTGTTATCTTTGTGTTTGTATCCTTCTTCCTTTACTCTTTACCATTGAATTGCTGCTGTGTTTGTGATTAATTATGGATTAAAGTGTTTTACCATTTAATTGTTTGTTTATAAGCTTGTGTTGGTAATTTTAATTTGGGGGTCTAAACATTCATTGGTGTTTTACACACTAATTGAACTTTCAAGATGTTTAGGCTTTCTTTTCTCACAACTCTAAACATATATAAGGATTGTTTTAAGAGCTGTCACAGCTAATGCACCTCAATGCAAAAGTTTTTCACAAGCATATTGTGAATTGGAGACAAATGCCCTAGTTCATCTTTCTCTTCAAGAAGCTACTGTGTTTGTACACCGTAGGGTTTTGTAACCAAGGAGTTTCGTGATCTTCATCATGTTGATGAACTGAAGAATTTTGCAGTCAACATCCTTCTCAAGTTGGTGTGTAAGCTGCGTACTGGGATCCGCACATCAAATTAATTAGTCACATATTGGGAGTCGTGCATTGAAATGAGAGATTGTCACTACAGAACAAGTCTAATTGGGTATTGGGGTAAGGGTTCAATTGTAGGTTGGTATAAGGTACTAGGATTCCTTTACTTGTAACCGCTTGTTGTGATAATAGTGAATTCTCGGGAGTGGTGACCTTAAAATCACCCGGTGAGGTTTTTGCCGTGTAGGTTTTTCTCTTTCGTAAACAAATCACCGTGTCAATTTATTTTCCTCTGCATATTAACTTAGTTGATGATTTGTTTGTGCTACCGCGCTTATTGCATGCTAATTGAATTGATTAATTAACTTGGCTAATTAATTAGTTAATTCATCACAAGGGGTCAATATATTCTTGGCCTATCAGTATTTATACCAAGGAAAATGAATTATAAAAAGTAGTGAAACTTCATACTCAAATAGTTAAATAGAATTATTTTTATATAGTAAAATATTAGTTATTTGATGGGAAAAATATACAAAACCCTTTGTACCTCAGCATGAGTACGATGATAGTAAAAGATAAAGCTTTTCACATTGCGGCATGCTATCCACGCAACTAAACTAGTTGCTTCTCAATTCAAGCTCCATTGAAGTTTCCGTATCAATTGATTGTTGTAGAACTTATTGTATTAGGCATGAGAATTGTATTTTGAAGACCCTATATCGTAATGCTGTTGCAGAGAAGATAAGCAGTACAATTTGTGAATCAATTAGATATCTTTGAACTTATGCAAAATTGCCTAATTGTTTTGGGTTGAGGCATTGATAATAGTTTTTAGTTTGATCAATCTTTCTCTGTCAATTCCTTTGAATGGTAATATTCCAAAAGCAGATGAAAGGTATAAGCTTGATAGGAAGTGTAAATAGTGTATCTATCAAAGTTATGAACATGAAGAGACTTGACACCTATAATGGGATCCAACAATTAAAGAAAATTGTCCGAATTAGAAAAATTATTTTCTTTGAAGATCTAACCATTGAAGATTTGGAAATAATTACAAATAAAAGGTTAGAATCTATTAGTGAAGATCTTGTTTGAAAGCTCAGATTTGTGCTAAAACACAAGAGCTTGTTCAGACCCCCAATAAAAAATTACGGCTAAATTGCTTTTGCTCTAACTTAGACTAAATGCGGAACAAGAGTAAATAAGTGCAATGAACCGATAACACTACCCTAAGCCATATTCATCCATCATCACAACCAGCAGAAATTAAAAGCTAAGAGTAAGGGAAAGAGAGATGCAAACACAAGATAACACCAGCACGTGTTATCAAAGAGGAAACTGAAGAACTCGGCGAAAAACCTCTCTATTTCCCTCCAAGAGGTAAATGATCCACGTACGCTTTTAGACCCCTTAAACATAACCAGATTAACCTAGTTATTTAGCCAAGTAATTAGCTTAGGTAAATTATGCAGATCTAGGTTGACATAAATATCATATTATTGTAAAGTGCGAAAAATAAAGAACACAACAATATGATAACCCAGGAAAATCAAACCGATAAAAAACCTGGGGAGGATTTAACCCAACTATCCTCAAGGTAAAACGAATTCACTATGAAAGAATTGAAATTTACACAATATCGACTTAGACCACTAACATCCTATTGCTACCTCAAGTAGGAAACTTACTACCACGACCCCATGATAGCTCCGAGTCCACGGACTACTTCTTTCTTGAATTCCCAGCAAGTACAAGCACTCCCGCTTATGTATTTTTAAGCTCTTAATGCAGCAACTAAATTGATCACCAAGTTCTTGACATAATCTTGAATCTTGGAAACCCTAAGTATGTGTGAAGGCAACCACCTCTTGATCTCACAAAAAATTCACACACACACACAGCATAAAGAGCTACCTAAAACGTGGCTAGGGTTTTCCCTTTTATACTTAAGATAAAACATAAAACCCTACACGTCAAAGGGCTTAGGGCTAAGTTGGAAAATTCTGCAGAAAAACAATCTGCACGACTTTCGATCGGTCGAGTCTAATTCTCGATCAATCGAGTCAGGCAGATTTACACAGTAAATCCTACAGAACACTCAATTCCAACTTTACATATAAACACACTTTGAGCAAGTCTAAAAACAAAGACTAAAATATTTTGATCATGGTTTGCCAACATTACAAAATGAAGTTCTAATACATTAGTTCCTAACTACTTAGAACCTAACAATCCACTAGGAAATCAGTTGGGATACATGAATAGCAATAGACCCTCCAAGTCTAATCTACCCAATGCATCTAAGCCCTCAAAGCTTCTTGCTCCAACAAGGTTACGCCGAACCGTGTCTTCTCTAGCTTTCCGAATCCTACAATTAGCCCATTGCATCAACTAATATGAATTGGTTCTCTCTTGAACTGCTTTCCAAACACCAAGAACCTTCACACTACTCTGAACTTGGTGAGGTAAGGACTTGGTTTATGATCCTCTCATGGGTATGACAATGGAGAGGGTGAGAGTAGAGGAATTTGGAGAATCAAGTGTATAAGATAGTGGATGAATCAATTTTGTTTTTCTCTAGGGTTTCTCTCTCAAAATTCTCTTTGAAAGCACTCAACATTTCGTGGGTATGAGGGTATTTATAGTAGGGTATGAGATGGAATGTGAAAAGACACTTTTCAGCAAAACAGGGTGCATTGGCGAGTCACTCGCGACTGGGATGAGTCACGAGTTCCAGTCACCAGTTACCAGACTAGGCCAGACTGTACTTTTTGTCGTGTAGTGATCCAACTAGCCTAACTCTTCATCTTCCTGCATGCTTCACACGTGTGCTTCATTTTGGTGAGTCACCACTCGCGAGTCAGTCGCGAGTCACCTTTGTGTTGCACACTCTTGATCAAATTTTCACACTCTCTCACACACGACCCTTATATTATTCCCACCTAAATACAGAGTTTCCAAATGCTGAATTACAAGCAAATTTGGCACGGGATAAAGCCAACACTTAGTTGAATAAATTCAACTTTACAAGGGAGCATAATAAATTTACCATGAAAAGATGTTGCATGAGCCAAAGAAAAGAAAAAGGTTGAAAGCTTTATTAAAAGAAATGAAATCTTTGCATAAGAACCACTCCTATGAGTTGGTGAAATTGCCTAGTGCATGAAAGCAGTCAAGAATAAGTAGTTTTTCATATTGAACTTTAAACCAAATAGCTCATGGCCAAGGAACAAGGTGCGATACTGTGATTGATTTTAAAGAATTCTCCTCACCTACAAATAAATAAATAAAGTCCTCTATTAGAGGTATTTTACGTTTGGCTGTAAACACAAATTTGGAGATCGAACAGCTTGATGTGAAGAGTAATTTAATCTTTGGCGACATAAATGAAGAAATTTATATAGATTAATCAAAAGATTTCAGGCCCTTCAGGGTTAAATTTAAAGAGGATTTGCTTTGATGGTTTTGTATCTCTAGCCAGCACCAAGGTAATGCAAAGAAATTTTATTCATGTATGGTTGAGTATGGGTATAACAAGACTACGTATGATTATTGTGTGTTTGTTAAGAAATTTCTGATGGTGATTTTATTATTCTATTTGTTGAACACATGATGGTGGTTGGTTTCTACCTTTTAATCCCAAAAAAATAAAACTGATGATTGTTGGTCTTGACACACTTGTAAAATTGACAAGTTGATGAAGGAGTAGATTAAATTATTTAGTGTAACGGGCTTAGAACTTGCAAAACAGATACTCGTATGAAGAAAGTTATGTTGAGAATGTGTTAGATCGATGTAAAATGGGTAAGGCAAAACCAGTGAGTTCTCCGCTTGCAACTAGCAACTCACTAGTCCTTATGATAAATTTAATTTTGTCGTAAAAGGAAATAGAATATATAAATATATATATATATATATATATATATATATATATATTGTCTATTGGAATTCACACACGTAGTTGTCTGATAATTTGGTTTTCTAAGAAATATTTGGTTAGGGGTAAGCAATATGACTTCATGTCTAAACAGTAAAAAAATCTTTCAACTCTAAACCAAATACAGCATAACATGATGAGAAATCAAAACAGGGGAAACGGCAAGAATATCCCAGATGCCATGGTGGTTGACAAATGACAATGACAACTACTAGATGTTGGTTCTGGAAAACTATTAAAAAGTACTTAGTACCCACCAATTAAGATCAGGTCAACGAGATAATTTCAAACCACTGGACTTAGAGAATTTAAGCCAAGTATTGTTATATTGCACGCAGCCTACAACGGCAAAACTTTCACTAATTAATAATTCTGACAGAGTCAACATTCATGGAAGCTTCAGACATTTCAATTTTTAATACACAATCAATCAACATAAGGTTTATTTGTGGGTATAGGACAAAGAAACATTATTTTTTGATAAGATAGGATTGGACCAAAGCAACATTAAAACTGCACAATGGCATTGATGAGGTCCCATTTGATTGGTTTTCAACAATGTACAACAAATAGTAGTTAAAGAATGGTTCATCCATTAAATAAAAAAAATGTGATAACCGTTAAAGAATTAGCAAGTCTTATATGCTCTCTGTTTGTGCAAAAACATAGACCGCTTCTGTGACTCCTCTCAATAAATAGACATTCCCATATGCATTGTTTCCCACCCCTCACCCAAAGCAAGAATACGCAAAATACTACACAGCAAGAGAAAGAACCTCAAATATGATGAAAGTTGTAATTGTGGCCATTTTGGCTTTGGCAACCACCCTTGTTTCAGCTTATGACCCTAGTCCTTTGCAAGACTTTTGTGTAGCAATTAACAACACCGATTCTGCTGGTATGTACATACTCTCATTCTTATTAGTAGAATTATCATAACGTTCCTTTGAAATCATTATAAGTTTGACACATTCGTTTGAATTATGCCCAACACTTATACCACCTACCTTAGATTTATTTTATTTCTTCTGCAGGACGTGTTCTTGTCCATTGTTACAGAAGTGTCTTATTTCTGTCAATAACAATGGTGTGTGGGCAATAGTGGTGGTTGCTGTGTTTTTTTGTGGTTGATGGTAGTGGGTTGCAGTTTCGATTTGGTTTTTATTTTGTTTTTTTATTTTTTTATTTTATTTATTTGGGCTGTGAGGGTGGTGGCTGCTTGGTTTAGTTTGGTTTGGTTTGGTTTTTGTTGTTGTTGTTGTTATGGGATTGAATTTTGGATGGGTATTGATTGTGGTGATGGCTAGTTTTGATTGTGGGGGGTGGTGACTAGTTATATTTGTGGGTGAAGAGAGAAAGAGACCGGGAGAGAAGAGAGAGTAGGGTATTATATATTATTTGATTGTGTAGTTTATATTATTTGATTGGGTTGTATGTAAAAATGAGAAATGAGAAATGAGATGTCGGGTATATTGTTAAGTGGGTTGGTGAAATAAATAAAGTAACTTTTTAAATTGAAAAATATGCATTTTTTAGAAATTCGGATGTGAATGCTCTTAGATCAATTATAATTTCTCAAATTAGTGAATTTATTTCTCTCAAGGTTTTTTTTTTCATTTTCTATTCTGAATTTTTTCTCTAACTTTTGGGATTATTTCCTAACCTGAATTGTCATTTGTTAATGAGTTTTTGATAATAGATTTTGACTTTTGAGGATTAGACATTGATTTGTTTTATAAATAAAAATTATGTGTATTTGCATAGGTTACAAGCTAGTGTTTTATAAAAGATTTATCTTAATCAAGTGTATATTCGCATGCAATGATACTTTTTCTCTCATTTGGAAAAGAGGCCAAAGTTAATAATGGGTTTACAATATGTGGAGATAATAGATTTTTATCGATTGAAAATAATTGACGTAATATCTACCTTCATCATTTTTATGTTGTAGCTAGGATTAAAATTTTTATAAACTAAAATATTGGAGAAAATAAAAAATAAAAATACTTAATCGGGTTGTAAAGGGGAAGACTGTACTTGGGGTTAGAGTAAATCAAATCAACTCTAAAGATAACTAGTAAAAAAGATCATTCTAAAGTTCGACTCTCACGCATTGACACTTACCATATATGATTTTTCAGTGTTTAAAATGAATTCTTTCTTCTTTGAGACCCATCAATTTGATACATTGAAGTCTATATGTCCCCTGCTCAAGCTAAAGTGCTACACAAACTTGGCCAGTTCAACACGTAGAGGTGCTCAGATCAGATGGTCACGTAAATTGTGGAGCTTGCTGAAGATTATTTTAGCATGCCAAGTACATGAAAAAGAAAGGTACTTGTATGATACGTTCGTTGTGAGCATCTTAAGAATGAAGTGCCACATGGACCTTAAAAATAAAAGATAGTATATGTTGATTCTTTTTCCTTTTTTGAGTTCTTTGGTGTTGGGCATTACGGGAAATTTCCGCTTACAAAGAGATTTATGTACCTAACTAATCATTAAAAGCTAACAAAGGACTCGATAGTTTTGGTTCTCCTTCGTGGGAAGTACACCTTGGCCTAGGGTGGACTATGGCTGAGGGTGTAAATGGAGTCACCACCTAGAATAGGTCTAGGAACCATAAATGTAGCACCCTTGTGGAAAGACTGATCTTTACCAGAGCACGTGTCTGGAGTTTAGGTATAGGGATGGAAAGGTGTTAGGCACCCAACCCCACCTGACCCATGGGTCGGCCTCCACTCATTGTGTTTCAAATCTTAATCTCATTAAAGGGTTATTTAATATGTTATTCTAAACTCACACACACTCTCTAGCATGCATCTAATGTAAACAAACATGGCATATCATCCTTTAAGCCTAGCATTCATCTATCGTGACATTAAACATATATCACCAAAGGCAGCAAACATCACAAGGCAGATTAAGCAATTATATTCAAACATAGCATCATGACATTCAACCAAGCATATTATCAAATATTTAAGCAACTCATGTTCAATCAAACTAATGCATGTTCATGTGATCTATGCATGACTTACCTCACTTCACCACAACACCTATGCATTAATGCATGTTCATGTTCATATGCATGTTCATGATATTCAACCAAACAAGAACCATAATCAAGATCTAAGCAATTAACAAGGAAAAAAACATGTTAAAAATCTAAAATAGAGCCTAAAACAAGGGAAATAGGACTAAACAGAGACTAAACATGTGAAAGAAAACAAAGAAAAACCAGATTTGGGTTCTTGGGCACAGGTGTGCGTGCACATAACACCTCAAGTATGCGTATGCATGCATGAAGCATGCGCACACATACAAACCCAGAAACCTAAACCTCGGCAAATAGAACAGAAACTAAACAAAAACACGAAAACTAGCAACCTATTATGCTTCGGAGATAAACACAAAACAAGCCTAAGTTAACATAAACACTGTAAAAGTAATAAAACATATAAACAACACAAAAAAAAAAAAAAAAAAAAAAAAAAAAAACAACAACAACAACAACAAAAAAGAAAGTGGAGAGCCAAAGTTAGAACCTTTACCTCAACATAAGAACTCTTTAGAGCTTAATTTGACTTCCCTTCAATCAATCTAATCAACAAGAAAACCAGTAGGTTAGTAAGCTTTAGAACTTAAAGGCCAAGACCAAAATAGGACCCAAGCAAGCAAAACATGACTTGAGGATGTTTCATGTTTTGCGAAAAACTCCCTCTTTGATTCACTATTTTCTGGTAAATCTTGCGTATATTCGCCCCTCTTTGAAAAAGTGCCTTTTATGGCTTTATGTAGTAGTAAAATAGGGGTGTGGGGCGGTTCTCAGATGATGTGGGATCCATTCCACACAAATTTAAATGAAAAAAAAAAAAAAAAAAAAAAAAAAAACCGTTTCTTTCATATAATTTTGGAACCCTAGTTGCGTACGCATACTCAGGGTATGCATGCGCATGCCTTAAGCATGCGTATGCACGGTTTGAGTGTGCGTGCGCATACACGTGTATGTGTATGCACACTTAGGGTTTCCTGTGCCTTTTCTTTTCCAAAATTAATTTTATTTTCTCCATAAATATTTCCTTAAGTCAAGATTTCACAAGAATGGGCCCCAAATCAACCTTGGGCCTCAGAGTAATGTTATCATTAGGGAATGGGGGCCAAGTTGTAAGGGATACAAAATAAGGTGTCTACAACCCCCTGCTCTTAAAAGCCTCTACCAATGATCTAGCGTAAAGTATTTTCAGATTTCGTGGTGTAGAAGATACTGCCTTTCTAGAAGATCAAGTTTCTAGAACAAAATCTTCAAGTGGGTACGTGAAGTTTTAGAAGGGAGGTTCATGTGGAACAAAGCCTACTATTCAAGTGGGTAACATTAGTAAATACTAATGGGTTGTATCAATTTAGAATATGGCTATTCTGATATTGTAAAAATTCAATTCAATTAGTGGATTTATTTTGGTTATGGGGTCGGTGGAGAAGCCCCCGTAGTCGTTTTTTTCCTTTGGATAATTTCCCATTGGTTTTTCCCTACATCACCATATTGTGCATTATTTATTTTCATTGTTATTTGTTTTGTTGCACAATATTGGTGTAGTCTTTAGCCAAAGCCAAATCATAATTTGACTCATTAACTACTTGGCTTAAAATTGGTTAAAATGCATATCTGAGGTCTAAAGGAACTAACATGTTTATAAGGAAACCTTATGTGAAACACAGAGTTTAATTAATGGTTTTTTCTTTTATTTGCTCTGTTAATGCCCAGAATAACGAAAATGGATAACTAAGATGGACCAGGACCTTAAATTGAAACAATTTCATGAATTTGAGATTTTAATTAACAAAATTGGCAATATAGGATCAAATTTGAAATATGGTAAATTTTGGGTCTTTTATGTAATTAAATTTTCTCTATCACCATCACCATGCTCAAAATTTTAGCCGAAACTCATTTGGTTGCCATGGATAGCTTTCGGCAGTACAAAATTCTCTCTATTACCATCACCATACTTATGCCGGGGTAGAAATGTGAAAGATATAATGCTTTTTCACAAATGAATTGTTGAACTTTCTACTTAATTTTTTTAAAACAACTTTTAAATTAATTAAAAAATTAGTAGTATTACTATTCTACATACAAAATAATAAGGGGAAAATTACATAAAAAGCCCACAATGTATACCATGTTTTAGATTAGGTCTCAAGTCTTTAAATTGATCAATTAAAGATCCAAAGTTATGAAATTGTTTCAATTTAAGGCCCATTTCAGTCTCCATTATTTTTTTATGTTGTTCTGGGCAATATCAGAGAAAAAATAAAAAGAGAAAACCATGGATTAAACTTTGTGTTCACCTAAGGCTTGCTTATAAATCAATATGGCTGTCATTGAACAGAGTGTGTAGAGAGAAAACTTTTTCTTTAGAGAGAGAAAATTTCTTTGTAAGTGAGAAAATGATTGTTAGAAAATCGAAATTGATTAAAGTAAAATAGAAAATTAATTGACAAAATGTTTTATAAGTTTGGGACTTTAATTGACAAAATTAAAAACTTGAGACCTTATTTGAAACAAGATGTAAACTCTAGCCTTGTTATGTAATTTCCCCAAATAATCGTATTTAAATGCTTTAATATTTCATTTGTTAACTTCTTTCCCTAGTATAATTTTTTCCATGTTTCCTCAGTATGAATATATAGACCATAGTGTTGTAGAACTTCAATACTCTTACTATTTCAATATCGAAAATGTTGCTTAAATGTTACATTTAGGACTGTTTCTACATAGATAGGTGCTACTGAGCCCTAAATTTGATCTGCCATTTATAAACTTCTGTCTATTTTTAATACGATTTTGATCAGTTTTATATATAAGTTCTTGTAATTTCAATCGCTGTGGATCAAAGGTGTAATCAAGATTTAGTCGTACACTAGTTTCTCTGCATTTGCTATGACACCATGACACAAAAAAAAAAAATCACAAGACAATTTTATTTGATAATAAATATTTTAATGGCAACACAGTTTGGGAAACAAGGCAAATTTTAATCAAACTCTGCTATGTAATGGTTAATCATTCCTGTTACAAATATTTTTCCTAATTGTGGTTTGACTAGAATTGTTTTTGAAGATATTCAACAACATTCTTGTCCAATTGGAAGGCCTTGGCAAGAACATCAGGATTGATTGGAGGATTAGATCCAAAGACAGCGTTTGCTATGGTGATCAACCCAGGATTCTGACTGCTAAGACCAGCAAAAGCAACAGCATTGGTCTGCCCTACGTTGAATTGGAAGTGAATGAGACCAATTGGGAATACAAAGACATCTCCCTTGTTTAGAACTTTGGTGAAAAGTTTGTTTGGATTGGATGTGACGAATCCAACTAAGAGAGTACCCTCTATGACTACCAAAAGCTCAGTGCCCCGAGGGTGAGTGTGAGGTGGATTCAAACCATATGGTGCAAAGTCAAGGCGAGCCAAAGATATGCCTAGAGTGTTGAGACCTGGTAATTTATCGACGTTCACAAGATTGACACTTGATCTGACTTTATTTGCAGCTGTGTTTCCAGGAATATTGAGTCCAGAGAAGAAAAAATCATTGGCTGTGACAAGTGTTGGGTCCTTGCAAAATTTTCCATTCACAAAAACTGCACAAAGAAAAGTTTGTTATTGTCACAAATTAGACAGTTCTGTAACAATTGACAACATGTCATGTAGGGAAAAAATTGTGATAGAGATGATATAACCGGCGGGCATAATTTCATCAATGTGTAGAACTTTTAATGATTTCAAAAGAAAGTGATAATAATACTACTACAGCTAATAATAACAAGATTATGTACGTACCAGCAGAATTGGTGTTGTTAATTGCAACACAAAAGTCTTGCAAAGGACTAGGGTCATAGGCAGAAGCAAGGGAGGATGCCAAAGCCAAAAGGGCCACAGTTACAAGGTAAGAAACAACTTTCTTCATATTTGAGATTCTAGTAGAGTACTCTGCGTATTCTTGCTTTGGTGAGGGGTGGGAAGCATAGCATATGGGGATATGTCTATTTATAGATAGGAGTCAGTGAACCGGTCAATTGATTTTTAATAAACGGAGCATATAAGACTTGGCAATTATTCAACCTTAATCACAATTTTTTATTTAATGGGTTATCCATTCTTTAACCACTACTAGTCGTATATTTTTGTTTATTCAAAAATGGCAGAAATTTATTTAAGAAAAAAGAGCTTGTACAATATTGAAAAGAGAAGTAAGGAGCGTATGTATTTGCTAATAGCAATCAAATTGGACCTCTTCAATGCCATTTTGAAGTTTTAACGTTGCTTTGGGCAACCCACAACTAAAGTTTATGTTGAAAGTATCTTTGAAATTGAATGACTGAAGCTCCCAAGTATGTTGACTCTGTCCTCATCAATGAAGTGGTCCACCATTGTAGGCTGCAGCTGGGGATATGCAATACAACTATGCTTTGCGTAAATTCTCTAAGTCGAATGGTTTGAACTTATCTTGTATTGACCTCATCTTAATTGGTGAGTACTAAATACTTTTAATGGTTAGTTTGATTTAATGGTTTTCTAGAACCATGACTACCAAATCTTCTGGTATATTCTTGCCATTTCCCCTCTTTTGTTCTCTCTTCATATTTAGTTAGTGCTGAAGATTTTTTCCTGCTTAGAGATGAAGTTAGCCCGCCCTCAAACAAATGGGGGATTCAGCCATGAGTTTGGATGCCAGGTCTTGAAAACGAGGAGAATGCATGCCTTCGTAAAGAGATCTGCTAACAGATCGAGCCTAGACATGAACCTTCCTTTTCCCTCATTAAGTGATAATTAACCTCAATATGGTTTGTTCTTATGTGAAAATAAGATTAGAAGCAATGGCTAAGGTGGAGATATTATCGCACCATAGAGCAGGAATATGAGAAAGAAAGTCACCAACGTCTTTTAGTATCATCTTTAGCCAATGTTGCCAAAGTTCCATATTCAGCTTCTGTTAACGAGTGAGTTACGGTTGCTTATCTCTTTGCAGACCAAGTAACAGGAGTGTTGCCTAAGAAAATGACAAAGCCTGTGGTTGAGCGCCAGTCAATGGGATTCTTGGGCTAATCTGCGTCTGTAAATGCAGAGAGCAAGTGAGCCAGGGCAAAGGATAGCCCAAGGCAAAATCTATTGAAGATACTTTTAGCAGCAATTAAATGGTATTGAGTAGATTGATTCATGAATTGACATGTTTGATGGACTGCAAAGGAGAGATCAGGCCTTGTGAAAGTTAGGTGGTTGAAGCTTCGAAAGATAAACAGGTATTTGTCCGCATTTTGCATTTCAAGCTTCAAAACCAAATGTCAAGTAGTTGGGTGGTTGAACGTTTGAACCATGCTCTTGGGGTCTGTTTAAGGCCATAAATTGACTTATGGAGGTGACAAACATTATGAGGAAATGAAGGATACACATATTATTGGGGTTCTGACTAGTGTACAGTTGCGTGAAGGACCAGACTTATGAAACAAGACCAAGTATAATTCTTATAGTGGCAAGTTTGACTACTGGACTGAAATTTTCATTTTAGTCAATGCCATATTGTTGAAGATAACCTTTAACTAATAACCGAGAATTGTACCTTGCAATCAACCCCATCACTCTTGTGCTTGAGCTAATACACCCATTTACAACCCACAACGTTCTTGTTAGTAGAAGCTGGGACCAAGGTCCAGTTCTGTTGCCTCAAAGTGTTTGAAATTCAGCATCCATGGCTGCACTACATTGAAAATACTTGGAAGCAATGTGATAGGTTGGAGGCTCAATGAAAGAATAGTAAATGGTGGCTTTAAAACATAATTTTGGCTAGAAAATTCCACCTTTGGATCATGTTTGCATAGAATGAGTGTTTGAAGGAAGAGCTGTAGTACGTGGAAGAACATTAAACTTAGGTTGAGTTTCTGATGAGAAAATGTCAGATGAAGTGTTCTATATAGTGAACAAAGGATAAGTTGATTGCAGAAGAGAACAATCAGAAGTTGGAAGATATGTGGCAACAGGTGAAGAGGGCTGTGTATTCACAGGAAGGTAATAGGAAGGGAAGGACAGAAGGTGAGGTTGAATAGGAGATGCTATTGAAGGCAACGTTGGATTGAGTGATGTTAGAGGGCCTAAGATAGATGGTTGAGAATAGGAAGGCAATTTTTTTTCCCTGAATAGAATAGGAATGCAACTAAATAACTGGGGAGAGCCAAGAGGCATATACCATTTTGTGAGACATTAGAATTTGAAGATAAAGAATAATTTAAATTAAAATAGAAAGGAAACAAGGATTCATTAAAAAGAACATGGAAAATTATATAAAATTCTGCTTGTGGTTCTGTTGATGCAAAGGTATTCTTTTGAATTAGGAGGATAACCTATGAATACATATTTTACCTATCTAGGTTGAAGTTTGTGCTTGGAGTAAGGCCATAGAAGTGGATAACAAGTACAACCCAAGGTCTTTAGTGCTGATAGATTTGGTTTATGCAGAAAAACTTTTTCCCATGGGGACACAAATTGCAAAACTAAGGAGGGTAGTCAATTTATAAGGTGGATTGAGGTGCAAAAGGCATAAGACCAACATAAATGAGGTAAACCAGCTTTTTAAAATCATAGATAACCCACTTTTGACCATATGTCTATGCTTTCCTTTTTTAGAAATACCTTTTTGTTGAGGTGTATGGGGGCAAGGTAAGTAGTGAATAATGCCATAGAAGAAAAATATTGAGGAAACTCATTCCTAGTTTACTCCCCCCCCCCCCCCCCCCCCTCGGACGGCAAGCACTGACGACATGATCACCAAGCAATTGGACTTGTATTGTAGGGCAATCTTTTCGTTCAATGCACGAATCTCAGTACGTGACTAACCGATGATGCACGGATCCCAATACGTAACTAACTCCTTTACATGAATCTCAGTACGTGACTAACTCCACAACAACCCTTTAATTGATGTAGTTGATTTGCAATAACTTCACATAGAAACACCAATAAGCGTGGTAGCACAAATAAATCACCAACTAAGTTAAAATGCAGTGGAAAATAAATTAACACGGTGATTTGTTTACGAATGGGGAAAACCTACACGGTAAAAACCCCACCGGGTGATTTTAAGGTCACCACTCCCGAGAATTCACTGTTATCACAACAAGTAGTTACAAGTAAAGAAATCCCAATACCTTATACCAACCTACAGTTGAACCCTTACCCCAATACCCAATTGGACTTGTTCTGTAGTGACAATCTCTCCTTTCAATGCACGGCTCCCAGTACGTGACTAACCAATTTGATGCGCGGATCCCAGTATGCAGCTTACTCACCAACTTAAGAAGGATGTTGGCTGCAAAGTTCTTTAGTTCATCCACACGATAAAGATCACGAAGCTCCTTAGTTACAAAACCCTACGATGAACAAACACAACAGCTTGTTGAATAGAAAGATGAACTAGGGCATATGTCTCTAGTTCACAATATGCTTGTGAAAAACTTTTGCATTGAGGTGCATCAGCTGTGACGGCCCTAAAAACAATCCTTATATATGTTTAGGATTGTGAGAAAAGAAAGCCTAAACATCTATTCACGGATTTGAGTGAAACCAGATCTGAAAAACTGATTTTCTTAAACCTCGACAGATACCCTATCTATCAAGCATCGGGCTTAAACAGCCTTTTAAACCTCGATAGATACTAGCTGTCGAGTTTTAAAATCCAGCACTTTTTCACTTGATTCTTGGACAGACTTGCATGGCTTTAACACTTAAACTTGAAACCTTGTTCCTTGAAGCATTAAACACATCCTAGATCTATCCAATTACAAGTAAAGTGCGTTTTGTCAAAGGATTAGCCAATTCTATATTGACATATGTTCCTAACATGATTCACATATGTCCTAACAAAGTGAAGAATTTGAGGACATCTCAATTTTATTAAATGGAAGTTTGTGCATTTTAACACTGCTACAATGGTTTCACAATAAATTGACTTCTACAGTTTTCTTGGTTTCACAATAGAATAACATCTACAGTTTTCACTGAAGTTCCTATCCATAACTAACAGTGACCATGTATTAGCAAGGATTTGCTTTGGTTTGGATAGAAAGAATAGAAAGATTAGGGATCAAGTGATCATTGCAACAAACTTTAAAGGTGAATGCTTTCCTTTGTAAGAAAATTCCATATGGTGGTAGAAATCTAGTGCTAAATGTCCATTCTAGCCACAAATCTGGCAAATAGGTCTTGAACCGTCTTGCTTATCTTGTCCAAAGTTTGTTCCAGCTTAAGAATTGTTCATTTGCTGGAAATTATGACTGTAACAAATTTGGCAAATAGGACTTGAACCATCTTGCTTACATTGTTTAAAGTTTGTTCTAGCTTGAGAATTGTTCACTTGTTGGAAATTATGACTGTACTGTAATTGATTCTGCCTCTTCCTCTGTGGTTTGAATTCTCTACCATGTCTTCTGCCAACGGTTTGATTCCCATGCGATGAAGAATGAACTGAGTGAGAGCCAAACTTACTGTTTGAGGAAACTACCATAGACATTGTCATTGAGTTTAGATCCTTTTAACCTTCAGAATCTTTAGCAGATTATTTTTTTTGCAAGTAAAAAACATGAAGTTCTTCATATGTCCTCATTGCGGAACAAAAAAGCAACATACTAACTACGCATTCCTTGGAGAATAACATGGAGTAGTTCCTCATCATCGATCATGACTGATACAACAAGTTTATCTCTTACTTTCCTGATTTTTTGTAGGTACATAACCATTGGATTGCTCTTTTTTTTTAATATCATGAAGTTCAGTCTTTAGTTTCAAGATGTTAGACCTTAATAGTATCAAGTCTCAAATATTTTTCACATTCTTTAAGCAATACTATGCCCAATCACAAGTGATAATTCTAAGGGAGAAAGTGTAGAGTTTATGAGGGTGAGAAGAGATTGATCCACTATAAGCAGGACAAAACCAGGATTCTAAACTTCGAAATTCAAGAATGGAAACATGCTAAATATACTAGGAAAAACAAAACCAATATTCATTCAATGTTAACAAAATAAAAGGTGTAAAGTTGTGATTTACAACTATGTTTTATATTGGCTTTATTCCATGACAAAAAGTGTTATAATTTGTAAAGTTGTGATTTACAATTATTTTGTGTTGGCTTTAATTCCGTGCCAAATTTGATTGTAATTTTATTCAATCATTTTTTCTTGTATTTATGTGGTTTTAATTGTAAGGGATGAGTGTGTGAGAGTATGAAGACTCAAGTTTAAAATGAAGAACAAGTGGATTTCGCGAGAAGCTCGCAAGAAGTTATCCCGCAAAATAGCCACGTGTAGAGCACATGACTGGAAGGCAAAGAGTCATGCCAGCCTGGAGTTTTCGCAAGTGTCTCGCGGGTAAGGCATTCCCGCGAAATACTTGCGAAATATTCTGTTTGGCTAATTTGTCATGTTTGTTTTATCAAGTCTTTACCCACACTATATATACTCTCATTACCCACATACTGTAAGGAGTGCTTTTCAGAGAGAAAACCCTAGAAAATACACTTGAAATTAGAAATTGTTATACCCACAATCATCTACACATTTCCTTGTGGTTTTCCTCTACTCCTACCTCTCCATCTCTAAATTCTTGAGAGGTTGATAGACCAAACACTTACCACACCTAATCTGAGTGTCAAGTGAGGTTTTGGTGCTGCTGAGAAACATTGGAAGGAGCCATTCATTGGCGGATGCAATCGAGCTGAATTGTGGGATCCAGGAAAGCTAGAGAAGACAAGGTTCTGAGAAGCCAGTTGATAGCAGGAGCTTGGAGGGCTCAAGTACATTAGGTAGACTAGGCTTGGAGGGTCTTTTATTATTCGTGTACTCCAACTTTATTCTCTAGTGGATCAATTACCGCTTGGAGGGCGGCGGAGAGGTTTTTCGCTGAGTTCTTCGGTTTCCTCTTCGATAACACATATCGGTGTTATCTTGTGTTTGCATCTCTCTTCCCTACTCTTGAACTTTTCCTTTATATTGTTGATAATGGATGAATATGGCTTAGGGTAGCTTTATCGGTTGTTTGCGCTCATTTACTCTTATTCTGCACTTAGTCTAAGTTAGAGTAAAAGCAATCCAGCCGTAATTTTAATTTGGGGGTCTAAACAAGCTCTTGTGTTTTCACACAAATTCGAGTTTTCATAATTGCATTAATTTATTTCCTTATATTTTGTGGGATTTTATTGTATTGGGTTTAGTATTAAGTTGGTGAAGAGTCAAGCATGAAATGAAGAATCAGTGCAATTTCGTGACTAACTCACAAGAAGCTTGCGAGTAAAGGTTCCCGCGAAAAGGGCACGTGAAAAGCACATGCTGGAAGCTGAAGAGTCATGCTAGACTGTCAGTTTCGTGAGTGTCTCGTGAGAAGGGCCAACCCGCGAGGTACTCGCGAAACTCTCTACCTGGAGGATTTTAAGTGTGACTTTCTTATCCTTCACCCATACTATATATACCCTAATTACCCACAAAAGTAAAAAAGACTATTCAGAGAGAAAAACCCTAGATAGGTTTTCTACAACACAACACACCCATCTTTTAGAGAGAGAGCTACACATCCTTAGTGAGAAATCATTGTAGCCTCTTCTCCGACCCTCTCCTATTTCCATACGTTGAGATGAGATTTGTACCCAAACACAACCCACACTTCTTCAGAGTGTAGAGAGTGTTTTGGAGCTTGGGAAGCTTTGGAGATTTGCCAAAAGAAGCCGGTGAGGCTTGTCGAATGCAATCGGGCGTATTACGGGATCCGGAAAGCTAGAGAAGACATGACTCCGAGAAGTCCGTTGGTAGTAGAAGCTTGGAGGGCTCAAGTACATTCGGTAGACTAGGCTTGGAGGGTCTTTTATTATTTGTGTACTCCAACTTTATTTTCTAGTGGATCGATTTTGACTTGGAGGGTCGCGGAGAGGTTTTTCCCCGAGTTTTTCAGTTTCCTCTTCGATAATATGTCTTGGTGTTATCTTGTGTTTGCATCTTTCTTCCCTTACTCTTGTGCGTGCTTTACATTTATTGCTTATTGTTCATGTTTGTGCACTAGAGTAGTTTCGATGATTGCACTTATTTACTCTTGTTCCGCACTTAGTCTAAGTTAGAGTAAAAACAATCTAGCCGTAATTTTTAATTGGGGGTCTGAACAAGCTTTTGTGTTTCAGCACAAATCCGAGCTTTCAAAAGGCATAAAAAAAAAAAAAAAAAAAAAAAAAAAAAAATTTGTTTCTCAATAAAATTTAAATCGATCATTTATAAAAATGGAATTTAGAGTTCTTTATCTCAAAAATAATCTATAACAGGTTTTCTTTATTTTTAGAAACCATAATAAAATTACAATCTCTCAATAAACAAGTTGATAGCTTGTTGATCTTTTATGTCATCAACCATTTGACATAATTCAAAACTATTTCTATAGCACATCAATATATATATAAAAGCAAAGACCTCATGTGAGAGAGCACGAGATTCTGCCAAGTGGCGCATTGTATGAAATTCTTTTGATTTAGACTTCTACCTCATCTAATTTAGAATTTATGTCAAACTATTAAGTAATTGTAGATTCATTTATTTCAATGTATTAATAAAATTAAAAAAATTCGTATATATTTATAACTTTGAATGCTTTGGATTGATATGGATGGATCTAAAAAGTCATGAGAAAGGTAGGAACTAAGAAAACTTTTCAATTTCCAACATAAGACTAACTTTAATGCAAAATTGCAAGAGTCGGATTCAATAAATTAGATAATATGATATGATTATTTGTCTCCATATTTGTCCAATATAAATCCTCATTTGTCCACATTTGTCCAATATAATTTCTCTCATAATATCTTTGGTTCCCTTTCTGATAGGTATATTAATTTCCAAAATATTATGTTCGTCTTAAATATTTTGTTTAGATTTTATGTATACGTTTTTACTGATGTAGCATTGTAATGTGTTTAGATTGGCTTTTTCATATTGTGTGTCAATTTAGATTTTTGATTTTTTGTATGATGCATATATATAGTTGGTAGGGATTTGTAGTATTTTTGGTGTTTTGGTTGCTTTTTGGGAGGTTAAATTGTGATATTATTATGTCACTATGACATTATTGTTTGTGTCGTCGTATCATGAAATTATAGCATTTTTTATAGCTAATTGATTAAAATATCATTCTTTCAATTTTCATCCTATTATAATTACGATCTTAAAAATCAAACTTTTCTTCAATTAAAATGTTAATGTGCCTTAATTTTATCTATCATGTAAATTCTGAAACTAAAGAAAAGCTATTTTGAATGACATAAAAATTATAGGTGTTGAAATGGTGGAGATAGAGACTTTAGTGGCATAAGGAATGTAGAAATTAACACCATAGAATCTATATATAAAGCATAAATCATACAAGAAAAACACCTAGGAACCAACAAGTTTGTAGGTGACAATGTTAACTATGAGTCTGTGACTAACCATAATAGTATTCATGAAATCAATAGGTCATAAATAATTTTTTATAAAATTTATCAAAATGCACCGAGCATCGCGCGGGATATTGGCTAGTAAAAATAATCATAAGAAACCATTTTATATGATTATAATTATTTTTATGGCCTTTTTTAAGAAAATAATTTCATTGACATTACAAGGAGGGGAACTGTAATTATTCAAACAAACTAGCGGTTCACCATCCCTGTTACATATATTTCTCCAAATTATAGTTTGACTAGAATTGTTTCTGAAGATAATCAATTACACTCTTGTCCAGTTGGAAGGCCTTGACGAGAACATCAGGCCCAATGGGAAGAATAGATCCAAAGACCGCGTTTGCTATAGTGATAACCCCAGGATTCTAGCTGCTGAGACTGGCAAAGGCCAAAGCATTGGTCTTCCCTATGTTGAATTGGAAGTGAATGAGACCAATTGAAAATACAAAGACGTCTCCCTTGTTTAGAACTTTAGTGAAGAGTTTGTTTGGGTTGGATGTGACAAATCCAACTAAGAGAGTACCCTCTATGACTACCAAAAGCTTAGTGCCGCAAGGGTGAGTGTGAGGAGGATTCAGGCTAGAGGGTGCATAGTCAAGGCGAGCCAAATATATGCCTAGAGTGTTAAGACCTGGTAATTTATTGACGTTTGCAAGAGTGACATTTGATCCAACTTTATTTCCCGTGTTTCCAGTAATATTGAGTCCGGAGAAGAAAAAATCATTTGCTACGGCTAAGTGCTGGGTCCTTGCAAAATTTTCCGTTCACAAATACTACACAAAGAAAAGTTTGTTATTGTCAGACAGTTCTATAAAAATGGACAATAACATGTCTTATACGGAAAAAATCTAATGTAGATGATATAACCATCAGGCACGATTTCATTAATGTGTAGAACTTAATTATAATGATCTCAAAAGAATGTGATGATAATACTACTACTGCTAATAATAAGGAGACCATGTACGTACCACCAGAATTGGCATTCTCAGTTGCAACGCAAAAGTCTGGCAGTGGACTAGGGTCATAGGCAGAAGCAAGGGAAAATGCCAAAGCCAAAATGGCCACAGTAACAAGGTATGGAAAACCTTTCATCATATTTTAGGATTTGCTATCTCTATCTTATGGTATAGTACTCGATCTGCGTATTCTTGCTTGGGTGAGGGATGGGAATATAGCATATGGGGATATCTCTATTTATAGAGGAGTCAGCGAGCTGGTCTATGTTTTTCACAAACGGAGAATATTAGACTTGGTATTCTTTAACCATTGTCAATTTCCTGTATAATGGGTACACCATGGTTTAACCACTATTAATCTGTTCATATTTGAAAAGCAATAAAATTGGATCACTTCAATGCCATTGTGCAGTTTTCATGCTGCTTTGGTCAAACCACAAATTATCCTTAAGTTCATAGTATTTTTAAAATTGAAATAATTGAAGCACCCTTGTATCTTGACTCTCATCAGTGAAAATTTCCTCCCGTTGTAGGCTGCAACTGAGGCTTGTGCAATATGTTTTAATGGGCTATACAGCAAATATCACTTTTCGGGGCATGTGAAATTATTCGATGATGTTCAGTATTCTTAGTAAATATAGATGTTCGATAGTCAATGGTGTGAGCCTCTTATAAGCTTGGGCTGAACTAATCTCATTGATCTAGCATTTCAATATGGCTTCTAGCATTTCAATGTCTAAAAATTTAAGAGTTGGGACCAACAATACATGTGGTTTTTGCAAACGAAAATGCTAAGATCACAATTTTTGCCACAACTTGCTCACGTTGCAAGTCGTGAGTGGTAGAGTTGTGAACCCACCACTTTTACTCCACTACTCACGACTTGTCATGTGAGCAAGTTGTGACAAAAGTTGTGATCCTAGCATTACTCTTTACAAAAAGTAGGTTACCTAAACTCATAAGTCAAATCTGCAAATTTCTTAACCCCATTTTGTGAAGAATTTTAAAAATTGGCTTATTTATCTTAATTTAGTCCACTTTGTACTATTTTGGTCAATTTCAATCCACTTAGGTATTTTTGTTCCATCTTGGTCCATTTTGGTCCAATTCGGTCTATTTGAGTTCATTCGGTTCATATAGTCCACTTCGATCCACTTTGGTCTATTTGGGTCTACTTTTCCATTTTAGTCCATGTGAGTCCATTTCGTTCCATTTGGTCCTATTTGATCCAATCCAGTCCGTTCGGTCCATTTGGTCTAAGATGACAAAAGGTAATATTATTATTTTTAATTGTTTAATTTAATGATTTGTGGTATTAACTTTACTTATCTTTCTTTAGTATTATTTTTTTGAGTGAATTACACAATTTTAGCGTTTTGGTATGATATAATTTGAATTTGAAAACCAATTGAGGATTTTTAAAAAAAAATTTATAAAAGGGATAAGAAATTTGAAGATTTAAGATATTAAATTCAGTATCATACTCTAAAATTTTGCAATGATATGAGTAGCCAATTAATCCCACATGAATGATGTAAGGTTGTGTAATATTGTTTCTCAAAATGATAGCTCAACTAATGATATTACACGTCCTAAATCAAATGTTTTACATTGGAGTTGCCACTTACTTTTTAAAGGAAAAAATATTTTTAAAATCAAAATAAAATGAAATACATCTTTCATTTATTGAAATCTTGAGTTTACATATCATGATTAGAACATAAAAAAAGAAAATTACAAAACTTTCTTTACTAGGTACAATGATGTCGCGGAAGCCTAAAGAAAGCACACACGATACTCTCTTGATGGAACAGAAACTAAACTGTTAGTTCCTGGTAGTAAACCTCGAATCCACGAGGGGTTTCCCTGAATCCACAAGGAGAATAAAACTGGAATCCACCAGAAGAAAATTTGACAAAACGTCTGTGTTTATTGATAATAGTCTAATCTGCCTCTGACGGCTACAAAACATATAAATACTAAGGAAAACGTCTAAAACCCTAATTCGCATTAATTACGCGATTAGGTGACAAAAATACCGAATTTTACCAAAAATGGCAAAATTGAGTTAAATACAGAATCATAAACTACTGACCTTAAGGGTCGTCCCAAAACAGACGAGACCTTATTCTGACTTTTAAAATAAAAGTTATTAAGGAAAAACAAATATTACTATAAATAGCAAAAACACTGTTATCAGGGCCTTAATGAAGGAATTCGCCTAAATTTTGGCGACAATCATGGCATGAATTTGGATCAGAACGCCGTTTCCCTTCAACCTGCCAAATATCATACAATTCCGACATTGTTACCCCGATGGCCCCTACTGGCACACCCCTTTGATCTTGCGTTGTGACTTCCTGCGCCCCTGCTGCTCTAGGAAGGCATGTGCTGTATGTTCTACATCATACAATCTAGAGAAAAAACATACATGGCTTTGGCTCCTAGTTATATATACAATAAAATGTAAAATTACATTAATAAGTAGTTAAGTACTAAGTCTAAAACCAATTATTTAAGTTGCATGAGAGACTAGATTACAAAATTGGGAAGGGATAGACACCCATTCTGCCTAGTCTAAACTGGTTTTCTAAGAAATAATGGCTATGGATTTATGTCATGCAAACACATAAGCAAAACAATCCAAACATGTCCCGAACAAGAAATCATTCATAAGAACATGGAAAAATAATTCAGCATGTTAAGGTTTGAGAAAACTAAATTTTGTTCATATGAGCATTCAAGAAGCATATTTGAACCCTAAACTATTTTCACCCATTCATCATTGCGTTCATCCCATAACATCATAGAAAGACATTTTGGGCAGAAAATTAAATTGGGGTTCCACGTTTATATAGGCATGCACAGTTCTTGCAAAGATGACACCGACAAAGATTTCCCATAATCGAGCTTTTGTTCCCATGGACACCAACTCTTTCCTTCAAGTACTTGTGCGACGAAGATCTCGTGTTTGATGTTTAGAGATGGTTGGGAATTATTTTGGGAGTGTTTGATGGATTTTATAGCACAAATTTCTGTTGCTCTTGTATAGAGAGTGTTTGTGAACCATCTTCTGTTACAGAAAGGATCTACAGTAAACCAATGGCTCTTTAAAAGAGTGTTTCTGAAGCTTGTCAACTTTTCTTTTGAGAATCCTCCTCTATTTATAGAGATGGGAGCTAATAGTTGTAGCCTTGTAGGGTTTTGTTTAAACTCTTCATTTTCAGACCCATCTTGGCTCCTAATTATCATTCATGCTGGTTGGATAAGCATGAAAAAAAGAAAAAAAGAAAAAAAAAAGGTTAGAAACACAATGAAATTTTTGTGTCTAGGTTAAACTTCTAATTAGGTCTATTTGTTTACCAATTGGAACTTCAAACTCAGGGTCAAAATGTCGATCAACACTTTGACTTCCAGTCCCTATTGTTGTAATTTTTATATGTTTGTCTGATCATTTTGACTTTTAATCTAATAATCAGACACTTTTGGATCAAATAATGTTAAAGGATATTTAGGAAATTTAAATATCAATTAATTACCCCATTTTCAAAGATATTTATTTAATTATCCAAAATACTTAATTTTTCACTAGAAAAATTATACAAACATTGATATGTGATGTGTATAAAATATATACAATAAAGTACTCTCATATTTTTATATTTAGCCTTAATTTATGCTATTTTGTGATTGATTATAAATAATATTTGGTTTTTTAGGTGATAAAGGCTTAACATGGGTGAAGTATAATTGTCCATATTGAACTACAAGGTGGAGCCAATTGATTCAAAAGCCAACTTGAAGAGAATTATAATTTGAAAGGCTGGAACTGGAAGGCGTGAAGTGTCAGACATAGAAAAATAGAAAAAATAAATAAAATAAAAGGAAGTTTAATTTTGTGTAGAAGCCTAAACGTGGGCTTGTGGAGAAGCCTAACATTTGCGTCACTTTGGTTCTGGCTGGTAAAAGCAAACGTGCACAAGCCTACAACTCTTAAAGTTCTAGTTCCACTATTTTTTTTTTTTTTTTTTTTCGAGAACTAGTTCCACTTGTATTTACTATTTAGGACCATGCATATGTGAGGCAGCTTCTCTTGTAAAAAACAGTCTTTGCTCTATTTGTGAATAGGATCACTAATGAGTCTATATAGAAAATATATAGGCTCATTAACTCTTGTATGCACTGGGCCCATAAGATACCGTCTTGTTAAGATATATGTGATTCACTTGTTAGGAACATATGTCACTATTTTATGTAATTGGCTAATCCTTTGACAAAACACACTTTACTTGTGTTTCGGTAGATCTAGGATGTTTTTAATACGTCAAGGAACCTTGTTTCAAGTTCAAGTGTTAAAGTCATGCAAGTCTGTCCAAGATTCAAGTCTGAAAAGTGTCTGTCATTAAAACTCGACAGCTAGCTCGACAGCTAGCATCTATCGAGACCTGTAGAGCTGTTCCAGCCCGTGGCTTGACAGCAGCTCGACAGATAGATATCTATCGAGGTTTATGAAGTTCAGTTTTTCATGACTGTTTTTCATTCAATCCGTGATTGTATGTTTGGGCTTTCTTTTCTCACAACCTTAGGCATATAAAAGGATTATTTTAAGGGCCGTCAAAGGTGACACAAGTTGCACAAGTGTTGAGCAAAGTTTGTTCAAGCAAATTGTGACCGAAGACAGAATTTGACCTAGTTCATCTTTCATGTGAAGAAGCTGTTGTGTTTGTGCACCGTAGGGTTTTGTAACCAAGGAGTTTCTTGATCTTCATCATGTGATGAACTGAAGAACTTTACAGCCAACAACCTTCTATAGTTGATGATTGAAGTTGCGTACTGGGATCCGCGCAATTGGTTAGTCACATATTGGGAGCCATGCATTACAAGGAGAGATTGTCACTACAGAACAAGTCCAATTGAGTATTGGGGTAAGGGTTCAACTATAGGTTGATATAAGGTACTGGAATTTCTTTACTTGTAACCGCTTGTTGTGATAATAGTGGATTCTCAGAAGTGGTGATCTTCAAATCACCCGATGGGGTTTTTGTCGTGTAGGTTTTCCCCATTCGTAAATAAATCACCGTGTCAATTTTATTTCCACTGCATACTTAGTTTAATTGGTGATTTGTTTATGCTACCACGCGTTTGCATGTTAATTTGATTAATTAATAAACTTAGCTAATTAATCAATTAATTTATCACAATGGGTCAATTCGTTTTTGGCCTATCAAGTGGTATCAGAGCAGGCACACTCTAATTAGGGTTAATATTTGCTGTGTGATCCATTGACCCCTGTTTGTCATGGATAGAGGACAGTCTCTCATTATACCTCATTTATTTGATGGCACTAATTATGCATACTAGAAAGTACGCATGAGAGCTTTCTTGCAGTCTCTAGATGAGAAAGTGTGGCAAGCTATGGAGATAGGCTGGAAAGCCAAAGGAAGCGCCGGCCGATTGGGATGATGCCAAGATCAAGGCGGCAAATTTCAACAGCAGGGCATTGAATGCCTTATTCAGTGCGGTCACTAATGAGGAGTTCAAGAAGATATCCACCACTGAAACTGCTAAGGAAGCATGGACCATTCTCTAGACAACCTATGAGGGAACCAAGGCTATCAAGGATTCAAAGTTTCAGAGGCTCACTACAAGCTTTGAAGAGATCAAGATGGAGAAGGATGAGTCGTTTATAAGTTCTATGCCAAGCTCAATGACATAGTGAACTCAGCCTTCAATCTTAGAGAAACCATTCCTGAACCCAAGATTGTGAGAAAGGTGATTAGATCTCTACCCGAGAGATTCATGCCAAGATTACCACAATAGAAGAATCAAAGAACATTGACAAGATTCCTTTGACAGAGCTGATTAGTAATCTACAGACCTATGAGTTAGGTTTAACAAGAATTGGTAAATTGGGTAAGAGCAAGAGCAAGAGCATGGCATTGAAGGCCAAGAGCAGTGACACTGATGAGTCTTCAGATGATGAGGATTCTAAGATGAAGTCCTACATTACAAGGTAATTCAAGAAGTTCATGAAGAATGCCAATGGGAAGGGCTTTGACAAGGACCGTAGGCAATCCAGTTCCTCACAGTTCAAGAGCCAAGATAGAGGGAAAAAGGATGCTAGGGATGGTGATCAGTACACTGTTCCCTCAGGACCAAAATGCTTTGGGTGTCAAGGCTTTGGACATATGAAACAAGAGTGCCTTACATATCTCAAGACTGTTGGGAAAAGCAAGGCACTTGCTGCTACATTGAGTGACACCGAGCTAGAGGATGATTCCGACAATGAGGATGACGGAATCCTGAATGCCTTCACTGCCACTGTCAATCCTACTAAGGGGATTGTTGAAGATGTGGATGAAGAAGAGGAATTGGTGGAGTCCAAGTTTGAGAAGATGGATGAACAAGATGACATCCATACAACCTATAAAAAGTTGTATAAAGTGTCTAAGAAGCACAAGAAACTATATAGGCTGGCCACCAAAAAGCTGAGTAATCTGGAACTTGATCGAGAAGAGCTTTCCACAAAGGTTGATAAAGCCAATCAAACTATTGGAGCACTGAGATTTAAGAACAATTTCTTGGCTGAGAAGACCAAGAATCTTGAAGCAAAACTGTTCCAAGTCAGAGCCCAGTTGGAAAGGACTTCAAGTGCTAAGCTCGATAAGATGCTCAATCTTCAAAAATCTGCTTCTGATCGAACCAGTTTAGGATATGATTTCTCTTCTCCTAGTATTTGTTCTACTAGTGCTACTGTTTTTGTTTCTCCTGCTAATAATATTGAAACTGAGAACAATGTTGTTAAAAATGAATTAGCTAGTGAGAACATAGACAAGGGTAAATCTATCTTAGGAGCACCCCCTAAGCTTGATAAGAAAGAGATTAAAAACCCTAAGGCTAAGAAGGCTAACTCTCAAAAGTCTAAACAGAAGAAGCAGCATCTCTGTCATCACTGTGGAGCAGCTGGTCATACTCGACCTAATTGCTATAAGTGGTTAGCCATTCAACAGAGCAACGACATGATCACGTCGGGAAACCAGAATCAGTTTCCATCCTCATTTTCTCCTCTTTGAGATCTGCTCAAAGCCCTCATGTTCCTTTCGAACTTGAACGGTTTCAATTCTTCCCCCTCACCGCCGGTTCAAGGGTTCACTCAAAGGAAAGTTTCTTCCAAGGCATGGAAGGAAAAGGGCTCCAAGTGATTCTATCACTTTTTCTTTCTCTCTTCTTGTTTTTGTGTGTACATTACTTGTGTGTTTTGCTTTCAAGTTTTAAGTCAGTCTAGTTTTATGCTTTGCTTTGTTTAACATGTTTTTGTTTATTTTCAAATTTGTTTATTTTGTTTTTCATATAAAAATAAATAAAAAAATTGAAAAATCATAAAAATAAAAAAACAGTGTGTGTTTTGTGTACATTAGTACTTGTGTACTTTGGATGGCCATTGAAACAGAGGTTTCTAAACTTTGTATCGTTTGTAGCTTAGATGAGCATCTCTATGCACAACTAAGCAAGTGAGCTTTGTGACTCATGTTTGTGACGAGTAAGATTAAGTTATCTCCTGTACTTAACACTCGTATCACTCTTTTTGGCGAGAAGGACTAGAAAATCCTAAGAGAAAGGCATAAATAACCATCTCATCACTGTTGCCCGCCAATCATGAAATGACATTTGTATGCTTTGGCATAGCAAAAGTGGAATGTCAAATGCTTAACATAATTGGGTATTTCTTTTCTCTCTCTTAGATGCCCATGCATGATATGCTCAAAAAGTAAAATATGCAAATAAAATAAAAAGCAAAAAGAATAAAATGCTTTATATATGATTGCAAGCGTGTCTTTTAGGAGATGTGAGAGTTATAGGATGTACCTCGAATGTGATAGTCCCCATCAAACAGTTATGATTATGTGTGAGTTAAAGTGATTTTCTCATATCTCAAATTGTCATAACATGTAGACGCTTACGCAATCTTACGATGTTTTTCACACACAACACGCAATATTCTTTGCTACTCTTGATACATGTGCAGGTACAATGTGATTTGGTCATCACAAGGTTTACATGTGTTAATGTATGCTCACTAAACTGTCTTGACTTGTTTTTGAAATATAAAATTAGTTAGATGTGTTTAGTGTGTGTGTGTGTGTGTTTTGGGATCTATGTGCTTAACATTTTTGTTGAGAAATGATTTTGAGAGTTTAAAATGTTGTTTGGATTCTTGGTTGAGTTGCATGCTTGATTGCATTCATATCTATGTTTTTCCCTTCTTGAAAAACTGTTTTAATGCAACCTCGACAGATCCTAGACACCAGGCTTATCTGTCGAGCTCTTCAGTTGATTTTTATCGCTATCTCGACACCTCTCGATAGCTAGATGGATCGATCAAGAAAGTTTCTATCTCCTCGATAGCTCCTCGACAGATCTTCGATCCATCGAGCTTCCTTTTGCCTTGGACACATGCTCGATGGATGCTTGTATCGAACCTTTTAAAGCTCGACAGATCCTTGACACCTTTCGATCTGTCGAGATTTACTGATGGGCTATATAAGGGGCGTTCACGATTTTTGATCTCATTTCTCTCGATCCTTCTAGCCTCTTTACCTCCCAAAACCTCTCTCACTCACCTTCAACCTCTTCTTCAAGGATTCTTCAAGCTTATTCAAGTTTTTCTTCACTTGGTAAGTTTCAAATCCCTCATTTTCATGCATTTCATGCTTTGTAACCTAAGTTTTTGGGATTTCTGCAAAATTTGGGGTTTTTCAAAATCAAAGAGGTTTTTGTGAAATTTTTGGAATGGGTTTTGAAGATTTGATCTTAAAAACTTCATGCATTGCATCTCATGAGCATTGTAACAGTATTGTCATGCATGTAGATGTGTGCAACTGCTTGTGTGCTGGTAGGTTTGGATTGGGCTGAGCCCATGATGCTTTTTATATTGCATGCCACATGTTCATGCATTCCCATGCATACGTTCTTTCTTTTCAATATATTCTTTGATATATTTTGAACTGCTTTAGGACTTTTTTGATTGTCTTCTCTCTCTCTCCCTCTCTTCGTTTACGTTAGTCTGCTTCTATGGCACCCAAACGTAAATCTGCTCCATCTCGGAACCCTCTTCATTCCGGGGCATCCTCTTCTGCTGACACTACTCCTTTCTCTGTCCGGTTCCGTGATGAGAAGGCCAAATCGAACTTCTTTGAGAACTTTTCTCGACGAGGCATTCATTCTGAACGCCAAGTCATCTTATCGGACTTCTCCGACACCGACCTACCCACTGTCATCTACAGTAGGGGATAGGGGCCACTATGTGACGCCCCGATCACTTGTCTATCCGTGCTGATCCAGGAGTTTTACTCCAACATGCATGGATTCAATTATTCAGTACCTCATTTCTTTTCTAGCGTTCGAGGTATGCGCATAGTTGTCACACCGCAGATTGTTGCAGAAGTGCTCCGTGTCCCCAGGGTTGAGTTTCTTGACTACCCTAGTTATGATCATCTTAAGACAGTGTCTAAAGACGAGCTCATTTCTGCTTTCTGTGAGCGTCCATCCGATTGGGGTGAGCGCTAGTTCACTTATTGTTCAGGCTTTGCAAAAGGCCCTCGATTTTTGAACATGGTCATGACTTTTGTTTTACACCCTCTTTCTCACTATAACTCTATTACTGAGCCCTGTGCTCGATTTTTACTTTCTTTGATAGAGCATCTCACTATAGATTTTCCCTCTCATTTCATTCTTTCTATCATAGATGTCTATAGGGATACGGCGACCCATGATAAGCTCATCTTCCCTTCAGCTATCACGAGGCTTTTACGCCATTTTGAGGTTCGTTTTCCCTCTTCCGATCCCTTTCCTGCCACGGGTGCTATAGATGCTGGTACCATTAAACGCAGCGAGGCGCAGTTTCATTCGAGGCATTCCGGTACGGCAGCTCCTCCCACTCCTTCTGCTCCATCCACATCTGCTCCCTCATCTTCTACTAGCGATGTGACACTCGAGGACATCATGACGCAGCTTCAGCGCATAGATGCTCGCCTCGACACTCTCAATGATGAGTTGTGTTAGGTGAACACCCGTGTTGGCCGTATTGCTCGACACTAGGCTGAGATGGGCAATTACACCATGCCTTCCACTCCTGTGGCCTCTGAGGATGAAAGTGATGGCTCCGGCGATGATGATGATGCTACTGCCTCCGATGATGAGGATGATGGAGATGCTAGCTCTTCCAGTGCTGACGAGATTTCTACTTGACACTCTTACCCTTTGTCACTCATGACAAAAAGGGGAAGTAGTTTTGGATATTAGAGTAGTCATAGTTAGAGGGGGTGTTAGTATAGGAGATTTTTGTTAGGGGGAGAGTCCACTCTGAGGGATGTAGTGAGGACTTTATGTATTTCTTTTCTTTTCTTTCTATTTGAGATAAATTATTCTTGTACATGGGTCTTGTGACCATTTTTGATATACATTGTACTTATGTTCTTTATATAATGATGTATGTTTTTCTTTCACCTATCCTTACATGTGTTGTTTCTTTTCTTTCTTTATACACATGGTTCTTATATCTTGTATGCAATCTATTATTTCTGTTTCACACAAAGATGCCTTGATGAGTTTTGTTTAAAGTGTTTCAAAAATATAGGTTGTCAAAGTCTACTTGCCATAAACTCTCTTCTTGCAAAGTTTTTCAAGAGTTTTTGTTAGAATAAATTTTATTGTATTCAACAAGTGAATATGAGTTGAGTAACTCATGACTTCTCTCATATCTCATTTGTTTGTTGTGGTTTTGTCACAAATTGCCAAATGGGGAGATTGTTAGGACATATGTAATTCACTTGTTAGGAACATATGTCACTATTTTATGTAATTGGCTAATCCTTTGACAAAACACACTTTACTTGTATTTGGGTAAATCTATGATGTGTTTAATACTTCAAAGAACCTTGTTTCAAGTTCAAGTATTAAAGCCATGCAAGTCTGTTCAAGATTTAAGTCTGAAAAGTGCCTGTCATTAAAGCTCGACAGCTAGCATCTATCGAGACCTGTAGAGCTGTTCCAGCCCATGGCTCGACAGCAGCTCGACAAATAGGTATCTGTCGAGGTTTATGAAGTTCAGTTTTTCATGACTGTTTTTCATTCAATCCATGATTGTATGTTTAGGCTTTCTTTTCTCACAACCCTAGACATATAAAAGGATTATTTTAAGGGTTGTCAAACGTGACATAAGTTGCACAAGTGTTGAGCAAAGTTTGTTCAAGCAAATTGTGACCGGAGACAGAATTTGCCCTAGTTCATCTTTCTTGTGAAGAAGCTGTTGTGTTTGTGCACCATAGGATTTCGTAACCAATGAGCTTCTTGATTTTCATCGTGTGATGAACTGTAGAACTTTGCAGCCAACAACCTTCTCTAATTGGTGATTGAAGTCACGTACTGGGATCCGTGTAATTGGTTAGTCACGTATTGGGAGCCGTGCATTACAAGGAGAGATTGTCACTACAGAACAAGTCCAATTGGGTATTGGGGTAAGGGTTCAACTGTAGGTTGGTATAAGGTACTGGGATTCCTTTACTTGTAACCGCTTGTTGTGATAATAGTAGATTCTCAAGAGTGGCGACCTTAAAATCACCCAGTGGGGTTTTTGCCGTGTAAGTTTTCCCCATTTGTAAACAAATCACCGTGTCAATTTTATTTCTGCTGCATACTTAGTTTAATTGGTGATTTGTTTGTGCTACCACGCGTTTGCATGTTAATTTGATTAATTAATAAACTTGGCTAATTAATCAATTAATTTATCACAATGGATCAATTTGTTTTTGGCCTATCACGTCTCATAAAGGTTAGCACTACAGCTAAAGGGCTGAACGTATAAAGGCAGCCCCATGTGGCTTTTTTATAGCTTTTTCTTCGTGATAGCACTGTGACTATTTCTTTCTATATTATATTTGTTTAGTTTAATTCCTAGTATTTTATTTTTGTTTTGTCTTTTAATTACTGTAAGTAGCTAAATTTATAATATAGGTTAAGGATGAAACCTTGTTAAAGATTATTAGTAGTATTTATGTGATTTAATTTTTTTCCACAAATGTTTTCCATTAGTTTGATGGAAAATAGTAACAGAGGGGACAAGTTGTTTCTTACGAATTTTTTTTGTTTTATTTTTTGAGCTGATCTTACGAAAAGTTATGTAGGGACATTGGCATGTTGCAACCGCCTTACATAATATTCTACATAAAAGTAGTATAATTTTTACCATGTTTCCTCAGTATGAATGCATTTTGTAGTAGAACCTTAATATTCATACGTGCATTTGTAAAACTGAAATTCAAACTTCTGTCTATTTTTAATACAATATTGATCAATTCATATTTCATAGTTAGGTTGTTGTGATTTTATACAAAGTGTAATAAAGATTTAATTAATGCTGCACAAATTACTCTGCCTATATTTTTTTTTAATACATCGATAATTAGGGAGTAGGGAAATTTGAACCATGGATGTCTTCGTCACCAGGAGGTACCAGTTGAACGACAAGGATCTTGGCTACTCTACCTTTGTTATGACATCATGACACATACAAACAATCATAAAAAAATGATTTTATTCTATAACAATTATTTCTAAGGCATTACAAGAGGAGAAATAAGGAAAAGTGGAAAACAATATTTGAACTATCTAGCAGTTAATCATTCCTATTACATATACTTTTCCAAATTGTGGTTTAACTAGAATTGTTTCTGAAGATAATCAATTACATTCTTGTCAACTTGGAAGGCTTTGATGAGAACATCAGGATTGATGGGAGGATTAGATCCAAAGACCGCGTTTGCAATGGTGATCACCCCGGGATTTTGGCTATTGAGACCGGCAAAAGCAACAGCGTTGGTCTGCCCTATGTTAAACTGAAAGTGAATGAGACCAATTGGGAATGCAAAGACGTCTCCCTTGTTTAAAACTTTGGTGAAAAGTTTGTTTGGGTTGGATGTGACAAATCCAACTAAGATAGTACCCTCTGCAACTACTAGAATCTCAGAGGCACGAGGGTGAATGTGTGGAGGATCCAAGCCATATGGTGCAAAGTCAAGACGGGCCAAAGATATGCCTAGAGTGTTCAAACCTGGTAATAGATCGACGTTCACAAGGGTGACATTGAATCCAACTTTATTTGCAGTGTTTGCAGGAATATTGAGTCCGGGGAAGAAAAAATCATCTGCTGTGACAAATGCTGGGTCCTTGCAAAATTTTCCATTCACAAACACTATGCAAAGAAAAGTTTTTCATTGTCAAAAAAAAAATAAGAAACTTCTGTAATAATGAACAATAACAAGTCTGAGTAAAACAAATATGATGTAGATGATACAGCCATAAGGCATATTTTCATTATTATTTTTTATTGAAGAGATAATTTCATTGTTTTGTACAACTTCTAATGATTTCAAATGAACTTGATGAAAATTACTACTACTGCTAATAATAATGAGAGTATGTACATACCAGCAGAATTGGTGTTGTTGATTGCGACACAAAAGTCTTGCAGAGGACTAGGGTCATAGGCAGAAACAAGGGTGGATGCCAAAGCCAAAAGGGCCACAGTTATAAGGTAAGTAACACCTTTAATCATTTTTGAGGTTTTGTTTTCTCTATCTTATAGTATAACTTTCTGCGTATTCTTGCTTGGATGAGGGATGAGAACTTAGCATATGTAAAAATCTCTATTTATAAAGGGGAGTCAGTGAACCGGTCTATGTTTTTCACAAACAGAACATATTAAGTATTTGGAAACCAATTTATATCATTTTTTAGTTTATGGGATAAACCTTTCTTGCTTGGTAGTTCTTCTAACTTTATCAATTTTTAATTTATGAGGTGAACAATTCTTTAACAGGTACTCGTCTGTTCGTATTTAAAAACCAATAAAATGGGACCACTTCAATGCAATTGTATAGTTTTCGTGCTGTTTTGGCCAACCCAAAAATAAACCTCGTGTTAATATATTTTTAAAATTGAAATGACTGAAGCTCCCATGTATGTTGACTCTGTCCTCATTAGTATAGTATAATGTTCCACCGTTGCGTAAATTATCTAGGTCGAATTGTTTGTACTTATTATCTTATTGACCTTATCTTAATTGGTGGGTACTAATTAAATAGTAATTACTTCTTAATAGTTAGTTTTTAATGTTTTTATAGGACCAACAACTACTAAGGTATCTGGTATATTCTTGCCGTTTCCATTTTTTGTTCTCTATATGTTGACCCTATGTTTGGGTGCATCTCCGTTAAGAGTGGAAGAATTTTTACAGATTAGAGACGAAGTCCCATTGCTTACATCTTACCAAATAATTTTCTGAAAGAGATAGAAAGCAAAATTACATAGGAATAGAACAGCATTTCAGAATTGTTCTACCTGTAAAGTAAACAAGAATGACACAATCATGTTTGATGTTACATGTTAGTGAATTCCCATAGAATATATTCCAATTCTTTTTACAACAAAATTAAAATATCGTTACGACCTTATTATTACATAATTACTTGATGATTTTTGAAGATTCTTATAATAAAATAAAATAAGGGAAAAGTTAACCGATGTCCTATATATGAACATTGGTTTATGAAATATTTTTAGAAACTTTTTATATAAAAATTAAAAAAAAAAACAATTAATTTTTTTTTTTTTTTTTACAGATTTTTGTATTTCCCATTAAAGTGGTATTAAAACCTTCTTAAAATAGTTTATTAACAATTGTCTTAAAGACACCCGTTAATAGGACAAAATTCTCACTTCCATGAGATATGGGAGAGATGTTTGGTAAACCGTCTTACCCCCATTATTTTAGAGGCTTCAAAGTTCAAAGTACCAAACTTCAAAAAATATATAATTGAATGGAGATGCAATTGCACATTTCCAAGAGTATGGGATCATCCATCAAAAAAAAAAAAAAAATGTATGGGATCAAGATGTTTCGCCCTCCCCCATATGCAATTCAAGTTGTCATTTTTCATACGATTATCATTATCACGGTGAAAATGGACTTTTGCCCTTTTTTTAAAAAATATCCAGCAAAATGCCTCATATCTGAAACTAATTAGGGAAATGCCCCTGTTTTGAAACTCAATTTTCTAAAAATCGAGTTTCAATTTAAAACTCAATTTTTGGACAATCGAGTTGTAGCGAACTGAAAAATAAATTTTTTTTTTTCTGAAACTCGAGTTCATGAAACTCGAGTTCCATTCAAGGAAATCGAGTTCCATGTGAAGTACTCGAGTTCATGGAACTCGAGTTCCTTGAAAAAATTCAAGTGGAACTCGAGTTCCATGAACTCGAGTACTTTACATGGAATTCGAGTTCCCAAAAAAAAAAAAAATTTAAATCCACGTTCGCTATAACTCGATGTTCCAAAAATTGAGTTTCAAAACAGGGGCATTTCCCTAATTAGTTTCAAACATGAGGCATTTTGCTGGATATTTTAAAAAGAAAGGGGAAAAGCCTATT
The DNA here is from genome assembly GCA_030021035.2 of Notholithocarpus densiflorus. Lineage (NCBI taxonomy): Eukaryota > Viridiplantae > Streptophyta > Magnoliopsida > Fagales > Fagaceae > Notholithocarpus > Notholithocarpus densiflorus. The sequence continues at coordinate 155,290 of JARYZH020000075.1, forward strand.
TTCTCCTTTAAACTTATTATCTTATTTTCTTATCTTGCATCATTTTATTGACTTTATCTTGATTGATGGGTACTAAATACTTCTTAATGGTTTAGTTAGATTTTTAATGTTTTTATATTGTTGCCGTTTACCTTTTTTTGTTCTCTCTTTATGTTGACCCTATATTTTTGGTGCATTTCGTTTAAAATCGAAGATTTTCAACTGAATATTACAGAAGAATTCTCACTGCTTACATCTTACAAAATAATTTTTTGAAAGAGATAGAAAGTGAAATTTGTTGGACTAGAACAACATTTCAGGATTAATCTATGATCTAGATGCAAAGTAAACAAGAAGTACTGAATGACACAACCATGTTTGATGTTACGTGTTAATGAATTCCCATAGAATATATTCCAATTTCTTTTACCGACAAATTAAAATATCAGAACAACCTTATTATGACTTCGGATTTCCGAACATTTATCTTTCTGTGAAAGGATCAGCCATTTTCAACTTCTGTGGCAAACACCGCAAGGAAGAGCTGGCATTTAAGAGTTGGGATCAACGTTAAATAGTTAGATTCGGAAATAGTATCAAATATTCAAAAATTATGAAGTAATTTGGCATGTCAAAAAACAAATGCAGCTCTTTCTTACAATAAATTAAATTAATAACGTACTTAATGCACAAAGCTCTCACTTTTATGGTGTTTAAGAGAAGTGTTTGGTAGATAGTATTTTTTGAGTCTGACATTGTTCTAAGGAGTGAGATCATTTATTTTTTTATAAACAATTGTAAGTCACCATTGATATGCTAAAAAAGTGGGCTTAGTGAGGACTAAGGTTTTATCTATATCACATTCATGTGTGCCATCCCATTGCATCTTGCGCATGTGAGGTCCATGTGGTGATTAAAGAGATTATATATGTGTAATTTTAATCACGTGACTTTTTTTTAGTTAGTCATATGACATGTTTAAATAATACACATAAATAATTCAATAAATTGCAACGTAGTGGGTTGAACTAAGGTCTAGTTGCTGTTCTGGCAAAATATAGGATAGGAGTGTCCACAGGTTGGGTTGGGCGCGCAGGTGGAGGACAATATTTTTAACCAACCCACCAATAGCCTATCGGGAAAATTCTAATCCTCTACCAACCCATCAATCTATAAATTCGACAAGTCAATTAAAATCTTAACGGTTTCAACTCGACAAGTTGAGCAAGTTGGATGGGTTGGCAAATTCAGTTGACTAAATGAAATTATTTCAATAAAATTGGATAATTGTTTGCTCCCTCAAATAAAATTCTTTTTTTAAAAAAAAAATAAGAAAGAAAGGAAGCACTGCAAATTATTTTATTAAAAATAATAATAAATACTACATTGTTTTTTTTTATAAGAATGACTTAAAATAAAAAGAAACATGACAAAGTATATGTATATATACGGGCAGGTAGGCGGGTCATGGGTATTTTTTGCACAGGCCTAATATAGGATCCGGTGTCAACTATCAACATGTGATGCCATATGGTTTTCCGTTTTTTTCTTTTGTTTCTAAACAATTTGCTTGTATGAGACTTGACCTATCGATGGAGTCGTCGTTCACTTATGTGTAATGTGTGTGGCACTTTGTTTAACAACCCGTGTGTTTTGCAACCCCTATGATTCACATCAACTTGTTTACTTGACTAGCTGATCAATAACTATATATACAAAGGCACAGGGTTCAATTCCTGCAAGGAGAATGTCATGAGTGACACGTATTTGGGTATTAAAATATTCAGGTTCTACTTCAAATGCAGCAGAAGCTCTAGTGTTCTCATCTTGCTTTGTTTTGCTAGCACGTACAGCCAGTGAAGCAGAATAGTTGTGCGGTGTAGGTGTATGGCACATTATCGCTTGCTGAGGTGAACATGTCAGCCGATGCGGAGGTGCACAAAGTTGTTGGCGGTGCCTGTAGTGATGAACTCGTTGGCTGTGATCACAGGTAATCTTGCAGGTTGCGGGCTAATTGATGGCAGCTGCAAAGAAGGTTGTGAGATTGCAAAAATTTGGGTTGTGGATTTCGATGTATCGCGGCTTGGTCAAGATCAAATTTGACTCTAATATCAGTTAAAAGTTGTTGAGTGCTTGAAGGAAAGGAAAGAGAAAAGAAAGAGCAAAAGTAGGATTTTAACTTGATTCATATGTCCACAGCAGAAACTCTTTTGTTAGGGTTTTAGACCCCAGTTGAGTTAGACTCAATCAGATTTCTAATCAATTAATTAAAGTGATTAAACATGCAATTAGATCTGACTTAAAGCAAACATCACACAATCACAAATCACAAGAATACCAAGAATGATGACCTAGGAAAACTATTAAAACTGTGGTTTCAAAGTAAAAAACATAGGGAGAATTTAACCTAAACAATCCTCAAGGCAACATTTCACTAATAGAATGGAGGTTTATACAATAGACTTAACCCTAAATCTACCGTTACGTCATGTAGTACTTACTCACATAACCACACACAGCTCTGAATCCACGGACTCTTCTATTGTGAAACTGTTGCACATAAACACTTGTTTGTGACTTTGAGACTCTACTCAAAGGTTAAGATCATCAACTGTGGTTGATTTGATTGCAGCAACTTTACTCTATAACCAGATCTGTTGTTTGCACAAGGTTTCCAGTCGTAGTTTCAAAAGGGTTTGGAAAAACTCCAAATCTGTGCACTGCCCTTCTCTTGAATATGTAAAAACATGCTCTAAGATTTGTATTTAAATATCCTTAAGATCCATCAAAACCCTAGATCAAATGACTGAGAAAGAAAGTGAGAATTCAGATCTGCACGAATCTCAATCGGTCGAGATGTGCATTTCGATCGATCGAGATAAGTGAGACTATTTCTACACTTATCTTTTCCTACTTTCTTGAGTCTTCAATTGTGCAGAACTTCATTTGTCTTGTTTCTGAATATTTCTAGAGTAAACACTTAGACAAAAACTAAGTTCTAAAGATTACAATTTGTTCATGGTTGCCAACCTAAAAATATGGACTTTACATCCTTACTATTGGACTCTTGTGTTTGCAATGAACAAAAGTAGGGTTTATATACTAGAGAACTACTCTAAGTTAGCCCTAAACTAACTCATAAATTTGTTTGTTTGTTCTACAAGCACATAGACCATATATCTTTAACAATATTTAAACCCTTAATTATTATGTTTTTCTTCCTCTTATAATTTTTCCATGTTACCTTGGTATGAATACATAGTGTTGTAGAAGCTCAATACATTTGCTATTTCAACACCGAAAAAAATGTTGCTTCAATCTTACATGCAGAAATGTTTGACATAGAATAGATGCTACTGAGCCCTAATTAAATTTGACCTCCCATTTGCATAAACGAAAACAAATTCTCTGTCTATTTTAAATACAATTTAGATCTTTTTATATTTAATAGTTAGGTGCTAGTAATTTCAAACATTGTGGATCCAAGGTGTAATCAAGATTTATTCGTTAACTGATTGCTTTGTCTTTCCTATTACAAAATGTTTGCATTTCCTATTACACAATGACTTGCACTGAAAAAAAAAAATAATAACAAATCATTTAATTTGATAATAATTATTTCAATGGAATAATTACACCAAGGGAAACAATGTAAACTTTGGTCAAACTATATAGTGGTTCATCATTCCTATTACAAATACTTTTCCAAATTGTAGTTGACTTAGAATTGTTTCTGAAGATAATAAACTACATTCTTGTCCAACTGGAAGGCCTTGGCGAGAATATCAGGATTGATTGGAGGATTAGATCCAAAGACCACGTTTGCTATGGTGATCAACCCAGGATTTTGACTGCTAAGACCAGCAAAGGCAACAGCATTGGTCTGCCCTATGTTGAATTGGAAGTGAATGAGACCAATTGGGAAGACAAAGACATCTCCCTTGTTTAGAATTTTGGTGAAGAGTTTTTTTGGGTTGGATGTGACAAATCCAACCAAGAGAGTACCCTCCATGACTACCAAAAGCTCAGTGCCGCGAGGGTGAGTGTGAGGAGGATTCAGGCCATATGGGGCAAAGTCGAGACGAGCCAAAGATATGCCTAGAGTGTTGAGACCAGGTAATTTATCGACATTCACAAGATTGACCTTTGATCCAAGTTTACTTGCAGTTGTGTTTCCAGGAATATTGAGTCCGGTAAAGAAAAAATCATTCGCTGTGACAGTTGTTGGGTCCTTGCAAAATTTTCCATTCACAAATACTACACAAAGAAAAGTTTGTTATTGTCACAAATAAGAAAGTTATGTAACAATGGACAATAGCATGTCTTGTAGGGAAAAAAAAAATCTAATGTAGATGATATAACGTAGGTGATGATAATAATTTCATTAATGTGTTGAACTTCATGAAAATGATCTCGAAAGAACGTAGGTGATTATGACACTACTACGTTCTGCTAATAATGAGCGGACATGTAGATATGCAGTTCGTCAAAAAAAAAAAAAATAATAATAAAAAAAGAAAAAAGAAGAAGGAGAGAGCATGTACATACCAGCAGAATCGGTGTTGTTAATTGCGACACAAAAGTCTTGCAAAGGACTAGGGTCATAAGCTGAAACAAGGGTGGTTGCCAAAGCCAAAATGGCCACAGTAAAAAGGTAAGGAACACCTTTCATCATATTTGAGGTTATGCTATCTCTATCTTATGGTATAACTAGTACTCTGCGTATTCTTGCTTGGGTGAGGGATGGGAACAAAGCATATGGGGATATGTCTACTTATAGAGAGGAGTCAGTGAACATGTCATATTTTTTCACAAACGGTGCATATAAGACTTGGTAATACTTCAACCGTTAACAGTTTCTTATTTAATGCCCAAAAAAAAAAAAAATTTTATTTAATGGCTGAACCATTCTTTAACCACTACTACTCTGTACACATTTGGAAAGCAATCAAATTGGACCACTGTACTTCAATGCCATTGGGCAGTTTTCGTGTTTCTCCATTACTGTCACATACTGATCATGCAGGGTAGAAACGTGAAAGACATAATGCTTTTAAACAATGAATTGTTGAACTTTCAACTTTTTTTTTTTTTTTTTTTTTTAGCGAAAATACTATTTTGGTCCCTATATTTTAGAGTCACAATCAATTTAGTTCCTACATTTTTATAGCAGTTAATTTGGTCTCTGTTATTTTCAACTTGCAGTCAATTTAGTCATTGCCGTGATCTCACTAATGGAATATGCCTACATGGCAAAAGGGTTGTACTCTTGGTACACTTAAGCTTACGTGGCAAGTAAAATAATATTAAACAAATCTATTTAACATTTAAATAATGCCAAATTAGCATTTAAATTTAAAAAATAATTTTAATTAATTAATTTTTCAATTTTAAAGAAAGAAAAAAATTTGTAAAAATGTTCCCGACTTTTCTGGCATTTTTGTAGCAACCAAACACACTAACACCAAAACACAAAAATCATATTCACCAATCACCAACTCTACTAAACACAAAAATAACCTAGCAATCCAAGCGCAACATCATCTTTGTAAGAACATGTTCTGTGTTATTCCTCTCTCTCTCTCTCTCTCTCTCTCTCTCTCTCTCTCTCTCTCTCTCTCTTGATTCACCCATACCCACTTAGAGCAAAACAAAACCTTTGCCTTGGAAGCTAGCTCGCCAAATTGAACCATAAACTAGGAAGAAGAAAACCATTTGATGCAATGTTTTAAATCTCTCCATCCATCAAATTGATCAAACCTTACCTTTTTGTTGTTGTTAATTTATGAGATGGGAAAGCACAGGTCCACAAAGTTAAGCAAATAAACTCAGTTATGCCAAAGATGCATCACTCTGCTACATGTTGTGGGTATTTTGTTCTGATTTGGGTTTTCTTGCTTTGGTTTTGCTTAAAATCTTACTTCTTTCATCAATTGCAAATATTTCTTTTTGAAAATCAACCATTTCCACTAAAATTTGTGGACCCACTTGAGCTATCTAACTTGTGCTCTCTTCAATTTTTACTGTTTCTTCAGATTTCCTTTTCGGAAAATTTTGCTTTTTTCCTTCTTATTTTTTAAATCACAACAGTTTGCAAAGTCAATCCAAGAAGCTATGAGTTACCAGCAAACCCAATAAAGTTGATACTTTCTAACCTCAAATCTTCAATTCTAATTTTAATTTTAATTTAAGAAATTAATTTTTCTGGGTTCATTGTTCTTTTGGGTTCAGGTTCTTCTGTTCTTTTTTTTCTTTTTTTTGTGTTTGTGATTTTTTTTTAAGGAATATGATTTTTCTTTTTTGTTCAAATTTTCTTTTCTTATCTCCTTTAAAATTAAGAAATTAAATTTTTTTTTTAAATTAGGCTGACATGGTATTATTTAAATGTGATATAAATTTGTTTAATATTATTTTATTTGCCACGTAGACTTAAGTGTGTCAAGTGTACAATCCGTTTGCCATGTAGGCATATTTCTTTAGTGAGATAATGGCAAAGTCTAAATTGACTACAAGTGTGAAAATAATAGAGACCAAATCGACTACTACAAAAATATAGGGACTAAATTGACTGTGACCCCAAAATGTAGGGACCAAAATAGTGTTTTTGCCTTTTTTTTTAAGTAGCTTTTAATACAATTTTTGTCAGTTTTATTAGGTGCTTGTGATTTTAATAGTTGTGGATCCAATGTATATTCAAGATTTAGTAATGCACTAATTCCTCAGCATTTACTTGGACACCATGACACATAAAAATAAAAAAAATAAAAAAAAAGAGTCATAAGACAATTTTATTTGATACTAATTATTTTTATGAAATTACATATAAGGAATCAAGGTAAACTTTATTCAAACTCTGCTTTGTAATGGTCATCATTCCTATTACAAATAATTTTACCAATTGCTGTTTGACTAGAATTGTTTTTGAAGATAATCAACAACATTCTTGTCCAACTGGAAGGCCTTAGCAAGAACATCAATATTGATTGGAGGATTAGATCCAAAGACTGCGTTTGCTATGGTGATCAACCCAGGATTTTGACTGCTGAGACCGGCAAATGCAACAGCATTGGTTTGCCCTATGTTGAATTGGAAGTGAATGAGACCAATCGGGAATACAAAGACATCTCCCTTGTTTAGAACTTTGGTAAAGAGTTTGTTTGGGTTGGATGTGACAAATCCAACCAAGAGAGTACCCTCCATGACTACCAAAAGCTCAGTGCCACGTGGGTGAATGTGAGGTGGATTCAGGCCATATGGGGCAAAGTCAAGACGAGCCAAAGATATGCCAAGAGTGTTGAGACCTGGTAATTTATCAACGTTCACAAGATTGACACTTGATCCAAGTTTATTTGCAGCTGTGTTTCCAGGAATATTGAGTCCAGGAAAGAAAAAATCGTTTGCTGTGACATATGTTGGGTCCTTGCAAAATTTTCCATTCACAAATACTACACAAAGAAAACTTTGTTATTGTCGCAAAGAAGACAGTTCTGTAACAATGGACAATAACATGTCATGTAGGGAAAAAAAAAATCTAATGTAGATGATATAATGTAGGTGATGATAATAATTTCATCAATGTGTAGAACTTCATTAAAACGATCTCAAAATAACGTAGGTGATAATAACACTACTACGTACTGCTAATAATGAGCGGGCATGTAGATTTGCAGTTCATCAAAAAAAAAAAAAAAAAAAAAAAAACGAATAGAGCATGTACATACCAGCAGAATCGGTTTTGTTAATTGCGACACAAAAGTCTTGCAATGGACTAGGGTCATAAGCAGAAGCAAGAGAAAATGCCAAAGCCAAAATGGCCACAGTAACAAGGTAAGGAACACCTTTCATCATTTTTTGAGGTTATGTTATCTCTATCTTATGGTATAACTAGTACTCTGCGTATTCTTGCTTGGGTGAGGGATGGGAATATAGCATATGGGGATATGTCTATTTATAGATAGGAGTCAGTGAACTGGTCTTTGTTTTTCACAAATGGAGCATATAAGACTCGGTAATTCTTCAACCATTCTCAATTTCTTGTGTAATGGATGAACTATTCTACCACTACTAGTCTGTACACATTAGAAAAGCAATCAAATTGGACCACTTCAATACCATTGTGCAGTTTTCGTGTTGCACAAATTATCCTTACGTTGAAATAATGGGTTTCTCAATTAAAAAAAAAACATTGAAATAATTGAAGCACCCATTACCCATGCATATATCTTGACTCTGTCCTCATTAGGGAATGTTTAAGATATAGTCATCGGTGTGACCCATATAATTAAGTATATATACTTGGGTTGAAATAATCTTATTGGTTTTCTAGAACCAATAACTTCGAAGGCATCTGACTACCGAGGCATGTGGTATATTATTCTTGTCGGTCTCTTTTTGTTGTTCTCACTTCATGCTATGGTGTTCTATCTATGATGTAATTCTTTTTTTTCTTTTTTTTTATTCATATGATATGTAATTCTTAAGAATGTTTGGTCCATACCATAGTTAACTCATATTTGTTACAATTCATGCATGACAAGATTTCTTACATCGAAACGCTTGTTGAAATTGTTGTATGAGAAATAAAGTTAAAAATATTGTACAAAAAAACAAAACAAAAAAGAAATTAAAAAAAAAAAAGTAGACATTAACCACAATGAATTCAAAAATATAATTATATGAAATTCTTCTCTATGTCGTACCCAAGAGTTTTGTAGTTCAAGACGTCTAGAGTTTAAATTTCTCTCTCTCATTGTAGCTATTCAGTTTTATTTATTTTTATATTTTATTTTCGTAGGTTCCAGTTAGTTTAACTGGTAAAATGTCTTTTGTATTTAAATAAGAAATCTGAGATTTGATCATCACTTACACCAAAAACCAATTGATGTTTTAGTCTAATGATTGAATCATCAGGAGCAAACCTACAACCATAAGTTGAAACTCTCTCAAATTTTTTTTTTTTTATTGTCCATGGCATAAATATACCATATCTTTGTGTTCTCTATATATATGATTATATATTCTATTTCTAAATTGCATAATTAAATGGACTATAAACAATTCCACAGTCTTCAGACTCTCCACAACAAATTGATATTAAAATTTCCATTATCTCAATAGGTAAGTTCGTTTCATATACAGCTTCTTGAGTCATCTACCATCAATTGATATGAAAGCATCAATAAAGCCTGAATTTAGCCACAGCTCATTTGGTTGCCACGGATAGCCCCTGCAGCAATATGAAATACTTTCTCCATTAAGGTCTGTTTGGTTTGAGGGGGATGGAGGGGGAGTAGAGAGAGGTAGAGTAGAATAGAATTGGTCAATAGTACGTTAATTTTTAGCTAATTCTACTTTACTCCCCCTCCCTCCACCTCAGTCCAAACAGACCATTAGTATCACATAATCATGTGTGGTAGAAACGTGAAGTATATAATGCTTTTTCATAATGATTTGTTCGACTTTCAACCTTTTTTTTTAAGTAGCTTTCAATTCAATTAAACAATTAGTGTAGTATATACAAAAAAAAAAGGGAAAATTAGATAAAAATTGATGCATGAGGGTATTTAATCTTACAGAATTTACCATGTTTCATTTTAGATCTAAAGTTTTTAATTTAATCAATTAAAGACCAAAAGTTTTTAATTGTTTCAATTTAAGGGGCCAAATTCAATCTCCGTTATCCATTTTTGAAATTCTGAGCAATAACAGAACATATAAAAGCACAAACTATTGATTAAAGTTAGACTTTATGTTTCACCTGAGGCTTTGTTATAAATCGATTTTTTCTATCATTGAAAAGAGAGAAAACGCTTTGTTTAGATTGAGGAAATTTCGTTTAAAGGGAGAATAATATTGCTAGAATATCAAAATTTATTAAATTAAAACAAAAAATAAATAAATTTCAACAATTTTTAATTTTTTACTACTCTATTACTATCTAGAATAACATAAATGAATAATAGGGATGGACAAGGGGATTCAAATTGAAGAAAAAAAATGCTCTATAAGTTTGGAACTTTAATTGACATAATTAGAAACTTAAATCTTGTTAGGATCAATAGATTGACTGTTGGCAAACTATGAATGAAGCTTTGAATCTTGTACAGTTATGATGTGTTTTTTTTTTAATTCCAAGATAGAGACCCAAAATCAGTTGTAGGAAAAGAAATTTCTGGAATCTCGACACCAGGCTTGATATCCTTTTGATCAATTGAGACAAGCTCGAATGAAAGCTCTAGAGTAGTCAGTCGATCAAGAATTGCAAATTCAGTTTTTTTGTGATGTGTTTTTATTTTGAGTCAACTATAGACATCGGTTTTCATGACCCTAATTAAAGAGCCTATATAAAGACCCAGACTTTTCATAAAGTTGTAGCAGTAGAAACCCTAAGGTATTCAAAGAGAAAACCCCGGCCTCTACTTATTCAAACCATGAGTTCAGAAGCAAATAGAGAACAATCAAATGCGGTGTGTTGTTGCAATAGTGCATATCAAGTCTGAAGCTACAAAGCCTACATAGTCAACTTGTTCCAAAGAATCTTCAAGTTGGTACTTGAAGTCGCCGACTGGATTGTTCGTGTGAAGGAATTCAAAATAAAAGAGTCTAATCAAGTTCAAGCTACATGTGGTGACATGAGTAAGTTACTAATGATGGTAGCAATCAGGAACATGGGTTTATTTCAATTAATTGTAAGTTTTTCAATTCTATTAGTGGATTTCTTCTTAGGGTTTCGCATCTTTCACCGTGGTTTTTCCTTTGGAATAATTTTTCCATCAATTTTCCATTGCGTCACCATATGATGTGCTGTTTGTTTGTTTATTGTTTTCCAAATGGTCTATGTTACTACTATGGTAACTAACCTAGAAATCAATATGACTTCAAAACTAGTTAATTTAACAAGTTGATTAATTTTGCAGTAAAATCAATCAAGGGTCTAAATTTTCCAAACATACCTAATTTGAAACAGGATATAAACTTTAAGACTTTTGTGTAATTTCACAAATAATCATATTTAACCACTTAAGTATTACATTTCTCACCAAGAGCTTTGTGGCTCTATTGGTTGTCACCTTCTAGTGTTTCCAACGGAAACATCTAGGGTTCGAATCTCTCCACCCATACTGTCGAATTATCCAAAATAAAAAGATAAAAAAGTATTATGTTTCTCAACTTCTTCCCCTAATTACCTATAGGACTTTTTTCCAACATAGATTAGTGTTACTGAGACCACAATTTGGCCATCTTTTTTTCTTTTTCTTTTTCTTTTTTTTATTTTTTTTTATTTTTTTTTTAATTTTTTTTTTTATACAAGATAGAAATTCTACTCTAGCCTAATCTAAGTATATATATGTGTGAAGCTCCCTCTTGAAGACTTGAACTCTAACCCTTACCCCTCACACCCCACAAGCACCTATACTTGTGGAGTAACCATCGCACCAAGGGTGTGCAGTGGTTAACCATCTATTTTTAATATAAACTTTGTATTAGGTGCTTGTGATTTCAATCGTTGTGGATCCAACGTGTACTCAAGATTTAGTAATGCACTAATTGCACTGCATTTACTTGGACACCATGACACATAAAAAAATCATATGACAATTTTATATTTGATAATAATTATTTTTAAGGCATAACATATAAGGAATCATGGCATACTTTGTTCAAACTTTGCTTTGTAATGGTTCATCATTCCTATTACAAATATTTTTACTAATTGTGGTTTCACTAGAATTGTTTCTGAAGATAATCAACTACATTCTTGTCCAATTGGAAGGCCTTGGCGAGAACATCAGGATTGATTGGAGGATTAGATCCAAAAACCGCATTTGCTATGGTGATCAACACAAGATTTTGACTGCTGAGACCAGCAAATGCAACTGCATTGGTTTGTCCTATGTTGAATTGGAAGTGAATGACACCAATTGGGAATACAAAGACATCTCCCTTAATTAGAACTTTGGTAAAGATTTTGTTTGGGTTGGATGTGACAAATCCAACCAATAGAGTACCTCCATAACTACCAAAAGTTCAGTGCCACGTGGGTGAATGTGGGGAGGATTCAGGCCAAATGGTGCAAAGTCAAGACGAGCCAAAGATATGCTTAAGAGTGTTGAGGCCTAGTAATTTATCGACATTCACAAGATTGACACTTGATCCGAGTTTACTTGCAGCTGTGTTTCCAAGAATATTGAGTCCGGGAAAGAAAAAATCGTTGGCTGTGACAGTCGCTGGGTCCTTGCAAAATTTTCCATTCACAAATACTACACAAAGAAAAGTTTAATCCTATCTGCTACCATAGTAAATATCAAGTTCCAAACTTCCTGTTCCTCAAAACTCTATCAACTTGATCAAAAGGTATTTGAGAAATTCCAGAAAGATGCAAGTATTTTATTCCATTTTCGCCAGTGGATAAAACTACTTGCAAATGCTTAACCTCTTCCTTCTTCAATTTTAAAAGCTTAAGAGTCTCTTTAATACAAGGGAAAAACGCTTGGGGCCGAGCACAAAAAGGCTGAAAAATACAAAACAATGCTTGCATATCAGTTTCAAACTGACCGACCCCCCTGTCAGAAAAGTGAATCTCACTTGAGAGAATGCTGCAAGAAATGAAATGGTCAAGTCCTTCAGCAACACTTCTCCATAAATCCAAGAAGTCTTTTGGATTGAGGCTCGTATTCAAAACTTGAAGCTGACTTCTTAGAACATCTAATGCTTCAACAATATCAGTGCATACAACTAGATCCATGGTTGCTGATAATCTAACTGGAGACAAAACTTCTTGCTCTTCCTCAAAATGTTCCTTATTTTGGACATATTCCCATGAAAGATTTTCAAATGCACGAAGAATAACAGCAATTATCTCCATAAGCCAATTGGTCTCGAGTTCAGACAAATTTTTTATTTCTTCTCCAAAAAAGTGCCAAAGCCAAAATGGCCACAATTACAACTTTCATCATATTTTTTGGTGTTCTTTCTTATTGTGTAGTATTTTTCTTGCTTGGCTGAGGGATGGGGATATAGCATATGGGGAATATATCTATTTATAGAGAGGAGTCAGTGAAGGAGCATATAAGACTTGGTAATTCTTCAACCGCTCTCAATTTCTTGTTTAATGGATGAACCTTTCTTTAAACACTAATAGTCTGTACACAATTAGAAAAGAAATCAAATTGGACCACTTCAATGCCATTGTGCAGTTTTCATGTTGCTTTTTCCAAGCCACAAATTAACCTTACGTTCATGGTATATTTAACATTGAAATGATTGAAGGACCCATGTATATATCTTGACTCTGTCCTCATTAGGAAATGTTTAATAGTCAACGGTGTGACCCATATAATTAAGTATGCTTGGGTTGAACTAATCTTTTTGACCTCATCTTATCTGGTGGGTATTAATTACTTTATATTTTTTAGTTGTTTGTTAGATTTAATGGTTTTCTAGAAGCAATAACTACGAAGGCATCTGACTAACAAGGCATGAGGTATATATAATTATATATTCTTGTCGGGATCTTTTTGTTGTCGGGATCTTTTTGTTGTTCTCACTTCATGCTATGGTGTTCTATCTATGATGTAATTCTTATGAATGTTTTGTTAATGCCATAGTTAACTCATATTTGTTACAATTCATGGCAAGATCTCTTACATATCGAAACGCTTATTGTAGTTGTTCAATGAGAAATAAAGTTAAAAACATTGTTCCCAAAGAAAAGAAATAAAAAAGTTAAACCATAGTGAATTCAAAAACATAATTATGTGAAATTCTTACATGCGTGCACGGATCCGTGACTTGTTTAGATTTATAATAATTCAAACTTAAACATGAAATGGATTCATTTTAAATGATATAGTATTAAGGCAAAACTTAAGTACAGTATCTTAAAGACAATACCTTAAGTTCCCTACTTAAAATTTTGACATCTGTCCAATTTAACAACCCAAGCAAACGGTGTTAAAACTAAAAGTTCATTTCTTTTCTTTTTTTCCCTTCTTCCTTCTTTTTCCTGTACTGCAACTGCAAGAGAACTCATGGCTTCAGATCTTTCAAATTGTAGGATATTTGCCTTCCGCTGAAGAATAAATAGATATCATCATCAAAGGCAAACAAAAAAACCCCAGCAAAAAAATAAGGAAGAAAGGGGAAAAAGCAGAAACCTTCCTTCCTAGACTCGCTCTTGATCTTTGAGTCTAACGACTCACCTCTTCTCAAAATCGTCACCGTCTCCATCGTCGGACCGGTCTTCACCACTCTTAGATTGTTTGCAGAGCTCGACCTCTTCGAGACCGACGGCACCACCGTTGTGACATAGCTCTTCTTCTCCTGCCGGACCGCCGGTTTCCGGCTAGATCTAGTGTTAGAATAGTTAAAGTTAGGGTTTCCATAGTTTTTCCGGTGATAAAAAACCGCGGGCTTCTTTATTTTCTCCTTTCTTCTTTATTTTTTTGCTGTGGCTTTTTTGTTTGCTTTTGATGAGCACCGTGGGAAAGCAAAAAGCATAGATTTTGATGGGCTGAGATGAGAACAAGTTTACAGCTGATGGGTTGCAATCCCTTACAAATAATCTTTGCTACACGTAAGTTCCTTGAAAGTTGTTTTAACTTTTAATATAAGTGGACATCTTTGTTTTCCTTTTTGTTCTCTCAAAAGGAGTACCTCCACTATCTTCATGGTTATTTTTATTGTTTTATATGGTTTTAGTTGCAGTGAGCCAGTGACTATTGGATTTATTCTTTAGCGGAAGGCACAGATCCTACAATTCGAAAGATCTGAAATCTGAAGCTATGGGTTCTCTTGCAGTTGCAATACAAGAAAAAGAAGGAAAAAAAAAATAAGTTTTAACGCTGTTTGTTTGGATTGTTAAATTGGACAGATGTCAAAATTTTAAATAGAGAACCTAAGGTACAATACCTTAAATTGGACAGATGTCAAAATTTTAAGTAAGGATGTCACACCCCGAACCCAAAAAGGTCCAAAGCATGAGGAAACGTCTCAAAGGTACCTGTAGATTTTTCCCTTTTGAATAATACAATCCAAATAAATCATATCAGGTAACAATATCAGGAATTATCATAATAATTCTATTAAATATACTCCCAAAGTAAGTCAAAGCTCTATGCAACATGGTTATTTTTCAAAAATCCCATTAAAAAGCTACTTACCTTACAACCCGCAAAAAGGCCTAATTCTCCAAGCTCCAAAGGAGATTAGCTAGAACCTAAACAATATCAAGCAAACCTATCACAATAAGCATAAAGCTTGAAATTGTATCTAGCTACAAATTAGTAATTGCCAAATAAGCACTTTGATTAGGCAAGCCTAGTATTTAACATCACAAATAAAGTGTTTCACTTCCAAAGTTTCTCAACAATTTCATTACAAGGCATATACTCCAATTTATCATCATGTCATTCAAATCATCTCCTTTACCATAAGAGATCCTAGCAGTACTTTATGAATTTCTTCCACCATATATACATACCATTTTCAAGAGACCCATGAAACAACATATATAACAATACCCACTATTACAAACCCCACAAGTAAATCCTCCACTAGCTCCAAATAAACAATAAAAATTAAATTCAACAACTATCTCACATTAGAAAGCCAAAACCCCCAAATCTTCACCACTTAGATAACCACCATTGCAAAACTATAAACCCACTCATCAAAAGATTCCACCAACAAAACCCACACATATAAACACATGAATATCACTTCCAAAGCTCATAAATCACATGGATATCATTATCAAAACTTAGATTAAAGGACCTCAAGCAAAAGCATATAAACCCACCAAAAGATAAGGAATTTTTACCACAAATAAATAGAGATGAGTGAGCCTTACCTTTTTCCTATGGAGTTTTCCAATGATCCTTGCCAGAAAATGATGGTGGAGGTGGTGCTATGGAGTGGGTACCGTGGAAGAGGATGAGAGAGTGATAGAGAGGAGTGTTTGTTGTATGGAGAGAAAATGAAAAAAAGAAAAGAAAAAAGAAGCAGGTGAGTGGCTGGCCAAGAGAGTGAAGATATCTGTGAGATGTGTGGTTGAGGGGAGTGGGGTAGGTGGGGTCACACGTGTGGCTCCTTAGAATATCTAACTTCCCCCCCCCCCCCCTTTTTTTTTCTTTACTCTTGAATTGAGCTGGGGCGTTACAAGGGAACTTAAGGTACTATACCTAAGTTTTGCCCATAGTATCATGTATCTCTTTCATTGAACCATGAAATTGCTCCATTCCAAATGGAGACAATTCTTTTCTTATTTATTAGGGGCTCCTTGGAAAACATGCCTTGTTTAGATTAGGCAACTCCATAATAAAGATGACAAGTTTCTGTAGAATAAATGCTAGGGAAGTGTATAAACTAACAATTTTTTTTTTTATACATATATAATCATATTATGTCATTTAAGTTTTATATATCGTACCCAAGACTTTTATAGTTCAACTGATATTTTTTAGCGTTTCTATTGGAGACATCTAGAGTTCAAATTCCTCTCTCTCTCTCTCTCTCTCTCTCTCTCTCTCTCTCTCTCTCTCTCGTTGTAGCTATTCCATTTTATTTATTTTTATATTTTATATTTATGGATTCCAGTTAGCTCAACTGGTAAAATCTTTTTTATTCGAATAAAAGATTTAGGATTCGATCCCCACCTACACCAAAAATCAATTGGTGTTTTGATTTGATGATAAAGAGCACTATATCTTTGTGTTATGTTGCATAAATGGACTATAAATAACTTCACAGTTTCCACTACAAATTGATATCAAATTTTCCATTATCCCAATAGGTAAGTTCATTTCATATATAGCTCAAGTGCTTTAGTCTCGATTCCTACCTATACCAAAAACCAGTTGATGTTTTAGTCTGATAATAAAAAGCAATCATCTGGAATGAACCTACAACAGTAGGTTGGAAACTCTTAAAAAAAATGAAAAAAGTTGTCCATGACATAAATATACCATATCTTTGTGTTCTCTAAATGATTATATATTCTGTTTCTATGTTGCATAAATGGACTATAAATAACTCCATAGTCTCCACAACAAATTGATATCAAATTTTCCGTTATCCCAACAGGTAAGTTCATTTCATATATGGCTCAAGGTTTTTTCCTGAGTCATCTACCATCAATTGATATGAAAGCATCAATAAAGCTTGAATTTAGCCGCAACTCATTTGGTTGCCATGGATAGCCTGCAGCAATATGATAAACTTTCTCCATTACTATCACATAATCATGCGTGGTAGAAACGTGAAGGATATAATGCTTTTTCATAATGAATTGTTGAACTTTTAACTTATTGTTTTTTAAGAAGCCTTCAATTCAATTGAATAATTAGTATAGTACATACAAAATAATAAGGGAAAATTAGATAAAAATCTTACAGAGCATATAAAAGCACGAAACTATCACATAATCAATTTAAGGGGCCATACACAATCTCCGTTATTCTGAGCAATAACAGAGCATATAAGAGCACGAAACTATTGATTAAAGTTAAACTCTGTGTTTCACCTAAAGCTTGCTTATAAATCAATTTTGTCTATCATTGAACAGAGAGAAAACACTTTGTTTAGATTGAGAAATTCTTTTTTAAAGGGAGAACATGATTGCCAGTATATCGAAAATAATTTTTTTTTTTAAAACAAAAAACAAAATTATCAATAGTTTTCAATTTTTATTATCTAGAACTAGTCATAGACCACGCAATTCTTGGGAATATATAATTATTTTGTAATTTTAATATAATGTATAATTTTTTCTCTTAAATATGTTGAAAATGATTTGTTCTTCCTAAAAATTAAACAACTTCTATTCAGTCCAGTTTGCTCTATTTCAGTCTCATTCGGTCCAATTAAGTCTACTTCGATCTCATTTGGTCCACACAGACAATTTCGGTTCCTTCGGTTCATTTTGAACTAATTGGGCCTTAAATTGATACTTTTTGTAAGTTGAGCTCAAAATAATTGCTCAGCATTTGCTTTGACACCATGACACATAAATAAATAAATAAATCATAAGACAATTTTATATGATAATAATTATTTTTATGGCATTACATATAAGGAATCAAGGTAAACTTTATTCAAGGTTAATGGGTCAGCCGATGCAGAGGTGCTCAAAGTTGCTGGCGGTGGCTGTAGGTGATGAACTCGTTAGCTGTGATCAGAGGCAATCTTGCAGCCTTGCATGTTGCGGGCTAGTTGATGACATTGCTAAGAAGGTTGTGAGATTTCAAAATTTTGGGTTGTGGATTTTGGTATATCATGGCTTGGTCAAGATCAAATTTGACTGAAAAAGAACAGTTTAGAAAGAGGAAAGAGCAAAAGCAAGATTTTAACATGACAACTTTCCTATCAAACTCTTGTATTAATAAGATCAAAAGTAGGGTTTATATACTAGAGAACTACTCTAGGTTAGCCCTAGACCAACTCACAATTAGTTTGTTTTTTCTACAAGCACATGAACCTACAATGGTTTGGGCTTCTTGGACCTTGTATTTTTAACAATATTTGAGAAATTCTTATTTTACATTGTCCGGTACAATATAAATTTACATTGTAGAGATACAAAAAGTGGCAAATGTTGTACACATTTGCTTCAATGGAATGTTTGACATAGAATAGGTGCTAGTTAATTGCTCTGCCTTTCCTATGACACAATGACTCGCACAGAAAAAAAAAATTATAACAAATTATTTTATTTGATAATAATTATTTCTATGGCATTACATCAAGGGAAACAATGTAAACTTTATTCAAACTATATATTGGTTTATAATTTCTATTACAAATATTTTTCCAAATAGTGGTTGACTTAGAATTGCTTTTGAAGATAATCAACTAAATTCTTGTCCAACTGGAAGGACTTGGCAAGAACATCAAGATTGATTGGAGGATTAGATCCAAAGACCACGTTTGCTATTGTGATCAACCTGGGATTTTGACTGTTGAGACCAGCAAAGGCAATAGCATTAGTTTGCCCTATCTTGAATTGGAAGTGAATGAGACCAATTGGGAATACAAAGACGTCTCCCTTGTTTAGAACTTTGGTGAAGAGTTTGTTTGGGTTTGATGTGACAAATCCAACCAAGAGAGTTCCCTCCATGACTACCAAAAGCTCAGTGCCACGAGGGTAAGTGTGAGGAGGATTTAGGCCATATGGTGCAAAGTCGAAACGAGCCAAAGATATACTTTGAGTGTTGACACCTGGTAATTAATCGACGTTCACAAGATTGACACTTGATCAAAGTTTACTTGCAACTGTATTTCAAGGAATATCAAGTCCGGGAAAGAAAAAATCGTTGGCTATGAAAGTTGCTGGGTCCTTGCAAAATTTTCTATTCACAAATACTACGCAAAGAAAAGTTTGTTATTGTCACAAATAAGACAATTTTATAACAATGGACAATAGCATGTCATGTAGGGAAAAAACATATAATGTAGATGGTATAAGATATAACCGTCAAATTTTACAAATAAAAAGTATTACTTCTTTCCCTAATTACCTGTAGGGATGTTTTTCAACATAGATAAGTGCTACTGAGCCCTCAATTTGGCCATATTGTAAAACTGAAATAAAAATTCTATCTTTAATACAATTTTTGTCAGTTTAGTAACGCACTAATTGCTCTGCATTTGCTTGGACACCATGGCACATAAAAAAATCATAAGGCAATTTTATTTGATAATAATTATTTTTATGGCATTACATATAAAGAATCAAGGAAAACTTTATTCAAACTCTGCTTTGTAATGGTTCATCATTCCTATTACATTTATTTTTCCAAATTGTGGTTTGATTAGAATTGTTTCTGGAGATAATCAACTACATTCTTGTCAACTTGGAAGGCTTTGATGAGAACATTAGGATTGATGGGAGGATTAGATCCAAAGACCGCGTTTGCAATGGTGATCACCCCGGGATTTTGGCTATTGAGACCGGCAAAAGCAACAGCATTGGTCTGCCCTATGTTGAATTGGAAGTGAATGAGACCAATTGGGAATGCAAAGACGTCTCCCTTGTTTAGAACTTTGGTGAAGAGTTTGTTTGGGTTGGATGTGACAAATCCAACTAAGAGAGTACCCTCTACAACTACTAAAATCTCAGAGGCCCGAGGGTGAGCGTGTGGAGGATCCAAGCCATACGGTGCAAAGTCAAGACGAGCTAAAGATATGCCTAGAGTGTTCAAACCTGGTAGTATATCGACGTTCACAAGAGTGACATTGAATCCGACTTTATTTGCAATGTTTGCAGGAGTATTGAGTCCGGAGAAGAAAAAATCATCAGCTGTGACAGCTGCTGGATCCTTACAAAATTTTCCATTCACAAATACTACAAAAAGAAAAGTTTCTCATTGTCAGAAAAAAAAAAATAAGAAACTTCTGTAACAATGGACAATAACAAGTCAACTAAAAAAAAAAAATCTGATGTAGATGATGATACAACCATAAGGCATGTTTTCATTAATTTTTTTTTTTAATTGAAGGCATAATTTCATTAATGTGTACAACTTCTAATGATTTTCAAATGAACGTGATGAAAATTACTACTACTGCTAATAATAATGAGAGTATGTACATACCAGCAGAATTGGTGTTGTTGATTGCGACACAAAAGTCTTGCAGAGGGCTAGGGTCATAGGCAGAAACAAGGGAGGATGCCAAAGCCAAAGGGCCACAGTTATAAGGTAAGTAACACCTTTAATCATGCTTGAGGTTTTGTTATCTCTATCTTCTGAGTATTCTTGGCTTGGATGAGGGATGAGAATTTAGCATATGTGGAAATGTCTATTTATAGAGAGGAGTCAGTGAACCGGTCCATGTTTTTCACAAAAAAAGAAGCATATAAATTATTTGAATTTATATCATTTTTTAGTTTATGGGGTGAACCATTCTTGCTTGGTAGTTCTTAAACCTTTATCAATTTTTAATTTTTGAAGTGAACCATTCTTTAACCATGTCTGCACGTATTTAAAAACCAATGAAACCTGACCACTTCAATGCTATCGTATAGTTTTCATACTGTTTTTTGGCCAACCCAATAATGCGCCTTATATATGTTGATGGTATATTTAAAAATGAAATGACTGAAGCTTCCATGCATGTTGACTGTGTCCTCATTGCAATGCGTGGCGTAAACTCTTTAAGTCGAATGTTTTAAACTTATTATCTTATTTTCTTATCTTGCATCATTTTTTTGACTTTATCTTGATTGATGGGTACTAAATACTTCTTAATGGTTTAGTTAGATTTTTAATGTTTTTATATTGTTGCCGTTTACCTTTTTTTGTTCTCTCTTTGTGTAAAGTAAACAAGAAGTACTGAATGACACAACCATGGTTTTTTTTTTTTTTTTTTTTTTTGGTAAACAACACAACCATGTTTGATGTTACGTGTTAGTGAATTCCCATAGAATATATTCCAATTTCTTTTGCCGACAAATTAAAATATCAGAACAACCTTATTATGACTTCGGATTTCCGAACATTTATCTTTCTGTGAAAGGATCAGCCATTATCATTTTCTGTGGCAAACACCGCAAGGAAGAACTGGCATTTAAGAGTTGGGATCAACGTTAAATAGTTAGATTCGGGAATAGTATCAAATATTCAAAAATTATCAAGTAATTTCGCTTGTCAAAAAACAAATGCAGCTCTTTCTTATAATAAAATAAAATAATGACGTATTTAGTGCTCAAAGATCTCATTTTTACCAGTATTTTTTGAGTCCCACGTCGCTCTAGGGAGTGAGATCATTTATGTTTTTATAAACAATTGTAAGTCTCCATTGATATCCTAAAAAAGTGGGCTTAGTGCGGACTAAGGTTTTATCTATATCACATTCATGCGTGCCATCCCATTGCATCTCGCGCATGTGAGGTCCGACATATTTTTTTGCAATTTATATTTATTTGATTAAAGAAATGCAAGGAATTAGAAGGTTGTTTTTGAACCTCCTTTAGTGGAAGTACGCCTATCGTAAAGATCAACGTTATGGTCTAATCATGGAGTTGTTCGACCAACAAAACCAATCGCACCAAGGGTGGCATGAATCAACGTACCTTTAAGGACACTGTGAGATTATTCCTCAACTCATCTCTTTATTTTCTACTTTTGCTAATTTACATTCTTGCTAATTATTTGAGATATTATTTGTTGAATCAAACTTGTTCATTCACAGTTATATTTTCAACAAGTCTTACCCCATCATTTTAGAGACTTCAAAGTATTAAACTTCAAAAAATATAATAGAATTAGTACTGGAGATGCATTTGCACATGCACTTCCAAAGAGTATGTGATTAAGATATCCCCATATGCAATTCAAGTGATCATGTTTCCTATGATTATCATTATGTGGTGATTGAAGAGATCATACAGGTTTAATTTTAGTCACGTGATTTTTTTTAATTAATCATGTAACATATTTAAATAATAACATAAATAGTTATATAAATTGCGATGTAGTGGGTTGGACTGACATATGGCTGTTGACATGGCAATAAATAGGATCATGGGTCAACTATCAACGCATAGCATAGCTTGACATGGTTGATATGTGGTCCGGACTAACATGGTAGCACCTTGTGATGCCATGTGGCGTTTCGTTTTTTTTTTTTTTTTTTTTTAACAACCCGTGTGTTTTGCAACCCCCTATGATTCAATTCTCGCAAGGAGAATGTCAAGGGTGACACGTATTTGAGTATTCAAATATTCAGGTTCTACTTCAGATGCAACACATGCTCGGGTGTTCTCACCTTGTCTTGTATGGCACATTATTGAGAGGTGCCACATGAAGAACAGCGCGCTTGCTGAGGTTAATGGGTCAGCAGATGCGGAGGTAAACAAAGTTGCTAGTGGTGGCTGTAGGTGATGAACTTGGCGGCTGTGATCAGAGGCAATCTTGCAGCCTTGAATTTTGCCGGCTAGTGATGGCATCGCTAGGAAGGTTGTGAGATTTCAAAATTTTGGGTTGTGTATTTTGGTATATCACGGCTTGGTCAAGATCAAATTTGACTGAAAAACAACAATATAGAAAAAGGAAAGGGCAAAAGCAAGATTTTAACGTGAGATCTTCACCATTAAACTCTTGTATTTACAATTGGTCAAAAGTAGGGTTTATATACTAGATAACTAATCTAGGTTAGCCTTAGACTAACTCATGATTAGTTTGTTTGTTCTACAAGCACATGAACCTACAATGGTTTGGACTTCTTGGACCATGTATCTTTAACAATATTTGATAAATTCTTATTTTACATTGTCTGGTACAGTACAAATTTACATTGTAAAGATACAAAAAGTGGCAAATATTGTACACATTTCCAAAAAGTACACAATATTTACCACTTTTAGCAAACTTGTACAACATTTGTCACTTTTTGTCTGTCTACAATGTAAATTTACATTGTAAGTAAAATATAAACATATAAAGATCCACAATATTTAACCCTTTAAGTTTTTTTTTTTTTACACACTTGTATAAATTTTTTCAAAAAAAAAAAAAAAAGATATGTTTATATATAATAGTTAGGTGCTAGTAATTTCAAACATTGTGGATCCAAGGTGAAATCAATATTTATTCATGCACTAATTGCTCTGCCTTTCCTATTACACAATGGCTCACACTTAAAAATAAATAAATAATAACAAATCATTTTATTTGAAAATAATTATTTCTATGGCATTACATCAAGGGAAACAATGTAAACTTTATTCGAACTACATAGTGGTTTATTATTCCTATTACAAATATTTTTTCCAAATTGTAGTTGACTTAGAATTGTTTCTGAAGATAATCAACCACATTCTTATCCAACTGGAAGGCTTTGGCGAGAACATCAGGATTAATTGGAGGATTAGATCCAAAGACAGCGTTTGCTATGGTGATCAACCCAGGATTTTGACTGCTGAGACCAGCAAAGGCAACAGCATTGGTCTGCCCTATGTTGAATTGGAAGTGAATAAGACCAATTGGGAAGACAAAGACGTCTCCCTTGTTTAGAACTTTGGTGAAGAGTTTGTTTGGGTTGGATGTGACAAATCCAACCAATAGAGTACCCTCCATGACTACCAAAAGCTCAGTGCCGCGAGGGTGAGTGTGAGGAGGATTCAGGCCATATGGTGCAAAGTCGAGACGAGCCAAAGATATGCCTAGAGTGTTGAGACCTGGTAATTTATCGATGTTCACAAGATTGACACTTGATCCGAGTTTACTTGCAGCTGTGTTTCCAGGAATATTGAGTCCGGGAAAGAAAAAATCGTTGGCTGTGACAGTTGCTGGATCCTTGCAAAATTTTCCATTCACAAATACTACACAAAGAAAAGTTTGTTATTGTCACAAAGTAGACAGTTCTGTAACAATGGACAATAACATGTCATGTAGGTGAAAAATAATCTAATGTAGATGATATAACGTAGGTGATGATAATAATTTCATTAATGTGTAAAACTTCACTATAATGATCTCGAAAGAACGTAGGTGATGATAACATTACTACGTACTGCTAATAATGAGAGAGCATGTAGACTTGCAATTCATCAAAATAAAAATTAAAAAAGGAGAGAGCATGCGCATACCAGCAGAATCGGTGTTGTTAATTGCGACACAAAAGTCTTGCAATGGACTAGGGTCATAAGCTGAAACAAGGGTGGTTGCCAAAGCCAAAATGGCCACAATTACAACTTTCATCATATTTTTTGATGTTCTTTCTCTTATTGTGTAGTATTTTTCTTGCTTGGGTGAGGGATGGGGATATAGCATATGGGGAATATGTCTATTTATAGAGAGGAGTCAGTGAACCTGTCTAAGTTTTTCACAAACGGAGCATATAAGACTTGGTAATTCTTCAACCGCTCTCAATTTCTTGTTTAATGGCTGAACCTTTCTTTAAACACAAATAGTCTGTACACAATTTGAAAAGCAATCAAATTGGACTACTTCAATGCCATTGTGCAGTTTTCGTGTTGCTTTTTCCAAGCCACAAATTAACCTTACGTTCATAGTATATTTAACATTGAAATGATTGAGGGACCCATGTATATATCTTGACTCTGTCCTCATTAGGAAATGTTTAATAGTCAACAGTGTGACCCATATAATTAAGTATGCTTGGGTTGAACTAATCTTATTGACCTCATCTTATCTGGTGGGTATTAATTACTAAATATTTTTTAGTTGTTTGTTAGATTTAATGGTTTTCTAGAACCAATAACTACAAAGCATCCGACTATCAAGGCATGTGGTATATTTATATTCCTGTCGCTCTCTTTTTGTTGTTCTCACTTCTTGCTATGGTGTTCTATCCATGATGTACTGTAATTCTTATGTATGTTTTGTTAATACCATAGTTAACTCAAATTTGTTACAATTCATGGCAAGATCTCTTACATTGAAACGCATATTGTAGTTGTTCAATGAGAAATAAAGTTAAAAACATTGTTCCCAAAGAAAAAAAAAATCCAAATTAAAAAACCAACTTATTTTACTATTCAGCTTATTTTTGCTACTATTCATGAACCCCACTGCATTTTTTGGTACTATTTATGGGTCCCACTATACTATTTCAGCTAACTTTTACCTTTATCTACCGTACTTTCAGCAAAAGGTTTTCAGTTTCAGCAAATTATGTGAAATTCTTCTATGCATGCACGGATCCATGACTAGTTTAGATTTATAATAATTCAAACTGAAACCTGAAATGGATTTGTTTTAAATGATGTAGTATTATGTATCCATTTAATTGAACCATGAAATTGGTCCATTCCAAATGGAGGAAATTATTTTCTTATTTATTAGGGGCTCCTTGGAAAAACATGACTTGTTTAGATTAGGCAACTCAACAATAAAGACAACAAGTTTCTGTAGAATAAATGCTAGGGACGTGTATAAACTAACAATTTTTTATTTTATTTTATACATATATAATCATATTATGTCATTTAAGTTGTCTATATCGTACCCAAGAGTTTTGTAGTTCAATTAACATTTTTTAACGTATTCATTGGAAACATCTAGAATTCAAATTCCTCTCTCTCTCGTTGTAGCTATTCCATTTTATTTATTTTTATATTCTATTTTTATGAGTTCTAGTTAACTCAACTAGTAAAGTCTCTTGTATTCGACTAAAGGATCTAGAGTTCGATCCCCGCATACACCAAAAACCAATTGGTGTTTTGGTTTGATGATAAAGAGCAATCATCTGAAGCGAACCTACAACCATATAAATAACTCCACAGTCTCCACACAAAAATTGATATCAAATTTTCCATTATCTCAATAGGTAAGTTCATTTCAGATATAGCTCAAGTGTTTTTCCTTAGTTTTCTACCATCAATTGATATGAAAGCATCAATAAACTTGAATTTAGCCGCAACTCATTTGGTTGCCATGGATAGCCTGCAGCAATATGAAAACTTTCATCATTACTATCACATAAGCATGCGTGGTAGAAACATGAAGGATATAATGCTTCTTCATAATGAATTGTTGAACTTTCAACTTTTTTTTTAAGTAGCTTTCAATTTAATCAAATAATTAGTATAGTACATACAAAATAATAAGGAAAAATTAGATGAAAATCTTACAGTTTATACCATGTTTCATTTTAGATCTAAAGTTTAATATAATCAATTAATAAAGAGCAAAAGTTTTTAAGTTGTTTCATTTTAAGGGGCCATATTCAATCTCCGTTATTCATTTTTGTTATTATGATCAATAACAGAGCATATAAGAGCACAAAACTATTTATTAAAGTTAAACTCTATGTTTCACCTAAACCTTGCTTATAAATCAATTTTGTCTATCCCTGAACAGAGAGAAAACGCTTTGTTTAGATCAAGAAAATTTCGTTTAAAGGTAGAATATGATTGCCAGAATATCGAAATTGATTAAAATAAAACAGAAAATTTAATTTATCAACAATTTTCAATTAGTTACTGCTCTATTACTATCTAGAATAACATAAATGAATAACGGGGATGGACAAGGGGCTTCAAATTGAAGAAAAAGTTGTTTTATAAGTTTGGGACTTTAATTGACATAATTAGAAACTTAAATCTTGTTAGTATCAATAGATTGACTGTTGGCAAACTATGAACAAAACTTTGAATTTTGTATAGTTTATGATGTGTTTTTCTAATTCCCAAATAGAGACCCAAAATCAGTTGTAGGAAAAGCTCAACAACTCTTGATCAATTGAGACAAGCTCGAATAAAAGCTCTACAGTAGTTAGGCAATCAAGAATTACAAATTGATTTTTTTTGTGATGTGTTTTATTCTAAGTCAGTAGTAGATGTAGGTTTTTGTGACCCTAATTAAAGAGCCTATATAAAGGCCCAAACTTTTCATAAAGTTGTAGCATTAGAAACCCTAAGGTATTCAAAGAGAAAACCCTAGTCATTACCTATTCAAACCATGAGTTCAGAAGCAAATAGAGAACAATCATCCGCAGTGTTTTGCTGCAATAGTGCATATCAAGTTTGTAGCCTCAAAGCCTACATAGTCAACTTGTCCAGAAGAATCTTCAAGTTTGTACTTGAAGTCGCTAGCTGGATTGTTTCGTTTGATGAAATTAAAAATAAATGAGTCTAATCAAGTTGGAGCTACATGTGGTCACATGAGCAAGTTACTACTGGAGGTAGCAATCAGGAACATAGGTTCATTTCAATTTTATTAGTGCATTTCTTCTTAGGGTTTGGGAACTCTCACTATGGTTTTTCCTTTGGAATAGTTTATCCATCAATTTTCCATTACGTCACCATATGATGTGTTGTTTTTTTGTTTATTGTTTTTCAAATGGTATATGTTACTACCATGGTCAATAACCTAGAAATCAATATGAATTCAAAACTAGTTCGTTTATAAAGTTGATTAATTTTGCAGTAAAATCAATCAAAGGGTCTAAATTTTTCCTAACATACGTAATTTGAAACAGGATAGAAACTGATATAAACATATAAAGGTCCACAATATTTAACCCCTTAAGTATCATGTTTTTCTCCCATGTATAATTTCTTCCTTGTTACCTCGGTATGAATACATAGTGTTGTAGAAGCTCAATACTCTTACTATTTCAACACCCAAAAATTGTTGCTTCAATTTTACCTCGAGGAATGTTTGATAAAGAATAGGTGCTACTAAGCCCTAAATTTGGCCTCCCATTTGTATAAATTAAAAAAAAAAAAAAAAAATTCTTTGACTATATTTATTTAAAAAAATAGATCTATTTATATTTAATAGTTAGGTGCTAGTAATTTCAAACACTGTGGATCCAAGGTGTAATCAAGATTTATTCGTGCACTCAATTCTAAAAAAGATTTATTCGTTCACTAATTACTCTGCCTTTCCTATTACACAATGACCCACACAAAAAAAAAATCAGAACAAATCATTTTATTTGATAAAAATTGTTTCAATAGCATTACATCAAGGGAAGTAATGTAAACTTTATTCAAACTCTGCTTTGTACTGGTTCATCATTCCTATTACAAATAATTTTACTAATTGTGGTTTGACTAGAATTGTTTCTGAAGATAATCAACTACATTCTTGTCCAACTGGAAGGCCTTGGCGAGAACATCAGGATTGATTGGAGGATTAGATCCAAAGACTGCGTTTGCTATGGTGATCAACCCAGGATTCTGACTGCTGAGACCGGCAAATGCAACAGCATTGGTTTGCCCTATGTTGAACTGGAAGTGAATGAGACCAATTGGGAATACAAAGACGTCTCCCTTGTTTAGAACTTTGGTAAAGAATTTGTTTGGGTTGGATGTGACAAATCCAACCAAGAGAGTACCCTCCATGACTACCAAAAGCTCAGTGCCACGTGGGTGAATGTGAGGAGGATTCAAGCCATTTGGTGCAAAGTCGAGACGAGCCAAAGATATGCCTAGAGTGTTGAGACCTGATAATTTATCGATGTTCACAAGATTGACACTTGATCCAAGTTTACTTGCAGCTGTGTTTCCAGGAATATTGAGTCCAGAAAAGAAAAAATCGTTGGCTGTGACAGTTGCTGCATCCTTGCAAAATTTTCCATTCACAAATACTACACAAAGAAAAGTTTGTTATGGTCACAAATAAGATAGTCCTGTAACAATGGACAATAGCATGTCATGTAGTGGAAAAAAATCTCTAATGTAGATGATATAAGATATAACCGTCGGGCATAATTTCATAATATGTAGAACTAAATTAAAATGATCTCGAAAGAACGCAGGTGATGATAATACTACTACGTACTGCTGATAATAAGGAGAGAGTATGTACATACCAGCAGAATCGGTGTTGTTAATTGCAACACAAAAGTCTTGCAAAGGACTCGGGTCATAAGCTGAAACAAGCGAGGCTGCCAAAGCCAAAGTGACCACAATTACAAATTTCATCATATTTTTTGAGTTTCTCTCTTATTGTGTAGTATTTTTCTTGCTTGGGTGAGGAATGGGGATATAGCATATGGGGAATATATCTATTTATAGAGAGGAGTCAGTGAACCTGTCTAAGTTTTTCACAAACAGAGCATAGAAGACTTGGTATTTCTTCAACAGTTCTCAATTCCTTGTTTAATGGCTGAACCATTCTTTAACCACTACTAGTCTGTACACATTTGAAAAGCAGTCAAATTGGACCACTTCAATGCCATTGTGCAGTTTTCGTGTTTGCTTTGGCCAAACCACAAATTAACCTTACGTTCATAGTATATTTAACATTTAAATGATTGAAGCACTCATGTATATATCTTGACTCTGTCCTCATTAATTAGTCATTACTCATTAGGGAATGTTTAATAGTTATTGGTGTGACCCATATAATTAAGTATACTTCGGTTTTTTTTTTCTTTTTTTGAGAGAACTGCTCCGGAGGCCAGACTTTATTTGAAAAGAAGGAAAAATAAACAACTACAAAGAGTCACGTGTAACCAAGGAAGCTATATCATTAGGACTGGTATTAAACCAGACCTAAAACTCACTACAAGACTTAGATCTTCCGGCTAAAATGTGGGCAACAGAATTTCCAGTACGTTTTACATGAGAGAAAATGCAGAAATGAAAATCTCCAGCTAAGACAAGAACATCATTGATCACATGGCCATACTCTGGATGGCTTGTTTCCTCAGACAGGATTGCTTTAATAATTACCTCAGACATTATACTTGGGTTGAACTAATCATATTGACCTCATCTTTTTTGGTGGGTACTAATTACTAAATATTTTTTAGTTGTTTGTTAGATTTAATGGTTTTTTCTTGAAGCAATAACTACAAAGGCATCTGAGGATTGAGATCCAGTGCAATATGACTATTGCACCATGCAATAGCAAATCAAATATTGAAATTGAAAGTTTCAAAAGTCAATTTTAATCTTAGCCATTGAATAAAAAAAAAATTAACTTTCAACTTTTTACCATTTTATTTTTACGCTTTTTTTTAACTTCTCTCTCAAATCCAGGTATATATACTCTTGTTGCTCCCTTTTCGTTGTTCTCACTTCATGCTATGGTGTCCTATGTTGTAATTCTTATGAATGTTTGATCGATCAATACCATAGTTAATTAGCTCATATTTGTTACAATTCATGGCAATATCTCTTACATCGAAATGCTTATAGAAGTTGTTGTGTGAGAATTAGTAAATTTAAAAATAAAATAAAAAAATCACACAAAAAAGCAGAAAAAGTATACATAAACCACAATGAATTCAAAAACATAATTATATGAAATTCTTAAATGCATAGCACATATCCGCAACTAGTTCAGATTTTATAATATTCAAACTAAAATATGAAATGGATCAATTTTAAATAATGTCATATTATGTATTCCTTTAATTGAACCATGATATTGGTCCATTTCAAATAGAGATAATTTTTTTCTTATTTACTAGGGGCTCCTAGGAAAACATGACGTGTTTAAATTAGTCAACTCAACAATAAAAAAGATAAGTTTATGTAGAATAAATGCTAGGGAAGTGTATAAACTAACAATTTTTTTTCATTTGTACATTTATATCATATTATGCCATTTAAGTTGTCCATATCATACCCAAGAGTTTTTGTAGTTCAAATGATATTTCTTAGTGTTTTCAATGAAAATGTCTAGAGTTCAAATTCCTCCTCCCCCATTGTAGCTATGGATTATTTTTTTAATCCATAAAAATGTTTCCATGCCATAATTTATACCTTATTTATCTGTGTCTTCTCTATATGATTGTATTTTCCATTTTTCTATTACTATTTTGCATAAATGCCAGCCAATCAGGAACATGGGTTTGTTTCAATTGTACGTTTTTCAGTTTTATTAGTGGATTTCTTCTTAGTGTTTGGAAACCCTCGCTATGGTTTTTCATTTGGAATAGTTTTTCCATTGATTTTATGTTGCACCACCATATGATGTGTTATTTTTTTGTTTATTGTTTTCAAATAGTGTAATTTCCTTCTTACCTTGGTATGAATACATAGTGTTGTAGAAGCTCAATACTCTTACTATTTCAACACCCAAAAATGCTGCTTCAATTTTACCTTGAGGAATTTTGACATAGAATAGGTGCTACTGATCCCTAAATTTGGCCTCCCATTTGTATAAATGGAAAAAAAAAACAAAAACAAAAAAAAACAATTCTTTAACTATATTTATAAAAAAAATAATAATAATAATAGATCTGTTTATATTAAATAGTTAGGTGCTAGTTATTTCAAACATTGTCGATCCAAGGTGTAATCAAAATTTATTTGTGCACTAATTACTTTGCCTTTCCTATGACAAAATTCATAACAAATTGTTGGGTTCTAAGAATTTAGGTTTAAATGTATTAGAACTTCAATTTGTAATGTTGGCAAACCATGATCAAAACGTTTAGTCTTGTTTTAGACTTGCTCAAAGTATGTTTAAGTGTAAAGTTGGAATTGAGTGTTCTGTAGGATTTACTATGTAAATCTGCCTGGCTCGATCGGTCGAGAATTAGACTCGATCGATCGAAGCTCGTGCAGATTTTTTTTTGCAGAATTTTCCAACTCAGCCCAAGCCCTTTTGACGTGTAAGGTTTTATGTTTTGTCTTAAGTATAAAAGGGAAAACCCTAGCCACATTTTAGAGTTGCTCTTTATGTTGTGTGTGTGAATCTTCTGTGAAATCTAGAGGTGTTTGCCTTCACATACACTTAGGGTTTCCAATCTCAAGATTGATGTCAAGAGTTTGGTGATCAATTCAGTTGCTGATTCAAGAGCTTAAAGATACACAAGCGGAAGTGCTTGTACTTGCTGGGAATTCAAGAAAGAAGTAGTCCGTGGACTCGGAGCTATCATGGGGTCGTGGAAGTAAGTTTCCTACTCGAGATAGTAAGTTTCCTACTCGGAGCTATTGAATATTTTTTTATATGGAAAAAAGTTGTCCATGTTGTAAATATACCATATCTTTCTATTCTTTATATGATTAATTTATACGTAAAACCAAAAAAAATAATTAGTAGTAGTAATCTAATCCATCTACATAACAAACACAATTATTTAATACCTATCACTCTCTCCTATCCATCAGCAACAGCTTTAACATATGGGGTTCTCCTAGAGTGCAATTTGTTCCTCAGCATCTTCAACAAAAAAAAGCCACTGATGGTGCCCAAGCAGAAATTAACAACTTGCTCTGCTTGACTAGCCATCACACCACACCACAACCCACAAATTAATGCCGCAACTCACACTGCAACCCATAAGTCCAAACCCAAATAGTATCAAAAATAAAAATAAAAAAAATAAACCCAACCCAACCAACGATATAACAAACCAACAGCAAGCATCAACCATTCCATGAAAAGTTGGATGGAAAAAGTTTAGTTTATATCAATTTCGAGCTATCTTCCCCCAATTTATGTGGTAATTGAAGTTATCATCTAAATGTAATTTTAGTCACGTGACTTTTTTTAATTAGTCATGTGACATGTTTAAATAATAATATAAATAGTCTTATAAATTGCGATGTAGTAGATTAGACTGACCCCATGTGGTAATATATAGGATCTATCAACATGTAGCATAGCTTGACATGGTAGATGCGTGCGGGGGCTAACATGGTACGTAGCACCTTGTGATGCCATATGGCTTTTTGTTTGTTTTTGCTTGAAAGCTCGAAAATGTGTGAAAACACAAGAGCTGTTTAGACCCCCAATTAAAATTACGACTAAATTGCTTTTACTCTAACTTATCTAAGTGCGGAAACAAGAGTAAATGAAACGCAATAAACCGATACTACTCTAGTGCATAAACATAAACAACAAACATTAAAAGTAAAGCACAAGAGTAAGGGAAGAGAGAATGCAAACACAAGATAACATGCCGATGTGTTATCGAAGAGGAAACCGAAGAACTTGGCGAAAAACCTTTTTACCGCCCTCTAAGCGGTAATCGATCCACTAGATAATCAGTTGGGATACATGGGTTAGCAAGAGACCCTCCAAGCCTAATCTACCCGATGTACCTAAGCCCTCCAAACTCCTACTCTAATAAGGCTTCTCGGAACCATGTCTTGTCTAGCTTTCCGGATCTCGCAACAAGCTCCATGTTGCATCCGTCAACCTTGGCATCTTCCAATGCTTCCCAGCAACACCAAAAACACTCACTACACTCTGCAAAGGTGTGGATTGTGTTTGAGTACAAATCTCCTCTCAAGGTATGATAATGGGAGAGGGAAGGAGAAGAGGCTACAATGATTTCTCACTAAGAATGAGTAACTCTCTCTCTCTCTAAAATATGGGTGTGTGTGTTGTAGAAAACCTATCTAGGGTTTTTCTCTCTGAATGGCCTCTCTTACATTTGTGGGTAATAAAGGTATATATAACAAGGGTGAAGGGTAAGAAAGTCACACTTAAAAATCCTCCAGGCAGAATGTTTCGCGATTGTCTCGCGAGAAGGCAATACCTGCAAGACACTCGCAAAATCGACAGCCTGACACGACTCTTCAGCTTCCAGCATGTGCTTCTCACATGGCTCTTTCGTGGGTTAGTTTCTCGCAAGCTTCTCGCGAGCTAGTCGCAAAATGCACTGATCTTTAATTAAGCTTAAGTCTTCACCAACTTAATACTAAACCCAATACAATAAAATCCCACAAAATACAACGAAACAAAATTAAAGCAATTACAACATTTTTTGTCATGGAATAAAGCTAACATAAAACATAGTTGTAAATCACAACTTTACAATCTCCCCATTTGGCTATTCCGTGACAAAACACCCTATAACAGACTCTAGACTTAAACGTGTGTTTGAGAACAATGGCAAAACTCACTCACACCTAAATCTAGAAGTTGTGATGAACTTGGAACATATATACCTGTAACCTGAAATACTTGCACAAAACACATTAGACCCTCAAGGTAAATCAAGTGATAAAAGGACAAGTATAATGTAACAAGTAAATTGCGATCAAGTAAACATGATGTGAAACATGTGAGCAACTTGATCATACACTAAAACAGTCATATGAGAATGACTACAATGATCATATAGCAAAGCAAATGATCATCCGAATATGCAACCAATAAATCACAATAGCATAAAGATGTATGCATGTCCAACATATAAACACGATGTGATAAGAGCAACAAAGCATAGATACAAAATGTAACTCAAAGCACCATAAAGCAACGAAAAAACAAGCATAATATAAAACAAAACAAAACAAGGTTTTCTCAAAAAAAATGTCTTTTCCCCCTTGGTATATGCATTTCCCCTATGGCTTTCTCCCCCTAGAATGTGCACAAAGTAAAATTTCTCCCCCTAAGAATGTGCACATGAGTCATATCTAGACAGAGGCTTAGGCTTAAGAGCCTTTCTCTCCACTTTTTGATTTCTTTTGTGTGGAGGAATGTACACCGATTTGTCCTTTGAGGTAGAACACACAATAGGCACAAAATCGGGTACCACAACATGATTGCAACAGATATTATCATCATTTTTATCAACAGGTTCAGCAATCAAACACTTAGCATGCATCTTAAGAGATTCATTTTCACATTTAAGATCATCAACTAGTTTGTTAGACAAAACAAGTTTAGCATCCAAGTCCATATTCAGAAATTCAAACTCTTTTAGCTTTTCAAGAGAATTTTCAGCAAGTTTCTTATATTATTCAACCAATTTAATGGATTCATTAAGCTTAGCAATCAAATCATCCTTTTCACAACGAAACTTGCTCAAATTCTCATGAAACTTCTTAGCTTCTTTCTTCAAGAGTTTGTCAACAACACCCATAGATTCAAGTAACATATCATCACAATTATGAGGATTAACACTCATAGAGGCATTTTCACAAACACATGGCATGTTACAATCAACAATATCCATAGAAGCATACAAAGCATTATCCATGGCAAAACACACAAGGGATCAAGGATCACACTTAAGTAATGAAACCAAAACAAGTGTACCCGCTCTAATACCAATTGAAAGCTCGAAAATGTGTGAAAACACAAGAGCTGTTTAGACCCCCAATTAAAATAACGGCTAGATTGCTTTTACTCTAACTTATCTAAGTGCGGAAACAAGAGTAAATGAAGCACAATAAACCGATACTACTCTAGTGCATAAACATGAACAACAAACATTAAAAGTAAAGCACAAGAGTAAGGGAAGAGAAAATGCAAACACAAGATAACACGCCGATGTGTTATCGAAGAGGAAATCGAAGAACTCGACGAAAAACCTATCCGCCGCCCTCCAAGCGGTAATCGATCCACTAGACAATTAGTTGGGATACATGGGTTAGCAAGAGACCCTCCAAGCCTAATCTACTCGATGTACCTAAGCCCTCCAAACTCCTACTCCAACAAGGTTTCTTGGAACCGTGTCTTGTCTAGCTTTCCGGATCCCGCAACAAGCTCCATGTTGCATCCGCCAACCTTGGCATCTTCCAATGTTTCCCAGCAACACCAAAAATACTCACTACACTCTGAAAAGGTGTGGATTGTGTTTGGGTACAAATCTCCTCTCAAGATATGATAATGGGAGAGGGAAGGAGAAGAGGCTATAATGATTTCTCACTAAGGATGAGTAGCTCTCTCTCTAAAAGATGGGTGTGTGTGTTGTAGAAAACCTATCTAGGGTTTTTCTCTCTGAATGGCCTCTCTTACATTTATGGGTAATGAGGGTATATATAGCAAGGGTGAAGGGTAAGAAAGTCACACTTAAAAATCCTCCAGGCAGAATGTTTCGCAACTGTCTAGCGGGAAGGCCTTACCCGCGAGACACTCGCGAAATCGACAGCCTGGCACGACTCTTCAACTTCCAGCATGTGCTTCTCACATGGCTCTTTCGCGGGTTAGCTTCTCGCGAGCTAGTCACAAAATGCACTGATCTTCAATTAAGCTTGAGTCTTCACCAACTTAATACTAAACCCAATACAATAAAATCCCATAAAATACAAGGAAACAAAATTAAAACAATTACAACACTTTTTGTCATGGAATAAAGCCAACATAAAACATAGTTATAAATCACAACTTTACATTGCTTTTTAACAACCCGTGTGTTTTGCAACACCTATGGTTCACATCAACTTGATTACTTGGCTACGGAATGACTAGGTGATCAAGAACTATAATACAAAGGCACAAGGTTCAATTCCCTCAAGGAGAACGTCAAGGGTGACACGTATTTGGGTATTCAAATATTCAGGTTCTACTTCAAATGCACCACATGCTTTGGTGTTCTCATCTTGCTTTGTTTTGCTAGCACGTAAAGACAATGAAGCAGTATAGTTGAGCAGTGTAGGTGCATGGCACATTATTGAGAGGTGCCACATGAAGAACAGGGCACTTGCTGAGGTTAATGGGTCAGCCGATGCGGAGGTGAACAAAGTTTCTGGCGGTGGCTGTAGGTGATGAACTTGGCGGCTGTGATCAGAGGAAATCTTGCAGCCTTGCATGTTGCGGGCTAGTTGATGGCAGCAGCCAGCAGCTAAGAGGGTTGTGGATTTTGGTTTCACGGCTTGGTCAAGATCAAATTTGACTGAAACAGAACAGTAAAGAAAAATGAAAGAACAAAAGCAAGATTTTAACATGACTTCTTTACTATTAAACTCTTGTATTTACAATGATCAAAAGTAGGGTTTTTTTTTTTTTTTTGGTAAACAAAAGTTTAGGTGAGGGAAGGCTACCACATACCAAGGCCAGGGCAAACTGAAGGCCTCAGAGAGAATTTACATTGGACTTATAAATCACCCACTAAAGATGACTGCTAGCAGCAGAACTTGAACCTAAGCCTACTAGAGAACTACTCTAAGTTTGTAACATCCCAACTTTAAAATAAAAAAAATGTAATGGTCAGATTTTTTTTTTTTTTTTTTTTTTGAGACACACGTGCCCCACCTACCACATCATTCCCCACCACTCACATCTCACAATATCTCTTTTCCTCTTGGCTGGCCATCCCTCTTCTTCTTATTTTGTTTTCTTTCTTTTCTTTTCACTTAAACACACACACACACACACTCCTCTCCCTCACTATCCCACCGGTACCACTCCACACCACCATCTCCACCATCATTTTTTCGGCAAGATCACCGGAAAAACTTCTTAGGAACCTTTACATCTTCACATCTTTTATTTGAGATAAAAATTTCTAATCTTTTTGGTGAGTTTATATGCTTTTGCTAGAGGCTTTCTTTATCTAAGCTTTGATAATGATACCCATGTGATTTATGAGCTTTGGAATTGGAAGTGATATTCATGTGTTTATATGTATGGGTTTTGTCTTGGTGGATTTATTTGATGAGTGGGTTTATAGTTTTTACAATGGTGGCTATCTAAGTGATGTAGATTTGGGGGTTTTGGCTTTTTAATGTAAAATAGATAGTGAATATAGTTTTTATTGATTATTTGGAGCTAGTTAAAGATTCAAATTGTTTGCCTTGGAGAATATTATGATTTTGGTGTCATGGGTCTCTTGATGATATTATGTAAATCCTGTGGGAACTACATATTAAGTGTTGAGATTTTTGATGTTAGAGATAATACCTTGAATGAATTATGATTATAAATTGGAGTCTATGCCGTGTATTTTATATTGTTAAGAAACTTTGGAAGTGATATACATTATTGGTGAGGCTAAATACTAGGTTTGCTTAATTAATTGCTTATTTGGCAATTCCTAATTTGTAGCTAGATATAATTTCAAGTTTTATGCTTATTGTGTTAGGTTTGCTTGATATTGTTTAGGTTCTAGCTAATCTCCTTTGGAGCTTGGAGAATTAGGCTTTTGCGGGTTACGAGGTAAGTAGCTTTTTAATGAGATTTTTAGAAAATAACCATGTTGCATAAACATTGTTTTTTAGTCAAACACATTTTAGAAAATTATTTGTGGGATTATGTTTTCTTAAAAAGCGTTGTGTTGTGACCCTATTATATATGATTACATATGAAAAGCGCATCATGTTTAATATTGCATATGGGGAAATGCATGAATTATTGACATGGAAAATATGAGCATCTTCGATTTAATCTTTGATAAGGAATTCATGGATTTTATGGTATATTGGAAAATTTAAAGGTGCTTATCTTGTCTTGTAATGTTTGGGAAATTGATAGAAAATCATGTTGACAAAAAATGAATTTGAAAACCTTACAAACTTTGTGGAAGTTTAGATTATTTAAGGTTTTTCTGAAACTACCTGGATATAAACTATGTATTTGAAAGTAAATGTAACCTGTGAGCTTTTTGTTGTTTTAAATCTATGCCGTGTATGATTTTCCAGTGATCACCTAATTTGGTTTCCATAGTTTTTGTGACAACGGAATCAGATTTAGGTCAGTGCCTTTTCACTTTGGATGAAGCGTTCTTCCCTGCTGCCCATGAGGGAGAAGAGGTTCCTTGATTGTGTGTGGGTGAAGCTGCCGCCCATGGGGCCAAAAGACCACATGCAAAAAAGGTCTTATTTGACGCATTCTCCCTGCTGCCCATTGGGGAGAGACAACCTTGAGGGTATGGGTGAGGCTACTGCCTATGGGGCTAAGAGACTACATACCAGAGAGGACAATATCATGCCAATTGTGAATGAGTGGATCCCCTGTCCGATCTATGTGGCAATGTGTTATCTTTGTGATAAATTACCTTATGTTAGATTTTATGGCTTTGGAATTATATTGTTAGTGTTCACAAAATGTAGTATATATTTTCATGGTATTTATTTTGAGAAACTTTGTGTTTCATTATTTAATCATTCTTGTCATATTATTATTGAAAATGATCTTGTAGTATTCAGTTAGAAATTTCCCAAATTAAAACATGATTTGTAAACTGTTCATCATCATGAAACTTGCATTTCTCCCGCCCCCATTAATTATGCTACTTACTAGGCTCTGTCTCATCCCATTTTTTAAAAAACTTTTTCAAAGTAGGCAACGATCATTTTGACACAAGTTTTTGTGGCTAGTAGTAATTAGACTAACTATTGATGGAGGCTGAACTTTTGAGATGGTGATATTTAGATGATATACATCCTAGAGTGGGCTTGACTTATTCTTTTGTATCAAATAGTGGTGATGACTTTTATTTCCACTAATGGGACAAGCTGATGATATGTACTTATATTTATACAGACCTCCATTCTTTTGTGGTCAATGGTCCTTATAATCATTGCATGGAGCTCTGACTTACTTTGGGAGTATCTTTAATGAAATTAATATGAAAATCCTCGATGTTGGTACTTGGTATGAATTATTTGGATTGAATTGTCAAAAAAGAAAAATCTATAGGTACCTTTGGGATGTATTTCTCATGCTTTGGACCCTTTTGGGTTTAGTCTAACTCACAATTAGTTTGTTTGTTCTACAAGCATATGAACCTACAATGGTTTGGGCTTCTTAGGCCACATATCTTTAACAATATTTGAGAAATTCTTATTTTACATTGTGTGGTACAATATAAATTTACATTGTAAAGATACAAAAGTGGAAAATGTTGTAATATTTGCAAAAAAAATGTACAATATTTACCACTTTTAGCATGTAGAACATTTGCGGATTTTTATTTCAAAATAACACTAGTTTTCAAACAATTTTGTTAGTTAGCACATTTTCAAAACTATTTAGGAAACTAACATCTCGATTATAATAAATTCGATTTTGGTACGCTAAATCGAGTACACTGAACTCGATTTCAACACCATGGTGGCATGAAACTCGAGTCCATTAGACTCATTTTCTATCATATTGAAATTAAGTCCTATGGACTCGATTTCTTTTAAATTCCCAGCCCTCTATCTCTCTGTCTCTCTCACTCAGCCCTCACTTCTTCCTTCTTCACTCACTCCATCACAGAGCCTATCTTTCTACGTCTCTCAATCGAAACATCAACAAACCCAAAGACCCAGAGAAGAAAATGAAGGAATTAGAGGAAAACCTTCGCTTGGAGCCTTCGCCGCTACGGCCTGGAGCTTTTGCCGCCTGGGTTCAAACGTCGCTGCCTCCTTGAGCCTTTACTGTCGCCACCTAGGTATGATCTCTCTAGTTTGTTGTTTCTGTCTTCGTGGTTTGGGTTTGTTCTTCGTGGTTTAGGTTTATTCTTCTTAGTTTCTATCTTCGTGGGTCTCTATCTTCATGAGTGAAAGACTGTAGTTGCTGCTATGATGGAGTGAGTGAGAGACGTAGAAAGATAGGCTCTGTGATGGAGTGAGTGAAGAAGGGAAGAAGTGTAGTTGCTGCTATGATGGAGTGAGTGAGTTCTGGGAATTTAAAAGAAATCGAGTCCGTAGTACTCGATTTCAATATGACAGAAAACGAATGTAATGGACTCGAGTTTGTTGAAATTGAGTTCTTTGTACTCGATTTAGCATACCAAAATCAAGTTTATTACACTTGAGATGTTAGTTTCCTAAATAGTTTTGAAAAAGTGCTAACTAACGAAATTTTTTGAAAACTAGTGTTATTTTGAAGAAAAAAAAAAACTCCACTTGCCACTTTTTGTGTATCTACAATGTAAATTTACATTGCAAGTACAATATAAACATATAAAGGTCCACAATATTTAATCCCTTAAGTATTATGTTTTCGTATTTAGACCCCTAGAAAACACAGTTTGTTTAACCTAATATATTAGCCAAGTAGTTACTTAGGTCAATTATGCAAATCTAGGTTAAACAATAATATATCATATCATGCACAGTGAAAAAGTAAATAACACAATAATATGATGACCCAAGAAAACCAATAAAACAACTCATTTCAAGGTAAAAACTTGGGAAGAACTATCCCAAGAGAACAATCCACTATATCAAGTTGAGATTTACAGTTCAGAATATCAATTCATAGTAAATCTAACATAGTTACCAAATTGGGATCTGACTCCACAGACTTCCTTGATCTGGATCTTGTTCTCACACAAACCTCCTATTCATGCTTTGATTTTCAATATGGTTGATAGCTGAAGGCTTGGTAGCAACTTTACTCCACCGATACTAGCAATATGGATTTGATCTTCGGTAGGTGCTTGTAGAGTTAGAAGGTTACAAAACCTCACAAATCTCACAGGAGTAACTCTCAAGACTTGAAAAACGTGTATTAGGGTTTTCCTTTTATACCTAATAATGTTGGACTCAAACCCTAATCGTTTTGTGGGCTGCTGGGCCTTATTTAAAATTCTGCAGAATTACAGTTCAATCAGTTAAAGGGTCTCTCTCGATTGACCGAGCTTGACAGTTTTTAAATTCTTCTTTCTGCAGCTTGTATGTTCTTGAATCTTGACTTGTATCAACTTGAGCAATGTCTAAAACACTTCTAAGACTCTAAGATCTTATATAATGTAAATTGAGTCCTATTGAGTCCTTGGAGGTGTGACTTTGCTAGGCCCGGATTTGTTTTGGGGAGGTCAACTCAGAACTCGACATTAGCCCGCATAGACCAATGGCTTCCGGTGTATTTTTAAGCCTACAAAATAGATAAAGCCCAAAGTCTTAGAATCATGATAATGGTTGAAATAAATAAATAATATGCTTAGCATGATAGCTTTGATTAAATGGTGAGTTGATACGTTATTATTATGTTTATTAAGTGATGTCCAATATTAGAAAGTGTTTAATTAGGTGTCCAATGCCCAACAATGGGATGAGTCCAATAGTCCATGTCTAGTTGCGGTTCATGGTTCATGTTCAACATAATAAGGTATGTCCGACAATGGTCCATGTCCAAATAATATATGTCCAAGGGTAGTTCATGTCCAAATAATATGTGTCCAAGGGTGGTTCATGTCCAAATAATATGTCCAACTATGGTAGATCAATTTATTAATATATATATATATAGATATATGTTTATTAATGAAGTATTAGTGAGATCATGTTTATTAGATAGTGAGATGATGTTAAAATAACTTGCATCCAGCAATAAAATAATAATGAATAAAATATGCTTAATAATATAATTTTGAAGATAAAATATAATGACTTATCTTCATATTTTGCAGCTCCAGCCGTAACATCAATGGGCTTTAACATTTCAGCAATATGAGAAAAAGAATCCAGCAGCATAATACATTAGTTGAGTGGTATAATGACAATGAATAAAATACACT
Organism: Notholithocarpus densiflorus; assembly: GCA_030021035.2. Classification (NCBI taxonomy): domain Eukaryota; kingdom Viridiplantae; phylum Streptophyta; class Magnoliopsida; order Fagales; family Fagaceae; genus Notholithocarpus; species Notholithocarpus densiflorus. The sequence goes on from JARYZH020000075.1 coordinate 197,827, forward strand.
TAATAATATAAATTTGAAGACAAAATATGATGACAAAATATGATGACTTATCTTCATGTTTTGTAGCTCCAGTCGTATCACATCAGTGGACTTATGACATTTCAGCAGCGTGATAAAATGAGTCCTTTCATGGTGACTTCATGATTGAAAGGGAAAAATATGTGCAACTGGAGGGAGAGAGAATACGTCCAGCCGTGTGCATAGGTTGGTTAAGTTCATCCTCTTTATCGTGCACTTAAATGATTTTCCCCATGTAATGCTCTTTTAGTTTTTTAGTCAAGTATGAGTGATATTTCCTTCCATAAGAAGGGCTTTTAATTTTATAAGTTTTTGCCTTTCATAAGAAGGGCTTTTAGCATTATAAATATATGTCTTCCATAAGAAAGGGCTTTAATATGAAGTCTTTGTGCCTTTTAAGAGAAAGGCCTTAGTATTGATGTTCATATGCCTTCCATGAGAAATGGCTTTTGTAATGTGTTCTTGGAAGAGTATTTGATATGTTTTGAAGATGTGTGGAGATGGTAAGAAGCATATATATTTTGTGAGATATGGTGTTTGTAATATGTATAGGAATTATATGTAGATACTTTGTTGGATATGGATCTTGTATATGTACTACTGCTAGAGTGGTTTTTTGTGTTATGTCATGGGTTATGTTGCTTTCTAAGAAGGGAGATTTTGTATGAGAAATAAAAAATGAGATGAAGATGTGTTTCTGGGCAGCAAAGTGATGAAGTTTCAGAATATTGAAGTGTGGGAGAGATGGATAGTGTGTAATGGTGTGGTGTAATAGTTGTGATGTAATGGTGTTATCTAAGAAGAGATCCTTTTGTAAGGGAGATGGAGAAGTATGGAAGAGTTTAGAGACATATGCTGCAAAGTGAAGTTTCAGAGTATTGGGGGCTGAGAGAGGGATCAGAGAGAGAGGCCCCTTTAGTGTGTAACTTGGTCCTCTTTATATAGAGCCAAGTTATGTAACTAGATCAGAACTTAGTTGAAGGGAAAATTAGCAAATCAGGAAAAGTCCTTGACCAAGTAACTTGGTCCTCTTAATGGCTGTTGTAGCTGTTGTCACAGCTGTCAATCACAACTGTCACAGCTAGCTGATGGCATCTGGAATGAGATCTTTTGCTTGGAGGGAAAATATTTGGCATTAAGTTCAAGGTTTGGCTAAAAATGGTAAGATAAGCTTTAGTCTATTTCTGGTATCACAACTGGAGCCACTGTAGAAAGTGCTAGAGCTGTTACAGCTTCTGTAGAAGCTGTTTTTGCTTCTGCTGGAACTGTCTGTAGCTTTTGCTGGAGCTATTTCAGCTTCTGCAGAAGCTATTGCAGCTTCCGCTGGAGCTGTTGCAACTTGTGTAGAAGCTGTTATAGCTTCTGCTGGAGCTATTATTGGTATTTTCGGCTAAGTTTCCTCTCTTGAAAAATTATATGTTTAGTCTATATATAATTTTGGTAAGTAATAGACTAGTTGGTTGATGTTTGATGAAGTCTTAGAGATGTAAATATGGTCTTTTTGCATTTTAACCAAATTTTGGAGAGTAAGGAGAGCATTTAATGCTAGATATGAGATATTAATATATGTTTAGCCATGTGCTTGGAATTGATTTATATGAAAATAATAATATAATTAATATGAAATGATATAATTATATTTTAAAACTCATATTATATGATGGACATTAATTTTTATGTAAATAGCATGGGGAGTTTTATCTTTTGAGTGTTATGTGATATGAGAGGCTTACCCAAATGTTACCTATTGCACACTGACCCGTCAGAGTTCAGGGAATTGGGGAAGACATGCCAAGCAACATGTTTTCCTTTATCAACTTTGAACCACTGGAGCTTTACTGAACATACTTCTTAGCCCTCCAAACCACGACTCCCAAAATTCTCCCGATGAGACTCATGAGCTTGGATCATAAGTCAAAAATGAGATGATGTGCCATGAGCTTGAACCATGGGCTTTGACACCTTTCTGTGTAAATATGGGCTCTTTTGGGCTTTAAAAGAGGTTTTTCCAAAATTCATGATAGTGTTTTGACGTGGTGCGGGTCGCCAATGAAATAAAGCCATGTGGTGTGAAAAATTTGTCCTCAACAACCACTTACCAATTACCACTAAACACTTGATACCCAACTCTTGTTCTAGCTTTCTAGAAGCTAATGTTGGTATAATCTTCGATCTGTTTAAAGTAGGAAGAGAAAATGAAGGTGGCAAGTAAATAATGACAAACTATAATGGAGTGCATAACATATTAAGTAAAGAAGAATAAGTAAATATTTTATAAAAATTACATCTCAATCTCAATTTACTCAACGTTGGTAGACGTGTCAAAATGGGCGGGTCGAGTCAGGTTAATCGGGTCGCGGGTCAAAACGGGTCATTTTTAAACGGGTCAATCGGGTTGCGGGTCAAACGGGTCGGGTCAGAAAATTCTGACCCGTTTTGCCATGTCTAGTAGTGGCAAACCAAATATCAACTGATTACTTGAATAAATTGATTCTTCGCCAAAGATCCACTATCACCTATAAGTACCAAATCTGGTTGTGAAAGGCTGTAATCTTCACTGAAAAATTAGTTATGACCGTAACAAGACTAAATCTATCCTTTGGAGGCTACAACCTTCGCCTCTCTCCCTCTCTTTCTATCATCCTTTTGTCTCTATTGTCAACACATCACACCATCAAAATCGATCGAATTTGATCGGTCATTACTCATTGGAGAGGTGCAAACCTGTTGAATAATCAAAACTCAATGGTCAATAATAGGTTCTCACTTCTCCCACCCAAATGTAGTTAGTTGGGGGACAAGTGAGTAGAAACTTGTCCTATGGACACCTCTGATCACCCTAATAAAATATAATTCATACATGCAAGCTCATTTTAAGATTGCTTCTTTGTATGACCTTTAATTAGAACATTGATTTCATCTCACAAAAAATGGGATTTTCATGATTATGAAATGGATTGTCTATAATAATAACATCTATTGGTTTGGGCTCATTACTTAGTCGACAACCCAATTTTTGGAACAATAAGTCTAGTAACACAACTTAATAAAATTGTCAATTATGAGTAGTAGAAAGGAAAAAGAATAAAAGTGATGAATTTAAAGAAAAATGATTGTTCATTACTCATAGAAGTTGTGTACATAAAATTTGGGTAATGGAAATTTACAGTCAAATTTCAAAGTGTGTGAGCAGCTTAGGAAATAAATTGATTATTGCCCCAAGGTTTTTTTTTTTTTTTTTTTTTGCATTCATAATAAAAATGCCCCAAAAAATTTTTAAATTTTTTGAAAGTGGAATTGCCAGCATAAGGAAGTTATCAGCCGCTGAGTTACTCTTTTGTAACTTTCCCCGTACCAAGGCCCACACATTACTGGCTAACGGGCATTCCCATAAGATGTGGCACGTAGTTTCATTTTGCTTGCAACATAGAGAGCATCTGGTATCTATTCGCACCTTCCGCCGAGCCAGGTTAGCTTTGGTGGGAAGAACGTCCAAGCATGCCCGCCACATAACGGTGCGGACCTTTGGGGGAATATTGAGTGACCATACCTTCTTCCACATGCGCTGGTCCTGTGCGTCCAAGGAGTGTTCTCCAGTTGGAGGTTTGTTTAGTCTGAGTGCCACTTGATATGCTGTTTGTACCGAGAAGACCTGGTTTTTGTTTTCCTTCCACTTCAAACTATCCCTTGAGTTCAAGTCTCCCCTCTTACATCGCAATATGTCCTTCACTGTGGACTAGGTAAACGTGGCCGCTAACAAGCTGCAATTCCACCGGTTGGTTTCTTCACTAACCAGGTCTCGCACCTTCAAACATGTATTTGCTCCATCCAGGAACTATGGGGGTCGGGGTAGCCACTTGTGAGAACTGACCCCAATTGATCTCCCACCTCCCATATCGATCCCTCCCTTATCACCTCACGGGCCTGAAGTAAGCTTCGCCAAACAAAGGAGGGGTTTGTTCCCAACTCGGCATCCATGAACATGCTTGAAGGGAAGTAGCGAGCTTTGTATACTCGGTAAAACAATGAGTGGGTCTCCGTGAGCAGCCGCCATGCTTGTTTGGCCAGCATCGCCTCAGGTGAGGGATGAAAATATAGCATACAGGGAGGGGATATGTCTATTATAGAGAGGAGTCAGTGAACTGGTCCATTGTATTTCACAAACGGAGCAATATAAGAGACTTGGCAACCATTACTTCAAATTGGACCTCTTCAACGTCATTGTAAAGTTTTATCGTTGCATTGGCAAAACCCATAAAGAAGGAAAATTATTAAGTACTCTCGAAGTATAATAAATGTGTATTTTCTTTTCTCACATAAATAGTGTATCCCATCATGAATTAAATTAGTGGGACCTACTATTCATGTGAGAGGAGAGAGTACGCATTTATAATATTTCGAGAGTACATAATAATTTTCCAAACCCATAATATGTTGAAATGACTGAAGTTCCTATATATTGACTCTATCCTTATTAGTGAAATGTTCCACCGTATTAGGCAGCTGATGGGGAAATAGTAACGTCATACTATTTCCATCAATCATATACTACTTCCAAAGCACAAAAACTGCCAAAAATTGAAATTGTTTAGGCAGGTGAAACATAAAGTCTTGTCATCAATTTTCTATTTTTCTCTACTCTATTACCGCCTAGAAATAGAATATTGTAAATGAATAACGAATATGGGCATGGGCTTTAAATGGGAAAAAGGTTTCACAAGTCCAGGACTTTAACTAGCAAAGTTTAAAAACTTGAGACATAATTTCAAACGGAATATAAACTTTGGCCATGTATGTAATTTCCCCAAATAATTATCTTTAATCACTTAAGTATTACATTTTTTTTCCCGCTCAAAGAAAAAAAAAAAAAAAAAAAAGAAAAGAAAGAAGTGTTACATTATTTTCCCTTGTATTATGTTAAATATTGCCACAAATTCCAAATTAGTTTGGGTTTGGGTTTGGGTTTCTTTGGTGTGAAGATAAGGATTCTCTTTGATATAAAAGAAAAAGAAAAAAAAATTTGTGTTGAAAAAGTAATTAGGTATTCCTTGTAAATCAAGAAGTAGAATTGAAGCCTTATATATATAAGCATTGTTGCAATGGGCTTGGTGAGTTTTGCCCAGAGGTCCTTCCACGTGGGAAAAGAAGAAAGCTCTTAGAAGAACATGGGTGGATTTATTCAAAGAGTAGTTTGATAGATTTCTTTGGGGTTGAAAGGTATATATGGTTGTGTGTTGAGAGTGAGTTTGTTTTGAGAGTACGAAAGAGTCATTGGAGTATATTGGGGCTTTGGGCTTGTGAAAGTCATGCCCTGAACCCAACCGTTAAGATAGGCACATGATAATCACCAATAAAAGCCTACAAGTGTGTACGTAAATACTCAATCTTGGTGAATAAGCTTGGTGACTATCTTGGTGAAATGCTCAAAATCACCAAGACTGAGTATTTAATATTTATCATATTATACTGATGATCACCAAGCTTATTCACCATTACCAAGATAATCACTAAGCTTTATTTAGTCGATAATGATGAAAGAAGAGTCTATGTTCAATCAAAGAAAATATGTCCCCTGAGTACGGGCAGTTGGAAAGCAAAATAGCAAATCTAGAAAAGAAATTCGTTCATTCCAAGCGATTAGCTCCTACAAAAAATGTGGAGTTTGCTATCCTATCATAGTTCTCATATATTAAGGTTCCCTACAAGTTTAAAACCATCAAAGTTTGAGACATAATGGTAGGAAGATGTCACATGAATATGATCCAGGGAACTATCCACTTTGTTGGGTTATAGATTGATCTCAATTAATTAATATAATAACTAAAGTTGATTAATTAGGTCAAATTACATGTAAAATCGTGGAGGCATAAACAAATTATCAAATAATCTAAAGTGCAGGTGGAAATTAAAATTTGACACGATAATTTGTTGACTAATAGGGAAAATCTCTCATAAGGCAAAAACTCCATCGGTGATTTTTTAGGTCACCACTCCCACGTCACTACTTAAAATCAAGAAATTACAAATATAAGAAATCTTACTCCAAACTTGGTTTATCCCAAAGTACCTACCTACAGTAAAATTAGTACGCCAATCCCCACTTGGTCTGGATTTTGTAGAGACTTCTTCCCTTTGCATAGATCCCAGTACGTGACTAACTCCCAGCAACTTGAAGCTTGTTGTTGGATGCAAAATTCTTCAATACACTTGAAGAGAAGGAAGCACTTGATCACAAAACTCTAAGCGCATAAGAACGCAGTAGCTTCACAATAAGTGTATAGATTCTCTAATTAAGTCTCTGTGTATGATGACGGCTACAAAATAATCATTTTATATCCCCTAAAAGTTTAATGAACGAAACCCTAGAAGTCCAAGATATCATGGGCCAAAAAACAGATCAGGAATTTCTAGATTTGCGAAGTTCGATAGATCAAGAAGTATCAAGGTCTATTAAGTCTCGATAGAAGCTTGTATCGAGCTTGTGTCAAGGTCCACTCTTTTCAACTTTTCACACTTGTTTCTTTGTGCATTCTTCAATAATATCACTTGTTTTGTTTGTAAGACATACTTCATGATATTCTAGAATCCACTTAGAACTGCCTAAATATAAGTAAAATGTGTTTTGTCAAAAGATATATATATGCCAACTAATGAAAAATATGACCCTGACACACTCCTCATCTAGTGGTAGTATGGTATCTCAAATTGGAAAGTCTCTCAATGGAAGGAATTGGTGGATGCATTCCTAGCACAATACCGATTTACTTCAAAAGTAACTAAGTAATGAAAAAAATTTGGGAAGTACGCACAAAGATGGAGAGAAAAACTTAGGCCGAGTTGCTAATGATTGAGAAAGAAATGGTTGGATATTTGTCAATAACTTGAAGCCACCAGACTATGAAAACAATATTGAGACCTAAGCACAATTCATCACTGACTTGATACCTACTGATGAACGCATAGAATATGGAATAAAGAGTAAGAATATCCTTGACATGTCTCCCATTCTCTCTCTGATGGAGTAATAGGCTAAGAGGTACTGCCCAAAAGCAACAGGGAAGAAGAGGTTCAAATGATCACCATTAAGGGTGTCAAACAACCTGTAAAAACCTGACCCAATTGATTGATCTAGAGTTCTAGACCAACTCACAACCTCATGGTTGATTCCTTCAATTGACCTTGGGTTTCATGCTGTGAAACCCCGACCTTCATAGGTCAAATAGTAGTGGCAAACCAAATATCAACTGATTACTTGAATAAATTGATTCTTCGCCAAAGATCCACTATCACCTATAAGTACTAAATCTGGTTGTGAAAGGCTGTAATCTTCACTGAAAAACTAGTTATGACCGTAACAAGACTAGATCTGTCCTTTGGAGGCTACAATCTTTCTTCGCCTCTCTCCCTCTCTTGCTATCATACTTTTGTCTCTATTGTCAACACATCACACCATCAAAATCGATCGAATTTGATTGGTCATTACTCATTGGAGAGATGCAAACCTGTTGAATAATCAAAACTCAATGGTTTATAATAGGTTCTCACTTCTCCCACCCAAATGTAGTTAGTTGGGGGACAAGTGAGTAGAAACTTGTCCTATGGACACCTCTGATCACCCTAATAAAATATAATTCATACATGCAAGCTCATTTTAAGATTGCTTCTTTGTATGACCTTTAATTAGAACATTGATTTCATCTCACAAAAAATGGGATTTTCATGATTATGAAATGGATTGTCTATAATAGTATCTATTGGTTTGGGCTCATTACTTAGTCAACAACCCAATTTTCGGAACAATAAGTCTAGTAACACAACTTAATAAAATTGTCAATTATGAGTAGTAGAAAAGAAAAAAAAAAAAAAAGTGATGGATTTATAGAAAAGTGATTGTTCATTGTTCATCATTATATCAAGTTGTGTAAATAAATAGATTCTCAAAAAAAAAAAAAAGTTGTGTACATAAATTTTGGGTAATGGAAATTTACAGTCAAATTTCAAAGTGTGTGAGCAGCTTAGGAAATAAATTGATTATCACCCTTTGTACAGAATGGACAAAATTGCCCCAAGTTTTTTTTTTTTTTTTGCATTCATAATAAAAATGCCCAAAAAAAATTTTAAAATTTTTGAAAGTGGGAATTGCTGGGCCGGATCCAAATTCAACACTTTATTGTGCCGGAACAAACGGTTCGTTTTTCGGTCCATTTTGTTTTTTTAAAACGTTAGGCGGGCCAATTGAAGTGACTGCGCTGCGAATCGGACTGAAAAAACTAAAAAAGTAAAGCAGCAGAGAAGAAGAGAAAAGAAGAGCTTTGCTAGTACAATTTACAAAGCTGAATAAACAAGGTATCAGATTTCGTCAATCATCTAAAAATGGCGGTGGATGCGAATTTGGCTTCGTTGTTTGAGAACCTCAAGGTCGAAGATCCATGGCTTCCTCCCAGGTCTTGGGAATCCATCCCTTCCGAAAGCGGACGCTCTCCACCAATCTACTCTTCCTCTCACCCTCCTCCTCTCTTCCACGCCTCCACCGTCTCCGTAAGCACATTTCTCTCTCATAGTGTTGTTACTTTAGGGTTTCTACTATCGTTTCCTTTTTCTTTTGAATTTCACTGATTTTTTTCAACTGGGATCGTAATTTTGTGTGTGAACTGATGGATGGATAGGAGGAAAGTTTGGTGAGGTTGGCAATGTATGCAATGCAAGGCGTAGAATCGGCACTTATTAGTATCGAAAAGCTTTCTGCTGCCTTTTGTTCTGAACCGGCTGATAGGACATTCCATCGAATTCCAAGCCTGTGGACTCGAGCTTCCAGCACTCATGCTCTTGGAAACATTCTGAGCTCCATAGGCTGCTCAGGTTCTCGGGTTTTTCTTCTCCTTAAATTTGTAGATTATTTTACCAATTTTAGATCGTGTGAAAACTCGACTAGCAAAGACGACAGTGAATTGCATGACGAAAAGCGCCCTTCCTACAGCCTTGTTAATCAGGCATTTGCTGTTGCTGTTGGGAAGGTTTTGGAAGGGTACATGTGTGCTCTCGACACGTTGTATGCATCAGTAGGTTTCAGGCGAATATCAAGGAATGATGGCGCGCCATCTTCTTTGGTAGGGTGTTTGACAAGTGTAGTGCATTCTGAAATTACATTGTTGGAGCTGTACCTGCACACTAAGGACTTGAGGACTCAAATTGAAGCTCTTGCAAATATTTGCAACCTACATGATGTAAAACTTTCCCTCTCGGTATCTTCTGTTGAAGATTCAATCGCTAAAGCAGCATTAGAGTTTCGTAACTTCCATAGAGGAGGGGATCTTCTCACTTATTTATATAAACAACTGCAGGTCAGCTTAGATATAAAATTCCTTGTTTCCATATTTTTTTCAGCTGAAAATGTTCATTTGAAGTAATTCCACTTGTTTTATTCAATGGCCTTAATACTATGATATCCTTTTATATTGTTGTTTATTGTCTTATGGTAAACTATAAAATCGTTCTAGACATACAAAAGCTCTTGTAAAAATATTAAATTTCTGACTAGGTTGAAAATTTGTATTGTTGTCTCTGTGAAGGGGCACACTATGGTATTGGCAATTGAGCTCCTGATTTTTTGTGGATGTCGCTTGTTCTTTGTCTAATTATTGAATGGTTCTTGAATCATTTTTATAGTTTTGCTAATGATTATTTGGGGAATTTTGTTTTTTCCTTTTAGGTTGCTGATAATTCCCACCGTGCTCTACTCAAGTTTCTCTTTCTTCGGTCATGTGAACCATATTGTGGGTTTATCAGATCATGGATATTCAAAGCTGAGATTAGTGATCCTTATAAGGAGTTTATAGTAGAATATTCTAACAATCTACCACCTAATCGATATGGTAAAGTTGGCATATCTGTTGACTTCACGTTGCCAAGTATCAGGGTATTGTTCTCTATTGTAAATTTGAAACATTGGACTCAGAAGTTTTTTTCTATGTGCTCATGCTTTTAGCATTCCTTCTTAATGTTAATTATCATGGTTGGGAACTGTTAACCTCAGGAGCAAGATGGAGTTGCTGTTCCTTGTTTTCTAAAGAACTTCTTGGTTCCACTCGTCAGAGCTGGTCAGCAGCTTCAAGTGCTGACAAAATTGCTTGAAATGTATATTTATGTTGCCACTGGGGACCATACTCATGAGGATTTTCTTCCGTGCTGGAGTGGGTTTTCAAACAGTTCTCCGTCTTATGCATCTCCAGTGACTTTCAGCAAAGTAAATATAGAAGCCATGGTACTGGCAAGAGACAGTTACTACAAAATGATGGAGGAAAAACTTGAATATCTTTTGTCAAAATTGAAGTTTAGACATGAACAGGTAGTTAACCACACTATGGTGGTTCAGATTTTTTAGTGATTTGTGTTTTTTCTGCTACATAGTATTAATGGATGGTAAATATGCAGAAACAATTATGAATTATCTGATATATATATATATATATTTATATATATCCTTTATCTTGTTTTCATATGTTTTTTGTTTGCTGTCAGGAGCCTTGTAGCTCAATTGGCACTTCATGGTGCTTCCAAAGGAGACATTTAGGGTTCAAATCCCCCAACCCCAACTATTGAATTATCAAAAATATGTTTTTTGTCTGCAACATGCTATGGTTCAAAAACCTATTTGTTAGTTGTAACTATCAAAACTATGGTGTGTGCTGTCTTGGCTTTTCATGGTTCAAGCTTGCTTTAGATTGTAATCCTCCTGTTTACAATTGTATTCGCAAGTGATTATGATTCTTTAGTTTTTTCCTTGTCCAAAATATTTAAATCTTATGATCTTATTCATCGCTCTTTGTTTACCATGATTACTATGATGCATGCTCTCTTTATTATTCCTAACTCCAAGCTGTCAGGAAAGTATAATTTTCCTGCCTGTTATATTCATAAAAAAATGTCCAGCCAATTTCCATGTTTTCCACTGAATATAATGCTTTACCTGATTTATGCAGTGCAAGCAATGAATCCTAAATATCCCCCAAGCAATAGACTGTTATTCATCTTTTTCTTTTTTTCAAGTGTCAATAATATGTTCAACATATACTTTTCCATTGCCAGTCTTTAGGCATTCTAATTCTGCTAAAATGCTATGGTGTGGTCTGCTGTAGTCTGTGAACAAACTATAGTTCTAGACTTCTAGTATTTTTTTCCTTCAATTCCTAATTTAATTTTCTCTTCATATAATTGTATGTAAATTTTCTTTTTAACTAAATAATAAGTGAAACAAGCTTCTGGTTAAGTCATTTAAGTTTTTGTCAATCCTGTTAGTAGATGCTCTATGTATTGTGAACCTAAAGGAAACTGTTAATCCATCATTTTCAATACTATTCTCTTCATCGTTGCTACTAATCTCTAGCTCAAACGGCACCACTATAAGAGCAAGGTGAAGGGTAAGGTTGTTGGTTGTGCATGTGTAATTACTAGTAAAAAAATTATTCTCTTCAGCATGAACCTGGTTGGCCATGTTCACTTATCAAAAAAAAAAGAACCTGGTTGGCCATGTAGAGAATAAACAATTGTTTCATGTCAATAGGTGACTGACATGTCTACCTGCATGTTGGTTTTGATTCACTGCTGCTTCTGATCACCTAGTTACATTCTTATATTGAATTTTTTTTCATTTTGCAGGTAGCTCCCTGTTGCCCTGAAACAATGTACTTTGCCAATGGTGGAAGGAGTTCAAACAATTCAGTTTCATGCACATTGGATGACACTTCAATTGCTCCTTCAACAGCAGATAAAAGAAGCTCAAATGTGTAATCTCTCTCTCTCTCTCTCTCTCTCTCTCTCTCTCTCTCTCTTTGTGTGCGCGTGTAACAACATCAGGAGAGTCTGGGAATATACAAGTCATTATTATTTATGTTGACGATAATTTATGCGTGTGCACTGTATGTCAGCTGATGAATATATTTCTCTCCAGTTCATGAGCACTACTCTTTCATTCCATTTACAAACTTCTGTATTTGTCACTTTTCTTTCAAATGTTTTTAATGCTTTATTGATGGTTTGATTTCTATAATTTTCAGTGCTATTAATGTGGACTGTGATTCAATGGATGAGTTGTCTTTTGTGATGGATACAGACGAGTCGTCTGAATGTTCGTCCTCAAACAGCTCTGAAGAGCAAATCGAGTCTGAGCAGCTAATTGAGCCTCCAAATCACACTAAGTATTTATCTGCTTTAAGCTTCTCTCTGAGTACTTCCATGGATATTTCTTTGCAAAAGCCTCATGAATTTAAAAATTCATGTCATATAGAAAATGATTCACGTGGAATTTGTGAAGTAACAGACAGCCTTGGTCATGATGTGCATTCTCATAATAACGGTATGTTTTTAAGTCACTTACCTGAGCTGCTCGAGCCAGAGGAGTCTAACCAGTCATGCACATCTGATATTCAACATACAGATTCTCTAGCTGATAAAGTCTTCTCACTAGGACACCCTCAGAAAGACTCTGACCTAAATCCAAGGAAAACAAATGTGGGAGTAATAATGGAAGGTACATCATATTTTCACAAAATTCAGGCCATGTTAGATGCTTCAATTGGGGAAGTCACTGGCAAGGGCCAACTTGAAAATTCCACACACACTCCGTATTTATATACGTTGCAAAGGTGTAAGTCTTACTACCGAAGCAATTTTATGAGTGTGAATCCAATGTTGACAAGTTATGCTTTCCTTCACTCAATAAGCAAGCCAGGAGAGAGATGCAATGCAGACTATGGCCGATCTTTACCTTACTTTGACTTTACCTCTGTAGAAGACCCTTGTAAGTTATGCGTGGAACAGTCAGCAACTGGTTCTGTGCATGAATTTGGAACTGAGCCTCGATTACTCATGCATTCTCATGCTTCTTCTACCAGAAGTAAGAGTGATTGTCATAGTAAACAAGGCTATGATGGAGACCATGTTTTAATTGATAATACTGAAGTGCCTTATGTTTGGTCACCATCAGACTTGAAGGACCACAACCAAGAAGTTATAAAAAATGTTTCTGGTGGGAGTAGTTGGGAGAGTCTGCTTGGTGGTTCCAGTATCACCATTGATAATAGTGTTGGAGATACCTATCAAAAAAAAGATAATAGTGTTGGAGATCAGAGGCAGAGTTTGTCAGCCATGTTTGAGATACCACTTGATTTCATCATTGAAAAATGCTTACTGCAGGAAATCATTCTTCAGTATCCTTTTCTTTATGCTAGTTTTCAAACAAATATTAATCAAACTATGTTGTGTGGTTTGTTCATTTTTTCTTTATGTTTTTCTTTAGTAATTCTCGGTATTGGGTCCAACCAGAAATGTGATGTATACACTTTCTGATTTGTGTGCTTGCCTTTGATGAGTTTATCTTTGCTGTTTTTTTTTTTTTTTGTTATGTTTTGTTTCTGCTGAGTATATATTTTTTCTTTTAGTAAACAATTTCTGCCTAAACATTAGATTACTATATAATACTAAAGACAGAGAATGAATGTTATAACATATATAGATATATATTCATTGTTCACGAGGAAATCCTATTTGGAATCTAATTTTGGGTTTCCAATATATAAAATTCTAATGAATATTAGAAGCGGGCATTGATAGTAGTACCAACACTCTAACATGTGATGCAGATTAGGTATTCAATTTTGGTTGTTTGATGCTTAAGTTACTGGTAGTGAGGGACATTGAGCTACCATGGTTGTAACAGAGGAAGGTAAGACTGAGGATGATGTTGTCTATAGAATCTGGTCAGGGTGGATGAAATTTAGAATTGTTTTGTTCTTATAAACCCACTTCTAAAAATCATCTATGTCTTGCCTTGGGATGTTGGGGACTGATGAATGACAAAACTGGGAAAAAAATGTGAATGTAATGTATCCATATGAAGGTTAGATCAGTTGTGCTGCCACAATTGTAATGTTGGGTGGTGAGGCTGAGGATGCTGTTTGTAGAATTCACACTGGATAGGAGAAGTCTACAACTAATTTTGAGTGACCTTTTCTTTTGAATCTAATTTTTAGGAACTCAACATCATATTTTCATAGTATGTTTTTGTGGGGCATAAATTCCACAAAATAATATGTGGTCTCTTGCAATGTTGGAGATTGATGAGTGAAAAGAGTGGAAAAGATGTGAATGTATTGCCCATTTTTAAGAGGGATCAAATCATTATATTAGAAGATTGGATTGTGAACATATTTCATCTTTCACTTCATGTGAATAAAGTTGTCAATTAGACTCAAAGGGAAAAAGAACATTATCAGGTGCAGGTTGTGCAATAGAAGATTAATGTTTGAATTCTTTAATCTCCAATTTCTCTCATAGCAATATGTTTTAGAAGCATTATTATTAATATAAAAATCCATCAGTGATAGGAAAGAAAAGCACAGATGAAAAGAATACCTTAAATACTACTTCACTTTACCCAAATCAACTTGCAAATGCTACTTATAACCCTTATGAAATAGGATGCTTGTATAAATTCTCTAATCTTTTAAAGAGCACATGATTCACTATCAATTTTCTAATATTCCTTGATTGATCTATTTCTCCTCATTTTCTTTTTTGTCTCATAGTAAAATCTTCATTACTAAAATGAGTCATCATGTTCAAATTGTTTCTGTTGGAACAGAGATCACTTTATATTATGCTCTTCCTTAAGAATGCTAGATATAAGTACGTCAGCAAGTTAACTATCAAGTTGCTTGAGGAAGGATTTGATTTGCAAGAACATTTGCTGGCACTGCGGCGTTACCATTTCATGGAATTAGCAGATTGGACAGATTTGTTTATCAAGTCACTTTGGCAACATGTATTCTTGTCAACTGATCACTTTAATGCATACTATTTTATAATGATACGGTTTATATGACCAAAAACCTTCTGATTTTATTCCTTATCCCCCCCCCCCCCCCTTGAAGCCGCATAAGTGGTGTGTTGCTGAGCCAGATCAGAGACTTTCAGAAATTCAAGGTTTCCTTGAGTTGTCAGTTCAGAGGTCTTCATGCGGGCGAGACCGTTATAAGGATAGGTTATTTGTGTATGTGAAAGGACACAAAACTATGCCTCTTTCAACATCTATGAATGGTATTTTTTACGGTTATTATTTGGGTACTTCTTTATTTTACTGTTTGTTTAATTATTCCCTTTCAAGTTTCAAATTAAATTAAAATTTTCATCTTAATGTACCTTGATTCTGTTTGTTTCTTTTTATTGCAGGAGTGCATTCCTTTGATTTTTTAGGATTGGGTTACCGAGTGGATTGGCCACTTAGTATTGTTTTGACTCCTGATGCTTTGCAAATATATGCTGAAATATTCAGTTTTTTGGTAAAAGTGAAGCTTGCCGTATTTGCATTGACTGATGTATGGCGTTCATTGAAGGTATGGATTCCTAGGCATTGGTTTACTACTTTACTTTCCTACATTTATCAAATTGCAATAGTAGGCTGCACACTTACTGTTTGATCATATGAAAATAGTTATGTAGTAGGCTCCACCTGTCCCCCAGCCCCTTTCACAAAACCCTACCCTCCCCAGTACTGACCTCACCTTTTTTAGATGGGATCAAGCCATAGAGGTACCACTTGGCTATAAAAGTTGGGTTCTGTAGCCATTATTGTTTTCTCTGTATAAATGATTTTGAGATTGTAATGTGTGATTTTCTGTATTATTTTCAAGAATACGTGGTAGATGCATTTACCTATCAAAAAAAAAAAAAAACATGGTAGATGCATTGATGCATGCTGTTCTTTCTTCAAAAGTGGAATGTAGGAGCATTTGGCTATCAACAGCCCCAACTCCTGCAGCTTCCTTCTAGACTAGATATCTATGTTGATTAAACTCTCAGTTTATAACTAATTAATGGATTACATAGACATAAATCATGGTTTAATCTCACATGATGTTATACTACTTTACCTCTTTTTTTTATCACACCATTCTCAGAGATTTAGATCTTCTTGTTTGCTAAAACATGAATTTGATAATTAGTGTCTGCAGAAATGGTTTCAATTTCTAGTAGTCTAAATTTGGACATCAACATTAGTTTTAAGTCATAATGCATTTCTTCAAATTTGCATTTCAATGATAAAACATCCTGCAAATTCAAGTGGCTTTTGATCATGCTAATGTATTGAACAAAATGTTGATTTTGGTAAACAGGAGTTGGTGCACTTGATTAAACTGAATCGTTATTCTGAAAATCATGAAAGTGAAGTAGGCCATTTTAATATATTGACAAAGCTAAGGTACGCTGAATAATTAATTTGTTTTATTTGGATCCTTTTGTTATGCTTATTTTCTGTGGCTCATAAAGCTAGCATTTACATTTGCTTTGCTACTATGTTTATTGTTTTTTTACATGGAAACATCACCCTATTGTACCAATGTTTACACAACATGGAATGTGTAAGAAATGGCTAATGGACACTTCAAAAATGTGAGAAATTTTTACAAAACTTACAAATCCAAGTACATGTGGTACACTTTCTTTGGATTGAACAAAAGTTCTCTATATAGTAGAGAGAGATGAAGATAAAAGAACGGTGAAGAATCATTGTGTTTAACATTTTACGATGATGGGGGTGTGGGGTGAACTTTTTATTTGTCTTTTTAATTACACACACCTAAACTCTGGGTTTTGAACTCACAACCTTACCCTCCACCTCTTCTTATGGGGGGGTGGGGGGGAGAAGAGGTGTCGTTTGAGCTAGAGCTCATTTGTTGAAAAAGCTTTATTTTTTGAAAATTGATTTCACTATGTAGTGAGAAGGAAGAAATCCATTGTGCCATGTGGACCACTAATTTAGCTTTGCTTTAAACAGGTGATGATAATTGAATGAGAATTGGGGATGCGGAATACAATAGTTTTTTCATTCAATAAGGGCTTCTGAGTTCTAACTTCTAACCTTATTTTCAATCCGGAGCAACTTAGCAGCAGGTAGAAAAACCCAAGTTTGGATTAATTTAAATAATTTTAAATCCACGGTCCACCTGGCATGTGCACTTCATAGTTCATATGCACTATGCTAGAGGCAAGCATGCTGTGATTAATGAAAAAAAAATGGTATTAGTTTTAGATTTTTTTTTTCCTTTAATAAAAATTTGATAGTTATAATGAGAGATAGATGATTTAAACTTTGGATGTCTTAGAAATACAAAAAGCACCAACTAGTTGAGCTACAAGATTTGTGACTAGTGGTGAATTTATGTAAAGAAAATATTACCCTAATTATACGTTATCACCCTAACAAGTTATGAAAAAAAAAAAAAAATCGTCTCGACTTTAGAGCCTTTTTAATTTGAATTTTATTCAAGTGCAACCAGCTTGTTATCCACTTTGCTAAACTCCAAAGCTGGAAACATAGTTCCACCATCATTCCAGATAAAGAACATCATTTGTTTTCCATTAATCTCAATAGTGCAATCGCTATCCTCTTTACCGACCGAAAGAGAAAAAATAAAAAAAAATAAAAAAAATTGCAACCACTAACCATACCAATATATGTAATAAATTGGAAAATAAGGAGGGCTTGCAAATCCAACTACCAACAAACATCACATAGCACTACACATGGGGCAGTACAAGTAGACTCGTTTGGTCAATGATGCATGTACACAGATTGGCTGTGTGGCACTTGGAATTTTGGAATTCACTTGCTCCCTAATCCTATATCTACCATTCTTTAGTTTTATAATCACATTATGGTATAATTACATCTCACTACGTGTCACGATAAATTTTTTCTTTGCTTTTTCAATCTACGCATGACATTTGCAACACAGGAATCAGTTTAGTGCATGCCTTCTTTTATTTTAAAATTATATATATAAAAAAAAAATTTAGTGCATGGTGATTGGACAAGCTCAAACTTTGTGAGCTTGATCCCGTGTGTTAATGACCTTTTTTTTTTTTTTTTGAAAATCAATACTTTGAACTTTATTAAATAGTAAGCAAAACTGCCAAATAAGTAGCAATGGTGTGCAATGGGACATCTTCCATCCACACTTGAAAATCAGTGACATGTCGTGCATGTCGAACTAGGTTGTGAGATACACTATTCCCTTCTCTACAAACATGTGGAAACCTAATATAATGAGATAAATTTGCAAAACATTTAACCTTATGAATTAAACTCAGATCAGAAACTAACTGTAGAGCACTTGATGTAGCCAAAGTTTCAAACTTCACGACAGTTAAAGGGAGAGGGATGATTTCGACCCTGTGCCAAGCCCTTCCTTGGCAATCTCGAATAATCAATCCAATCCCTACCCTATCATCTTCTTGAAACAATGCATCGATGTAATTTGTGCCTGAAACCTCCATAGTTACATCAATAGTCGATCCCCAGAAAAACATTGATCCACCTCCTCTCAAAGTTCTTGGGTAAACAAACATGTTTTCACACTGAATTTTTCTCATCACCTCTTTTAGCCTTGCTTCATCTGCTCATGTTTCGGCTAATAACATGACAGAGGGATCTTTTACCCGCACCAATTCCGTAAGCTCGTTCACTGTACATGGGTTCCCAAGCCCATGACAGTTCCAGATTAAACAACTCATGGTGATTGGTGGGGCTGGGCACCAGCCTCCACCATTGAGAAATAGGACACACCTTCATCCTCAGAAACCTGCCTATGTTTGCTTGGTAACTCCGGATGAGCAACTCCCCTTCTCTTTCCACCAAGTTTTCCTTCCACTTGCACTTCGATTACAGCCTTCTCCCTGCCAACCCAATTTTGTTTACTCCTTCCGTAGGTTGTGTTTTTTTTTTCCTCGTGTTGCCCTAATCCCTGTCTGACGTGTACTTTGATTTTTTCCTGAAGTGGCATGCTGAGTTGGCGAGTTAAAAACCCTAATAGCTATTGCCGTAGGTATCTCACTCCCATTAGGATTCTGCCCGTTAGTCATTAATGCCTCATTAATCTCCCTGACCTGGATATCAATTAATTCTGGCATAATAACCGAAATTGGGATTGAATTTCTGGATTCCTTATTCGCCTCCTCATAAATAGGAGCAATTATTGGAGGTGATTTGGTTGTGATTGAGTCCGGATTTGGTTGGGTAGCGTGATCAGAGAGTAACGCATCTGCTCCTTCCACATTAATTGGATTCAACGGTTCACCCCCATTAATTTCATTAATCCCCTCTGCATTAAATTCTGCCGCCTTCTCCGAAGAAAGCTCCTCCACCGGATCTCCACTATTTGCTCTCCCCTCCGATGGACTTGGCTGTGCATGCAGAACCTGAGATGATGCATTAGCTTTAGGCTTCCTTTGCTCATAATATCCTGGAACATAAATAACTTCCTTCCCTGCTACAGTGTACGGAGCGGCCTTCAGAGATGAGTTAAACTGTTGTTGCTCCGGCTTAAGAATTCCCTTGCTTTCCATCCACAATTCACATTCTTTATCACTATGGTTAAGACGTCCACACCAGAAGCAAAAGTTAGGCAGACGTTCGTACTTGAAACTTATCCATATTTTCCTTCCACCCTCCAATGTAATAAGTCTGCCTTGGCACAATGGTAGAGATATGTCAACAAGGACTCAGACCTTTATGAAGTTTCCACCTTCCTCATCAACTGCCCTCGTAGACTTTTGGACTTCCCCAATCGTGTCGCAGATTTCTTCAGCTACAGACCTTTTCATGAAACGCACCAGAATATCATGAACTTGAATCCAAAATAAAGTTGTCTTGAACACAAGGTCCCACACCAGAATCTCCGAGTTATACCTTTGCAGCATAACTAAATGTTTGTCGAAGCTTCAAGGTTGGTTCTTAAGAATCCGATCCACATCTCCCAGATTGTCAAAGACAAATAGAACACCATGGTCCTTCTGATTACGAATCTTAAAACCATTGGTAGACCTCCACAATTGTTTGGAAGTTCGAGCCATGATTTCCATGTTAAGAAAGCGAGGAGTCAAGAACTGCGCAACCAACATGAATTCCCCAGTTTGTTGGTCCCTTTGTAAAACAAAACCTGTTTCCTCCTTCTCTGAGAGAGACAAAGAATTCCATTTTTCAGCCAAGTCCTCCATTGTCTTAGCTACTTTGGTTGATTACTAATCGTGTTCCCCAAAACCCCAAAAAACCACTAGCTCCAAAGTAAACTTGTTACTTTAGAGAGACAAAAGACTTTCCTTCCTTAGAAGGGACAATACACTTCTACTGCCTAAGAAAGGGAGAGGACTCACTTTCAGAGAGACAGAGAGACCTAAAGCGTGTGTTAATGACTTTGTTATACAAATAAAGAAAATTAAAGCATGTGTAAATTGGGCAATTGGGAACTCTATTTGGATGTTTCTTGTGGATGATCACTTAAAAGCAAACTAATCCATATATGGGTTAATTTTCTTGAAAAATATAGAAATAGTTACCGTAGATTGGATTGTCTTTTTCATGCTCATGAAATTCAAAAGTGAAAATTCAACCTGAATTTTTTTAGTGAAATACGGAGGTAATTTAGAATTTTAGAAACAAGCATAATATTGGTAATTATCTTTTGTTTCTACTTAGGTTCTCAAACTTCATCTCATGTATTTGTAATTGTAAATCCTCTATAATCCTGTAACTAATTTCTCTTATGTATAATTAAATGTGATACATACATTTATTATTCAAATAATTGAATAATTTCACCACCTTTTGAGGAACTTTTTTAGTTTTTATAAGGTTAATTGGTTTCAAAACGCTTCCCAATGTTCCCATGCTATGCAAATAGACATGATTTCTGCAAAACTTTGGCTCCTTTCATCCAGTAATTGGGGTTGAGACTTGAGAGAAAGTTAAGTGAGGGATTAACATTGGGGTGGTGATTTTTCATTTTTGTACGCATCTTCCATATATGTATACATAAGCTTTTTAAGACAATATATGTATACAACCAATAGCTCTTCACTTTTTAGGACACAATCAATTCAATCATGATCATTGTGGAAATTTTTTTAGGATTTTGAAATGTCGTCGTGCTTGTCACTTCAATCGTGCATTATCCACTGCGTTGAGAAGTGAGGACTATTAAGTTACCATTTGCGCTATCATTACTCAAATGGTAGTTAAAAAAGGGGGAAAAAAAAAGGACATGCATGGTATATTAAACTTTGACTGATATTTTGTATAGATCCGATATTTTGGATAAATCAATTATAGTCAAAAGATTCATGTGATAATCCATTGATAATGACATCTTTTGTAGTGCTTTCATGTGCGAGGTTTGAATCGCAACTTACCCTCCCTTACCAGTTATCTATAATTAAAAAATAAAATAATTATAGTCATGTTTTGGGCAAAAAGATTATGTAACTTCTACTTCCACAAAAATACCGAGCATTTTACATATGGACTTAGACTTATATTTTGGATTTTCTGTCACAACATGACCAAACAACCAAAACTATGGGTGAAAAAAAAAAAAAAAAAAAAAACCAAAACTATGAGTGAAAAAAAAAAAAACTATGGGCGAAAGAATGGTATATCTTTTCTCTTCCACAAAATTTTGGAGCGGGTATATATGAGTTAATTTATAAAATAAAAAAAATTAGGTTTTTTATTATTAGGGGTAGTTTAGATATTTGGCTTTAGAACAATCCCCTGACGGGCCTGTGTAGCACGTTCGATACCTATACAAACAATAATAGTTATGACTTATGGCGAGTTGAATTGGTGATCTCTAGGAAGTATACCCATGGTAGACGTGGTAAAATGAGCGGTTCAGGTCGGGTCAATTAGGTTCAGGTCAAAATAGGTCATTTTAAACGAATTAGAAAATGGTAGGCTTATTTGGGTTAGGACAAGTCAACTTGTATTTTTTCACATGAATTTTTTTTTTAAAAAAATGCATTTGGCAATTGGAAAATCAAGTAGCGAATTACTTGGTATAAAATACATTACTTTGAATTCACCACTCATATCAAGAATGAGATTAACTCAACAAATTAATACTTGTTCAATAATTATACAAATGCCAATATTGCTAACCAAAAAAGCATAAAGGAGTTTAGTCTACCCTTTGAACATCTAATTAAAACAAACACGCAAGTTTTATTTCTACACAATATCAACATCCCAAAACATAATACAAAATTACAAATGCCTTATTGGATAGCTAATTTAACAAATAATAAAAAAGATATAAGCAATTTACAATCTAGAAAACTAATTTTATAATCTAATATCAATTATGGTTGATATTTTGTTTCAATTTGAGAATATACATCAAATTTTAATTGTTACTTATTTATACATGGTATCTTTTATAAATATCATGTCATTATTAAGTAACACACACTATAGGAAATATTATGTTTTATTTTGAAAAACAATTTATTTTGATCATGAATTGTTAAAAAATAGGCCTAAGCATCCATAATTTATGCTAAATTTCATCGATATACTTCGGCTTCACTATTTTTACACTTATAAACGCTTCTCATACATGTTTATAATTTCAAATATAGGTTTTTAACTCTGTTGCAATCAGATTATCTTGGCATATACTTTATTATTTGATATTTAAAAACTTTACTTATCGTATTATTCAAGTAAGAGAATGTCTCAAATTATTCATCTTTCAATTTTTTTGTATACAGCTAGATAATGGACTCAATTGTATTTAAATGACGTTATCCAAAAAATATTAAAAATTTGATATTTAAAAAAAAAAAAAAACGTGCATTATATTTGTCAACTAAGTTTGAGTTGTACACTTTAAAACTCACAACAAACAATTAAACCAATAATGTCTTAATTTTATTATTTTTACCTAAAATAAAAGGTCTTAAAAAATGGGTCGGGTCGGGTTAACCATCAAAAAAGGGGTTGGGTCACGGGTCAACTTATTTTTAATTCAGGTTGAAAAAATTTAGGTTCGGGTTCGGGTTAGGTTTGCGAATCTTGATCTATTTTACCATGTCTAACCCAAGGCCTGATTAGCATGACCAACCTCTCAGTGGCAAAAAAAAAAAAAAAAAAAAATTTAAGTCTTTTAAATTATACAAGAAACGGTAAACATTCTAATTTTTTATTGAATCTTTTTGTTTTTGTATTTTTTTGATAGATGAATTTCTCTGTTGACAAAGATAAGATTTGATTTAAGATCTCCAAAAAAAAAAAAAAAAAAAAAAATGGTATGTTTGGAACGGAGAGAGGACCAAACATGGGGTTATATAAGAAATTTATACTGAGTTCATAAAAAAAAAAAAAAGAAAGAAATTTATACTGTAATAAAAATTACGAAACTGCTTTGTGTTTTGGGGCTGAAGAATGTTTCAATTATATTCAAGCTACAAGACTTTGGCCCAATCTCCGTGGGGTTTATACTTGTCTGTGACCAAGAGCAGCCACTTTATGGGCTTTATTTTTAACCAATGGGACTTATATGGCCCAATATTGGTGGGCGCCATAAAAACATTTCTGTTCCATGCTGGATAGGCCTCGATATTGGATAGTAAAGCTAAAATCTTAGTTCGTTTGGATCTACCACTCGTGAAAATTTTGGGTCGGTTCCCATAATCCCATTATAGTAGTATACTCTTAACATAGTTAGGTAGCAAACAGTACGGCTCCAAGAATTTTCTTGAGGGGGTTATTAAGAAACTTAAATTAAACAAATTTTAATAAAAAGATAACTTGAATATACTGTGATATTGAAAAAAAAAAAAAAAAACACATATATGAAATTTTACAATTTCTTTTTATGAGATTTCATATTTTGAAATCGTCACATGATAATTTATTATTAATTATCATTATCTATTGTCAATGTAGATGTAACCATTTTATTTTGTTAAGTTTGTATAGCATTATTTTTGTGTATCCAAGAGTTAGGCTATTTTGGATATACACCATTGTAAGTTTTTTTAAAAACCTTCTCTCATCTCCCCATGTGTGTGTGTTAAAAATATTTAGTATTCTAAAAAAAAAAAAAAAATCACTAACTTTACTATTTTTTTTCTTGAATCACTAGTTTTATAACAAAAAGTTATTATAACATCATAATAATATACACATGTAACAAATTCTCTGTATTTCTTGGTTATTAAATTATATAAAGTTATAGTATATTTATACTATACATGTACACCTTCACACGCATCACAAGTCACACAAATAACATTATATCAAAAAATAAAAAAATAATGCACAAAATTAGTATCAAACACACACACACACACACACACACTTTCTCACATATATATAATATAAATTTATAATAAAGAGAGACATTCAGAACTCACAAACACTCACATTTTACTCTTAGAGTCAAAGATATATAGAAAGTTAGATAGAGAATAGAGATAAGATGAGATTCATGAGAGAAAGGGAGAGTGATTTGTGTTGTTGATTAGTTTTGGGATAAACTGATCTATGTTGTTTGATTTTTGTATTAAATTGATTTGTGATCAAGGTGTGCAAGATTTAAGCCAAGTTGTGCAAAAATATTTTTAAGAGCAATTAAATTAATAAAATGAATGTTTTTTTTATATAATTTTTTTTTTCAAGTCAAGGGGTTCATTTGAACCCCCTGACTTACAAGTGCAGTCGCCCCTGGTAGCAAACCTAGGGATTTACTCCTGCAAATTTAAACCCTAACTAAAAAAAATTAATACATGGATTTGGGTCAGCACTTTGGACTCAGTTTCTTTTGACGTAAAATGTTTTATTGGCGTTTGGTTAATGGTTTTGTCAACGGTGAGAATTAAATTATATAATAAAATTCAATAGAGAGAGAAATTGAATATATCAATCTCATAAAAAAAAAACACTCAAATACATGAAGGATTACAATATCATTTTACTAACAAGAAGAAAAAAAAAAAAAGAACTGATAAGAGATAAAGTATGAACTGAAAATGCTAATATGAGTCATGCATGAGAGTAATAAAATGAGAGAGAGAGAGAGAGAGAGAGAGAGAGAGAGAGAGAGAGAGAGAGAGAGAGAGAGAGAGAGCAACAGATGATATTTGCTAAAACTGAGAGCTGAGTTGCCAAGGAAAGCAAAATTGTTGTGACTATAAAACTGAAGAAAGCAGAGCTACCGACGTCGCCAAGGAGAACTCATGACCAAAATATTTCTTATGATACTGTTTTTTAGAAAAAAAAAAAAGAAATTAGAGATTATTTTTATTTAATGGGTTAAAAGAATTACAAATTTGAATTATTAAGGGATTTTAATTTTTTTTGCTTTTGAATAGGCTTTTTGTTGAATAATTTGTTCACTTATTGTTGTTTAGCCTAGTCTTGTTTTGTTTAGGTTATTTTTCCTGTTACCTAATTTTTATTGTTATTATTTGAGTTTTTTTTTTTTTTTTTGGTTACAGGCCTCTTGAATCCTCTATTTACTTTTTTTTTAATATATATTTTCTTTTATTTGTTTGGGGTTAAAGAATATGTTTGGGGGCCAGAATTATTTTTACATTAATGCTACATCTACAACATTTTTACAACAAAACTTACGTGACAAGCTATTATTGGTGAGTAAAAAAGGTGATGCTAGTATTGGGCCCAAATTAGAATTTGTAAAAACTTATTAATTAAGATTTGTTGTAAAATTATTATACAATTGTTGTGAATATAGCATTACTTTTATATTTGTTGAACCCAAATTCTTGTGATTCTCAAGACATGGAATTCAATAATTTTTTTAGTCGGTTCAAAATAAGTTAGTTTAGTACATTAAACTTTTTTTTACAAATATTTATACATTTTTTGAACACCTTAACTTGAACGTGGAGCCGCCACTATTTATCAAACATTTTCTAGCGTTTGGCTCCTATGAAAAACACAAATTTCCCTCTTTTTACATACTATTAAACACAACTTTAATTCACTTTAATATATTAATACACTTAGCTAATATCAACCTAAACACAATCAAAACAAAACTTAAACAGTAAAAAAAACCTAATAAAACAAACAAAAAGTAAAATTAAAAATTAACATAAACTATCAGAGTAAAGTTAGACATTCACATGCATAGTTACAAACTCTTAAAATAGTTTTTGTGTGATTTTTAAAAGTTTGAGAGTGATTTTTAAAGTTTGAGACATATTGTACTCATTTAGGAGGTTTTAAGAGGTAATTTTTTTTTAATGATTTTGGGGTGGTATTTTTGTCATTTTGGTGGTTTAGGCGAATTTCAATCATATTGGACGTATTGAAGGCATTTTGGTCATTTTAGAACTTTTCTTCTGCGGTGGGGATTTCAACATTTTAAAGGTTTTTAAGAATATTTTAGTCATTTTAGAGATTTTTAGGTGTGTTTGCATATGTATCTCACACCCAGGATAGGCATATGTTTTGATTAATTTGTTTCATTTTTCACATTTTTGTGATTCGATTTGACTCTTAATGCCTAAAATTAGTAATACTGGATTATTTTCCATGATTATCTTAGTTGGTTCTTTGTAATAGGATAGATTCGAATATGTTTAGATATTATTTTCAAAATAAAATATTTTCTTATTAATGCATACCTAATTTGTTGAAATTTCCTTTTACCAATATCTGATTTCATTTGAACTTCAGATATGTTTCCTTCTTTGCTTGATGTAATCTTTGAAAATATGCAATTGTTGGAATTCCATTTAATGTAATAACTAATAAGCACAAGATTTGTACAGGGCTCATCTTAATATTCTCCTAATTTATAAATGACTTTACAACACTAATAGAGGTTGACCTACTAGTTTAGGAGGAGAAATTATAAGGTTCTCATGGTGGACCACATCATTTGTCCACCATTCCAGTAAAATACTCCCACTTATTTAAAATTACTCACTCAGTATTTAGTTTTTATTTAAAACTGCACAATTTTAAACAAGTGAGAGTCTTTTACTGGAATGGTGGATAAATGACGTGGTCCACCATGAAGACCTTATAATTTCTCGTTTAGGAGGACTTGGGTGCGTAAAACCTTTCCAAACCCATACCATAACTTTGAACTCATACTTTCGTTCTTTAGATCTTTGCATAGGGCTCCAATGATTTATGGACCCAAACCCGATGATGACTCCGATTCTCTCCCTTAACTTTTAGTTAGTGGCGTATACCTGAGAGGCTGAGCCTATGTCTAGGAAGGGTGCATACTGGGATGCACAGATCACACATCGCGACATTTACATCTAGAAGGATAACTGGATTGATAAGGATTTTCTTAGGGGTTTTCTTTTTGGATCATTATTAGTCAAGGATCTATTTTTTGGCAATAGACGGGTTGATGTTAGTAAGGCGTCCTCTATTATAGATGAGCTTCTGGAGGTTTTAAAAGCTATCCCTATAGAGGGTTATGTGATTGTCTATAGATCAAAGAATGTCATTTAATTCTCTGACTGAGGATTTGAGCCTTAATTCAATTTACCCTTGTGTGAGTGAGCATTGCACTGGAAAGGAGAGTTCTTTTGAAGGAGAGAATTGGGCCAGGAAAGCTTGGTCAGGGAATTTATGGTTTCCAGAGGTTTGTATGTCTCCCATTCTAATATATATACATATATACACACACACTTAATATTATAATAATAAAATATGAAACCCTTTAACTTTTTGTGTACTTCTTCTAATGTTGACACACAAGTTTATCAAAGCTCAATTTTCCACATTGTCATTCTAATATATATTTCTTAATTTAGTTTTTAGAGTTAAAAATAGTAATAAACTATGTTAGTTACGTTTAAACTAATTAATTTCCTGAAAATAATGTTAGAACTTACAACCTTGTTATTCTAAGCAACATAACACAATACTAAACAAATTCTAATTAAATTAGGCTTGATCTTTTGTAAATAAAATCTAATTAAATTTGGTATATTATTTTCTATTTTTTTTTAATTTAAAACTTTTTATTCATTAATACTTATTTTTGTTGAAGTTTCTCATGCATATCACGAGTTAACGACTATTGACTTTATAATAACAAGGATTACATCATAACCATATCACTTAGGGTACGCCTCAATAATGGATTGTAAAGCTAGAATTTTGATGATATTGTAGCAAGGAATCCTTCCAATAATTTCTTTCACTCGAGTTCAACCCTTTCCTTGCCATTTGAGGTGCGTGCAATCATAACCAAATAGAATACTAAGCCTGTGTCATCAAATAGACCATTATCCTCTAGTTCTAGCACAAGAAAATGATGAGCGTGTTATTGTGAAAGGTAAAAAGTAATACGTACTAATAGTATAGTTGTTTTTCTTTTTCTTTCTCTGGGATAGGAAGTAGTATGGCAGTTAGTCTGTCTGTATGTATGGATGTGTGAGTTGTATAGTAGAAAAGATAATTGTCAATAAATTTTTTTATGTATTAAAAAAAAAAATTTGAGGGTGAGTTGTGTCCCTAACATTATACTTATTGGTTATTGCTTTGGTTGTGGAAGTGTTTATACTGACTAGTAAGTTTTTATCCTTACCCAGCAAAAAAATTTGTAAGTTCTTATTTAATAATAATATAATAGAAAATCTGTGATTTCAGTACATTTGCCATATCAACGGAGGGTTGTATCTGTAATGTAGATGACAAATCCAAATCCAAATTAGTTCTTTCTTTCTTTCTTTTTTTTCATTTTAATTGAATGATATACTAACTAATGCTGCTGGTTAGATTCTTTTTTTCTGCAAATTGAACCTAATTAAGAAAAATATATTTTATTGTACCTGTGGGGTCAAAGAATTTGGCCACCCCGGCTTACTTCATACTAAGCCCAAGGCCCACACCGAGGAAGAAGAAATCCCCAAGGACGAACGAAAAAAATCCGAATTGCCAAGAAGCATCGCCAAGGACAATCCTATCCTCAGTGAACCGAAATCATAGAAGGGAAGAGCGGCACTCCATCAAAGGCAGTCTCGTAGAGCATCCCAACAAAAAAGACAAGTACAGTGGGTCAGCCATGGGAGCCTGGTGGAGGGGCAATTCAAGGAGAGACTGTCACCTCCACATTAAATGCCCACAACTAACGTTTTGGCCGCATTAATGAGGAAATGATCCTTGAACAGTGCTGCTTTGGTTGCTGCAACTCACAGAAGGTTTGGGACGGCGGCTGATGGGACAAGTACTCAAGAAGTGACCTGCATGATCAACAAATGGAGGGTCAGAATCAACTGAAAAGGGGTATATAATGTAAGAAATCCTCCAAAAAGTGGGGGAAGGTTTTGAAGCAGAAAACACTGTAGCAACTAGTATCATCTTTGTAATCTTTGTAACCAAACACTGAGGAAATAATAAGAGAAAATAGCTCCCCGAACAAGTGCCGAGGATAGAATTTCATACTTAAAATCTACTTTTTTGTTATTTAGTTTATCCATAACCATGTCTATTCGTTGTTATCCCCACTAAAGCCTAATTCTTGAACTCATTCTCTACAAATTTATTGTATTGAGCTAGTTGGGCTTGAGTACACTCATCCAACAGCAAAAGTGCTCAAACTCAGTCCCTACAGTACCCACTAGTCACTACTAAATTTGAACTTATTCATAAGGCATTATCTACATATAATAATTATATTTATATTTATAATAGATAGATTATATTAACTAATGCTGTTGGTTAGATTCTTTTTACAGCAAGGTGAACCTAAATAAGAAAAATATATTTTATTATAATCACTAGTCACTACTAAATTTGAACTCATTATTGTCTACATATAATATTTATAATGGATGGTGGTATACTAATGATGTTGGTTAGTTTTCTTTTTTGGCATGGTGAATCAAAATAAGAAAAATATATTTTATTGTAATCACTAGCAAGGGCCGAACTAGAATTTTATGAATGAGGTCAAAATAAAATATAAAATTGAACCAATTCAATAGCGTCATGCAAGAAATATGAAAATTTTGGGGTTTAACCATTTTTCTTTTATAATTTTTAGGTAAAATTAGGGGTAAAAGTCTAATATTTGAGAAGTTTGGGATCAACTATATATCTTTTGAAAATTTAAAAAAACAAAATTTAAGGGTCTTTTTCTGATGTTTGAGAAGTCATCTCCCCCCAACCCCACTTCTCTAAGTGGTTCTGCCCTTTACTCACAAGTCATTATTAAATTTGAACTCATTCATAAGGTATTGTCTACATCCAGTATTTATAATAAATAGATAAATGGTGATATATTAATATTTATTGGTTAGTTTCTTTTTTGGGCATGGTCAACTAAAATAAATAAATATATTTTATTGTACTCACTAGTCACTACTAAGTTTGAACTCATTCATAAGGTATTGTCTAGATATAATACTTATAAAATTAAAATAGATAGATACTAGATAAATGGTTATGGTGATCTCAAAATAATTGATAATAATCGTTATCAAAATATTTGTATTAGTAATCAACATAAAAGAAGTATTTATTATATTGGTATTTTTTAAACAAAAACTAAAATTTGTAGCATCTTCTTCAACAATTTTCGCAACAAATATTACAAAGAAAAGTTTCATTTGAAAAGCTCAACCACAACAAATCTTAGAATGGCCAAGGGAATTTGAACAGTGTGAAACAGTGAGTTTGAACGGTGTGATTATAGTGCACTTATCTGTTGAGAAGTCAATGCCTAGGGAGTTTGAACAGTGTGAAACATCACAGACATTAAGTCAGGTGGGTTTTAGCAGTAGGCTGAGCCCCATCAATATCTTAATAGCACCAACAACTCATGGGGAATCTTGAGTAATAAATCAGCATCAAACCCCCAAGGTTTGAATCAAAATGTAGTCCCCATTCAAATTGAGATTGAACCATTGTCATATGCTACTCAGCCTAGATGTTATGGGGCTTCTTTACCATGATTTTGGCAAAATAGATCTAGTGCTGTTAATATGTGCATCATATCTTGAAGAGATCCATAAGAGCATATTTTTGTGTTTTCATCATATGACAATTTTTTCCGTAGTAATTGTACGAATTAGAGAAAGAATGGATGAGAACCTTTGAACTCCCAAAACCATCTAAACAAAGAGTCACAGACACCCACACTTCATCATTCATTCTCTTTTTCTTCTTTTTTTTAATCTGCTTGGAATATATCAGTTGGGTTTTAATTAAATTTTTTGGCCAATCACTTAGTGATATATATAATCCTTTGAAGCAAAAAACGAAAAAACAAAAAAAACAAAACCAAAATAAATAATTGTATTGTGCACCATATGTCTTGCCAACGTATAAATACCAAGTATGCAAACTAAAGTATTGTCTAGCATGTTTCTCAAAAAATAAAAATAAAAAGTATTATCTAGTGTATATTAACCCAAATTTCCAACTAATAATTCTGTTCCACACGCTTTATTTCAAGTTTTGTAATAGCCTAAATTTTTGCCATGTGGTGCATTCCTTGAGAATGAAATATAATACTTATCATTTAACCTTCCACCTCAACATAACTTGTAATCATTTGTTTAATTATTATTAGTATTAGTATTCTTTTCTATTCGGCAAAAAGCAATAGTGTTTGAAAAAAGTTTAACTCCAAACATGTTTAGAGTTATCTTACTTCAATCTACTATGTGACATTTAAAGAGATCATTTATAGGAAAAAAAATAAGTCATGTGACTTATTTAATAATACGCATAAATAATCTTATAATTTACTACATAATGGGTAGGAAAAGACAGCTCAAAACAAGTTTTGAGCCCAACTTTGTCCACAATGATCTTTTACAAATATATATTAATTTATTATCATGTGTTTAATGGGAGTACATTTAATAAATGAAAAAATGTCATTTAATATTCATAAATGAATAAAAATGTCATTTATTCATAAATTAATAAATGAATATTAAATTTTTTTATTTATAAATGATTCACTAATTTTTTTTTTTATACAAGATAGAATTTCTACTCTAGCATAATCTAAATGTATAAAAGAGAATTTACTTTTTTTTTTTTTCTCATAATAAGTTGGGAGGGAGGATTTAAAATTTTGAGTTTTTCTAGGCAATGCTACTAATAGGCAACTTATATAATTTTTTTCTAAAACTTCCAATAAACACAGCTGATTTGAAATGTGGCATTTTTGCTCAAGTTCAATTGCTTTAGCAATAATTGAAACACAAACTAGCAAATCACAATATATATATATAATTATGCAGTTATATTAATAAAAATAATTAAATATTTTTGAGTTCATTCAAAAAAATATGTTCATATACTTAACTTAACTATATCAATTATAATATTTATGTTTTTCTGTATTTTTAATAACATGTAATATAACCTGTAAGGACGCAATTTGAGTCCTTAGCCCAAAGGATAAATGAACTTGAACCCAAAAAGTCCAATACAATGAATTTGTAGAGAGTGGGTTGGAAAACTGGGTTTTAATGAATCAAACAACAAGTAAAGTGGATTCAGATGACAAGAAAAAGAAGATAGACTGGTTTAATCTAAAGAAAATCGTCCTTGGCACAGTCCGAGAAGATCAATTCTTATATATTTCTCTCAAGTTTGATTACAAGTTCAATTCTTGATTGCTACAGTGTTTTTCCCTTAGTTTCTCGATCCCCTTCTCTCAAGATCTCTCCTATTTTATACAATCTTCCCCTCTCATCTCTACCCTCCACGTGCAGATCAGATTGTTGGTGTTGATTCTTATCCCATCAGCACCTTCTTGAAATCTTTGGGCAGTAGTTGTAAGGCTGAAAACTACTGTTCAAGTATCACTTACTCATTAATGCGGCCAGAGAGTTAGCTGCAGAGCATTCAATGCGATAGTAGCAGCTTTCCCTTAGATATTTTATAGTTTTCCTCTGTCCTATTCCTTCTGGATACTTATCCTTATCAGTGGTATCGTCCGGAACGTTGCTCTTGGTGTCAAACCGCACCTTCTGACCTCGGCTTTGCTCAATCGAGGAAGCATTCCTCCTCGGACTGCCTTCTTGGATGGTCATAATCAGACCTCACCTCTTTACTTACCAACATGGATTCTTAGGAATGTGTTTACCCGTCCTCGAACTACTTAGGCTGTGTTTGGTTCCCGTAAAATATTTTCCGGAAAATATTTATTTTCCGGAAATGCTATTTTCGGGAAAGAAAAATATTTTCAAGTGTTTGGTTGCATTATGAAAATTATTGTAGAAAATATTTTAATGTGTTTGGTTCTATTCTGAAAATGCTATTTTTCTACAAATTTTTCACATTTCCTTAGCTATTTTCTCAGCATCCAAACAAATTTTATTACAGAAAATTTCAGTCCCAAGTCCCAAATCCGAAATTTATACCGGCGAGATCGAAACAAATCCCAAATCCGAAACAAAACCCAGAAAAAAACAAAACCCAGAAAAAAAAATTCATCAAAGGCGAGATCGAAGGCGAGATCGGCGATCAAAGAGAGCAAGCGGATTGGCGACGAGATCGACCCAGAGGAGGATCGACCCAGAGCAAGCAGATCGGCGATTCGGCGGGACGATCTCGAGTTTGACGAATGGGTTTGACGAATGGTGCGACGATCTCGGCGGGACGATCTGAGGTTTGACGATTTCTGGGTTTGACGATCGGTGACAACGGCGCGATCTCTCTCTCTCTGGGTTTGCTGGGTTTGCTCGACGGCGCGATCTCTCTCTCTCTCTTTCTGGGTTTTCTGGGCGCGAGCTCTCTCTCTCTCTTCTTCCTCTCTCTCTTTCTCTGCGCGCGAGCTCTCTCTCTCTCTGTTTTCCGGAAAATGTTATTTGAAGGTAAAATAAAAACGGAAAAGAATTTCACCCAAAACAAGTTAAAACTGAAAAGAATTTCCGGAAAATGTATTTTCCATGCGCAACCAAACACCCGCATTTACAGAAAAGCATTTCCGAAAACTATTTTCACCCAAAACAAACACAGCCTTAATGTCCTCGAATTGAGCCTTTAGCTCTATATATATAAATATATATATATATATATTTATATAGATATGTATTCCTAGCCCTATCACCCCTACATAACCAATTCTCAATAATTTTACCTAATAAGTATTATACATCAACTATAAATACAATATTTTACAGAATATTTTTGTAAAATGAACTTATAAATTATAATGTATCGCAAGTTTCAATAAATCACTCTGCTCCTGTTAATAGAATCTGCTTGTGAGTGTGATGCCCATGTGACAACTGACAAGGTCCCATTTTTGTAAGATCTATATGCATGGATTTTGGGGTTAACTATTTTAGTATTTCTCGCTTCAACTGTTGCACCGACCTGCATACTATTACTACTACCATTTGACTAAATATTAAATATTAGTATACACCGACTATTATTATCAATAGTAAATAAATAAGTTACGGTGGGTTTCAATTAACTTAACTGGTAAAATCTCTGATAATTAAATAAAAGATCTAAAATTTAATCTCCGCCTAAATTAAAAATCAATTGGTGTCTTAGTCTAATAATAATTCTTAGCATACGTTAAAACTCTATAAAAAATAATAATAATAATAAATTATGATTTCAATAGAAAAAAAAGTCAAGATTTCAATTTAAAAAGAAATTATATATATATATATAGTTGTGTACAATAACCGGTGTGAAATATACATTGACGTTATTTTATTTTTGAGATACATGCAGTTACATGTTATTCATTTTATTTTTCTTGGCTGAAAATTATATATAAAATACTTTAATTTTGAGAGGGGTTTATCACTAAATTGACAATTTATTTGGCCTGTTTAAAAATGAAGCTAAAAACTCGGGTCATTTTGCATTTTATCAAAACAAAATTCTTTCCAGGTGACAGCATTGTCAGCAAGCTAGTGTGCAGTAGTTACTAGTTAGTACAAACCGAATCAACTAAGATTGCTTTTGCCTTTTGTTCTCTCTCTCCAAAAAAAAAAAAAAAAAACATTATTGCTGTTGGACTTCTTTTAAGGAAATGAGTTGAGTTCAACTGAGTTTGTCAGTTTGTCTTTCTCCGAGAAATGGCGGTAGAGAGAGATACCAGAAACAATCTAGTTTTTGCTGTAAATGGAGAGAGGTTTGAGCTCTCCACTGTTGACCCTTCAACTACTTTGCTTGAGTTCTTGCGTTCCAGAACTCGCTTCAAGAGTGTCAAGCTCAGCTGTGGTGAAGGTTCGTGTGTGCGTGTCAATGTGTGTAGCTATATTATTTTGTGTCATAGAGAATTCATGATTAAATTTCATTCAGGTATACATTCTCTTAGATGGGTAGTTGAGTTTTCTTCTTCTTGTTATGTTGTGAACAATATTGCTTGTTATGGACTGTATCTGCTGTGATAACTTTACTCTTTGTCAACAAAAAAAAAAATTGCTCTTTGTTGTGTACTCTTTGTGTTTGATTTTGGCTAGGAAAATGCACTTTTGATGACATGGATTTTGTTGTATGTGTCTTTGTATAAGTATATAAGAAAATTCTGGATTGTTAGATTCTGATTAATTTTCCTCTTAGGAAAATGAGTTGTTTAGGTGTTGATTAAACCTGTCGAGGGGAATCACAGTATATGTATGTGTGTGTAGAGATTAATACCCTCTCATTGCTTTAGCGTTGATTATGTGATTTGAGTATTGAACTAAGGTTAGTTGTTTTTTTTGGCTAAAATGCATAACTCACCCACTATGTTTCACCAAAAATTCATTTCAGTTCTTTAACTTTGCTTTCGTTCATTTCAGTTCCTTAAATTTCAAATTTATTCAATTAAGGACTTTCCATAACCTTTTGTTAAAATTTTTTGAAAAAAAAAATCTGAAAAATATTCTTCAATCATTAATTGGATTTTTTTAATTTAAAAAACTTGAAGAAAAATTTAAAAAAAATTGAAAAATTAACCACAACATATAACAAAAGTTGATGGAAAAGCCTTAATTGAATAAACTTGAAAGTTAAAGGACTGAAATAAACGAAAGCAAAGTTAGAGGACTGAAATGAATTCTGTAGAAACTTAGAAGGTGGGTTTTGCATTTTAGCCTTGTTTTTTTCTTTGCTGCAAAGTCAAGCACCTTAAACCTGTAATCCAAAATGGCACTCTCATATTTTTAGTCAACGAGCAAGAGTCTTTCTTTTATGCTGATGATTCTGAATTTTGAATTGTGGCAGCTTTTTAATCATCTTAATTTGACTGAAATTGGGTTTACCTAAGATATGAATAATTTCTAATTATCATTGAAATGATTTCTTGAAATGGTCTATAATTCATGGTTGCAGGTGGTTGTGGTGCTTGTGTTGTTTTACTGTCAAAGTATGATCCTGTGCTTGATCAGGTTGAGGATTTTACAGCAAGTTCATGTCTTACTCTACTTTGCAGCATAAATGGATATTCTATTACAACAACTGAAGGCCTTGGAAATAGCAAAGATGGGTTCCACCCAATTCATCAAAGGTTCGCTGGTTTCCATGCTTCTCAATGTGGGTTTTGTACTCCTGGAATGTGTGTTTCACTCTTTGCAGCTCTGGTCAATGCTGAAAAGGCCAATCAATCAGAACCCTCTCCTGGATTCTCCAAGCTGACAGTTTCTGAAGCTGAAAAGGCTATTTCAGGAAACCTTTGTCGCTGTACTGGATATAGATCAATAGCCGATGCCTGCAAGAGTTTTGCGGCTGATGTTGATGTGGAGGATTTGGGGCTCAACTCTTTTTGGAGAAAGGGAGAGAGTAAGGAAGTAAAGATGAGTAGATTACCTTTCTATAACCGTAACAAAGAGATTTGTACATTTCCTGAGTTCCTGAAGAAGGAAATCAGGTCTTCCATGCTTTTGGATTCTAAAGGATTTTATTGGTACAATCCTGTTAGTGTCAAGGAACTTCAAAGCTTCTTGGAATCTAATGAGACCGATGATGGGAGCTTGATTAAATTAGTTGCTGGCAACACTGGAATGGGTTATTACAAGGAACTAGAACGCTATGACAGATATATTGATCTACGGTATATTCCTGAGCTCTCATCGATTCGAAGAGATCCAAAAGGGATTGAGATTGGAGCGACCATCACAATCTCTAAAGCTATTGAAGCTTTAAAGGAAGAAAACAAAAGTGAATTTCACCCAAAGAGTGAGATGGTGTTCAAAAAAATTGCCAACCATATGGAGAAAATTGCTTCAGGCTTCATCCGGAATACAGCTAGTATAGGGGGAAACTTGATGATGGCACAAAGGAATAATTTTCCTTCTGATATTGCTACGATTCTTGTTGCTGTGGGTTCAATGGTATATATAATGACCGGTCCTACATGTGAAAGGATTATGTTGGAGGAGTTTCTAGAAAGGCCTCCTTTGAGTTCCAAAACTTTACTTCTCAATGTTAAAATCCCATCCTGGGAATCAATAAAAAATATTTCATCTGAAACTGACACTATGTTGCTCTTTGAAACCTATCGAGCTGCACCACGACCTCTTGGAAATGCATTGCCCTATTTAAATGCTGCATTCTTGGCTGAAGTTTCTCCATGTAAAACTTCTGATGGAATCATAGTAAATAACTGTCAGCTAGCTTTTGGTGCTTATGGGACTAAACATGCAATTAGAGCAAGACAGGTGGAGGAATTTTTAGCTGGAAAAATTTTAAGTTTAGATGTTCTATATGAAGCTACCAAATTAGTTAAAGCCATTGTGGTACCTGAAGATGGCACTTCCTCTCCTGCCTATAGGTCAAGCTTGGCCATAGGTTATCTTTTTGATTTCTTTAGCCCCTTAATTGACAATGGTGGTAAAATTTCTAATGTTTTGTTAGAAGGATATATCAAGAATGTTAATGCTTACAAAATAAACCAGAATCATGTTCAGCTAGCTCATGATAACCTCCCAAGTTTGCTATCATCCGGTAAGCAGGTGATTGAATTAAGTGAAGAGTATCATCCAGTTGGTGAGCCAATTACAAAATCTGGAGCTGCCATCCAAGCTTCTGGTTCGTAATACTGCACATGGATATGTGCATAGTGAAAATGGTTTTGTTTTTATTTGGGTTCATTTTTATTTTTATATTATATTCAATACAATCATTACTAGCATCCTTCTGCTGTTTGGTGGCCTCATGTTTCTTGTATGAAACTTGACCTGCCACCTTAAAGGCTTAAATGAATTGAACAATTTGAATTTTTGAATCACAAAGTTCCTAAATTTACCTTTTCCCCATTTTTGTGCTCGTGTATAACTAGTGTTAATCATATCTCCTTCTCTTTGTCTCTGGGAAATTACTGCAAGCACGCAAATTCCTCCTCGGAACCAACAGTAACTATGCAACTGCCGTTACATAGGTTGTCAGCTTCATTATGATTGATTATTATTACCTAGCCTAGACAACAGTAGTCTGATGTGAGTTGATATATTTTTCTGTTGTTTCTGATGATGATTAGTGATATCAGATTAACACAATTATTTCCTTTTCTGTTACTTTTTGTTATATATCTTCAATTATTGCTGGAAGCTCCTTGAAGAACTAGATAACTAACTCATGCTGGTCAAGTAGGTGAGGCTTTCTATGTGGATGACATTCCTTCACCAGAAAATTGCCTACACGGAACATTCATTTATAGCACAAAGCCTTTGGCATGGGTAAAAGGTATACAATTCCAGCCTAAACCACTTCCAGATGGAGTGGCTTCAATTATTACTTTTAAAGACATCCCGAAAGGTGGAGAGAATATAGGATCAAAAAGCATTTTTGGTGCTGAACCTTTATTTGCTGAGGAGCTTACTCAGTGTGCCGGTCAGCGTCTTGCATTTGTGGTAATTCGATGATTCCATTATTCTTCTCTAGAAATATATGGCCTTCATTTCCATTGATTACAAATGTATACCCTATGAGATAATACACAAATTCATTTAATTCCTTGTTCTTATTAAAAAATTAATTCCTTTTTGGAGTTTCTGCATGATATACTCATTAAACTGACTTTGTAGGTTGCAGATACACAGAAACATGCAGATAAAGCTATAAAGTTTGCTGTGGTTGATTATGACTTGGAAAATTTAGAACCTCCAATTCTCTCTGTAGAAGAGGCTGTTAAGAGATCTAGCCTTTTTGAGGTTCCTCCTATGTTTTACCCAAAACAAGTTGGTGATATATCGAAAGGAATGGCTGAAGCTGATCATAAAATTCTTGCTGCTGAGGTACTTGTCATCTACATGCCATTGTTTTTCTTTACTTTCCTTTCCCAAACCCCCCCCCCCCCTTCCCCCCCCAAAAAAAAGGCTTACGTATGGATATTCAATTTTGCTTCATTTCAAATGTAAATATGGGAATTAAAAAGAAAAGATAAATCAGGATTGTTGACATGGTTATACTGATTCAGCATCTTTTTAGTCGTCCACTAATAGAATGCATGATTGTTCTCAATTTTTTTTTCTTTTTTGGGAATTGTGACATGCAGGTTAAACTTGGGTCACAATACTATTTCTATATGGAGTCGCAAGCTGCCCTTGCTATACCAGATGAAGACAACTGCATGGTGGTTTATAGTTCAAGTCAGGTCCCTGAGTGGACACACGCTGTGATTGCAAGATGTCTCAGTGTTCCTGAACACAATGTCCGCGTAATTACGAGAAGGGTTGGGGGAGCATTTGGTGGAAAGTCCATCAAAGCCATGCCTGTGAGTATCTTGTATAAAAATCTCCTTATTTTAACTTTTTTTTACAAAATTTATTTTCACTATTGACATTGATGTAGGCAATGAGAAGCTAGTTTTGTAATATGTTGAGCAATGTTATCAATTCCGTTCTATTCCACCCGGAACAGCCGGAATATTCCATTCCAATTAGTGAACCGGTACTAATCACCCCTCCATTCTATCTAGTTCTGAATTCCAATTCATTTCAGCCAATTCCGCCCATTTCGGTCCATTCTACTAAATTTTGACCGGTATTGTGGTTTTGGGGCAAAATTTGCTAAACAGTATATTTTTAGGAAAAAATTAGGCGGATGGCATGCGTTCAAACTTAATTAGTAAGTTGAACTCTTTTTGGAAGTTGAATTTAACAAACTCGACTTCCTACAAAAAATCAGTTCTGCAAAAGTGTAGAACACCTGAAAGTCGAGTTTAACAAACTCGACTTCCACTGAAAGTCGAGTATGTTGAACTCGACTTCCAGGTGCAGTACAAATCAGACTTATTTACTTGCTGGATGAGGGGTTGAATTCACCTGGAAGTCGAGTTTACTAAAATCGACTTCCAAAAAGAGTCCAACTTACTAAATAAGTTTGAACGCGTGCTATCCGGCTGAAATATTTCGGAAATTGTATTGTTTGGCAAATTTTGCCTGGTTTTGGCTGGTATGTAAAAAATTCATTATTTGTTTCCTAAAGTCCTTTTTATTTCCTTTATTTTGCTCACATGTGGAATTTTATTATTATTTTCATTGAAAATGTGTTCTTTTTTCATTTACTTTACTCACATATGATATGTTTTTTTATTTTTAATTATTAAGAATATGTCTTTCGTCATTTACTCATAATTCTCCCATACCCTTTCATGCAAAATATATTGGATCTTAGCCTCTCTTTTTTTCTAGAAGATGTTCTCGTACCTTGCTTTCTTGCAGTGTGAAATTGTTATTGAACTGGTTTAATCTGGTATTGTTAGTAGGAACTAGGAAGTGGTGATAGATAGCAGGAGAGTTATTTCTTACTTACCTGATTCTTTTCTAATGCCGGTCCAAAGAGGAGCTAGCAAAACAATCAACACAAGAGAGTAGTTATATATATATATATATATATATAAACCGAAATGGTCTCTGCAAAGGAATTAACAACTTTGATGTTGAGATTCCTGTCATGGGCTGTAGTTTTGGGCGTTAGGTCTTGTTTTTGGGTTTTATTAGGTTATTTTTGGTTTATATTGCGAGTTATTAGTTATTTAGTTTGAATTTGGTACGTCCAACTGCTATTACAGTTTGGTTTAGTTTTCTATAAAAATGATGTAATGCTTTCAATTCAATGGGGAACAAGTTATTGAACTTTTCAGCATTATGCTGTGGAGTTTTGTGTGATGCAATTTTTGTCTTAAGTGTGTTTTTGACGAAACCCTAGGTGTAATTTTTTCCCTTTAATTTTTCAGTGATTTAAATTGATTCCAGCAAACCCATACCTGAATTGTGTTTCCATCTTTCCCTAAAAATCAAAGTCTTAAAATCCAAAAACATCATGTCCTTCAAATAGCTCCCTAAGAATCCCAAAATATCAAAATGCGGTTGAACTTGAGTTTTGTCTGTTTGACCTTCAAATCAAATCTATTGCTTAGCATATTTGAAACTCTACCTCTAATATATATATATATATATATATATATATATATAGATATATATAGATATATATATTTTACATCCTTTCCAGCACAAATGCCTAACCCAAACAATCCTAATTGCCTACCTCCTAGAATCTGCCCTTTGCTAAATTAATTAGTACCAGAGCTTTTGTCCTATGTCAGATACCCTGTCTACAGTTCTGGTCTAAAATTAACATTTGTAACCACTGTAAAATGAACCTGAACTTTCTATAGTTAAGAATGATTGAATCACTGTAAATGACTTATAGGTTTGTTCTCTCTTGATTGATGCCAACTACTAGGTTATCTTTCTTTATTTTTCTATTCTTCAATTTTATTGTTGCATCCATTTTAGGGGTGAAGCAATGTTTATACTAAGGGGGTCCATCCACCCTCTCCCCCTTACCTCTGGTACCCCCCCCCCAAAAAAAAAAAAGAAATTGTCCCATAAATTCAACAAATAAAATAGTTATCCCGTCCATTGTCGCTCCAAATTTCTAAGTGTTACTAATATCAATTTGTTTGTCAACTTAACTTCTTTTATATATATACACACACACACACATTCAAATTAGTGTTTTGGAATTTTTTGTTTTTGTTCC
Source organism: Notholithocarpus densiflorus (assembly GCA_030021035.2). Classification (NCBI taxonomy): domain Eukaryota; kingdom Viridiplantae; phylum Streptophyta; class Magnoliopsida; order Fagales; family Fagaceae; genus Notholithocarpus; species Notholithocarpus densiflorus. Next base: position 239,633 of record JARYZH020000075.1, read on the forward strand.
TTTTTTTTTTTTTCAAATGACTATGTTTTGTTACTCGCTTTATGTTGTTTGGGACACAACATTAAAAAAATTAAAATTAAAATTTGGGATTAGGATGTTGTCATGTTGTTGCTGACTAAACCTAAACAATTTGTTTAGGTGCTCTTTTTTTTTTTTTTTTACATGGTAACACATTAAGTGATTGAGGCTGGGTAATTTTAAGAACATCTGTTTTTGTTTGAATTTTTTTTAATTAAAATTTGGTAAAAACACTTTTTTGGCCCTATTTTCAAAATGGTCCTAGTTCTCATAGCTTTCACTGTGGTCCTTTTTTATTTTTAAACTTTCTGTCATTTTGTCCCGTCATCATCTCACTTGCGAAAAATGCCTATGTGGCTGATGGACGTCACTACTAGTTTAAAAATAGTGTTTAGCTAGTTTAAAAATATAAGGACCAAAATGAAAACTGTTAAAACTTGAGGACCAAATTGAAGATAAGGCCAAAATATAGGGATCAAAAGATGTTTTTGCCTAAAATTTTTAACTTGGCAACACTAATTATTTTTTAGTTAGTCAATAGTGAATATATAATGAGATAATAAATATGTTTTTTACTTGATATGTAGATGATAGGAAAACCAACTACAATATTCGAATTTTCCCATCATGAATATTGTCAAAACTTGGCTTCGCAATAAAATGGAGGATGAATTTTTAAAGTGGTCTTTGATTGTGTATATTGAAAGGGAAATTGTAGCAAAATTTATTACATAATCAATCATAGATAAATTTTGGGATTCCAAACAAGGTCCAGTTCTATTTTAATAGGTGATTATTGAGTTGAAATGTATTAAGAACAATTCTTTTGTGTTTTTTATTTTATTTATATTTTGTCAATATTGAAATAGATTTTCATATATTAATTTATTTTTGAATCTTAGTATATTTTTGGTTCTTGAAAGATGGAAACTTTTTGTTTCATGCTTTCTAACCCCAAAGATGAAATCATGGTTCCATCCATCCTTGATCCTTTTGGTTGTGTCTTATGCCATGCCCATATAAGAAGTTTTATTGAAATGGATGCCTATGGTCAGTTTATCTTTGGATGTTAGATTGGAAAGGATAACTTCATTGTGAACCTTTTTTATATTGTAATTCACTCAGCCTTGGTTTGACATGAGAATACACCACTTTAAACTGGAGTTTTATATGATTTTAAGATCCTTAATCTCTGTGTATATGATTTCCAGTTTTTGTTTTTAAATTTCTCTCTCTCTCTCTCTCTCTCTCCCTTGTTTTTGTTGATTTGGTTTGATAGAAACTATTAAATACTCTATTACTTCTGTTAAAAATAAAACCACTAGCACAAATACTTACACTGATGTTTTAGGTTGCTACAGCATGTGCACTTGCAGCACACAAATTGCGTCGCCCTGTCAGGATATATCTTGATCGCAAGACTGACATGATAATGGCAGGAGGAAGGCATCCCATGAAAATAACTTACAGCGTAGGATTCAAGTCTAATGGGAAGATTACAGCATTACAACTTGACATATTAATTAATGCTGGGTTGTCTCCAGATATAAGTCCAATTATGCCACATAACATACTAGGTCCACTTAAAAAGTATGACTGGGGTGCTTTATCCTTTGATATAAAGGTATGCAAAACAAATCATTCCAGTAAATCTGCAATGCGGGCACCTGGGGAAGTACAGGGATCATTTATTGCTGAAGCTGTTATTGAACACGTAGCATCTACCCTTTCAATGGATGTTGATTCTGTCAGAAGCATAAATCTCCACACATACAACAGCCTTAACTTATTCTATGAGAGTAATGCAGATGAACCTCTCGAGTATACTTTACCTTCTATATGGGATAAGTTGGCCATGTCATCAAGCTTACACCAGAGAACTGAAATGGTGAAAGAGTTTAATAGGGACAATAAATGGAGGAAAAGGGGCATTTCTCGTGTACCTATTGTGCATGAATTTTTTGTAAGACCCACACCAGGAAAAGTAAGCATTTTAAGTGATGGGTCTATTGTTGTTGAAGTCGGTGGGATTGAGCTCGGCCAGGGGCTTTGGACAAAGGTAAAACAGATGGCTGCATTTGGTCTCAGTTCAATCCAATGTGATGGAGTTGGAGATCTGTCGGATAAAGTACGGGTCATTCGGTCTGATAGCTTGAGTTTAATTCAAGGGGGTTTTACTGCTGGGAGCACAACATCTGAGTCAAGCTGTGAAGCAGTGAGGCTTTGCTGCAATATTTTGGTTGAAAGACTCAGGCCTCTCAGGGAAAGGTTGCAGGATCAAATGGGTTCCATTAAATGGGAGATGCTTATTGATCAGGTAGCTATGTGCTCTTTGGACAATTTTTTTTTTTTTTTTTTTTCCTTCCCCTTTTGAACATGGGATGTGATAATCAAGACCTTATTTCCAAGCCTTTGTTAATCAAGAACTTATCCTAATTCAACCCTTTGACCTGAAAGTAGGACCATAAACACAATTATCAAAAATCTTTGTTTGTCAAGGTAATGAAAAATGTACCAACAATCTAGATATGGGAAATAAATTGATGTAAGGTGGCCTTTGATTGGGATATTAAACTTTCCATGACAAGAGTATTTGGCTTTGAGCCTTTAGATTTTAAGGTTTGTTTATTAGAAGGCAATTTTAAAATTTATGGAGGGTTGCAAGAAAACTAAGAACCAAGCCGCTGTCCAGTGTGAACTGTACTCATGAACAGTAACTTTTTGAAGCTAATTTACAGTGGGCTGTCACATGGTTTATAAAATAGGAATTTTAGGACTAACTGAGGGTTGAAAAGGGTTTTCTAGGGGTCTGGTTGTGGCTCTAAGTTGAAGATGAAGAAGAAAGAAATAAATTGGAAGCTTTGAAATATCAACCTAGCCTTTTGTAGTATCACCATTAAATGAGAGCATAATATGCTGAACAACTGATTATCAAAGTGCTTTAATTGTTTGCTACAAGACCAGGGGACTTGCTTATACAGAAGCAAAATCCTAAAAGAATTCGGAAAAGCTAAATACTCCTTAGGGTTAGTCAATTTATCCTAACACACATGTTTAATATCTGTACTATAATGTTAGTATATTATTACAAATTTACCCCTTAACATATAAATATTAAATACTACTCTCTTTTTTAATGAGAAAAAAAGAAGAAAAAAAGAGAGTTGTAATTACATATAAATACTACTCGTAACGCTTCCCCTCAAGCTGGGACATATATATCATAGAATCTCAAGCTTTAACATATTTCTGAGATTCTGAGCTGCAATGAATGATCTTGATTTAAATGACATTAATTATTTATTTGAAATGTAACTCAACAAATAAACAACCTTCACTGGTTTTGGATTGTGTCAAGGCATATATAAAACTCCCACAAATGAAAGGTGTAGTTTTGTGAAGTAGTTGCTTGTTGTATGAAAAATTGCCCTAGGAGGCAGGATATTTACTAGCATTTTTTATTTAGGATGGAAAGGGTAGAAATAGAAAGAAGGGAAAAGAAGAGAAGGCAGGGAAAATTCTAAGCTTCACCACTTAGAATTTGCCTAAAAACCCTAGGCTTCACCACCTAAGGGTGCTTGAAATCACCACCATACTAGAGAGAAATATCTCTAATTAGAAAACTTTTATTCAAATTGCAATGCTAAAACCATTCTTAGAGCCTCTTTTAATAGGCTTCAAGGATTACATTAAGGCACAATTACATCCTAAAGGACATCTCAATCCTAATAAAAAAAATCTAGTATCTCAAAAAAAAAAAAAAAAAAAATCTAAACTTATAAATTCTGAAATAATTTTGGTTGTGCTCCTAGCATGAATTTTCCTTTCGGAATTTCTTGATTTGATACATTGCATCTTTTCCACTGACTCAGATTTATGAAATTGTAGGCCTACATGCTCTCTGTGAACTTATCAGCAAGTTCTTTCTTTGTCCCTGACCTTACTTCCATGCAATATCGAACCTATGGTGCCGCAGTGAGTGAGGCAAGTTTACCTCTAATACCTTATTGCTTCCACATTTGCTTATTTTGGAACTAAAGAAGTGCTTCTTTAAATAAAGTTGCATGAGGGCACACTTCCAGGGTATTGCATTACAAGTCACACTCAGTGAAAATACAAATATCGGCTAAAATTCAATAACAAAAGTTTGGTGTCACAGGTGGAGGTGAATATTTTGACAGGAGAAACCACAATTTTGCAAACTGATATTATCTATGATTGTGGACAAAGTCTCAACCCTGCTGTGGATTTAGGACAGGTTTGCCTAATTTTAATCCTATGAGCTATATATATTGTGTGTGTGTGCGCACGCGTTGAGTTCAAGTTACACTTAGTGTATATTGTCAAAAAAAAAAAGTTATACCTAGTGTAACTTTAGATAATGTTGCACAATTCAATATTTTTTATTGGATGCAAATTTTGACAAATCCAACGGTTGGATTACATTTTCTTCTTATATACATACAAAATTTCAACATGATTAGAGATCAATAACTATCTCATCTATCAAATATTTTAATTTCAAGTTTTTGTATTATAAAATTGTGCATAAAATGGATCGAATATTAAATAGCATTTGATTGGCACAAAATTTGGCATGTGTTATAAGAATATAGAGAACATGTAATCCAATAGTGGGATTTTCAAATATTAACTTAATAAAAAGTTATTACATGGTAATGTTACTTAGAGTTATACCAAATGTAACATAATCTTGAATGTATACAAACAATCACACACACTTCACTAAGCAAATGAAGGCATCTCTTATTTCATTTTGTCATGAGCTAAGGAAGTGCTAACCATATCTGCGTTAAACCCCAAAAGGATTTGGTGTACTAACATTCCAATCCCTACTGTGGGGTTAGATTAGATCTAGGGTCAAATCCCCTTAACTTTCATTTATGGTATAAAAAAAAAGATGTTACCAAAAACAATCAAAATCAATGAGGATTTGTCAAATGAAGAGCAACCAATTCAAATTCTGGATAGAAAAGAGCATGGTTTACCTACCAAGAATATCCTCATGGTTAAAGTATTCTGGAGGAATCATGCCATTAAGGAAGCCAATTGGGAGATTGAGGCTAAGACGAAGGAAATATTTCCACATTTTTTCAAGGTACATCGAATTCAGGGACTGAATTCTTATAGGGGAAGCAGGAATAAGTATTTTTTCCCACCAAGCCTAAGACTACATAAGATCTAGGAGTTCAAACAATTAAAACAGGACATTAGGTTTTAAATGAGGGAGATTAAAATCGCTCAGATTGTGTGGATTTGGATTATGAAAGTCTTGGACGGGTACTAAGTCCCACATTAGGCATGTACCAAGTTGATTTGGGCTATAAAAGTGATTAGAGAGATTCTAGTTGTGACTAGTCCTTATTGCAATACCTCAAATTGTTTGACTTATCAAAAAGAAAAACTAATACCTCAATTTGTTTGGTTTTGCGTGTGAACTTAGATTGTGAAGGTGTTGTGTGGGCTTGTGTTGAGTCCCATCTTACATCGGGCGTGAAATAGGTCAATCAGAGTTATATAAATAATTATGAGGAACCCAAATTTTTATATTCCTTTTGGGGTATAATACAAATGTGGTTAGCACTTTTCTCCGGTAGTGACATATTGTAGCATAACCAACCTAGTAACGCCCTATGTACTGGGGAAACTGCAACGCAACACGTGCCTTGATGAGGACATAATGATTTAATTGTGGGAAAATGTAATATCTTGGATTGTTTGGATTTATGTGTGGATTTAGATTGTGAAAGTGACGTGTGGCATGTGTTGAGTACTATATCAGGCATGTGCTAAATCGTTCTAGGTTATATTATGATTATGAGCAATCTCAATTGTGACTATTTCTTTTAGGGTAAAACGTAGATGTGCCTAGCTCTTTCCTCGGGTTATGACACATTTAGTCCGTATAGTTTCTTTAGGTGCCATACTTCCCTAGCAAATGAAGGTCCTTATTTCTTTTAGTCTACATTGCACACGTTGCTCTGGAAAATCTCAGTTTCCCAGCCAAGGATTCTTTTCTGCCTTCTGGAAGGGGTGGGGGAGGGTGCTGTGCTGACTATGGTCCTGTGTGGAGTCATTTTTATCTCAAACAATTGTAGCTGTTTCACTGGCTAATGTAATCTACATGGACTTTGGCAAGAATGGAATTCCAGAAGTTTTGAGGGATGTGAACAGAATATCCTAGAAATTAAAGCCTTCTTTCTCCATACTTTGTTGAATTGGAGTGCTGCTTTTCTCTCTTACAATTGCTTGATCACTGTATTTTGAATTGATTGTATTTCTCTCTTAGTACACCACTGGTGTACTAGGTTTGCTTTTTTCTAATAAAATTTTTCGTTACTTATCAACAAAAAAAATTAAAAAAATAAAAAACTAAACTTAGTAGTGCTGCTATTTCGTTGGCCAAAACCCAACCAAACACTACTCATATAGATGTGAAGCCTTCTTTTTACTTCGTGTGAATTTCACCTCATACAGCTCACACAAAGACTCCTCAATCCATTCTGAACCTTTTCTTCCACCTTTCCTCTCCAATCCACAATCAAACTTGAGCTGCTTCTTTGCTTCGTATGTATTGGCTTGATTTTGTCCAGAAGAAATTCACCTTGCAGAACCCAACGCTTTTGTTGCATACAAGTATTTATGTTAGAATGTTGATACATTACTAACTGGATGCTCAAAATATCTCCTGCACTTATAAATTATTGTAAAGTTGTGATTTACAACTATTTTGTGTTGGCTTTAATTTCATACCAAATTTGATTGTAATTATGTTCAATCTTTTGTACCCTGTATTTTATTTGGGATTTTATTGTAAGGGTTGTGTGTGAGAGAGAGTGTGAAGACTCAAGGCAATTGAAGACCAGAGAAGTTTTCACAGGTAACTCGCGAGAAGCCTTCCCGCGAAGTGAAGCATGTGCTCAGCACATGACTGGAATGCGAAGAGTCATGACAGATGGTGACAGCTGGTTTTCGCAAGTGTCTCGTTGATAAGGCCTTCCCGCAAGATACCCGCGAAACATTCTGTTTTTCCAATTTATCATATCTGATACACCATGTCTCTACCCACATTATATATACCTACATTACTCACATATGTTGAGGAGTGCTTTTCAGAGAGAAAACCCTAGCCACAACTTTTAAGAGTTAGAGATTGTTATATCCACAATCCTCTACACAATCCATTGTGGTTTTCCTCAACTCCTACCTCTCCATTTCCAAATCCTTGAGAGGTTGATAGTCCAAACACTTATCACACCCATCCTGAGTGTAAAGTGAGGTTTTGGTGCTGCTGGGAAGCATTGGAAGAAGCCATTTGTTTGGTGGATGCAATCGGGCTGAATTGCGTGATCCAGAAAGCTAGAGAAGACAAGGCTTGGCGAAGTCAGTTGGTAGCAAGGGCTCGAGTACATGGGGTAGACTAGGCTTGGAGGGTTTTTTGTTATTCGTGTACTCCAACTTATTCTCTAGTTGATCGATTTACCGCTTGGAGGGACTGAATTGCATGATCCGGAGAGCGAGAGAAGACAAGGCTTGGCGAAGTCAATTGGTAGCAGGAGCTTGGAGGGCTCGAGTACATGGGGTAGACTAGGCTTGGAGGGTCTTTTGTTATTCATGTACTCCAACTTATTCTCTAGTTGATCGATTTACCGTTTGGAGGGCGGCGGAGAGGTTTTTTACCGAGTTCTTAGGTTTCCTCTTCAATAACACATCGGCGTGTTATCTTGTGTTTGCATTCTTCTTCCCTACTCTTTTAGATTTCATTTTACTGCTGTGATTTGATGAATATGGCTTAGAGTAGTTATATTGTTTATCCGCTCGCATTTACTCTATTCCGCACGTAGTTTAAGTTAAAGTAAAATCAACAGAGCCGTAATTTTAATTTGGGGGTCTAAACAGCTCTTGTGTTTTCACACATTTTTGAGCTTTCAATTATAATATCTGAAGTTGCTTCTTGCAGATTGAAGGAGCTTTTGTCCAAGGAGTTGGGTTTTTCATGCTTGAGGAATACCTGACAAATTCAGATGGATTGGTGGTTGCGGAAGGTACATGGACATACAAGATTCCTACACTTGACACCATACCCAAACAATTCAATGTTGAAATACAAAAAAGTGGACATCATCAAAAACGTGTTCTTTCTTCAAAAGGTATGTCCCTTCGAATTTTTGTTTTAAATGCAAATGGCTTTTACTGGAAAACCTTCCAGATGTCTCTAAGTAGTTGAAATTGAAACTAATTGATGAAGCAGATCATTGATGATCTTGATCTGTTGAAACTATGAGAACTTTATGATTTATTGTAAAAATATTGAAAGAAGAATAAACTGAAAGCCAAACAAGAAGACCTATTAACTTAACTAGATTCACCTACTTCTTTGATAGGACCTCTTTGCTTATAACTAAGGCCATTGCAATGAGTATGAAATTGCAAAACCACCCTTATTTTAATGAACTTAAAATAGTGAAATGTAAAATAAAAGGGAAAAGGATCCTCTCCATTTGAAATGGATTTGATTCATGATTCAAAGTAAATATCATAAATCTGAGGATGTACAGACTGCCAAGTCATTGAAATTTGTGGTGGTATGTACACTGTTAGATTCAGAAAATGAAATCTTAACTGTGAACTGTGAAGTGGAGGGGATCTTGTTACAGAATATTGAAATCATACTAATCCTTTTCCAAAAACATCTTATACATTGTGTTGCTCATGGCTTTAGCCATAGACTGACGTAATGTCTACTTCCCTTTAAATTATGCAGTGTGCTATCCTGGCAGACACTGCAAAGGATCTAATTTGAGTTAGTTATCAAAACACTCCTAAAATTAATATAGTTTGTAGGCGCAAATTGTCATCAGGTAGAGTGATGTTTGTAGTTTGATCAATTAGTAGTGTATTAAATCAAAAGCTGTTTTGTGCAGCTTCTGGGGAGCCACCTTTAATTTTAGCAGCTTCAGTTCACTGTGCTACTAGAGCAGCTATTAAAGAAGCCAGAAAACAGCTTCTCTATTGGAGTGGCAAAGATGAGTGTAGTTCAACATTCCAGTTGGAGGTTCCTGCTACGATGCCTGTTGTGAAGGAGCACTGTGGACTGGAAAGTGTGGAGAGGTACTTGGAATGGAGAATGGGCAGAAAGTGAAGGAGCTCTATGTGCTGGAAGATGGATGGAATTCATCATTGCTGAAAATAAGCTCACTTTCATCATTTGGTTGTAGCTTTTTTCTTTTGTACATTTATTTAAAATAGAAAAATAAAAGAGAGAGTTTGGTAATAAATCCTTGACCTTTTAGAGACGAAATTTGGTCCTTATAGAGACGAAAATTTAGGTCCTTATAGAGACGAAAATTTGGGCAAATAGATAATAATCTCCATGTTATTACCTGGGGTAGCTAATTTTTGTATTATGGTTAACCTTAATGAAAGGAGAGTTTGGTAATAAATCCTTGACCTTTTGTTTCTTTTACCATCTTAGATGTTTTATGCATTCTCTATAATCCATATTCTTCACATATTGGTGTATCCTTAAAGCTTATGTGAAAGTTGTAAATTTTTCAATGCAATAATTATATAAGAATTATACTCTGCCTGATGTGATTGATTTTGGAAGTGGAGGAAGTGAATAGTGAAATCTTGGGTATTTTGGACATATTTATGTGAAAGAAACTGTAATTGCATTTTTGGATGATTTTGTACATGCTAAAAGAATGCCATGACTTGCTTGTGACTGAGTCATTCAGTCATACTTCAAGCTTGATTTTCATGTTGTCATGAGATGCCCAAATTCATTATAAACTTTTCTAGTCCATTTGTATGCCACCACATGAACATCGAAACCTGAGAATTGAAATTCCAAGATTACAGGCCTTATGGCTGATTAAGTTGACAAGCTCCGACCATTTGCCTGTTCGGCGGGGATGGTACCTCTCCAAGCCTTAGAGCAAGGGGGGTGGGGGAACGGGTTCGAGTACTACTGTAGTAATGTAGGATTTCTAACTATTATAAATAATAGTTGACAGGCTCTGGTTTGACGAGAAAATAAATCAATTGAAGTTCCCATCTAAAAAAATTAATTGAAGGGAGTGTTTAGTAGTGGCAACTGTTTTCATTGAATCCATAGATACAACTGTTTTTATAATGTCCGTTTGAGTAATTAGTAATGATCTACTTATGATCCTTATAGGACCCAAAAATAATAATAGACTCAATACCTATAATAAAAATATTGTAATAGATTTTTTTTTCCTATGATAATTCAATAATTATAGGAAAAAGTTAGCGGATGCCTTAAGTTAAGGGCATTGGTTTAAAATATATTTTTAGAAATCTTTTATGAGAAAAGAAAAAAAAAACATTTAGTAATTTTTTTTTACGGTTTTTTATATTTCTCATAAAAGTAATATCAAAATTTTTCTAAAATGATTTATTAATAATTGCTCTAAGGATACCCGTTAACATAACTCTAGATTTATAAACAACCAAGATCCCTAGGTTTATAAAGAACCAAGATTACACTGTACATGTTTTCAGCTCCACAAAGGTGCCAATTTGGCACTAAACTAATGGGTATCCCATGTGGTAATTGGTTGAATAAGATGGGTAAATCCTACCATTCCAACTCTTCAACGAGCGAAATCTCAACACAAGAAGAAACAAGATCTCTAGCGAAAGCTCAACACAACAAGGTGAAACAATTTTGTTTGCCAAAACTGGGGAAAAGAGAGCTTTCCAAACATGAATGATTACTTAATATAAGATATAACACGATTTACGTCTCTCCTTCTTCTTTTTTTCATTTTTTTGAGGGACACGATTTATGGCTCTTTTTATAACTTGATATCGATGTAAAATCTAACTTTGGATGGTACATGTGCATCCCCTCCATTTCTCTCTCCAAAACAAAGTAAAGGAAATTTAAATAAAAAAATAAAAGGACCGACATAAAATGATTTATGGAAAAAAAAAAAAGTAGTGATTAAGGTCAATTCTAAATTTTATTTATATCACAAAACAAAGATATAAATCATTATTTTAAGAATTTTGACAATTATGTCATAAAAAGTTAATTTCATTCGTATAAGAATTTTGATCACACACAAAATTAGGGTGGCTATTTAAAATATAAATATCTATTTTACTATAATAGTTTTTTAATACCTATTTGCTAGAGGCAAAATATCCACTTACTAAAAATTTCTAAAAATGATAACAAATATCATCATCTTCCAACAATAAGCAACTGAGTTTTGCTAAGAAAAAAAAAAAAAAAAAAAAAAAACAGATAACAAAAGGCATTTGTCATCAAATTTTTCCATTAGGTAAATTATAAGTTTCAAAAATTTAAACCTAGAAAATCAATGTTCTTTAAATAACAAATAAAATACCTTATATCATCATTCTAACTTTTCAAGAATTACTATCACCTAAAACTCAAAATACATAACGAAAATTTTCGGGATGTTAAAATTTAGTCGGAGTATTTTTGACATTACACAATAAAATATTTTAAAAATCATAAGTTTTCATTAGAGTTTAACTGAGAGAATTACAATATAACATATTTGCTATTTTCCAATATATTAAGGAAAAATTGCTTAATTTTAAAGTTTAAAGAGGAATTGTAAACTACCCCAAATATAAAAGATGAAAAATGTTTTTATCCTAAGTTTTTGTTTTTGTTTTTGTGTGTAAAACTATGTGTTTTTACATAAAATGGTGCATAAAGAAAAAAAAATACAAAAAGTCAACCCAAAAAAACTGTATGTGAAACAGTGAATTTTGACTCAATAAAGTTGACTAAACCAACAAAAAATTTCTAAAAACACAGCAAAATGGTACAACATTTTCATAATACCTTTATAATTTTATTATATTTTATTTTGACTTGTAAATAATTGACACCTCAACAGTTTTGAAAATATTGTGACGACAACAAGATGTCTTAACATTCTCACAAAAGAAATGTTATGTTCACGATTTTTTCACAACAAATCACAAGTAGTAGGTTGTTACAAGTTGTTGTGAATATAACACTTCTTTGTTATGAAAGTGTTTTACACACATAGTTTTAGCACTTCTTGAGTGAGAAAATTAAGATAAAATTTATATTTGAAGAAATATGAAATTATATATAAAAAATGTATGTCATACAAAATTAATCTCATTCGTATAAAAATTTTGATCACACACAAAGTTATGGTAGCTATTTAATATATGAATATTTATTTTACTATAACAGTTTCTTAGTAGTTATTTGCTAAAGGCAATATCCACTCACTAAAAACTTATAAAAATGATAACGAATATCATCATCTTTCAACAGTAAGCAATTGATTTTTACTAAGGCATTGTTACAATATTTAAATTTTCATAATAAAGGACGTCATATGCTACAATTGAAGAACTTCATCAAATACCTTCAACCATACACAATGAAAATTTTGTCATTCATACTTTCTTCTTTATCATTCTACATGAGTCTAGGTGCAATCTTTAGCTTAATTAGTTTTTAATGAACACCCGTTTTAGGCAAGAAAAAAAAAGATAACAAAATGCATGTATTATCGAATTTTCCATTAGATAAATTATAAGTTTTGAAGATTTAAACCTAAAAAATCAATGTTCTCTAGGTAACAAATAAAACACCTTATACAACCATTCCAACTTTCTAAGCATTACTACCATCTAGAACGCAAAATACGTGAAGAAAATTTTTGAGATGTTAAAATTTAGTGAGAGTATTTTAGACATTACACAAATGAAATATTTTAAGAATCATAAACTTTCATTTGGGTTTAATTGAGAGAATAACAATATGACATATTTGCTCTTTTTCAAAATATTAAGGGGGAAATTGCTTGATTTTTTAAAGTTTAAGAAGGAATTTTGAACTACCCCAAACATAAAAGATGAAAAGTTTTTTAATCCTAAGTTTTTGTTTTTGTTTGTGTGTGTGTGTGTAAAACTATGTGTTTTTACTTAAAATGGTGCATAAAAAAAAAAAAACCAAACAAACAAACAAAAACAAAAATTTAACCCAAGAAAACTGTACGTAAAACAGTGAATTTTGGCTCAATAAAAATTGACAAATAAAAAAAATTTCTAGAAACATAAAAAATGACACAACATTTTCATAATACCTTTATAACTTTGTTATATTTTACTTTGACTTGTAAATAATTGACACCTCAGCAGTTGTGAAAATATTGTGAGGACAACAAAATGTCTTAACATTTTCACAAAAAAAATGTTATGTTCACAACATTTTCATTACAAATCATAGATAGTAGGTTGTTATGGGTTGTTATTGGTGGGAAAAAAGTAATTTCATTGGTAAGTTTAAATTAAAATAATAATTTACCACCTAAGATTTGTTATGAAAATATTGCAAAAAATGTTGTGGATGTAGCATTTTTTTTTATTCACAATACCTCTATTTTTAGTTGTGGTTGGTTCCAGTATGATATTTTATTATTTTATTTTGACATATAAAGAACTAACACCACAAAAATTGTGAAAATATTGTGTCAATTTGTTGTGTTAATATTTTATTTTTATTATTATATAAGCAAGTTACCACACAAAAAACATTATAAAAAATAAAAAATAAAAAAGAAGAAGAAGAAGAAGAAGGCGGCGTAAGTAATAGTATCCAATTGAAAAAACCAAATGTACTGTAGCTATACTCATTGGCTCTTTTTATATATAGACTAGTTAGGGCAACACGTGGAAGACACGTGCTTACCATGGAAAAAGAGTAATGATTAAGGTCAATTATAGATTTTATTTGTATCACAAAACAAATATATAAATCATTTGATTTTTAAAATAAATAGAGATTTACATTAATCAAAAGAGACATTAATTTTAAGAATTTTGATAATTATGTCATAAAAAATTAATCTTATTCATATAAGAATTTTTTATCAACCACAAAGTTAGGGTAGCTATTTAATATATCAATATCTATTTTACTATAATAGTTTTTTAGTACCTATTTGCTAAAGGCAACATATTCACTCACTAAAAATTTCTAAGAATGATAACGAATATCATCATCTTCCAACAATAAACAACTGAGATTTGCTAAGAAAATAAAATATATATATTAAAATAAAAAAGATAACAAAAGACATGTGTCATCGAATTTTCCATTAGATAAATTATAAGTTTCGAAAATTTAAACTTAGAAAATCAATGTTCTTTAGATAACAGATAAAACACCTTATGTCATCATTCCAACTTTCCAAGCATTACTACCATCTAAAACTCAAAATACGCGACAAACATTTTTTGAATGTTAAAATTTAGTGGGAGTATTTTAGACATTACACAATAAAATATTTTAAGAATCATAAGCTTTCATCAGGGCTTAACTGAGAGAATAACAATATGACATATTTGCTATTTTCCAAAATATTATAGGAAAAATTGCTTGATTTTAATGTTTAAGGATGAATTGTAAACTACCCCAAACATTAAGGATGAAAAGTGTTTTTATCCTAAATTTTTGTTTTTGTTTTCGTGTGTAAAACTGTGTTTTTACTTAAAATGGTGTGCAAAGAAAAAATACAAAAAGTCAATCCAAGAAAATTGTATGTGAAACAGTGAATTTTTGCTTAACAAAGCTGACTAAACCAACAAAAAATTTCTAAAAACACAACAAAATGACACAACATTTTCATAATACCTTTATAATTTTGTTATATTTTATTTTGACTTATAAAGAATTGACAGCTCAACAGTTTAGAAAATATTGTGACGATAACAAGATGTATTAACATTTTCACAAAAAATGCTATGTGTAGACACTCGATTTTGCATCCATAATTTAATCTTGGAAGATTACTAGGATGACCATTCATATACCCGAAAAAATCATAGTTGCATTACATGCATTAATTTATTCATTGCATATCATAAAATGATCTTGAGATTCTAACGGTTGTGACGGTATGACCGATTCCCAAATCGGACCGTCGGATTGAAAGATATCACAAGATTAAGTTTTCATGGTCTGCATGCATTGTATGGGACGAAGCCAATCACGTGTGATTAATTGAAATTAATTTTGATTGGTTAATGATTAAAATTAATTAAATAAATTTTTGTGATTGGTTAAGTATTTTTCTTAAAGTTAGATTTGTTTCATGAGATTAAAACAAATAAACTGATAATATTTAAAGACTATAGATAATTAGGCTTTTGGGATAATTATATTCACAATAATTCTTTTAGAAATCCTAATTATCACTTTGGAATGAGGTTTATTGATTCACGTTCCAAGGCACTTTTGGCATAGTAGAACTCAAAATTCGGACTAGGCTATTTCTGAAAAAGTTGTAGAGAATCGAATTTTCCTTCAGCTACAAAAATTTCAGCTTAATCAGAAATTTGAGTAAAAAGATATGATTAAAATACTGAAGCTTATTCTGATATGAAAAATCAGCTTACTCTTATCCAAATCTCCTTTTTTTTAGGATTTTCCCCATACGTTTTTTGCTTATTTTTTAAGCTAATTGGACTTAATTTTTAAGCAAACCTAGCTTATTTTCTAAGCAACTAACACCTCTATAAATAGGGGAGGTCTCCCAACATTCAGGGGCCTTCTTTCTGACCTCTTTTTCTGACCCCTTCAGCTCCCCTTACGTTAAAAACATTCTAGAAGCTTTGGCTTTAAGAACTTCTTTTTTGTAAGTAAAGTATTTTAGACCTCAAAGAAGTGAAAATTTCTTTGATTTCTAAAATATTCTTCTATTGAAGGGTACTCTCATGCAAGAGGTATTTTCATTCTTATGTCTATTTTTCTTTTCCATTAGTTAACATGTTGTGATTGTTCATTGCATGAGTTTTGTTAATATATGTTTGATTTAATCATGATCTTGTTCATAGTCCATATTTGTCATGTTTATATGCTTAGTTGGAATTTGTTTTGATATGTTCTTTAGTTGATTAACATGTTTTAATTCTTCTTTGATTTCAAAATCTGCAATTAATCACCAAAACATTTTTTAAAGTAAAAACAGATCTGTATTTTCACTAATTACATATTTGAAATTTTTTTCAAGTTAAAAAAAAAAAAAAAGATCTATATTTTCACTAAATACAGATCTGAAAATACAGATCTGAAAATTTTTTTAGTCAAAAAAACATATCTATATTTTTATTAAATACAAATCTGAAAATTTTTCTGAAATAGTTTTCTTCTTAAATAAAAAACTACAGATTTTGAATTTTAAAGAATAAATTAATAGTTAGGTTAAAGTTTTTTTTTTTTTTTGTGTCATTCCATGAATATGTGATGCATGCATAATAGATTTGAATAATGAATATGAATCCTCTTTTAAAAATCTCATTTTTTTACACTTTACAAAAACATATCTGATTTTTTCTTAACAAAATCCATTTTTTATACTTTACAAAAACAGATCTAATTTTTTCTTAACACTTTACAAAACAGATCTGATTTTTTACAAACCAAATCATATTTTTCTATCACTTTCCAAAATAGATTTGATTTTTTACAAACCAAATTATATTTTTTTTTATCCCTTACCAAAACAGATCTGATTTTTATTAACCAAATCATATTTTATTATCCTTTACCAAAACAAATCTGATTCTTTTTAACAAAGTCTCATTTTTTTAACCTTTCAAAAACAAATCTGATTTTTTACAAATCAAATCTCATTTTTAAAAAAACTTTACAAAAACAGATCTGATTTTTACAAATCAAATCTTTTTTTTTTTCTTTTACAAAAACAGATATGATTTTCACAAATCAAGTCTCATTTTTTTTAATTTTCAAGATAGATCTGATTTTTCTTTGAAAAGAGGACATATCTCTAAGACAAATTCATTTAACTTAACTTTGTCAATTGTTTGTCATGTGTATTATAACATATCATTCAACATCATACAAAAAGGTATATAATGGTCATTAGAGTCTAGAAGACCAGACTTTGTCTGGGCGGGATGGGTGTCATAACACCTTCTCATTTCGTAACCTAGCCCCTGAACTTAGGATTTTGGATAGGTAGACTAGTGTTTTGTCTTTAGTTTTAGGATTTTGGATAGGTAGACTAGTGTTTTGTCTTTAGTTTTGGTAGATTGTAACTAGGATCAAAGCTTTGTAACTTTTGCATAGATTGTAATTAGGACCAAAGCCTTGTAAGGTTATTCTACCAATTTGTACATTTTTCTCAATTAATGACATTTGAGGTATTTTAGATATGTAATTGTATTTATTTTTTCTTATTTTTTTGTATAAAAAAATAAGTGGCGACTCCACACCACTTACCCAAATAAGAGAGGTGTCTTAAAGTACCCGAATCTCTTTTTTTAGAGTACCTAAGTTCCCGGTCTCTCACACTATGTCCATGACATTTTTACAACAAATCATAAGCAGTAGGTTGTTACTGGTTGTTATTGGTGGGCAAAAAAGTAATTTCAGTGGTAAGTTTAAATTAGAACCAATAACAATTTACCACAAATGATTTGTTATGAAAGTGTTGTGAGAAATGCTGTGAATATAGTACTTCTTTTTTTCACAATATCTTTATTTTTAGTTATGTTTAGTTCTAATATGATATTTTATTTTGACCTATAAGAAATTAACACCTCAACAATTGTGAAAATATTGTGACAATTTTTTGTATTAATAAATTATTATTATTATTATTATTATTATTATTATTATTATTATTATTATTAGAAAAATAAAATAAAAAAGTTGACCTGGTGATATTACCCAAAGAAACAACAACAACAACAACAACAACAAAAAAAAAGAAAAAAAAAAGGACAATGAGGTAATGAACAGTTCATATTAAACAAACCAAAAGGTACCGTAACTTTTACACATTCTGGCTTTTTATATATAGATATATATAGAAATATCAATTAATATTCTTAAATGTCTTTGAAAAAAAAAAAAAACTGGTAATGAATCGGAAAAGAAACTTCATTCTAGAAAAGTGGACCAAAATAGACCGAATGGGCCAAGTAGACTGAAATGGACCAAAATGGGCCGAATAGATTATAATAGACAAAAATAAACCGAATGGACCAAAGGTGACCGAAATAGAAGCAAGTATATATAGATATATATAGAAAACCAATCTAGGAGAAACAAAACTATTTAAAAAAAAAATTAGGTGCACATGGTGTTGTAATTAGAAAAATAAAATAAAAAAGTTGACCCAGCGATATTACCGAAAAAATAAATAAAAAATAAAGACAATGAAATGATGAACAGTACATATTAAACAAACCAAAAGATACTGTAACTTTTACACATTCTCGCTTTTTATATGTAGATATATATAGAAAACCAACCTAGGAGAATCAAAACTATTAAAAAAAAAAAAAATTTAGGTGCACATGGTGTTGTACCCATCGTAGGTAACCACATTTTAAAAAATAAAATAAAAAAGACGCTAGATTTTCCCTTCCCGTTGGGCCTTAATCAGGGTGCGTACACCCAAATTGGTCAGGAATTCTCTAGAAAAAGGAAGGGATGAATTTCCTACTATGCCTAAGTTTTAGTTAGTTCAATTGGTAAAAATTTTGTTGCAGAATAAGAAATTTAGGGTTTTTAACCCCTTTCTACACCATAAATCGATTGGTATCTTAGCATAACGATAAATGGCAATCATCATGATATAAGAAAAAAAAATGTTGCTTATGCTATAAATTTGAGCATGAATTAACTCCTTCATACTCATTGTTTCATACACTCAAATCTCAATTCCCTATTTTACTCTTTTCCTTATCCTATTCTCCCTATATGCAACCAATTCACACTATAAACCGATTGGTGTTTAGAGTTCTAACCAGGGGCAGAACTACATTGCCCCTTGGGGGGGCCATGGCCCCTCCAAAAATTTAAAAATCTCTTCCTAGTATATATATTAGTGAAAATTTTTAAAGGATTCATTAAAAAATGGGCAAATTACGACTTACCTATATGTGATTTGACTGAAATTTAAGTTGCCTACCTATGATTTGAAATTTGACACTTTATCCACCTGAGATTAGCTTAATTAGAGTTTTGTAACCCACTTCTAATAAAAACATGGTTAAATATGTAATTTTGCTTCATTTTTATGTCTCTCTCTTCCAAAAACTTAAAAAACATAAAAATACATGATCAAATAAGATAAAAAAAAAACAATCTAACGGAACACTTGCATCATAGGATTTCAAACCACATGTAGGCAAATTAAATTTCGGTCAAACTTTAGCTAGGTAAAGTGTCAAATTTCAAACCACAAGTAGGCAACTTAAATTTCAGTCAAACCACAGGTGAGTAAGTTGTAATTTGCCCTTAAAAAAATCAGGATTTGGCCCCCCAAAAATATTCAAGTTCTCAAACAAATGCACTAAATAAAAAAATAAAAGAATTGACTAACAGACCCAATAATTATAGAGATAATGTATTATTTTCTCAATTTCATTTTTATAATTTCATTTGTTTCTCAAAAATACTTTTAAGGCTTTGGATCATTCACAATTTTAAAGACTTCGTTGGTTTCATTAGAGGTTTTTTTATTCATTTTGACAGACAACTTAGTAATTTATATTACAAATGAAAATTGTAACAATTCACTATGAAAATGATAATGGTTGAAGTTTATTTTATGAAATATCTTAATCAAGTTTTATTCTATAAATTTTAAAAATACTAAGTTTCTTTTTATGCGTGTGTGGTACATATCTAATATCAAAGTAGACAACATTATGATCACTATATGATGATAACTTATATACTATAAATTGGCCCACCCAAAGTAAAATTCTTGGTTCCGCCCCTGATTCTAACCCTGCCTGCACCATAAACGGATTAGTTTCAACACCTCATACTTATTGTTTCATTCACAAAATAATTTCTTTTGCTATCAAATAAGAAATAAAGATTCTAACCCGTCTACACCATAAACCGATTGGTGTCTTAACCTAATGATAAAGAGCAATATTCATTAAAAAAATGTTACTTAAAATTAACATAACTTATAACACCCTTATACTCGTTGTTTCCTATACTCAATTCTTTACCTTACTCTTTTCTTTATCATATTCTCTCTATATACTTATTGTTTTGTACATTCTCTATATTCTCTCTATATACTTTTGAGTCATGGCAACCTCCAGCTCCACTATGGTACAAAGTTAACTTCGATGGTGCTCTCTTTGAAAAGGAGCATTGTGCTGGAATTGGAGTAGCGATAAGGAATGACAAGGGCTTGGTCATGGCATCTCTCTCCCAACAAATCCCTCTACCTTTCATTGTCATTGAAGTGGAAGCACTGGTAGTGCAAAGTGTAGTGGAATTTGCTGCAAAACTTGGTATGGATCGGGTGATACTAGAAGGTGACTCTCAGATTCTCATCAACACCCTGCGAAGTGATCATCGATCTTTAGCTCCTTTTGGCCACATAGCAAATGATGTGCAGTACATCGCCTCTCAATACTTCAATGATTTTAGATTTTCTCATGTACGTAGGCTTTGTAACACAGTAGCACACTCATTAGCACAGAGAGTTATTCGTTCTTCCAATTTGGTAGTTTGGATGGAAGATGTTCCGCCAAACGTTTATTCTGTACTTCAGACTGATTTAAACAGCCTCCCTTAATAATATGAAGTATTGTCTCTCTCCTCAAAAAATAAAAAATAAAAAAAAATCTTTACCTCACTATTTTCCTTATCATATTCTCCCTATGTGCAACCAATACAAAGTGTGAAATAATGGACTCTTTTGTTGCCTAAACTATCGCACATTTTATCATCTGGTCATGTGGCTCATGTGCAATAACAAAGGGAATGGGAAATGCTAACGAGTGCCCTTAGGGCATTGGTTAAGAATCCATTTTAAGAAAATTTTTACATCACTTTTATGAGAAATGAAAAAAACTGTCAAAACATTTTTTTTTTTTTCTTTTCCCATAAAAACTTTCTTTAACTGGATTGTTAACCAATTAGGGCACTCGTTAGCATGACCCTTTAATAAAATAAGTAAACATAGATTGGTGCTAACAACAAGCTATCATTAGAGTACTAGCATTGGGGGTGTAAACACTCCCTAGTTGCTATTTTACAACCTAAACTATCCATTCACATTAATTCACCTTGGGATTTGTGTTAATATGTCTTAAGATTTTTCCACCTAGACGTATTAATTCAACTTAAAATTGAGTAGTTTTAAAAACATTACAAATTTCCCTATATTTTTTTTTTTGAGAATTTTTATAACACATGGAAATTAAAAAGAAGAGAAGGTTTAATTTTACAGTATAAATCTTACAAATTGAAATGTCACCGATTAAAAATAATAATAATAATTCAAATATTGATTTTATTATGGTGTTTAAGTGAGATCAATTATATTCTTGTTAATATGCAACTTATAAATAGTAAGGACTGTTCATAGGTTGTAAAAAAAAAATTATTTTAATATGTAGTTGTGTGTGAAGAGAAAAAATGAGTGGAAAAAAAAAGAGAAAATAATACTTTTTATTATTTTATTAGGTAGTTTATATTATTTTATTGGATTGTATGTAAAAATAAAAACTGGGATGTAGGGTGAGTTGTAAAATAAATTGGTAAAATATATAAAGTAGTGTTTAAGGATGCAAAATAATTTTTTTTTGCATTCCGGATACTAATGCTCTTCTTTACTTAGCCCACAAAGAAGAAAAAACATCATTATTAAGAATAAGAACATACCCCACCAATTCTTTTTAAATTTTCATTACAAAAACTGAAGTATCTGTTCCTGCTTTCCTAACGTTACAATTTTGACTTTTTTCAAAAAATTAGCCGTTTGAATCAGAAGTACAGGTTGGTGATTAAAATATGCTTTTTTTTTCTTTTTCTTTTTTTGTGTCTGTACAGCATTGGTGTCTGTGTCACTTTTTTATCCTCAAGAATGAAAAGTGGAAAACTGTCTACAAGCAATGAATTAATTATTCCAATTATTTCTAATCAAGTTGCAAGACTCCGTACTTGCAATTTCATGTTTTGGTGGGGACTGCCGTCACTGCCCACTAAAGAGAAGGAAAATGTTGTGATGGATAGGGAAATAGAACAGAACTATGGACCATCATAATTACTAAATTATGAGGACCAAACGCTGTCTAGTTTTTACTTTTTAGATCAAACACTTTCAATATTCCTTGGCTGTAACTTGTAGTTCTTTCTTGTTCTTGTTTTCAAGCCTGTTATGATGAGGGAGCTGGGAAAAGGATTAACAAATTAGAAAACAAAATGTCTTCTCAGTACTTACGCAACATATTTTATATATATAAATATATATAGGGTTAAGTTCAAGTTATATTTTGTGTAATTTTAAGCGATATTACACCACCCAATAACTTATTACAAAATTCATATTATGAAAATCACACCGTTGAATTACATGTTGTATATGTTCTTAACATTCATGCCAATTTTCATGTCAATTGGATGTTATTTACCACTCTGTTTATAAATTCATCTTTTATGCATTATTTTAAACTATAAAAACTTGAATTTAAACAATTAATTGATGATATGATTATTTATCATTGACCGCCTTGAAATTTTGCAAGCATGGAGAATATATATCACTCAATATTTTTTAATTAGATGCGAATTCTAACAAATCCACCGTTAGATTACATTATCTTCGTATATTCTCCATACTTGCAAAATTTCAAGGCGATTAAGATTAATAGCCATGTCATCAATTAATTATTTAAATTCAAGTTTTTGTAATTTAAAATAATGCATAAAATATGAGTTTATGGATCGAACGGTAAATAACATTCAATTAACATGAAAATTGGCATGAATGTTAAAAACATATAAAACATGTAATTCAACGGTAAAATTTTCAAAAATATGAATTCTATAACAATTTATTGAATAGAATTACATCAGATGTAACTTGAACCTAATTATGTGTGTATATATATATAGTTAACTTAGATTGGTTTACATTGAAAAGAGTGCCAATAAGCCATATAAAAGTGATGCATCAATCCCAATTGTTATTGATTTTATCTATATTTATTATAATAAGGGTCTTGTTATAACATAGTTTTTGGTAAGTTGATTTTCAAACTATGTTAGTTTAAACTAATTAGTAGCCACCATCTTTTTAGAAATCAGTCTAATATTAAACAAATTTTAATTATATTATGTATGTTATTTTCTACAAATTCTCTAATATGCTTTTTATTTATAATTTTTTTTAATTAAATATGTAGTAGTTATTTTTTTTGTGTAACTTGCATCTGTATTATATGTGTTATCAACTAGTAATATATTGCATTCTCAAAAAAAAAAAAAAAAAAAAAAAAACTAGTAATATATTGAAATGAAAGCTCAATAAAATACCCAAATTTGATTCTAGTTTACATTCTAATAGTTTTTACATGGTTTAGTTTTGTGTCAGTGTCTCCCCAATTTAAAACCACGTCAGACTCATTTAAAAATACTTCGAGTCCAATTAAAGTTACTTTCAACTAATTTAAAATCAATCCAAAATTTATTACCCAAAAAAATTGTTCATTTTAAATATATTTTCAAAATAACTCAATTTCTTAACTGATCTGAAAAAATAAAAAATAAAAAATTGGAGAGACCAAAATTGAAAAATCCTCTTCTTTGAGGGAGATTAATATAATTTACCCTGTAGTTTTTTTAACATCTCTTTTTTTTCTTTTTTTTGGGTATTCCTAATTTCCTATATTTTAAATTATTTATCCTGCTTATAATAATTTATCCCAAACACACCGATGACATAACTAGAGACAGCTATACGCGTCTTTTGAGTTGCCCAGACTCGCAGTCAAGGAGACAACCAACTCTTGAAGTCTTCAAGTTACGCAAAGATCTTAAAGATCTTAAAATAAAACAAATTCTAATATTACAACCAAATCTCACGTTCATTTTTACAATAATTTATTATAATTGATCCAATCAAGAAAGAAATTGATATAATTAATAGTAAGCGATTAAAAAAAGTGACGACTCCATGTAAATCTAACTACTTTTATTTTATTTTGTCTAATAAAACCAAAGAAATTAATATAATTTTTTGAGCAGAAAGAAATTAATATAATTGATGGTAAGTGATTGAAAAAAAAGTGATGAGTTCATGTCAATTTGACAAGTTTTGTTTTGTCCAATAAAACTATGAAAAAATATTTGATATAATTGATGGTAAGTGATTGAAAAATAAAAGTGACAATTCTACTTGAACGTGACAACTTTTATTTTGTTTTGGTTTGTCTAGTAAATCTCGATCGTAGCAGTGGAGAGAAAATAATGGAATAATGTGAAAGTGAGGGAAAAATTGGAAAATAACACCAAACTATAAACAATTTTGTTAGTTAGCAACAACTCGAGTCCAAGCAATTTTGCTATAGTAAATCGAGTTTTAGAGACTCGATTTCTATGTTTGAAATCGACCCTCTAAAGATCAATTTCCTTAAAGCAAATTCCAGAGAAGAAACCAAGAGAAGGAACCCAGAGAAAAAACATCATCAAACAACAAAAATTCATCAACAAACCCAAAGAAGAAAAACATCACATTTGGGTTAGGGAGATCTGGGTTCGTGGGGGTTCTTCTTCATGGTTGTTCATGTAGGTGTTTCTGATTTGGGTTTTATGATTTGTTGTTCGTGTAGGTGTTTTTGATTTGTTGTTCCTTCGTGTTTCTTGTTCCTTCGTGTTTCTCTTATGTTGTTCTATGTTGTTTTGAAACCTCTTTATGGAACTCGAGTCTTTAAAACTCGAGTTCCACATTGAAACCAACTCTCTAAAACTCGATTTACTACACTCGAAATGTTAGTTTCCTAAATAATTTAAAAATATTGTTAACTAATGAAATTGTTTGAAATTTGGTGTTATTTTCCAAATTTTCCCGTGGAAGTTAGGTGGAAGTGTGGAACCATTGAACCACTCACATTATCTCAAAAAAAACATGGGAAGAAAAAAAAAGATTAATAAATAACGCAGAGAGTTCCTATAAAGTAACAACTCGTCTTTCTTATATTTCTCTCAATCAGTTTGGTCTCTAAGCTTGTGTGTGTGTCTGTTCAGCTAGTAAGTTCAGTTCAATGCTTTCTTTCACATTTCGTTTTCCTCTGTTAATCTTCACATTTGAGCTTACTTCAATATGACATCTTTGTATATGCTTAAAGCTCTGTGTTTGTGTGTCATTTTTCAATCATAGTTTGTGTATGATGCAGAGTCTCTGTTAATGTTGCTATCAGCTATATATCATATTGAAGCTTATCTATTATCTGACTCAGTTTAAAATCTTCAGATTACAGGCCAAAAGATCTCGACTTGGGTGTGCTAAAATGGGGAGACTTTCAAAACCCATGATGGGTTTCATGCTATTATGCTGTTTAGCAGTGCTCACTGAAGCAGAATACATAAAATACAAGAACCCAAAACAGCCAGTGGGTGCTAGAATCAAAGACCTCATGAAGCGAATGACCCTTGAAGAAAAGATCGGCCAAATGGTGCAGATCGAGCGCAGTGTTGCTACCCCAGATGTCATGAAGCAATACTTCATTGGTAAACATTTTGGTTCATATA
Organism: Notholithocarpus densiflorus; assembly: GCA_030021035.2. Lineage (NCBI taxonomy): Eukaryota > Viridiplantae > Streptophyta > Magnoliopsida > Fagales > Fagaceae > Notholithocarpus > Notholithocarpus densiflorus. The sequence goes on from JARYZH020000075.1 coordinate 265,263, forward strand.
TATAACTATATATACATGTTGTACTTGTATGTATGTTGTCAAGGTTTGGTTTTTAGTACACAAATCTTGTTTCTGAGTAAAATGGTGTGTGTGGGTTTTGGCCAGGGAGTGTGTTGAGTGGTGGAGGGAGTGTACCGGCTCCAAAGGCCTCAGCTGAGACTTGGATCAATACAGTGAATGAGATCCAAAAGGGGTCTCTATCGACCCGTCTCGGGATTCCTATGATTTATGGGATTGATGCAGTTCATGGCCACAACAACGTGTACAATGCCACTATTTTCCCTCACAATGTTGGGCTTGGTGTCACCAGGTAAGTATTTAATATACACCTTGATGCAGATTGCAGGCATGATTTTTTGTTTTAGTCTTAAGTGATTGATGTAGCAATTACTTGTTTGTTGATTTCCAAAAGGACACTAACTCATTGATGGAAGTTTGAAGAATATAGAATTTTATTGTCTCAATCAAAATCAAAAGTTCTGATGTTTTGAATAGTTAAACAGCTTCACTAATTTTTAGAAGAAATTTTTTTGGTATTACTGGATAATTTAATGGTTATATATATAGAAGCTGGGATATTGTTACAATCTGTCTAAAAGGAAAAGTTTTAATCTTGTCGAGGATAATGAATGAATGGCAAATACATCAAATTCCTTTCTGTTTTAAAAAGTCTACAGTTTATAAATATATTGGATTTAATTTTATTTTTGTTCTTTCAGGGATCCTCAACTTGTCAAGAAGATTGGAGAGGCAACAGCTCTTGAAGTTAGAGCTACAGGAATTCCATATGTTTTTGCTCCGTGCATTGCGGTAATTGAACATTTGAAATAGTTTTATTGGTGACTTCCAATCCCCACCCTCAAAGAAAAGAATAAAACCTTGAACAGTTATATTGACATATTTTGTCCACTACCTTGGTTTCACAGGTTTGCAGGGACCCACGATGGGGTCGGTGCTATGAAAGTTATAGTGAGGACCCTAAGATTGTTCAATCAATGACTGAGATTATACCTGGCTTGCAAGGAGAACTCCCTGCCAAATCTCGAAAGGGCATTCCCTTTGTTGCTGGAAAGTAAGAGCCCTTTTGACAAATTTCTACTTTTATCACATTGTCCTATTTGTTTACTCTGGGTGAATTATAATTAACCTTGACTAGATTCAGATAAATGCCTCCAATAGCATGTGTTCTATTGTAATAATTGCACGAGCTTCTAAATAGAAATTACTTGAAAGTGGCAAACATTCACATGAAGTGAAGAGCATCTGAAAAGTTGATTAACTCAAACTTGAAAAGAAATGACAGATGTTGTTCTTGTCTTGAAGTGATCTACTTTTAGAACCTATTCAAGATTATAAGCTTAATGCTCATTTGATCATTACTCTTTCACATATGCTTACCTTAATATTTGTATGAGCATTAAGGGAAAATGTATTTTGAGTTCTCCACACATTATTAACAAAAAAATGCTTGCCTTATCCAATTTAAGCCTGTCAAGGGTGAACATCCTATATGGATGTATTAGTTTCACATATGCATGAATAGTTTATTTAGGAAAATTTGAGATTTCAATCCAGTAGTGGGCGATGTAGTGTTCTACATGTCAAGCATTATTAAATGACAGAAAAATAGAAAAGCTAAGCGCGTAGGATCCCCATTTCCTTCCCATGGTCAATGTTCAAAGCAACAGCTCACATTATTTGAATTGAGTTGGTAAGGGTCAACATCCAATGGATATGATACTTTCAATTTTTGCCTGATAAATATTACTTTTGGACCTCTTTTGGTTGTTCTAGACGAATGGTAAGTCTAAGTGGTGGAACATGTCTAGGCATATATAAATTATAATAACGACAAAGCTAGGTCCCCCAAGCCCTTCCTATGTTCACGCTGTATGTATTGATTTCATAGGTGGATTTCCTAATGTCCACCTATGAAATCAATACATAAAGTTTTCCAATTTAGTACAGTTGTCCCATATTATTATTCCGCCATTTTCAGGCAGTCAACTCCTCTCAAAACCTTGGTATTTTTGCAAAGCAAGGGGTTGCTTCACATTGTTTTCATAGAAGGATCAGTTCACCAATTCTATTTATGCAAACATCATTTGTGAAAATTTGTTCTTGGTCATCCCCATTTCTTGTCCATATGTGGATTAACATATTACAATGTTATATGGTAATTAATTGAATTTCTGTAGCATATAAAATGAACAGAAATTCAAAACCTGGCAATAACAATTTCACCTAATTTATTGATCACTGTGGCTAGACAAAAGGTTGCAGCCTGTGCTAAGCACTTTGTGGGAGATGGTGGCACAACCAAGGGCATTGATGAGAATAACACTGTAATCAGTTTAAATGGATTGCTCAGCATCCACATGCCGGGTTACTATAACTCTATTAGCAAGGGTGTTGCAACAGTTATGGTATCTTACTCGAGCTGGAATGGGAAGAGGATGCATGCTAATCGTGATCTTGTTACTGGTTTCCTCAAGAACAAGCTAAAGTTCAAGGTGGAAAAAATCATTTGATTAAATTGTTTAATATAGTTTTGAAAGGAAACCCTGAAGGTTCAAAGTATAATGAGTTTCTTTGGGTGCATTTCAGGGTTTTGTCATATCAGATTGGCAGGGTATTGACAGGATTACCTCCCCTCCTCATCTTAATTATTCATACTCTGTTGAAGCTGGAGTTGGTGCTGGAATTGACATGGTCAGTCAACATTTAGAACATGTCTATTGTAAATTGTACAATCATCATTGTACCAAATAAATGACATTTTGATAAACTTAAAAATTCAGCATTAGATTCCTTCAGTATACACATGTAAGGCTTTTATTTTTATACTATTTTTCATTCTCTAATGTTTCTAATTGTGTGTTGCAGATCATGATTCCGTACAACTTTACAGAGTTCATTGATGATCTAACCTATCAGGTGAAGAACAATATTATCCCAATGAGTAGAATAGATGATGCTGTGAAGAGAATCTTGAGGGTTAAATTTGTCATGGGTATCTTTGAGAATCCTCTAGCTGATTTCAGCCTGGTCAACCAACTTGGTAGTAAGGTATGTTCTCAAGTTTATTATTGTCTTAGGATGATTTCAATGCTCTTCATCTATCTTTGTCAATTGGCAGAATTTTGCCATGCAATAATCCTATGACTTGCCTGAGCAGGAACATAGAGAATTGGCAAGGGAGGCTATAAGAAAATCACTTGTACTACTAAAGAATGGAAAATCTGCTGACAAGCCCTTGCTTCCCCTTCCCAAGAAAACAGCAAAGATACTAGTTGCAGGCAGTCATGCCGACAACTTGGGCAATCAATGCGGAGGCTGGACAATAACATGGCAGGGTCTTGGCGGCAATGATCTCACAATTGGTATGTTAACTTTTACCCATTTAATATGAGTGCTCATATATGAAATACTCTGGCAAGCCATTTTGCAAAATGAAAGTAAAAGATTTCACTTTAAAAGAAACCCAGCCAAAACAAATTGTATAACCCATGTCTCAACATAGTCATCTTTATGAAAAGGTCTCAATAAAACTTTAATTTGTACAATCAAACTTCTAGGAAAATAATCTAATAGTCAATTGCAATTTAGTTCTTTATTATACACAGTTGTTTGATGGTACAACATTTGCATGAACAGGTACTACAATCCTGAATGCTGTGAAAAATACAGTTGATCCTACCACCCAGGTTGTCTACAATGAGAATCCTGATGCAGAGTTTGTCAAGTCCAACAAATTCTCCTTTGCCATTGTTGTCGTGGGCGAGCCTACGTATGCAGAAATGTATGGTGATAGCTTCAATCTATCCATACCAGAACCTGGCCCAAGCACTATCCACAATGTTTGCGGCGCTGTCAAATGTGTTGTTGTTGTCATTTCTGGCCGTCCTGTTGTGATCCAGCCTTACCTCGCAAAATTAGATGCTCTTGTGGCTGCTTGGCTTCCAGGAACTGAAGGCCAAGGCGTTGCTGACCTATTGTTTGGTGACTTTGGATTCTCAGGCAAGCTTGCTCGTACATGGTTCAAGACAGTCGACCAGCTCCCAATGAATATTGGTGATCCCCATTATGACCCTCTATTTCCGTTTGGGTTTGGCTTGACAACTAAACCTACCAAGTACTAGGACACCATTTAGGATGGATGGCTTCTTCTATCCGCATTTTTTCCTAGCTTGGGATACTCTGGACCTCCATGAGGGTTTACCGTGTGTATTGTTATATTAAGTTTTCGATAAATAATATTAAATGACCTTTTGACATTTTCTTTGCGCTTTTTCAATGAGAATATTAGAGCAATTGCACCAGTGGGTGTAAAATACAAAAAGTGCAAAAATTTGTAAAAATTTACACAATAGAGCATGAAATTGACACGCATCAGAGCTTGTAAAAGTTTGTAAATATACAAATTTGCTACAGTAACCGTAAAATTAACATGCATCAAAGCCGGTAAAGATTTGTAAATATACAAATTTGCTACAGTAAGTGTGCATACGGTAGCTTTGTATTATTTTTTTAATACTTTTTTCTCTCACTTCTCAAGTTACATTCTCTCTCTTCTCCATCAATTCTCTCTCTTCTCCAAACAAATCATCAAACAAATCCTAGATCTAGATCTTAACTCATCAAACCCATATAGTTTTCTTAAATCTAAATCTCAAACTCCTCAAACCCATTTACAAAACCATATCATGAAACCCATATACAAATCTATGTGAATCATCAAAGAAAAAGAAGAAGAAGCAGCGGCCATAGCAGTAGCAGGAAAAAAAAAAAAAACAATGACAGCAACAACAGAAGAATAAGCAGCGGCAACAACAGCAAAAGAAGAAGCAACGGCAGCAATAGATGAAGGAAATAGAGGTCCAGCCATGGAGGTTCGCCTTCCAATAAAAAAAAAAAAAAACCTAAGAGTGTAATGAATTTTTTTTTTTTTTTAAATTGAAAAAAAGGAGAACGAAAGAAACAAATACATCGTGATGAAGTAAAAAAAAAATTTGAATACGTGGGGTAAGTTTTGTAAATTTGAGGAGTTTTAAAACTAATAAAAGAGTAATCCTCTTTTGTAGGGAGTTAGTGAGTAGAAGTAGGATTTTTTTTTTTTTTTATTTTATTGGAGAAGTAGGAATTTAAATTAACATAAAAGTACGAGTTTATTAGAAGCAGGAAGACATTTTCAACGTAAAAGTAGGAATTTATTATTTTTGTCAATTTACTATTTTAACACCATTTTTAAGTTTTAGGTAGGGGTATTTTTGACAGTAAAAAAAGCAATAACTAACTTTCTTTTTTCAATTTACTATTTTAACCTCATTTTTAAGTTGTTGGTTAATTAATTTAGGGGTATTTTTGACAGAAAAAAAAACAATAACTAACTTTTTTGAATCCTCTTAATATATACAGATTTTTTGAATCCTCTTAATATATACAGATGAATAAAAATGATTATTTAAATAAAAATGGATGTATAATAGATAGTCTGATGATGTATGGTTAACCTATGTAATTGGATTATATTTAGGAATTGGTGATATTATAAAAGATATAGGTTAATCACACTTTACTCACTCTTGATTAGGGTCATTTTAACATTGTCTACTAGTTTGAAAAGTCACTTTACCGCCTGAGGTTGGCTCTGGCATGTAGTCGTTACCAACTCATCACTTTCATTGTTAAGAACATTACAAAAGAGATAAGATCTAAAAGTAGTATTTGTAAAAATTGTGGAAGTAAAAGAAAAACACTACCACATTAATGATCATCCACTTTAGGATCTTGGTCTCTCTCTGTAATACCAGAAAAAAAAAAAAAAATTTTAAAGGAGGGATATTTAAGTAAATTTGTATATGGGATCAATTTTATAATTAATATTACTAAGGGGGCTTTTAGAAAATAAGGTTTTTATATATAATCTAATTTAAGTCACAATATAATGACAAATATTTTGAGAAATGAGACTACTCAAAATACTCAAATAGAGAATGTTTGACTACACAATTGAAGTAAGAGCCTAAAAATCTTTTTCTTGTCAAATTTAAGCTTTATTTGAAATTAAATTATTATTTTTATGTGAGTATTTTGGTCAGTAGTGAAACTATTTAATTATTTAAGAATTTTAACGATGCAAACGAAGAAAAATTTTGATTTATTTTCGGTAAACTGGCCGTTTTTGCAGATTTTTCTATCTCCAGTAACTTAGGGGCCGTTTGGTATAGCATTTTAAGTAACGATTTTCAGTTTTTAAACAATATTACACGTATTTCTATCCACTTTTTCACCCACACGTATTTCCAAAAAATACAAACAATGTTACTAGAACAACGTTACCAAATGGGCCTTTAATCTTTTTTTTTATACCTTTGTGCGTTAAGCGCAGATAGAAGCCGCAAAATTTTCTTTTAAGGGGTTAGGTGTTTTGCACAGATCTTCTTTAACTAACAATGCCGAAGTAGGGGACTTGATGAAAACAAAAAGCCCATTGCGCCTAGGCTTTGAGTTCTGACATGCCATCACAAAAAAAAGAAAAAAAAATTAGGGATAATTACAGTAAACCCACCTGTGGTTAGGCCCGTTTTCACTTTGCTTACCCAAGGTTTAAAACTTTACACTTTGCCCACTTGAACTTCAATCTGTTACCCATCCGTTATTCACCTCACCTTCAGACGTTAGAAAAACACATGTTTAGGGAAAAACAAACATAACAAAAATAAAAAAGCTAGGGTTTTGATTGCTTAAGAACTTCTATAAAAACAAAGTAAATGAATAGCACACAGATCCGCTGAAGCTACTGCTTGCTTTCCTGGAAGATTTAGATGGGCTTAGAATGGACACTAAAACGGAGAAGGCCTGGGTGAAGCTTGTGGAGGAGACCATACTTGAACTACTACAAGACATGGATGGCATACTTAAAATAGCAAATCGAATGAGCTGGATTTTCTATATTGGTAATTGGATAGCAAGGCGTAAGCTCAAGAAGAGCTATGAGTACTATGACAAAATGTTATGGCTCCCTATTCTACATAAGAACACATGTGACTTCAAATTTATTAGAAGAGATCCATTGAAATCTGTCCATCGGTCCCAGAAAAAGCAAATGTTTTCATCTCAGGCCACAACAACCAATGACGATGGTATTTCTTCTCTTCTGAACAACTTTCACAATCAACTCAGTCAGGGGCAAGCCATGGATGAGTTCACACAACTACAAAGTCGTTTAAAGGATGTACACAATCTTCTCATGGAGAAAGTACGGATCAACTGAAGGAAATTATTAAAGATGCAGGAAAATCATTGAAATCCCATGGAGAAAGTTCACACTCGGAATGGAGTGAAAATCAAAACAAGACAGAGTCTCGGTCAAAGTTCAAAGAAATTGGGCGATTTAAAACAGCACTCAGAATTCTCGAGATTTGCGTAACAATATTTTGATTTTCATTGAAGCCTTTGATTTGCGCGCTATTCATCCACTTTGTTCTTATAAAAGTTCTTAAGTAATTAAAATCCTAACTTTTCTATTTTTGTTATGTTTGTTTTTTCCTAAAATTGTGTTTTTTTAACGTTTGAGGGTGAGGTGGATAACGGATGAGAAACGGATTGAAGTTCAAGTAGGCAAAGTATAAAATTTTAAACCACGGGTAGGCAAAGTGAAAACAAGTCTAACCACAAATGAATTTACTGTAGTTATCCCAATAAATTTACTGTAATTATCCCAAAAAATAATAATGGTTGATTTTCCGTAAGGCCATGTCTAACTTGTACAGTCGTACTTGGAGTTATCATCATCTCAAAAGATGATAATGGAGGCAGGTGGCATGAGATTTTGAGATGACAATGGTGGCAGGTGGTTAAAAAAAAAAAAAACACGTGTTTCTGAAGATGAGTCCACCTGTTGCTCTTCTTTTACAAGTGACTTTTACTCTTATGCATTCTATAGGTCTTATCCTAGGGTATTATTAGTGGCAGAAAATAAAGAAAATATATATGGTGAATATGTGAATTTTTGCGTTGAGATAATAGTGGGTTTTTTCTTAAATTATTTGATTATTAATTATAGTACCTGAAAATTGTTTAGGTGATATCTAAGGATTTTAAAGAAAGTGTTAGGGAGAAGTTCTTGTGGTGAGCTAGCTGAGGTAAGTAACTTTATCCTAATTGATTTTATTTTACTTATACTACTGTATTTTAACTACGGAAAATTGTTTATAATTGTTACAATTTTATTTAATTGTTTTAGCTACATTGATCTAAAGTAAAGAATAAAGAATTATCACAAATATATTGAGTACTGAATATATAATTATATATATATGTATTTTGAATGAGATATATTTTTGTTTGAACTATGATTTGATATATATAATTTTAGACAATCTGATGCCCTGAAACTGCTTATGTGTTTTTGGAACCTATTGTAAATTATAGCTTTGATATATATGGAAAACTGATTAATTTCTAATTCATCTATGATATATTTGTAAGATTTAAAATATTTTATCTCTATACAATTTATTATTTTACAAATCTATTTGCTTGATAAAACTTATTAGGATTTTGGTTACTTATTGAGTTGTCAACTCACCCCCCCCCCCCCCTCTTTCTCCTTTTAGATTCTGATCAGGAAAAGTAGCATATTTTTGGGCTTCCGCTAGAATGTGCGTATAAGTGAAGTTTAGAAATCATTGGAATAAGATTTGGACTTTTAGGTTTAATATTGTCTTTTGTTCAGACTTTAGTCTCAAAGATTTAGTTTCTTTTCTTTATGATGTTGGAAGATTATTATTTTGGAGATCCTTTGAGAATTGCATTATTGAAGATATTTTTGGATTTATTGATGAAATTTTCTTTGAAGATAATTCTTTAGTTGTTAAGAAGGCCTTTCACACTTGTAGGGTGTAAACTTTATAAGTGTGTGGTTGTTGTCACATGCCTAGTTCTTACTTGGGTTCGAGGCGTGACACTCTCACACACTTACAAATTGGTAATATAGCCTTTCACAACAAGCCCCACACATTAGTTGGACTTATATATTGTGAGAGGCTAGATACATACACCTACTGCATGATATACCATCTCCAACTAAAATAATCTAAGATAATGCCATGTGGCACATCCCTAACAATTTTCTTCATTTAACTTTCAAATTTACCAAACTTTGCATTTATGTGAAAGGGTCCAGCTTACCTCCAGTGAAATTTTAACTAAACATCTCCTTTTATTCCAAGGAAAAACAGCCACATCACCCACTAACAAACCAATGGTGGTGATTAAAATTCAATGCCACATCATTTTATTTTAAGCAAAAATTAACGGAACAAACCTTTTGAGCCACCCCCATTACAAAACAACCAGCGTTCATCACTGAAAATTACAGAATAACAAGACTATCCATGTTTTAATTCTCTGTTACTTCGTAGCATAATTTGAAGATTTAGAAACCACATTGTTGGCATTCTTCTGAGATCTGTTTTTGTCTGATTGTGCCTTTGTGTGTGGAGATCGCATAAAAAAATTTGAACAAAAAAAGTCAGATGCTTACTCTAAAACAATGGGGAACTGATTAAACATTTGCCCAGTTGTGTGTTCACACTAGTACTGTAAAGGTGATGCTGCAGAAAAAATAAAATAAAATAAAAACCATGTTTAAACTTCAAGCGTTAACGCGTCGTTAGCTCAAAAGCTTTGTTCCGTTAGTTTTTGCTTAAAATAAAATGACGTGGCATTGAGTTTTAATCACTACCGTTGGTTTATTAGTAGGTGATGTAATTGTTTCACCTTGAAACAAAAGGAAATGTCCTATCAAAATTTCACTAAAGATAAGCTAGACCCTATGTGAAAAGGAAAATTCTTAGGTAGTCCCGGAATATAGTGAAATGGTGCTCCCTCCTCTCACATTCATGGTAGACTCCACCATGAATTTAATGAGCGGACCCCACCATGAATTTAATGAGCGAAGGGAGCACCATTGTCTGTGCTCCGGGAGTACCTAAGAATTACTCATGTGAAAATAGCACTAATTAATTGTCATGTTTTAATGGGACAAATGCATTTATTATCATGTATTAATTACCTTGGTACACTAATTACACACTTTTTTTTTATAAAAATAATTACAATATACTGCTAACCCAGTAGCTCGAACCCTTTCTCCCCTAAACCCCCAAGCACTTTATGCATGGGGAGATTTCAATTCAAGTACAAGCCCTTAGCCTAATTATACATACTTAAGACCCGTTTGATAATGTTGTTCTAGTAACGTTATTTAAGTGTTATGGAAATACGTGTTGTGTTGTTTAAACAACGAAAACTATTGTTTAAACAACACTAGCAAATAGGCCCTTAAGTGTCCACTTTTCAATACTATTCAATATGTATTCATCAATCCCAAATAAGGAATTCAGAAGATATATTAGAGTGACTTTTTTTTTTTTTTTGAGAATAAAAAAAAAATGATGTGGCATTGAGTTTTAATCACTACCGTTGGCTCGTGTGGTTTTTGGGCTATCTCATAGATAAGAGGTGGATTAGTCTAGCGAAATTGGGATACCAATTCTCTAATATAAAAAAATTATATCATATCAAAAATCAAATTATATAATAACATATCATATAATATATTTAAACTATAATAGTTGAATTTAACAACGGGCATTCGTTATGATGGTTGAATAAGAGATTTGGGGTTCAATTTTCGCCTACACCAAAAACTGATTGGTGCTTGGTCTGATGATAAAAAACTATCATCAGGAGCGGACACCATAGGTTAAAACCCTCGTAAAAAAAAGCTACATAAAAGGTTTTTCTCCACAAAAAAAAAAAAAAAAAAAAAAAAAAAAAAAAAAAGGCTGAGATCAAACATTGGGCATTGGGCATTGTTCATATATGTATCTTAAAAAAAAAATCATTTTAACTCTTATTTTATCTAAATTATATTATGATATATAATCAAATAATATTAAATTCATTTTATAAATTACTTAAAACTTTTAGTAATAGAATTTTAGTTTAAGTAGAATGTTATATTTCTTGAAATTTAACAATAGAGTTTTATGTATAATAAACTATCTGTAATATAGTTTAATCTACATAAACTATCTTAATAATTAACAAAAGTGATAAATATTAAGTTTATTTTAAATTACTTGAAACTTTTGATAATAGAAGTTTAAATTTCTTACAAGGCACCTCTTCAAAAAAAAAAAAATTCTTACAAGGCACATGCTTTAGCTAGGAAAAAAAGATTTTCTTATCCGCTTTTAGTCTGGATAGAGTTTGTTTCTCCTGACATTGATAATTTTGTAATGGCTGATTTAATCTTGAATAATGTTTTGTCAAACCATTTCTATAAAAAAAAAACAGGTTTATCATGTTAAGTAAGTAAAGTATTGGTAATTGACTAATCGTGCTTAATAAGAGTGTAGACACTTGTCGCAAAACAAAAATAGCCACTTGGTGCATCGGTGGCTTCTAGAACCAATTTGATTTTAGGGACACAAGTTGGTTCCAATCTCCAATGTACACTGGAGCCGACATGATACTAACATGTGTCTGATTTTTGCCACGTATCCGCATCGTGCCTTCTCCAGTGCACTGAAGCTAACCCTTACTCTGATTTTGTTATTCAATTTTAAATATACTATTAAAATATTTTTTATTTTATATATAAATTTATCATTAAATTGTGGGAATATTAACAAACAAAAACATATTTCTATATAGAAAAATAAAAGCCCGAATTATTGGCTGCAAAATTAACTTTTAGAATCTACCATTAATTGTGAGTTTCAGTTTAACTCAATTGCTAAAGTCTTTGACGGTTGAATAAGAGATCTGTGGTTCAATCCCTGCCTACACCAAAAACCAATTAGTGTCTTGGTCTGATGATAAGTCATAGACTGAAAACTCTCAAAAAAAAAAATCTACCATTAATTACTATTTTTTAATTTCATTCCTTTTTTTAATGAAGTTATATGATATATCAAAAAAAATATATATTATCTCACATCAGTAAGAGATATGGAATGTGATTTAACAATATTATAAGGTTTTTATTACTATTCGTATATACCAAACTTTTTTCTTTTTTTGGTGATCTCACAGTAATAGGTGATATGGAATGCAATAAATTATCCTAGAAGGGTTTTACAACTCATAGTTTGGAAAATTATAATTTTGTTCTTATCCAAATTAAGTTGTATACACCTAGTCACCTACAACGTTATTTACTACTTATCCGGATTAACTAATAATTTTGTGTCACCGTAATAGTCCAGATAATGCTTGATAATGCTTGATTTTGTGTCATAAAAAATTATAAAAATAAAATAAAAAGAAAAAAGAAAAAGAGTCCAGATAATGCTTGATTTTCGTATTTGTCATATCAAAACAAATCCTCCACGTTTTGTTTTCCTAAACCCTCTATAAATATTTACACATATAACACTGGTTTCTACCTATATATTAAAAAAAAAAAAAACACTGGTTTCTTGGCGAGGTTCTGCTATTATTGAAGTTGGAGGTATGGGGTTTTACTCTTCTCCTCTCTAGATCTCTCCCACCACAACAGTTGAGACTTTTGTGTTTGTTTCTTTGTGCTACGTAATGCATTGCATGTAGATGTTACTTATAGTATATGCTGCCTCTTCAGGTTTTCCTCGTTAATTATTCGCATTGAGTATCCGTGATTTTTTCCTTGAAATTAAAAGGTTGTAGCAGTATCTGTTTGTAACTTGTGAAAGTCACTCAACAAATCTCGGTTTTCAATGCAGTTTGATTCATTCTCTGAATAACTCTTATGTTCCAAGCTTTTTTTCTGTCTTCTTCTTCTTTTATAAATATTTTCTTTGTTTGTTGTTCTCTTTTACAGAAGAAATTAATTTTCCTACCTAAGGTATAATTACAACTTAAAGCTCCCCAGATTTTCTTTTATTGATATATATATATATATAAACATTAGAATTTAAACCTACATGAGACTAAGGCACCATTACACAATTGATCTCAAGTTTTTTATTAGACGATGAAGGGCTTAATCCGTTTAGCTAACTGACCCCGCTTCTTTGCTCGTTAAACTTTAATAGAGTACATGCTTTTTATATATCCTTCATTTGCATCAAATATATAATTTGATATTTGCATGTTTCTACTTTTGAACTTAAATATTTTATTTATTTTTCTTTTTTTATCTGTAAATTTTTCTATCCTTTATTTTTTATCTGTTTTTATTTTATTTTATGAGTGTTGTCTTTGTTTATTGTTCTCTCTCCTCTCTCACTCACACAAGAACTTTTCCTTAGGTAACAAAGCTTCCCATATTTTCTTTTATTGATATATAAATATAACTAAGCTTCCCGTGCATGCTTTTTTTATCCTTTATTTGCATTAATGATTAAACATATAATAATTATATTTGCATTAATGATTAATTAAACATATAATAATTATATTTTCATTAATGATTAAACATATAATAATTATATTTTCATTAATGATTAAACATATAATAATTATAATTTGATTGTTGCATGTTCCTATTTTGAACTTAAATCTTTGATTATTTGTAAATTTTTATATTCTTTCTGTTTTAATCTATATACTAGAGGGTGTAACAACCATGCCAAGTTATCAAAATCTTCTTCTTCTTTCTGATTTGCTTTCAAACTGATATTTCAATATCCTTTCACAGATATTGAAAGAGCTATAGCTTTGAAGGATGGCGAAAAGGTTTTCAATAGCCCTCGTGGGGCTTCTGTTCCTATGTTGCAGTTGGACAGTGATGGTAAACGCTGAAGGAGAATACTTGAAATACAAGGACCCAAAACAACCCATTAATGCTAGAATAAGAGACCTAATGAAACGGATGACTCTAGCAGAAAAGATTGGTCAGATGGTGCAAGCAGACCGCTCGGTAGTCTCGCGTGAAATTATGAGGAACTACTCATTAGGCAGTGTACTGAGTGGTGGAGGAAGTGAGCCATTGCCTCATGCTACACCACAGGATTGGATTAACATGGTCAATGATTTCCAAGAGGGTGCTATCTCTAGCCGTCTTGGGATTCCTATGCTTTATGGCATCGATGCAGTTCATGGCCACAATAATGTGTATAAGGCCACCATTTTTCCCCATAATGTTGGTCTTGGAGCTACAAGGTAAGTATTGTATTATATTTCCCTCCCATAGTATAATATGCTTTCATTCAGTTAAAGAGAATGAACACAAAAACATGGACTTACTTTACTTTCCAATCATGGAAACGTGTTGCAGGGATGCTCACCTTGTGAAAAAGATTGGCGCAGCAACTGCACTTGAAGTTAGAGCTACTGGGATCAACTACGCTTTTTCTCCATGCATTGCGGTATGGAACCAATTCCAAGAATCATTCTCTGGACAACAAGTATAGGGACATGATGTTTTTTAGGACTATTGTTTTGACATAAAATTTTGTAATTGGTGTATAATAAAAGTAGTGTTAGTAAATCATGTTAGCATTCATAAAAAATAAAAAAATAAAAAAAATTGTAAAAAGTGTTGAGTCTTTAGCATTACTCTTCCATGAAATTGCATAATTTCTTTGTTAGTTCCCACCTTTGGTGATGAATTTGAGGAGCTAATTAATCTTAATGTTATTTTGCATATCTAACAGGTGTGTAGAGATCCCAGATGGGGTAGATGTTACGAGAGCTTTAGCGAGGATCCCGAAATTGTGAAAAAGATGACAGATATCATAATTGGGTTGCAAGGCGAGATTCCAGCTGATTCACGAAAGAGTGTCCCATATGTTGGTGGAAAGTAAGTTCAACGAATACTATCGTAAATACATACTTTTAGTGCATGCCTTCTTGCTTTGATAACTGATATGTAGTTAAAACCATTACACCATATGAAAATATGGTTACTCACCTCATACCTAGTCCAACAGAAAGTTATTTTGAAACATAAATTACATTGAAATTTGGTGTGGTATTATTATTCATGCCCCTCATGAAATTAATTACTTAGAAACTGTCTTCCTAGCTAATGCCTTGTGTTTTTTATATAGGGATAAGGTTCTGGCTTGTGCAAAACACTTTGTGGGTGATGGAGGCACCATTAGAGGCATCAATGAGAACAACACTGTAATTGATAGGCATGGATTACTGAGCATTCACATGCCTCCCTACTTGGATTCCGTTATCAAGGGTGTTGGCACAATTATGACTTCCTACTCCAGCTTGAATGGAGTAAAGATGCATGCTAACCATGAACTTGTCACCAATTTTCTCAAGGGCACCCTCAAGTTTAGGGTACAAACATTTTCATATACTATCTATACGAAGTTTTTTTTTAGTTATTTAGATGTTTGAACCTGAAAGAACCAATCCAGTCTAACTCGATCCCCATATTTTACTGTAAAAATTGCAGGGTTTTGTGATCTCTGATTGGCAGGGTATTGACAAGATTACATATCCACCCGGTTCAAACTACTCATACTCAGTTTTGGCTGGAGTTCAAGCTGGTATTGACATGGTTAGTGGCCATTCTATGCATTAATCACATTTCTCATCTTGAACTATTTTAGACTTAATTAATAAAGAAGTCATTTTGCCTGATGTTGATTGTTTAAAGTGAAATGCTCAACTATGAAGCCTGATATTTTGGGTGTTTTCAGGTCATGGTTCCCTACAACTTCACTGATTTCATCGGTAATTTGACTGACCATGTCAATAACAAACGTATCCCTATGAGTCGTATTGATGATGCTGTTCACAGGATTTTAAGAGTTAAGTTTATGATGGGCTTGTTTGAGAACCCCTTATCTGATGAGAGCTTTATTGACCAACTTGGAAGTCAGGTTAGTCACTTTTTTTTTTTTTTTTTTTTTGGATAATTCAATAGTGAAGTAGTGAAACTACAAAGCTCTTGACTATTCACCTATATACTAAATTAGGCAAAAACATAGTTACAACTCTTTAGGTGTAATATTTTTTGTTTCCTGATTGAAATCAACCACAAGGTTGTATAGACAAACACAACAAAAAGAGTGTTATCTTTTTCAAAGACAATAAAATTCAACTATGTGATTCATTCCTCGTTACAATCGCATGATTAAATTAGATTGGGAAGCTAAAGTACGGAACCTAAGGAATTGTACGAAGTTTTACCTGAGTAATTAATGCAGCTAGGAACTGTAAACATCTGTGTAATTGACTTAATCATAATATAATGTACTATTACAAATGAAATCGTGTGATATTTTCCTGACAGGCACATAGAGATTTAGCACGAGAAGCTGTGAGAAAGTCACTAGTTCTCTTAAAGAATGGAGAAAATGCAGATAGTCCATTGCTACCTCTGTCCAAGAATGCATCAAAGATCCTAGTTGCTGGAAGCCACGCCAACAATTTGGGCTATCAATGTGGTGGTTGGACTATCGCTTGGCAAGGACTTAATGGAAACAACCTCACTGCAGGTACATGCTTTACCTACCATTTCACCTCGAATTCATATACGAACAAAGAACAATTATTCCATTACAGCTTCTTGTATTCATTGTAACAGGAACGACGATCTTAAGCGCTATTACAACTGCTGTTGACCCCAGCACAGAAGTTGTCTATAGCAAGAATCCTGATGCTGATTATGTGAAGTCCAACAACTTCTCCTATGCCATTGTTGTTGTAGGAGAGCACCCTTATGCAGAGACACTAGGAGACAGTTTGAACCTGACAATTGCTGAACCAGGTCCAAGCACAATCACAAACGTGTGTGCAAGTGTCAAGTGTGTTGTTGTGGTAGTCTCTGGCAGACCTCTTGTGATTGAACCATACATATCACAAATTGATGCACTTGTTGCTGCATGGCTACCGGGTTCTGAAGGCCATGGAGTTGCTGATGTTCTTTTTGGTGACTATAGATTCTCTGGGAAGCTTGCTCGTACCTGGTTCAAGACAGTAGATCAGCTACCAATGAATGTTGGTGATGCTCTTTATGACCCACTATTTCCATTTGGGTTTGGACTTACTACTGAGCCAGTTAAGGCATAGAGTCTCTCTCTTATTTGTGTCTTTTCTTTTCCTTTTTTACCTTCTTGGATTTGTTTAAATATTGGTTGTTGTTAATGTTTATGAGTCACATCGGTATGAGGAAATTTTGCAGTCTGACTTTATTGGAACTTTTTTTTTTTTTTTGAGAAGCCAGCCCACAAGTGAGGGCCAGACTTTATTGGAACTATAATATGCTTCTTGAATCTTGTCGTTAATTGAGATGTTGTGAATCACTCGTTAACCTCGCTTTTTCTCGCTTTGTTTCCATATGTAATTTCAACCATTTTTTTGGGTAAAAACTAAAAAGTGAATCTTCTTTAAAGTGAACCAAGTACAAACAAATTCAACTAAAAAAAATAGTAAATGTCAAATTTATTAGTTGTTTAATCATAAACATAATTAAAAGTAAATAAGAGAATAACACTCATTGAATGTTTTGTTTAGACCGCAGATAAAACTTTTTTTTTTCCTCTCAACATAAAAACTTCATTTTGCCAGCAATGTGTAACTATGTTAAATAGAAATGATGTGTCCACAATAATTTTACAATAAATTATAAGTTAGTTGTTATTAGTTCTAATTTGAATCTATAATTAAAATTACTTGTTTTTCCACCCATATCTGCCATTTTAACCTGTTACTTAAAATTTGTTGTGAAAATATTGTATATGTTGCATTTCTCCTACATTAAATAGATTGTATTTAGTTTTTAAAAAGAAATAAATTTTATATTCACAACATTTTCACAATGAATCAATGTATTTTAAATGGTAGGCTTTTATTGATGAGAAAAAAATAATTTCAATAATGAGTTCAAATTAAAACTAGAATCTTATTTTTTTTTTTTTAATTAGAACTAGAATCAACCTATGATTTGTAGCACTTCTTAAAAAGAAAATCAAAACTTTTTTTGGGGGGCTAAGTTGTTGATGTTATCAATAATTGATGTAACAGTAAATTTTTCACTTTCAAGTACTATCAAATTATATTCTTACATCATATTTTAATATTCCAAAAATTTGTCTTATATGCTATGTTTTATTTAAATAAATTAAAACAAATACGATACGCTTTTCTTTTACCATCATAACATTACCTAAAATGGTTTTCTTTTTTTTAAACTCATTAATTATTATTAAATTATTAAGATAATTTTCTCTGGATATATCACTAAAGTTTTTAATAAATTTCAAAATTAATCCAGTTGAAATTTTGTTATCAAAACTTGAAAAGCATTTAGGTAATTCAAGTTTCTTGATGCACTGGATAGTAAAATATATTTCAGCCCTTCAAGTTCCAACAGTCCAACTAACTTGGTGTTTCTACAAATAAGTCCGTCCTGCCTTGGAGTCATATGACCATTTCAACCAAACATTTCTGGGGGCGGGGCGGTGATAGAAGAAAACCGCAATGCCCATAGTTTTAATCTATCTATATCTATATCTCTACAATATATATCTAAAAAATTTCTCTAAAAAAAAAAAAAAAAAAAGTTGAAACTTAGCCTTTATTGTTGCTATGATCCTGTTGAGCCACCTCCTCTGTCACGTCATTGGCCATGTTATTATTATTTTAGGTAAATTACGCATTTGGTCTCTATCTTATACACCATATTTCAATTTAAACTTTAATCTTTTAATTGTGTCAATTTTTTCCCTAACCTTTTAGTACCATGTTAATTTAGTTCATGCCGTTATCTTTTAAATGAAAATTGATGACCAATTTAATAACCAAAATAAAAAATTAGCTTCCATTGATGTGACAATAAACTAAAATTTTATTTTGGCCGTTTGTCATATTAGCAATTTTCATCTAATATATAACAGTAGGGACTAAATTGACACGACACTAAAAGGTTAGAGACCAAATTGATACAATTAAAATATTAGAAATCAAATTGAAACATGGTATAAAAGATAGGAAACAAATATGTAGTTTACCCTATTATTTTTCATATTTATTGTTTACCTTTAATTTTTTTGACAATATTAAATATACTGACTGTACAAATTCATTAGGCAGTTTTAATTTTATCTTTACATATTGTGGGTTCTAGTTAACTCAACTGGTAAAGTTTCTGATGGTTGAATAAGAGATCTGGAGTTCAATCCCCGCCTACACTAAAAACCAATTGATGTCTTGGTCTGATAATAAAAAGCTATCATCAGGAACAGACGCAATAGGTTGAAACTCTCTCAAAAAAAAAAAATTATCTTTACATATTCATCTACTTTATTGGTAATATTATAACTAAATAATAAATCAACGAAAAATCAAAACAAAAATATTTCCTATACATATTCATTTCTGACGGTTGTAACTTTACATATAATTTTCCTCATTTATCTTCCTTTATTTTGGCTTTTCTTATTCTTATCTCCTTATTATAAATTTGCAATTATCTCCCAGTCTATGAATATTTTTCTCACACAAAAAAATGTTATCTCTCTCTCTCATTTTTTTTTTTTTCATTCTTTGTTGGATGTTTTATTTTTCTTGCATCTCAACCTTAGATTGACGAATATTTGAATTCTTTAGAACTCTAATTTTGGTTGTTTATAATTTTTTTTTTTTTTTTGAGAAAAATTTGTTGTTTATAACTAAAAAATGAAATCCATGAAGAATCAAAAATACATATAAAAATGTATTCACAGGTCTTGCTTAATCATTAATGGTAAAAAAATAAATATAACTTAACAACTGCCCCATAGGAGATGTCCTATTAGAGGTTTGTACCCCCATTGTCCTATTATTCTCATTCTCTTATTATAAATTTGCAACTCTCTCCCATTTCATGTATAATTTTCCCACAAAAAAATGTATTCACAGATCTTGCTTAATCATTGATAGTAGAAAAAATACAACCTAACAACTGCCCCATAGGAGGATCTCCTACTAGAGGTCAATACCCCTGTTGTCCTATAATTGACTAAGTCATATGTGTTTCTTAATGCAAGTATTTTTTTTTAATCATTTTTTTACAACCCAAAATAATTTTAATGAATGATGTTTGTGTCGGGAAAATACATGTTTGTATCGCATACAAAACATACGCAGCAGAAAAATTAACGGATCTACTTCATTCGCAATTGATAACATATACTATATAAAATTTCAGAATTCAAGAATAAAAGAGTGTACCTTGGTATGGTGAATTTCAAAACCAAAGATCAGAAGTTCTTGAGAACACTTTCAATCTTCACTCCAATTCCACTTGTGTTTAAGAAGTGTGGTCTCTCAATCAGTTTCTATGAATTTGTTCAAAGGAGAATGAGAAGGTGTCTAACTCTCACATACAAACCATTTCATATTCTCTACAAAAATTATGTATGTTTCTCTCCTTATAACTAATTATCTAATTGGACTAGCCTTTTGGGCCTTTCCAATTGGGCTTTAGTATGTGGCTTGGAGTGGGACCAAAATGAAATAAATAAAACACTAGCTCCAATGGGCCTTGGGCTTTTCTGTCAACTCTTGACAAATCCAAAGTTACCATTAATTATATTTAATACCACTATATAAATATAGTTTCACTCTAGGCCTTATTAATAAATTATATCCCAAAACTTTATTGTACATGCAACCCTTTCATAAAATATTTGTAGTAATACAAAATTATAAATGTAGACTGCCACTTTGTAAATTACTACGTCTTAATTCTTGAGTACCCGGTTTAATCCTTTAAGTTATTTATCATATATTTATGAAATCCAATTTCATAAATATATACTTTAGTAACTATTTACTAAAGTAGTTAGGCCTAACATTCTAAATAACAAACTCATTAAATTTACCTCAATGGAATATTTTATATCTCCGTTAAGAGACTATGAATTCCATCTTGAGAATATATGTTCCATCTTGTGATTGCCCAACATACTGAGATTTTGACTTTTACTTTAGATCTCACTCCTAATATATCAAAGCAACCTACAATTCATGATCAGGTCTATTATTCTCTCAGGATTAAGAGTTCATGTAAAAAGAAGTCGTGAGATTTATTATTCATTTGACAGTCGTTAAGAGAATAATAAATCTCACAACGGTCCAGTTCAATATGTCTTAACTCTTAAAACATATCAACACATCAACTAGAAGTCTCAACTTCCATGATCAAGACAAATCATCTTAATTGATATGTTATAGTCTTCGCAGATGAAATGTCCAATTTCATCACCGACTACGAACTAAAATTCTGATTTTACAAAGAACCTGTAATTTATATCTTCTATGACTTTTCACATAAATCACATACTATGCATCTCATTGACTATATGATAATATCCGAATATTCATGTTACTATTATTTTAGATAATAATAATAAAACAAATTTATCAATCACAATATTAAGTCATACATCATGTTATTAAGTTATACATCATGTCATACATAATATCATACATAGCATCATACAATAGGATTTTATGGCACAAATCCTAATAGTTTGTTGTTGACCTGATTTGGGAAAAAATCATATTATAATATGTCATATTTTATGTTGTCGGATTTTAGTGTATTTAGAAAATAACAAGATAGCCTGGATAATATAATGAAAAACAGCTAATGCAATTAAAGAATATGGTTTTTGTGTAATTTCCTTTCACTGTTTGTAAATATTTTGTTTAACAAATTAGCATCAAAATTGTTTTGTCTTTGTCATATGATGTTCTTAGATGCTTGAGTACTTGTTTTAAGCATTTATGAATATTTTATATTATTCTTCATATTTCTTATCTCATTAGTGTATTCTTTGAGATTTTCAAGAAAATAAATTCAATTTTGTGTTTTAAAATTATTTATTTATCTATTCATTTTTCACATATTAGATTAGATGTTAAATTAAATTATGACAGTATTAACACAATGCTTCTTTTTTCAACAAAAAAAAAAAATTCTCCTAATTTTTTCCCCTTTGAAATTGTACTCTTGGTTTTTTTTTTATATATTTTTATTATTATTAAAGAAAAAAGAGTTACAGTCATTATGTAAAGCTATAACTAGTACTTTTACTTGAAAACAACATATTTCTATTGCATTTCTTCAAAGCTTTATTAAAAATTTTGAATTTTATTATGCATTGAATATTTAGCTTTATCATATCACATTTGATATGTATCACATATTTGGAAAAAGGAGTTTGACTTCGATGTAAGTTTTATTTTTTCACTTCTTTTTTATTTTGAATTATAGTTTTGTCATGTTTTATTAATTTTTTAGATACGTTTCTTTGTATTTCTGATTGTACGGTAGAAAAAATTGGATTTGAAAAACTTGGTTTAAAACTAAAAAAATAATTTCCAATTTGTATATACTTTTTAATGATACACAAAATGTTATAAATAACTTATATTAAAAATCAATATTTTCACTAAATTACCTTTTGAATTCTTGAAAAAAATTGTATTGGGTTCATTTTGGTACGACAAATTATATATATTATATTTGTGATTGTCCCTATAATAAATGAAAATATGATTATGAAATACATTACTATTTATTAGATTACTCGAAATTGCAAAAAATATATTTAATGAGACTATCCTAAAAATATTATTACGTGCAACGCACAGGTCTACAACTAGTTAGTATAAAATCTACAGCATTCCAATCTGTTGCTCCCGCTTCTAAGTTCATTCCATGAAATCTACAACATAATACTGGAAAATATGGGTACAACATGATTTAGCTGAGTTGTTCGGCTTCTATACAGTCTTGTGGCTCCACAGGCAAACATATATCATACCAAGTTTAAGAGCTTCTATAGAGTCTTGTGGCTCCACAAGCAAACATATATCATACCAAGTTGAAGCGCCCAAAGCACTCACTCCAATCTGCCCAGCGTTTGTCCCCTACATGGCAGCAACAAAAAAAGTATTTTAAGCCAAACATGGATCAATAATGGTACTTTGTTTCACCTATGAACATGCAAATACTAGATTGTGAGCCACAAACAAACATAATTAATGATTGGATGATGGGGACACTGCCAGGCAGCTGGTGTATGCTACACTGAGCTCGAAAAATCACTATAGTAGTCATTGCCATGTCCGAAGGAAAGGTCAACACCACTAAACATAGCAGTGTAAATAATTCTCTTAATGTAAAATTGTAATTCTTGGTCACAGTCATCCTCTCTTAAATCATTGATATGCAAAATATTTTAAGGCAAAACTTATGAAATGGTCCAGACCTTAGTTGTGAGATTGGTCCTGCTCAATAAATTCTAGTGCGTCTTCCTTGGAGACAACATTGACACGGCTCACTCTATTTTTATGTGTCACCCCATATATCTTGTCAGCAACTTTCACAAGCTCTGGCCGAAACGTTGTTGTTATAAATTGAGTATTTGCCATGTCTGCCAGGCGACGTATCATATCTACCAAACAGCTGATTTAAGGATCAAACACAATAGCTTCCAATGACTAAGTGATTAGCTAAAACCAAGCTGAAAACAGAAGGCCTAAAGAGTATGCAACAATTGGTATTGAGTTTCCCTAATATATGCAATACAATGTCATTATGCAAATGGATTGACAAAAGCAATAAATAGTGACAAGAGCAACTTACTGGAATAAGCAAGCATATAGGGTTTATAGCCGTGTAACTAACCATATTTCTTGTCTATGATGGTAGAAACTGGAAGTCAATTTTGCCCATAAAATACAAGGAATCAAAAGTGCATTATTATTAAGGAAATTATGATCTCATCTTCACCATGTGAAGCCCATTTAGGCCCTCTTGAACAAAACAGCTCACCTAAAGTACACTACGTAGGGCAGGACTGTTTGGTTTCATGCTACATCTGAATCAAATCCATTGTATACCTACCATACCAAAACCAAGCAAACTATATCAGACCTAGTCAACCATTGTGGGAAAAAAAGTTACTCAAATGATTACAATATATCCACTGATATCATTTCATTATTCACTAGATGTTGCTTCACAGTTTTGGACCAAGTATCAAGTTGCCAATGAGCTCTAGCTCAAATGGTTCTTCTCTTGTAAGAGAAAGGTGAAGAGTGAGATCATGACTTATGAGTTCAAAACCCACCAGGTGCATATGCAACTTACTAATAAGAAAAAATAATAATATAAATAATATGAGCAAGTTGGTGGTTACTCAAACCCAACTGTTATCATATAAAGCCCCCATGTAACACATGCAGCCACCTGAATTGAGCAACTCAAACCCTTGCTAGCACTAGGCTACCCTAAACATTATGACTTTACATTCTGATTAATCGAGGAAAACTGCAGTAATTAAAAATATTATTGAACTTAATTAAATGCCACAACAGTCATTATTTATTTCCAATTTCATCTTCAATTTGTTAGGACTCTTAAATGAAGCTTCAGTTATTAACACTGGTTACCTCTTTGCTGAAGTCATCCCAACAAGTTCTCTCCTTCAAGTACATTGTAAAAAGACAATATAAAAAATGCCTAAAGTTTTGACACAGCTTGTGCATCAATCTGATTCTATGGGCACTAACATATAAAGCTAAGCATCTGTGATAAGCCATTAGACACAGAGAAGCTTAAGCTAGTTGGTACTGAGGAGTATTCGCAACAAAGGAGGTTCTCAATTCCCCATGAAAGGTTTATATGCTACTCCAGACCAACTACAAAAACAAATTGAACATGAAAAACCCAGGATTGAATGATTAAATCTGATAGGAGGCACATAGCTAACATAACAAAGGATACTTCCAACAGCAGTTCTGTACTGAGGATCCAATGCTGCATCTATCTCATCAAAAAGATAAAAGGGAGCAGGATCACATCGCTGTATGGCAAAAATAAGCGTCAGGGCAACAACAGTTTTCTGACCCCCAGACAACTGCTTCATGGATTGTGTCTCCCCTTGCCCTGTAAAAGAAACCTGCCACACCAGAAGCCAATTTGGATCATTGTTAAATTTAAAATGTAACGGCTAAAATGAAATGGAAGATGCTGCCAGCAGAGGTTCTAAAGCCTGGCAGCTGCAAAAAGCAATGGCGGAAAAGAGAGATCCCTTTTTCAATATTTAACAACCACCAAACACAAGTCAACAGCTTACTTCCTACAATCCTATTTCGATAATTTGATTTATTTCCTTTTTCATCAATCATTTTTTCTTTTTACATCCTTTCAATAGTATATTTATAATCTTATCTTATTGCTTTCCTTCATAGTTGGTCTTTAAGTAGTGATTTTTCTATTTTCTTGTGATCTAATTACTACTTTATGAACATGAAAAATAGTTGGGGTAAATGAAGTATTAATAGGCTTAAAACATATTTTGTTCTTCACATTCACTAAAAAATTAAGTGTTTAATGATAATTAATTAATTTTTATCCACTTTTTTTTTGAATTAATGTTCATAAAATTGGAGTTTGCACTAATAGTTACTTCCACAACACTTCCCCCAGTAAGGCCAAATTTTTTTTTTTTTTTTTTTTTTAAAGGATAATCCTGACTCTGCCATTCTACCCTTGCCCCTTCCAAGTCTCACATAAGAAGATACATGCCTTCACTTTCACACCAATGTATTTCTCCACCCTTCCCTCCAAATCTGCTTCACGAGGTCCATCGTCATCAAGATCATCATCGCCCTGATCACCATCCTGAAGAAATGAACCAAAACTTATTTATATATAAATTAAAAATAATAATAATAATAATAATACGTGCACAAAGTATTTGTATGTGTCATGCGTGCTTCATGCCTACATGGCGAATCAAGAGTGATATTTTCATCCTTAGATAAGATATTAATTTCTCATCGTCCCTGATGACCTTATTCATTGGTCAATATAAAATGGGATATTTAGAGGGAGATAGAGAATCACTAATTTTACATAATCAACATCATGAACATTAAAAGCATTAAATAATATTTTGGCAAGGATAAGACGGTTACTTTGACATGCTAACAAAGATTTAAGGGGAAGGAAACATTGTTTAAAATCACCAAAATAAACCTAAAATTTAAGCAAGGAAAAAAGGATAAGGAAGCACATTTGATAATAATAACTTAAGGAAGTCCCTCCTTTTATTTTATTTAATTTATAAAAAATAGAGGAAAATTGAGTAGACCATAAAAAACGAGGTTCCCTTTATATTCTTATCTTTCTCCGAAAGACGTCAAAGAACAGTGATAAGTCTGCAACAAAATACTTTCTTATATTTCTAGCAGGACAAAGGGAAGTAAAAATCAGGGTGGAACATAATTCAAACAAGCTATAATTCTTGTGGCACAGTCAACTCCTAAAAGATTTGTTCATGATTACTTCATACATTTTCAGGGTTTAAGGCTAAAAAAAAGTAAAAAAAAAAATTAAAAAAAAAAAAAAAAAAAGACAGGAAATTTCACTCCTTTCTCAAACACACAATAACAAGATAATATAATGAAGACGTTTGAAAAATAGTAACAATCAACTCGAGAAGATTCTTTTTATGATTTTTTCATATAATTTGAGGGTCAGTTTATGCCAACTGAATATTTCAGACTCCTTTTCTGAAACATAATTTTTTTTTATTGGTACCTTTCTGAAACTCACACAAGATAATAAAATGGAGAAGTTTGAATGGTGGTAACAATTGATACTTCAACAGGTCTGATTACATATATATATGTGAGGTTAGGTACACCAGGTTTAACTCTATGAGATGTTACACCACTCCATAACTACACACACACACCATTTTATATAATAATACAATGACCTAGAAGTCAGTATCAAAAGAGAAGGATATTAAAAAGTCATTGCCCACAAATCATTCTCAAACTAAACATCAAGACAGTGAATAACAGGTATAACCATATAAGCTTACTTACCTTCTAAAGTTATTGTTTAAGGCTGAATTAAGGTGAGCCAAAAGCACAGGCTCTTTTAAAGCAACTTAGCAAAGGTTACGGATTTTTTATTATCTCCGATGGCCAATCGAGCTCAATCAAATAAACAATCTAGTTCAAGCTTGTGAGTCTGATAATCAGAAAGCAAGTGAGACCAAGAAATGATTTTTTTTTTTTTTTTTTCTCCAAAGATTCACTAGAATAGTGACAGGGTTAACACAAAAGCTGGAAGAGATGAAAGATACTAACAAACCTTTTTCTTCATCATAACCAGATGGCCATGGCCACCTTGCACAAGTTCAGAAAAGACTTCTCGGAAATGCCTAGCAACACCTTTAAAAGTACGTTCTATTGATTCATCCTTGCGCTGATCTAAAACAGATATAAGCTCTCTAATTTTCTGCAGAATTTCAGAAAAGCATATCTTAAGTTCATATTTTAAACCAAAATGTTATATTTAAAGATTTGTGTATAGAAATTCCAGAATAATACCTCATCACCTGCATCCAGTTCAGCTTGCCTTTTCTGGAGTTCTTCTCGTTGCTCTGTAAAATTTACGTACTGGTCAAGTGCTTTCTTGTTTACATGGCTGAACTGTTGAAGTTGTTCATTGCACCTCTGTAGCATCTTGTGCAATTCTTTGATGCTCCTGCGTTTATACCTGTCATTATCATTTTCAATATAAAGAATTATTGAAAATTAAGAAAATACAAGTACAGTTAAGAAATATACTGTGATAAAATTTGAGACCTAAAGTATGAAAAAAATATAGACCCAGACATTGATAACATCTATCAGAAAACATTAAAGACGGGAAACTTCAAACTTAAGGAAAGTAACAACATCCAGCTAGAAAAATGAAAAAATGAAAAAGAACAAATACAGAAGTATACATTTCAAAAGCATCTGATGACAATAGACCAATTCCCTGATTTTTATCAAGTACCTTTCTAGTCTAGGAAGAAAAAATCGAAATAACTCTAGACATGAATATCATTTAGAAAACATTAAACACAAGGCAAACTTCGAATCTGAGACAAAATTGAAAAGATCCAGCCAGGAAAAAAAAAACAGAGGTAATACATTTCAAAAGCATCTGATGACAATGGACCCAATTCCCTGATTTTCTTTGAGTACTCTTCTTGTTTAGCAAGAAGCATATTTCTTTTACTTAATAGCTGTTCTAATTCTTTGGCTTCATCCTGAAGTGTCCTCTCATACTCATCCTCCAAACTCTGCATCAACAAGTGGTGATCTCAGCAGCAGAAAGAGAGAAATTATAACCTTGACCCCTTAACCAACAACAACCAGCATAAGTACCTTTAACTTATTCTTTTCATCTTTTTGCATCCTGAGTTGCTTTGTAAGGTCATCCATACGGTCAGAAACTCCTAAGGAGACAATTGCAGTCAAAACATGGAACCATACATTAAACTGCAAAATACAAATGTGTTGAATGAAATTCGAAGCCCTCACTTTTAAGCTGCTCCGTGACATCGACAACCAATAATTTAGCATCACTCAATTCCTGCCTCTTCAATTCAGCTTCACCAGGCAAAGTTTCAGTCTCTGCAGACAATATTATGGCCTCCAACTCTTGCCTTCGCCTCTTAAGGTTAGTCGTCAGATTGGTCTCAAGCTCCGCTTTTCTTGTTTCAGTCTAATAATTGAAAATCATATACATAAGTACTTAAATTCAAAATTAATGATATATTTCAACAACAATAAAGCTGCCCAGCAGTGGGGAAAAAGAAAAAGAAATTCAAAATGCATTTCTCAAACCTCAATACGGTCTGTCTTGCAAGCAATAAGCTTCTCTTTAAGATCTGCAATTTCAGGGTTCAATCGTGATAAAAGCTCTTTTTCCTCTGGTGTTAAGTGATCAATAAGGTCCGTGCCCATTTCAGCCCGCTTCATTGTCATACTGGCTCTAAGCTGATCAATCTGAGTCCGTACATCTGCAAGTGACTTCTCCTACAAACAATTGACAAGAATCTGAGTGGACAAAACAGAAACATATCAAAGAAAGGCCAAAACACACTGTTGGTCCCTAAATTTTAGCTAATGAGCGATTTTAGTCCCTATAGTTTAAAGTGATCGCTTCTAGTCCTTAATAAACTTTAAAAAATCACTTTTTGTCCCTAAAAAACTTAAAGTGATCAATTTTAGTCCCAAACAAACTTAAATTGGTCGCTTTTCATCCCTAATATGTCTAATGGAGTGATGATGTGTCAATTTTTAGTTTGGCCACATCATCTAAAGAACTAAAAGTGATCACTTCAAACTCCAACGACTAAAATCGCACATGGGCTATACTTTTTGAACCAAAAGTGTATTTAAGCCAAGAAAAAAAAAACCACTAATAGAGAATGTTAGCCAAGGCAAGACACAAAATAATCAAAAGTAAAATACCTTCTTTTCAAGAGCTTTAGAGATCAATTGTTTCTGCTTATTAGCATTTGTAATGTCCTGTTTAAGCTGTTCTAATTCTGACTTGTCATGAGTCCGCTTGGCGTCAATTTTCTGCTGCTCAGAAACAAGTTCTGTAATCTTCTGGTCGATCTGTAAGACTAGCTAAGCAAAAACAAAAGGCGTAGAACACAGGAAACCCTTCATAATGAGGAAAAGCACCTACTTTGGAGACTGCTGTCTATAAATGGTCTATTTTTACCTATGGAAAAAGTTTACCTCAAAGCCATTACATGGCAGTTAAAGAGACCACCCACATGTACTTTTAGTCACAAGACTTTTTGAATAAGTCGAGTGACTTGTTTCAACAATACACATGGTTAGTCTTATAAATCGCCACATAGTGGGTTGGATGAGTTTGGAGGAGGAAAACCTTGTCCTTTACTTATTTGAACCTTCCAATTTGAGAGCTTTGATTTTTCTAGCAACATTTTCTGAATAAGATCTCCCAAGTAAAATATGCTACACAATAAGCTCCATCAATATTCTTCTTGTAGAAACTTCTCGTGAAACATTATAGTTATTCAGCCATCGTGATAAACAATGAGATCTCTATATAAAAACCAACATTATAAATAAATTATCACTTGTCTCGAAAGTTTAAATTGTTAGGAAATGGTGAATTTAAGCTTTTAACCATTATTAACACTCCCCCTCACATGTGGGCTAATACTTCCCCTTAATAAGTGGGACCGGAAATTTTTTTTTTCAAAATAAGGTAGAGTGGTGACAAGGTTCAAACACAGGACCACCTCTCTAATACCATGATATATTACCACTTGTACCAAATGCCTAAGTTATTAAGAAATTGTAAATTCAATTATTTAACCATTATTCTAACTTCAATAATGCACTGGAATTCATCAAAA
The DNA here is from genome assembly GCA_030021035.2 of Notholithocarpus densiflorus. Classification (NCBI taxonomy): domain Eukaryota; kingdom Viridiplantae; phylum Streptophyta; class Magnoliopsida; order Fagales; family Fagaceae; genus Notholithocarpus; species Notholithocarpus densiflorus. The sequence goes on from JARYZH020000075.1 coordinate 295,478, forward strand.
CTTGTATGAAGTACATAGCTATGCAATAAGCTCTTTTTATGTGTACATGTGTTAGGAAAAGACACACATACAAAAACAAGAATGGAACCAATGCAGCTAAAGATAAAAGCATATGTCAAAAGGATATCTTGAAGCATATTTCTAACTTCTTCCAGTTCTTTTTCCTTCATGTTGATAGATTTTGTATTCTGCACAACTATATTCATAAACTTCAATTTCGAGCGCCTGTAATCATAAAACCCACCGGTCATACCCCCTTTCTTGCTTACTTGATCACCTGTTATAAGATAAATATCAAATTGTGTGAAGCCATCAGAGGCTGACCAAAGTTTCTGAAACAATTAATACAGAGCACTTCTATGCCAACCTTCCAGAGTTATGCAATCCAGACCATCAGTGCGAGCAACCCTGGTGGCCACATCCAAATCTCTGCAAATCACTGTCCTAGCAAAAACCTAGGTACAAGGGAATATATAAGATTAAAAGCAACGTCAAAGGACATCCAACAGGAGTCGAGATAATAATATAAACAGTCACAACCCTACAGTGCAATATAATTTTAAATAGATCTTACAGTAAGCCTTCTCACATTTGTACTCTTTTTGAAGCAATACAAGGTTACCCTACCAACAATTTTAATTTACTTGAAAGAAGTTTACTCCTTTAGCAAAATCTTTCAAAAGATGTAAAGCCAATAAAATTTCTTAATATCTTTTACCCTTACTATAAGTATAACAATAATATACCAAACAAAGACCACGGGTCACCATCATCTTTCACTGTACACTTAATCAAATCTCATAATTACTATCATAAATGATAAATCTATCTCTCTCTCTCTCTCTCTCTCTCTCTCTCACATACCTGCCAATTGAATACTTGTGTTTAAAGTAATAAAGTAGAATTTCCCACACACACATATTAACCTTTTTACATTTTCCATTTCAACAATAAACCATTAAGTTGCTTCTATGCACTCAAAATTATCCGGTTCACTGGCCTCCCAACATCCAGTTAAGGTTTAAAACCACCTTTGAAGCTTCTTGTGTAAGTAACTGAGCTCGATTATGAATACTTCAAATTCAAGATGACAGTTATCAAAAAAAGGAACTACACAAACAAATAATCCCCTACAGTAAAATTAGTGCATTAATTACTAAATTATTGGTTCACCATATGGTAAAAACCAAAGAAGTTAAAAATAACAATTTTAGGAATCCATCAGGGAAATTATTAATCTAGCATCATAAACCATGCAGGGATACAAAATGTGTTTCTAACGAGGAACAGAACCCATGGCAGATACAAACCTGTGCAAATGCTGCATGATAATCGGGAGAAAACTTTAGTCTCTTCAACAGGGGTACCACATCAGAACTCTGTGGATAAGACACATGGGGAGCCCTCACCCTGTTCAGAGGTATAAAAGTAACTCTTCCACCCATCGATGAATTAAGTTGTTTAATTATCCTGGTTGATATTTCATCATTTTGGACCACCACATGAAATAAGCTGTTCCGACAAAAACAGATGTCAAATACTTTATTTTTCACTATCAAATGCACACAACATGGAAGGTCCAAAAACTACTAGATATTTTAACCGGTTACCAGGCAAAAACATTACAATAACATGCAGCTCCAAGAATTAAGAGTCCCCAAAAAGAAATCATATTTACCTGTTTCCAGCAGTAACTTCGACAGCAGTAAAAAACTTTTCATCACAATCAAGCAACTCAATGACCGGACCAAACACCCCACGAATGTTATACTCTTTGCAGATGGACTTAACAGATTTCAGCCCCCTCCTCACATCCTGTGTATTACACAATGGAATAAAAAATTGAGAAGATAGATCTGTCATAACAAAACAACTATGTTATTGTCATAGAATCTGTTGCAAAACCAACTATTAAGAGAGAGGCAATTATAAGATGTAAGGCCTCTTAGCCACATTTATGATGAAATGCTGATACATACAGAAACACAACAAATTAATAGATAAATATGCTATTAGCATTTATATTTTTCTTTTAGTTATTAAAATTTAACTAAAAAAATATTTTGAAAGCTTTTGTCACCAATTGCATCCAAAGTTCTGATGTCTCAAACAACAATAAGCTTAAGATAGAATTCTAGTATCACATATCACCTTTGTGATTTTTGTACATATTTGTGAAGGGAAAAACAAATTTATATTTCATAATATTTTAAGATAAAGGCTAAGATCACGTAAGTCAATCTTAATTCCAATTAAATTAGGGTCAATTTTATGGATCCTTTTTCTCCATTCTATTCTATCCAAATATATATTGCATCCTTGTTCAATACATCTATTCATATTGTTTTAGGCCCTTCTCCACCTTTCTTTGCTACTTTGACTTGAATTAGATCAGCCTTTCTCACTAGAGCATTAAGCATTCTCTGCAACGCATAACCAAAACATCTTAAACTACTCTATCTCATCCCTTTCTCAATAAAGCCACTCCACCTTTAAACAGATGATTTCATCTATTATTTTCACACCTATAATTTACCATTTTCATTTCCACTACACTTGTATTAGGAATGTCTTACTTCTTACTAATCAAACACTTTGTATCATTTTTCATTTCCACTACACGATGTTCTTTTCTTTCAATAAAAGTCTTATTACCTATCAAAAATAAAAAATAAAGCATCATTGATCTAATGGCAATTCTATATAACTTTTCCTTTCACTTTAGAAACCCAGCCCTTATCTTATGGACCATATTTATTTCAATCTCGTGGTTGGAAATTAAATTGATTCCAAATATATATATATATATATATTTATATATATCTATTCATTGTGAAAATACTATTTGGTTTACTAGTAAAAAAAAATGTAGTATTTCCCATTCACCATGGAATAGAAGTTAGAGCCTATATATATATATATATATATATATATATATATATATATTAGGAAATCCTGTGAAGAGTTTGGTGGCTTTGGTCCAGGTGGTCCTCTCACATGGACAAAGGAGAAGACTCTTAGAGAAACAATTCTTTTGGGGTTATAAGATACCCACATGTTTGAAAAGAGTTCGGCTATTGTTTGAGTGAGAAAGCACCATTGGATGTGTTGGGACTACGAAATGTGTGTCTTATTTGTGAGTTTGTTAGTTGTTATTGAGAGTTTAATTTGGGTATAATTGGATTTGGGTTAGCTTTTATTTGTACAAGGTTTTGAATATGTGTGTTTGTGAGTGTTGCAGTGTTGTTAAAAGCGCGCTTAAGCTCAAAGCTCGAAGCGCCAAGGCTCCAGTGCTTTTTGCCTCAAAAGCTAGGCTCATTCAAAGATGTGCGCTTTAGGCACACTTTTTTGCGCTTTTTCAAAAAGCTCAAAGCACGCTTTTTGGAGTTTTTTTAATTTTTCAAAAAAATAAACCAAAACTGAATTAAAACTATAGGATCTTGACATTATTGATATAAACCATTGATTTTGCATATTTTTAGTGTAACTTACTTATCAAAAAATATATATTTTCAGTATAACTTGTCTACAATAGTTTGAGTATAACTTATCACAAAACTCTTGTCATAAAACTCGTCTACAATATATGTTCTCACTAGATAAACTCCATCCCGTTTTAACATTGCGTACTGGGAATTGAATAAAATCCAAGTTTCAAAGTTTACATACCTACCACAACATAACCATGAAACAAAACTTTGTAAAATGCATGGTGAATCATATCATATTTATACCACTCAACAACATAATTGTAAGCACTTATAAAAAATAAAATAAAAAAACATAATTGTGAGCAACTACCAACACAGAAAATTTAAGCCTGATACATACACATTTGATTGTGTCATTTTTTATAAATCACAAACTCCAGTAGTACCAATGTGAAGGTTTCCCTACGCATTTTGACAACCATGTTCAGAAAATTGAGAAAGTAAAACAAATTAAAATGAGATTACTCACTCCAGGAGTTGCATGATCAAGGCTCTTTTCTGCCTTCTCAACTTCTATTCTCAGCTTATTGATATCAGAAGAAAGTGCACTTTCTTTGCTCCATAAGTACCTACACAGTTAACCACACTTTAACCATCTTGGAGTATTTCAATAACCTTGACCAAAAACAAAAGCACAAAGATCATACTTTCGCTCATTTTGCAACTTGTCTCTCTCAGTTTTATGATGACTGAACCCTTCACGTGACTGGGAGATATGGGATTCTAATGTAGCAATTTCAGTTCTGCGAGACTCAATGTAGGCATCCCACTCTGTCAACTCAGCATTAAGCCGGCGAATTTCTTCCTGAAGTTTTTCCTCCTGCTACCAAAAATAACAGATAAGACCAAAAAAAAAAAAAGATAAAAGTGACCTATAAACTATACAGAATTTCATTTCAATAAAACTAATTAATGTTGAGAATAAAGGAACTGGAAAATTCAAACACAAGGCTATGCAATAGTTTGAGAGTTGGAAGCAAGGTAGTACAGACAAGTCAACTTATGACCATGTATGTGTGGTTTTGATTTCTTCAACCAAACCAAGCATCATTCTCAAAGCAACTAAGCATATAAGTTTTCCAAAAGGAGAAAAGTCAGATGAATGAGACCGCCAACATCAGGGAAATGCAGGAATCAAAATTTTGAGGCATATATTAAAAATAAATAAATAAAAATTTTAATTAATTAAAAAAAAAAGGGGCACGGGGGAGGTGAGGGGGTGGTGGTGGTGGTATTCCCACGATAGAGCCAATGAAATCAACTCTCCCAAGCACAAGGCCAACTTGGTGCCTCAGAAAATGAAGTGCAAACTTCACACCACCTACATTCAACAACTTCATGACATGGCACATACAACTCGTGATGACATGGCAGCATGGCATGGCCAAAAATAAAGGGAGCTCTTCTGTGACCAAATTCAGCATGTGCTAATTAGGGCAAGGCTTTGACCCACATGTGGTAGTTACATGTGCATGTGCTAAAAATTAGGAAAGTTGTTAGATATGCCATGTGCTTCAATTAATTTCAGCATGTGCTAAATGTGTAGCTATAGTTAGTTAGCTTGCAAATGGAATTCCACATGTTATAAACATGCTACTGCTAGCTAAATATTAGGAGTTTTAGTTGTAGGAGGGTGATGTCATCATGTAACTCCTAGGCTTATAAATAGCCTTGTAAATCTCAAATTACAAATTCATTCATAAACTCTCTCTTGAATGCATGGATTATCAACCTCTTGTATCATTTTTATACCATGAAAAAGGTGTTAATAGCTTCAATCAAGGCTTTCATCATCATTTAGTAGAGATTCTTGAACAAAATTAATCTCAATCATAAAGAACAAGAGTTAAATACCTACTGATCCATGACATTCAAGAGCTCTGCCACCAAAAGATACAAAACAGAAACAATACAAACCCCATTAAAGGGCAAGAAATCAAGCTTCGAATGGCTTCATGGTCGGCAAGAAATACTTTATGACACAGAAAATGGAGTATATGAATCTGGCAGAAGATCCTTTAATGAAGCTTACAAAGACGGAAATAAAGAGAAGAAAGAGTAATACATGTTGAAAAGAATGTTATTGCAACTTCGAATGGTGGAGACAAATTATAACACGTTAAAAAAGGAATTCATCAGTTCATATTCTTGTGTCCCCAGATTGGAAAGAAAGTGGCGTATATCATGGCAAACAGGTCTTCTCTTACTATCAAGGACTTCACAGAAGCCCATATGCTGCCTTATCTAACTTACATTTTCATTTGCTTGATAATATGAACAATCTGTGGGGTTCTACAGCTATGTTGTTCCAACATCAACATACTCTATATGCTTTTGATGTAATTCATCATTGCCATTAAAAATGAAAAAGAAAAAGTAATTGTTTTCGGATAACAGAGTTCTCCGACAGGACCCTTAGATGAACAAAGTGTCAAAGATGGTGTAATTTTCCTTCAATAGTTCTTCACCAAGAAAGATAAATTAAAAGATCCTCATGTTCTATCCATATAAAATATTTAGAAAACAATATGATGTAGCATCCAAAATGGCACTCTAGTTTCCTAAAGCAACACTTTACCTGCACCAAATTTGAAGAAAGCACTTTTTGAAGATCATCAATTTCTCTTTGAAGCCATTTATCACGATTAGCTTTACTCGAAAACTGGGTAGCACGACCTTGTTTCTGATAAAGAATGCTAAGCTGCTTTTCACGCTCCATTATTCTACGTACATGAGAAACGGTGATTAGGAAAAGATTTAGCAACCAACAGGAAATTTCTCCAAAGCACACAATAAGTTCAATCATTTTGGCTAGACGAGCACATTTGATAAAATATACAAGCATAGATACATCAGTATATACATTACTTCCACACCAGAGTTCAGAGGAATAAAAAGGTAGTACAGCATAGAAACAGAAAGAAGAATCACATAAAATAAAACGGATGTAAGGGCAAAGTCAAATTTTTTACTGACTTTTAAGCACAACTAATCTAAGGCCACTGTTTGCCTACTAAAATGCATTAACCAAGCCTATCCAAAAAAATTGCAGTTGGTTTAAACAAAAAAGTGCAACTAAAGAGATTTATTTCAGCTATAAGGTATTAGCCAAGCCAAACAAACCAACTTTTGCAAACAGAAGGCACGTTGCCTTAATATATACATATGTACCATAGACACATATATACATCTATTGAGATAAAATAACAGATAAAATTCTCAATGAAGAAAAAATATTAAAAATTAGAAAGTTGGCATACATTATGAAGAGCATGCATATAGAAATCATTGCAGTATCAACTAACCGCCATAGACATACCCCTTTGTTATCTCCTTTTCCTTTATGACTTGATTCTCATAAAAAGGATGTATTTTGTCAAGCTCATCCATTGAGTCTTGAATTTCTTTCTGTAGAATCTCGAGCTGTCTTGTAGCATCCTCCTAAAGCATGCAACTTGCAAGTTTAGCATCAATATTGGCAAAATTGTTATCACACATACACACACACATAACTATTGATCTCTAATCATCTTTAAATTTTGCAAGCATTAAGAGTCTAAGGAAATATTGGTAATCCAATGGTGGATTTGTCAAAAACTCATCTAATAAAAAGTTATTAAGTGATATAACATTAACAAGGTGTAACTCTCGTTAATATATATATATATATATATGAACTGATAATACTGTCATTATCCATAACAATACCTTGGCTCGGTTATTTCCATAGATCTTCTCTTGTAAGTCTTTGACATCAAGCTCCAGTTCTGTGTGATTTGTTATTGCTTCTGTTCGTCGGTTTTCCAAAGCTTCTTTCTCCTTGACTAAACCTTGAACTTCTTTTGTGAGATCTTTCAATGTCTCCTCCAAGTCCTTAGCCTTTTCATGGGCATCCAGCACACTATTATACATCTTCGTTGATGTTTCAGAATATTTATTTCGTGCCTCTTCAACCTGCAATCAAGGTGAAAATTATATTAACCTTCAGCTTCAAAGCCACAGCTATACAAAAATAAAAGAAAAGTTATTTTGGCCACTATACATTTTCACTTCCTAGTGACCACAATACTATAAGTAAAATATGTTTTCCACTGATTCAAAAATACATGATACACTGTAGAGGATGCACAACACTATGACTTATTCATGTTGAGTATCAATTTTATAAGCTATGAGACTCAAAATCTAAATTTTTGTCTTATTGTAAAGAATTAGATATATTTTCTGAAAAACTTTCGCACCAAAATACATTAGAACATTGGTGTCCATGGCAAGGAAGTAACACATTCCCCTCCAACTTGCTGCTTTGTTGATTCATTGCAGAATAAAATCTGTCACAATCCACAGACTAATAGATCCTATAGTGATATTTATATTAAGGCTGCTGTAATTTTTTCCCGTTGAAAATCTCTATTTCCATGTTGATACTCCTGTCCAGAAGGAAAGAGAATTCTAAGGAGACAATGTGCTTGCTTTGTGCTAGTCAGAAAAGATGGACATTCTTGACCATTCTTTATTCTTCATTTTTATAAAGATACATTTTCTGATTACATTCTCATTAGGATATGCAGTTGAAGAATTAGCACATTATTAAATGAGATGAGAATAAAGTATATTCCTTTCCGATTATGAAAAAAGAAATGATGCAAACTTCATACATCCAAGCATCTAAATTATCTGACCTCTGCCAGTTTCTGCCGAGCATCATGAACTTCCTTATCATATATAGTATATTCTAGAGATTTCCGCTGCTTGTCAAGCTGCTGATATTTTTTAAGTTCCTCTTTCTCTTCATCCAGTTCCTTTAATCTCTCATCCAAGTACTGAACAACTTGAATTATTTGCTTTCTTTTATTTCCTGATTAACAGGTGAAAAAACAGTTACATATACTTGCATACATACATGCATACATAAAAGAAAAGGAGGGGGAAATAAAGCATGACTTGCCCGTTTCTTGCATAATTTTCAAACTTTCACGTCGTCTCTCCTCATAAACTCGAGTGCCACCAATTTCTTTCAGTAAATCCAGTCGCTCAGCATCTTTCATCAATGTCAATGATGCTATCTATGTAACAGTCCAGATATCCCAAAGAGGGATAATAAAAGAGAATAAGTGTGTGCCTGATGAATCATAAAGCAGAAAGAAATGGTAACAACAAAGTTCAATAATAGAAAAATCATGCTCCTACTTTTCCTTGCTGCACAACATAATAAGGATTTGAGCGAGAGAACCCAGCACTTTCCAATAAATTCATAACTTCTGTTTTACTGCAAATCATGTTACCCATGTTAGGCTACATCATTTAAAAGAAAGGGCGCTAGTGAACATAATCATATATGACATAGAATATGGTCTTTTTCAAACAAGATTCAAAACTTACGTGATGTGCTTTCCATCTAAGAAATACTCATCTTTTTTCAAACCAATTGTTCGACGCAAGCGCACTTCCTCCTTATCAACCTGAAAAGTGGTGGAGAAGCATACTAAAGCAGTGAAAAAAATAAGAAAACAACCCATACAATCAAGCATCCAACATCCCTCAGTTCTGGGTGTTCTAGCAAAAACAAAGAAAGAATAGGAGTAGCAGTGATTATAACTATACAAAGTAATATTAAATTGTACAAACAAATCTTTTTTCCTTTTTTTTTGATTGGCACATGATACAAACAACTATAGCTTAAGTTATCGTATTCGAAAGAGAAAAAATAGAAAGCTCTTCCATACAGGAGCTACTTTCACTGTTTTACATAGTCCACATTAATAACTAAAACTAAAGACAAGAGATAAAAGGAACTTATAAAACCGCAATTGTAATTGTTCCCCAAGACAACCTTATAATTTATCTCATCACTTAGGGGCCTTCAAGTGTACTCTGGTCTGGTGTGTTACATGGATTAGGGTAAATGTATCAGGAGATATAATGTGTCAAGGTATCTGACTCACCTTTTTTTGTTTTTTGATAGGTAAGGTATCTGACTCACATAATGTTCAAAACTTGGAATACGAAACAAGCAAAATTTTCGGGTACAGATACTGGACATGTCATCAAAATAATATAAAACAGTACTGGACAGTGAAAGATTCAATGCTGCTTTTTGGCATGGCATGGTAGGTAATTGAAATTTCAGATTATTAGCTAGTTACTTGAATATTTAAAACTCATCTTTTTGCCATCTATATCAGAGCTGTAGGTTATTTCTTCATTCATTGAAGCCACAACATAATTTAAGAAGATAAAGCACAGAAAAAGGGGGGAGTGGATTTTAGAAATGAGCTTACTGTATTTGATCAGATCCCAACTTCCATTAAAAGGGGCTTATATAAAATCAAACAGAACAACACTTTTTCTGTTAATATATTTGTTGATTTTTTTTCTTAACTATTAGTTTTTTCTTTGCATGCCCTTCAATGATGCAAAAATAAAATCACAAAAGAGAGATCAGCTTTCAGAAAATAGTTCGCAGTCCAGTCAACAAAGCAACACCATGCCTAACAAATGCACCAGTTTATTATGTACTAACAAGCAAAAGGTATGAAAAAGAAGGAAAAAAAAATTTAAGCTACCAAAGAATTAAAGAAAACATCAAGGTTTAACATTAACCCCCTCCCCTAAAAAAATATATATCTTTTTGCTATACTAATAAAATTGTTATGGTACAAAGTGTTATATCAATCAAAAAAAAGTTAGGTACAAAGCATTACCGGAATACGATTGTCAGAATTGTCAAACACAATCTCCACAAAAGCAGATAATACTTGGTGTCCAGCACCTTCCTGCATAATAATGATACATAGAATTCATTAAAACATGAACTCAACATGATTTCTAGACAATGAACAAAATATGTAGCGAAGCATACATGGAGCAGTGCATGCCTATCTTCACTGCGCAGGTTCTGGAAGAGATCACTTAATACAAATCGAATCGCTATAAAGATAGACATTTTAAGTACCAAAAAGGAAGTTTTACTGTCAGTTTCTTTCCAACAAAAAGTCATCAGTCAACAGATAAAAACAAAGTACCCAAAATCAGGTACTCACCATGAAAAAAGTTTGTTTTTCCAGATCCATTGGCACCAACTGCAGAGGACGTAGTTCAAATAAACAAAAGCATTTATTGATATTCCAATCACACATAAAACAATGTAATACACACACTTTAATAGATAGGCATCTAATACTATTAAAAGAAGAAATGCAAATGAATAAAGTACATTTCAAAAGGGAGGACAAAATAATTACTCTATGTTTTATAATGTCTTTCTAAGACTCCTTGCTTCGCATGAAAAACCATCTACTAACTAGATAATAAATCTGGTAAGAACTCAAAATGGTTCTAGAAAGAAGCTTTCATTTGAAGAGTTTCTTCAATGGTAACACTGACTTTTGTCATCCAATGATAATTAATGCTAATAACTTGGCCTTTGAAGACTTTCTTTACCACTTAATTGTTTATATCAGACATCACACATATTCACAAGCAGTTTAATTCAGTGACTTAGACGCAGATGATAATCACTTTTAAAAAAGACTAAATTATTATGTTTCTCATATAAAACAAAAAATATAATTAAAAAAAAAAAATGTAACAGTGATAAACACACAAACTTTAAAATAAAATCTTACTGAATCATCAATAACAATATTGAACAAGTACAGGGAAACCATTACCAACACAGTTAACTTTTGGACTGAAAGGTTCAGTAGCGACTTGTTCTCTGTAGCTCTTAAACCCCTCGATTATAACCTAAATTTAAAAACCCCAGACATTAAAGAAAAAAAAAAACATATACATCTCAAAAATCAAATAAAATGAAAGATTCAAAGGATTCGGGAACAAATAAAAAATAGAGAACAAAATTTCATCTAATTTTCAGTCCTTTGCTCTGACCAGCCGAGAATAATTTACCTGCTTGATATACATGCTGAAATCAGCAGGTTATCCAGCCTCTGCACGAGAATGTGAAAGCATAACTATCAGCAGTTGTTAATACACAACTCAAACGCCTCGCCCAAGCCTCGTAGATCATAGTTTTTTTTTTTTTTTTTTTTTTTGATAAATAAAATAAGCATACCCAACACAAGATATGAATTGAAAATTTTCTTTCCCATTTCAGTGTTTACTTCACTCGCTACTCGAGGTGAATTCACTCACTAAAAGTCTAAAAGCAACAAACACTGCCCAAGTTAAGGACAGTTAAACTATTTTTAGGGCAGATAGTTCAGGTGCCATTCTACCAAACAATCCACAATACAATCACTGTTCTATCAGCATATAACAAACACGCTTTTTCTGGAAACAAAAAATCAAGGGAATTACGGTAATTAAATTCCAAAAACAAAAAACTTAAAGCAACACTTATTTTCTAAAAACCCAAAACCTAGAGCACTTTCCGATTAGAAAGCGAGAAAAAGTGAAAAACACTATCATAGTGAGAGTGCAAAGTAAACCCTAGCCTACCATGCTGGAAAGTGAAAACCAAAGTCTGTGCGCGAAAATTTGAATTTAAAAAAAAAACAAAAACAAAAAACAAACAAAGGAAGTGAGAGCAGAGTTGATTCTAGGGTTTCACTTTCAGCAACTGAAAAATGAAAAAAATCGAATACTGGATTATGGTTTGTGAAGTAGAGAAGTAGTAAAAGAGAGAATTGAGTAGTGGGAAAAAAAAGGGGGTTTACCTACTTTACCAGAAGAAGCAGTTGAATTGAAGCGAGAGAGAGAGAGAGAGAGAGAAATGGAGGGAGGAGAGTGAAAATCGAAGTGAGTTGACTTGAAATAGAGGGGTGTGTAGTTGTAAGGATGAGTGTTGAACTGTGCCGTGCTGTGGCTGTGGCTGTGGCTGTGCACCAACGGCGAACTTTTAGCACTGTATTATGTCCTTTTGAAGCATAGCGAGCGAAGTAGCAGAGTCGAAAAAAAAGGGCGGCAAAATAGGAGGGTTTTTTCTTCGGCTCCAGATGAGAAAGGCCCTGAATGAATGAAATATCAAATTATGAAGAAGAAGAAGAAGCACGCAAAGGAAAGGGAATTGCAACAACGATGAATGATTGATTGATGGGCCTGGGTTGGTTTAGGTTGGGTTGGGTTCGTTGGGGGCGGACTCTGTGCAGTGTGCACTGCTCAGTGCTGTGTGTTTTTGTGACCAGTTCTGGTGTTTGGTTGTTGGGCTATGCTATTCCACGTTCCGGCCAAATATTTTTGGGCAATTTACAATTTTCTCGCGTAATTTGACCGAAATTTAAGTTGTTTATCTGTAATTTAGGTTTCTATAATCCACCTTACCACCTCTATAAAAAAAAAAGACAGAGCTAAATATGTAATTTTTCTCCACTTTTATGTCTTTTTGCTCTAAAAACACAAAATACATAAAAATACAATATCAAATAAAATCAAAAACTATCTATCAAAACACTTGCATCGTGGAATTTCAAACCACAAGTAGGCAATTTAAATTTTGGTCAAATCTCAGGTGAGTAAAATGTTAAATTTTAAACCACATGTAAGTAACTTAAATTTTAGTCCAAACACATAGAAATAAGTTGTAATTTGCCCAATTTTTAAAAAACAAAATTAAATAAATAAATTTACCCAACCACATAATTTGTTGCTTGTACTAATTTTCTTTTCCTTCTTTTTGTAAGATTTTTCTCTCTTTTTGTTTTCTTTCCTTTTTTTTTTTCTATGATATGTAATACAAGGTAAGTTTATTGGATTCTTATTTCTTGTTACACGCAAATTTTAATAACTTAATACAAATCCAGTAGCTTATGATAGGAGGGATTATTAAGTTTGTAGAGTGAGCCTGAAGATCTTTTTTTTCCCTTTTACAAATCCAACAGCTTATGATGGGAGGGATTATTAGGGTATATTTGGTTAGAGATGGAATAGGGAGGATGGAAGATAAATGAGAGAAAATAGGTTTTGGTGTTGTTTGGTAAGGATCAAATAATGATAATTTTTTAGTAGGGTCCAGCCTTCCAGAAATTTTCTCTTCTAGCCTACCAAAAATTCATCTCTCCAAAACAAAGAGAAAACAAGCATGAAAACTCTTATTCTAGCACAATGACAGAATTGCCCCCAAATTTTAATGCTTCTCACGAATCACCCACTTCACCACACGGTCAACACACCCTGATGTCTTCCTTGCTTTGTTTGTATCTCCTCTGCTGCTCTCCTCTATACAATCTACGGTAACTCATCTCATATTCTCTTTTTTTTTTTTTTTTCCTTCTTATTGTTACTCCCACTACTTTCCATGGTTGATCTTCTTTGCTTCTTCTTTTTTTTTTTTTTTTTTTCTCTAACCAAGAGAATCTACTGTAATGTATGTCTAGATTTGCAAAATGGTCTTTGAGCTGTAATATAGACTAGTGAACATGTCCATATATATATATATATATCAAATTTCATTCGAATTGAATGTTATTTACTATTTGATCAATAAACTTATTTTTTATACACAATTTTATATTACAAAAACTTGAAATTTTAACATTTGTTTGATAACATAGCAATTAATCTTTGAGTTTCTTGAAATTTTGCAAGCATAAATGATATAATAAGAACATTCAATCTAACGGTTAGATTTTCAAAATTTATACTCAATATAAAAATATATAAGAAGTTTGAAGGATTTCCCTCAAAACTAGGTAGGAGATAAATTTTGTTCATATTAGATTATAATATACATAATAACATACATATATATATATTTTATATGTATGATATTGTGGTGGCCTACGCCCAAAAAGCCTGATAGGCTTTGAGGTCAGGCTCCCAATTTACCTGTTTAAGGTGGGTAAAGAGTTTCCTACAATGGGAAAACCTCTGAACACCAACCCCAACGGCCCAGGACCAATAGTTCCTAGCCCAATTAGTTTTCTCTCACCATGTCTGTAAGGTTCCCGAGAAGACACCACCTTAATGGAGCTCCTTTTTCCCTTTTCTAATGGTTTCTCTCCTTTTGCTCTCGTGTATTTCTCTCTCTTCCCCCAAAATTGCCAACCCCCTTCTCACACCTTCGGCCCCTATTTATAGACTTCCCTTAGTGGGGTTGTCATGATGATGGGGTTGTTTTTCATGTTAGTAGACCCTCCTAGGATTTATTCCTGACCAAATGGGATCCACTTCTCTTGACAAATGTGACCCTCTTAAAACTTGCACTCGTCGCCAAACTTTGCTCGATAGGCGATTTCCCCAAGGTACTACTATTATCGTCTCAAGCGGACCCCAACCTAATACTGGACCCCGACCAAGCATTGGTCCTCCGAATTGATATGGGCCCTGACCTTATATTGGGCCCTATACTCTTAAGCATGCGGAGGTTGATGGCCTGGGCTTGTACCTAATGCCCGTACAGATATGTTAATTTTTTATACTATTTAATGAGTATAAATAAATTATTTCTTACATATTATGTAATAAGGACATAAGAGTAAATTTATATAAACGGCATTTTCTATCCTCCCATTTTTTTTCTTAACCAAACAAAAGAGTTTTCTATCCCTTCCACTTTTCTATCCTCCAAACAAACACACATAAGGGAAAATTAAATATTTTCTATCCTTCCACCAATTTTCTATTCTCCCACTTTTCCACTCTTCCAACCAAACATACCCTAAGTCCTCATTTGGAAGGCGGGAAATGAATGGAATGGAAAATAATAAAAATAAAAATTTTAGAATATTCTTCTTTTCCATTGTTTGGGAGTTTTAATAAAGGGAATAAAAAGTATATTCTCTTATTTGAGATTTTAAGTGAGAGTGAATGAAATGAGTAAGGGAAATATTAATTCCTCTCTTTTCCTTCAAAATCTCAAATTTCATTCCCCCTAAAATTAGAAGGAATTTGATGGAATGAAATTAGATTTAATAAATTTTTTTACTAAAACTCCCAAAATACCCCTACATATTTATTTTAAAATAGGGGTCTAATAGTAATAATGTCATAAAATTATTCCATTCATTTTCTTCTATGTTACTCCCATATAAGATTACTTAATTCAAATAAGGTTACTTAATTCCATTTCATTCATTTATTTTCTATTAATTTCCCTTACTTAAATACATTTCATTACATTCATTTATGATCATTCCATTCCATTCCCTTATGAACTCTCAAACGAAGCCTTAGCCCTTGTTTGGGAGGAGAGAATGGAAGAGAATGAAAAGAATATTCTTAGAGTATTTTTTTTCCTTTCTTGTTTAAGAGTTTTAATGGAGGGAATGAAAAGTTCATTCACTTGTTTGTGAGTTTAAGTGGGAAGAAATGGAATGGGTAGGAGGGAACACTCATTAATCTCTATTCCCTTAAAACCTCAAATTTTCATTCCCCTCAAAATTGGGAGGAATTAGAGGGAATAGAATTAGATTCAATGAATTTTTTAGTAAAACTCCCAAAATACCCCTATATATTCAGCCCTTTATTTTAAAATAGGGGTCTAATAGTAATATTGTCATAAAATGATTCCATTCATTTCCCTATTTGTTACTCCCAAACAAGGTTACTTATATTTCATTCATTTTCATTCAATTTCTTTACTTTTAAACATCCAAACAAGGTTACATAATTTCATTCCATTGCATTTGTTTTTCTTATTTATAAACATTTTATTCCTTTATGATTATTCATTTTCATTTCATTCTATTCCCTTATGAACTCCCAAACGAAGCCTTAGAACTCATTTAGGAAAAGGAAAATGAATGAAATGGAAGGGAATGAAAAGAATAATTTTAGAATATCCATCTCTTCCCTTGTTTGGGAGTTTTAATGAATGGAATAGAAAATATGTTCCCTTGTTTGGAAGTTTAAGTAGGATGAAATGGAATGGGTAAGAGAAAACACTCATTTCTCTCTATTTTCTCACAACCTCAAATTTTCATTTCCTCCATAATCAGGAGGAATTGAAGGAAATTGAATTAGAGTTTAACGAATTTTTTCCTAAAACTCTTAAAATACCCATATATTTAACCTTAATTTTAAAATAAGGGCCTAGTAGGAAGGCCAAAATGGTCAAATACCATCTTTGGCTGAAAATATTTTGCAATCTACCATTATTTGCAAAATATTTAACAATTTCCCACTATTTTAAAACTCAGAGTTCATAAAACTCGAGTTCTGCATAGAACTCGAGTTCATAAAGCTCGAGTTCTACATAGAACTCGAGTTTATGAAAATCGAGTTCCAAAAAAATGTGACACGGTGGCAGAAGCTAATCTGGCATTTTTATAATTTAAAAGTCCACATGGAACTTAAGTTTTAAAAATTTGAATTCCTTGTAATATGAAACTCGAGCTCTTGAAGCTCAAGTTCCTTTAAAAATTGATGTCGTCTTATTCGTGTGGGACACGCTGAAGTGAAGAAGAAAAAGAAGAAAAAGAAGAAAAGAAATAGACTAAAGAAAGCACAAATCAGGCTTGTGTAAGTGTAGTGAAGGACAGGTGAAGTGTAGTAAAGAAAGCAAGGATGGTGCCCATGCCGCGTGACTTGTGAAGTGAAGTGTGTAAAAAGTATGTCTAAAAGTCATAGTGTGTGGGTGTCTAGAAGTAAGGTGTTAGGTGTGTGCAAGTGTATTTGGTGAGTGAGTGCATTAAATAAGAAGCTAGTGTGTACTAGTGTAATAGTGGTGATTGTAAAGTGTTGTAAAAGTTATTTATTTAGTGCAGTTTTATGGTACTTGAGAGTAACACATTACAAGAAACTCAAATTCCACGTGACATTTTTTAATTAAAGTAATTCAGGTCAGCGGTTGCTATCGTGACAGTTTTCATGGAACTCGAGTTTCACGAATTCAAGTTTTAAAAATGTGGTAGATTGCTAAATATTGTGCAAACAGTGGTAGATTGCTACAATTTTCAACCAAATATGGTATTCGGCCATTTTGACCCTAGTAGCAATATTGTCATAAAATAAATTAATTCATTTCTCTCTATGTTACTCCCAAGCAATATTTCTTACTTTCCATTTCAATACTTTATAACATCCAAACAAGGTTACTTAATTTCATTCCATTAATTTATTTTCCATTCGTTTCCCTTAATTAAATATATTTCATTCTATTCATTTCATTTATATTCCTTTATAATTATTACATTTCATTTATTCTCTTATGAACTTCCAAACAAAGACTTAAGGGAGTGGAGTAAGGTCCACCCCATGTGGGGGGAAGGGTGGACTCCACCCAAAAGACCTAATTCATGAAATTGTTTCTTTGCAATATTTGATCATCACAAATAAAATTTATTTATGACAAGTTTGGAATACATACATACACACTATAATTACGTATGTATGTATATATGTATGAGTGAAATTCAAATAATGTTAAGTATAACCTTTAACAATGCCACACAATTTAATAAATTTTTATTAGATGTATATTTTGACAAGTTCACCATTGATTCAATTTTTCTTGTTATACTCCATACACTGGGACAAATGGAGACAGCGCTAGGGTGTGGGTCACGACGCCTTTTCTTTTTCTTAATTCTCTCCTCCCTCTAATAGTATTTATAATACAAATAAGAATGTATAGATAAATTTAAATTAGGACAAAGTTTAGCTACAAGATTGGTTGTTGGTTGTAACCTTAGGCTATAACCTTACTCAATAAAATAAATATTATTACATATTTTGAAAATCTAACCGTTGAATTGCATGTTCTTTACGCTCATAATACACATGTCAAATTTTGTGTCAATCGGATATTATTTACTATATGATCTATAAGCTTATATTTTATGCATAATTTTAAACTAAAAAAACTTTCAATTTAAACAATTTATTGCTGACATAACTATTAATTTTTAATTTTTTAGAAATTTTGCAAGCATGAAGGATATAAGAAGAAGATATAGTCTAACAGTGGATTTGTCAAAATTTATATCTAATAAAAAGATATAGAATAACCTAAGGAAACAACCAATTTCTTAGCTAAACTGTCCTTTAAACTATTGGTCCCCCTAGTTTTATTTTTTATTTTTTTTAATGTACCACATTTATCTAAATGAATAATACACTTTTTTTTCTTTTATTACTCTTATATCATATATATCATATTAAATCAAAATATATTAAATATATATTTTCCTATATATATATAATTATAAATTCTTTATTTTTTCCTCTTATTTTTTCTAATAATATACGTAATTCATTAAATTAAAGCATATTACTAAAAAGAGAAATTTGGTTCTATAAAAAAAATAAACAAACAAACAAACTAAAAAGAGAAATTTGATTCTATTAAAAAAAAAAAAAAGGCAAAAACAAAGAGGGAATGTAGTCTGGTTTTTTTTTTTTTTTTAAAAAACTGCCAACATGTAAGTAAATCCCCAGTAAATTAAAGAAAAGAAAAGAAAAGAAAATCAACATCTCATGTCTTCATAATCCAACAATACATAGAAATCACACATTCTGTATCTCACATCACATTGTAATGCATAAAACCAGATCACGATACTAATTAATATAGCTGTGTATACAACTACGAGCGATATTGCACAAATTGGCTTATCTTAAATTGTTATTAAACTCGCCCTTTTGGTTTCTTCCTTATCTTTTTCTTAGCTATCATCAGTTGCAATTAAATAATCAAAAGCCCAGAATTTAATTCCTAATGAGGGTACCTGTAAACAACAGGTAAGAGACAGAATGTTAAAATGTCATAACAGTCAAAAGACCAATAATATGTTATATCAATGCATTTGTACACAAAATGAGGTCGATAGACAACTTGTCCTATGAAGAAAGGAGGGAATTTTAAGAGAATGCTAATGGGGTATGAAAGGGCAATGGGAATGAAAGATTGGAAGAAACATGGTTGAGACCCAATGCAACGTACTTACTGCATATAACTATCCATCCATGCCCTAAGAGCTGGAAGTAATGGATGTAAGATTCCTGTGTTTTCTGCCATGGCCCCAAGATTCCTTCAATCACCAGGAATCAGCTAATGATTTTGCTGGTCATTACCATTCAGAATTAAATCATTGCTCGTTGGGGCTGCTTATAGTTACGTCTAAATAAGCTTTGAAATATAAGAACAAAAAGCCATATTGCATCATCATGGATTTGCATTTGGATTTTAGGATTTAAAATCAAGGAAATTGAAGAACAATTGTTAGTATAAATTGTTTGATCATTTCATATCCACATATTTACAGAGCTCAAATCCATCCAAAGTTTTTTCCATTTTATATTTTATTCAAGTCATTTAAACTAAAAACCGAAATGTGAATGCTTCTTTTCAAATACTTCTATTTAAATACACCATTAATAAATTCCTTCAATACTGATAGTTTGAAATAAGTGAAAAATGTACATGGTGATTAAGCTACTAATTGATATTCATGACTACTATACAAGTGCAAAAGAAGAAATGAGCCCTAGTGTCCAACATAGATACAGGATGCTCGTGGCAGCTTGCAAGGACAAAAGAATGCCATAATAATCTTATTGTCAAGTAGCTCCAAATTGATAGAAAGTACAATCTATGTCTTACCAATAAGTTTGAAATCTGTGTTCTCTACCAACCATTCAGCACTATCCTTTGTGAGTCCCACAGAGCTTGTATCAAACTCCTTTTCCCACATTAGTCACCCGATAATAAAATTAGTTTTAGTTCACAAAAAAAAATTATTTTAAGTATGGTTTGTTAAGATTCTGCATTATCTTTTGGCCCTAACATAATATTAGATGCCCAGACAAAAGGAGAACTACAAACATGAACAAAAGATGCATGTGAGGTGGGTGGAGGGATCTCGGGGCCAAGACATGCATGTGGGGTGGGTGGAGGGAACTCAGGGCCAATGACAACCTGAGGGGTTGCAGCACGCTGACCACGGCTACGTCTTGCAAGAGTTGTGCTCGTGCTTGGCCTTGCAGTATCTTCTTATTTAGTTTGAAGCCCAATGTTGGCCTGATCATTATTTGCACGTACACGGTCAAGCTCATTCACAGCCTTTAGGGCATCCAAAATGTGCTTGTGTTCAGGACTGCCAACAGGGAATTGCTGCAACAGCTCTAAGTGATTTTTAATCTGCAAGTAAAGAACTACCATCAGGACATCAAACACAACCATGGAAACACACAACTCAAATTAAAAGGTAACTAACTACTACACATTACCATAAAATCTAATACAGCGCTACTGCGGTTGATGTACTTCCAAGTTATCCTACGGTACCAACGGAAATATCTATGATCATGAGGCATATCACCAATTAGTGCCGGTGCATGACATACTAGTTGGTATCGATTACCCCATTGATGGATATGCACTGCGTGCTCCACCCTCCAATTTCTATCTACCTTCCCCCTCAGGTCTATTCCATGAAGTCGTTCATTAGTATCAACATCAGCAGGAATGTCTTGCATCAACCCAAACTGACGAAGGACACGATCTGGTTGGTGTTTCTCTACTATGCAGAAACACACAAGCGGCACAACTGCACTCCACATATCCTTCCCCGCGACACAGAAGGCAGGAAGGTGGCTTAATTCCGATTCATATGGCTGCCACATAACCTACAATAGCCAAAAATATAGGCAAACATATTAGGAATTTTTCCAAGTACTGCAATATATATTTATTATTTCACCAAGAGTACATATTGTTCAAAACATTGTGAAAGAAATCTCGTGTGCTACCTGGTCCAATTGCATTCTATCTAACTGCTCACGATAACGGACCAAAGAGAAGTATGATTGCCTATTCTTTGTACATGGCACCCACACCCACCTACAATTATGAGGGAATCAACATCTACCACTTAATTACTAACTGAGTTATGCAATGGTGACGCAATGAATTTCATGCAAAGACTTACTTAATGGAGAGTGGATAATCTAGTCGTGGTGGGCCAT
Organism: Notholithocarpus densiflorus; assembly: GCA_030021035.2. Classification (NCBI taxonomy): domain Eukaryota; kingdom Viridiplantae; phylum Streptophyta; class Magnoliopsida; order Fagales; family Fagaceae; genus Notholithocarpus; species Notholithocarpus densiflorus. The sequence goes on from JARYZH020000075.1 coordinate 316,837, forward strand.
TAGCACCCTCAGGTGGGGGCACTATCTTTGGGCACAAATGTGGGAACCTGGCCCATGCCCAATACTGAACTAGGAGCATCGCCCCACCAATCTGCCTGCCGTCTTTATGGCTTGCCTGACATAACTCTCTGTACAACCATGCAAGGCAAGCACTACCCCAACTATACTGTGGCGGATTATGAAGATTCCGCAAGAACTCTAAGAACATCAAATGAACCCTATCTCCTGACTTGTCTATGAAAATTGTATCCCCTAGTAGCGCTAGAATATAGCACCGGGCATACTGATGCACCTCAACTTCCTGCGCATTAGGAGATAGCGGGAGTGCAATGTGTTCAAGAAGCCGTTTGATGAGAATTCTTTGCCCCATCAGCACAGTCGTATTGCTAAGCGGAATAGTAAATCCAAGCAAATCAGTACACTCCTTGCGCCAATCCAACAAAGTCGGCCCAACCAAGACCTCACCATCGATAGGAATCCCCAAAATAACCTCCACATCTTGTAAGGTGATCGTCATCTCACCATGTGGTAGGTGGAATGTATGAGTCTCCGGCCGCCATCGCTCAACTAAGGCCGATATCAAATCATGATCTATCTCTCTGGACGGGGTCCTATAGAGTCCCTCTAAACCTTGTAACTTGATAATATCAATCACCCAATCATCCACCACCAGGTCTCTTTTTGCCATCTCCTCAAGATGACCACGGCATTCAAGTGCCCCCGGGTCCTACATAAGATAAAACCAGGGCTTAATATATTTACATCAACCACTACATAGAATGGTTACATCATTAGGACCAATAACAACACAAATTCGTAAGTACTTTTTATAAGTCAAAGAGAAGATATAAATTTAGCTGGTGTTCAAACTAGATATTTTACCTCACCCTCCCAAATATCATTTGATCGATGTTGTCGTTGTTGTGTCAGCACTGAACGATCTATGGGACCAGGACTCAAAGTCTCAACATCCTCAACATCCGCAGCATCCATCTGCTCAAAGTTTAAGTGTGATATCATACAAACACACTGCAATATTCTAGCAGAACTAAAAATTTAAAATCAAAGCAAAATAACCATAAAGAGACAACAATACATTAAGAAATAAAAAAATAGCAGATTTGTAGAAAGAACTTACCTTCTGTAAATTCTAGAATACACATGGAAGTAGGATATTTCTCCTATAAGGAAGAACTTTGATTCAAAAACCTTGGAAAATAAGAACTAATACTCAAGAAACACCCATAGCTATAAAATGAATATTAAAACCTGGAAGTGACTTTTAATTTGAAAGATAGTTAATCCCTGGGTGTCCTTTAGCTATAGGATCTCCAAGTTGCTTGTAATGCTACTTTTGAAGCAATATAAAGATCTTAAGGGAAAAAAGAGCATTGCATAAGAAACACATGATTTATGTGGTTCAACTTTTGGGCTACACTCATGAGTCAAAGATGGCAAGAATTATTTGACAATGATAAGAGAATGATAATACAATTTCAGTCCTCTCCCCCCCTCTTAAACTGTCACCCCTGTTATACTCAAAATTGGATTCTCACAGATGTAATACTAGTTCTGAGAAACAATACCCTTTTCCATACTACATCGGTTACAAAAGGCCTGGACAAACATTCAGGCTTATACAAAAAAGTCAAGCTGAATTCCATGCAGCCTGGCAGTGGTTTCCAGCTGGGCTGCCCAAGCCTCAGCTTTTTTTGTAAATCACATAGGGCCCGGTGTTTGAACTCTTTTCCTATTGTGGTATAAAATAATTAAATAAAGCTTTGTGTATCCCCAAAAAAAAAATTCTGAGTTTCATGCTTCAGCCTACTCTCAGAACCCTACCTTGCTCTCCTCAATAGTTGCTGCCTTGTCATGCAGAAAACTTGACAAGAATTAAAAAACAAATACCTGTGAATATTTTTCTTTTTACAGTCAGATGATAGTTTCATCAATTGAACTAGTTTTATAATGCTCTACCCAGGATTTCAGGGATACACCATGAGCAAGAGCCTAGAGTCCCAAGTAACTAAGAGGAATCCATTAGACAAACACATACATTAAGTGCAAGGACATGAACACTTTAAGCAGGCTTGTTTGTGTCTCTGATTCTGAAAGAAATGCAGCATAATTCATAATCTTATGACATGACATAAGAAGTAAATATCTTCTTAAAATGATAAATTCAGCAAGCAAATTGCATAAATTTAATCATGAAGGTATGCCCCTTGTTTTTTTTTTTTCTAGTTAATCGTGAAGGCATGACGTAATAATTTCACAAAGAATATCCCACTCAGTTGTGGTATTTCTAAAGAATGGTAGTAGAATCAATGATATTTAAGATTTAACAAAAGGCATCAAAATTTGAAATAAATAAGCAAGCTCCAGCTCTCATAATATCAATCACTTGTAATAGTAACAGTATGCCACTACAATTTATATGCAGAAACATATTGATTTTTTGTCTTTTTTTTTTTTTTTTGAGTTTGTGTAGGTGTCCTGAAAATAAAAAATCATTTAACTCAAAAGAACAGTATATAGTTATCTCCAAAAATGAAACAACAGAACAATGAAGTAATGAAGAACCAGACAACCAAATCACATGTTGAATTTGATTCCTAAGGCTTATCCACAGTCATTGATCAGTTTTGAAGTATATACAACGTACAGTGTGAAAATTTGAAGTAAGAAAGAAAGTAAAATTAACTCAAACTAAAAATTATATTTTAGAAACAATGTTCTGTCAAAACCCTTTATATAAAAAAAAAATAAAAAAAAAAGCAAAGAACTTAGTGATAGAATCAATTACCTGACAGTGAGAGAGAGATGGTGAATGACCCAACGAGGCTCGAAAAGATGCTGGGCTCGGAGAGATGGTGGGTCAGAGAGATGATCAATATAAAGGGAGAGTCCAATGACGAGAAGAGTCACCGACGACAGAATGAGCCACCGATGAGGCCGAGCCGCCGACGAGATGAGAGGAGAATGACAGAGAGAGAGAGAGAGAGAGAGAGGACAGGTCTTGTGTTTGAGTGGGTTTGAGCGTCTGGGTGTTTTGAGTGTTTTGTGTTTGGGTATAATGTACTCTACTGGGGTGGTTTTTACTTTTTTGGGTCATGAACTCGAGTCTTAAATCCTCGCATTCACTTTCCAGTCTTGCAACACTAGAACTCAAGGGACACACCGGAGCTGATGAGCCCATTTGGTAGAGGAGTTTGAGTAATATTGTTTGTAGTTTTTTGAAATACATGTGAGTGAAAAAGTGTGTGAAAATATGTATAAAGTGTAATATTGTTTAAAAACTGAAAATAAATTGTTTAACAACTCTACCAAATGGGGTCGAAGTCTTTTAAATGCTTGAGTTTTGTCACCTGACTCGAGTCTTAGAGATTCAAAATCATAGTTTATCAAATAGTTTTAGAAACTTAGCAGCTAATGAAATTGTTAGAAAATTAATGCTAAAAGGCCAAAAAAAAAAAAAAAAAAAACCTTAACAATTCATACCGTGATTGTACACTTGTATGTATGCTTCAATTCTTTATTCATGAACATCTCCGTGTAAACCACGACGGTTGCACACTGACTCAGCTAACTATGAATCGTGTAATATATAAAGTATAAACACTAAATTCACTATTCGTTTACCCACGAATATGTGGTAACATATATCAAACATTGCATATGAAAAGTACTCAAGAAACAGAAGTTTATATTGTATTCAATAATACAAAACAACTTATGTTCTTAAAATTTTAATTTAATAATAATAACATGTGCTAATGGCATTCACCATACCACTAAAACAATGCATCTAAACAGCTCTTTGGAAGCATCTCAAAAAACAACTCTTTGGAATTTTATTTTATTTTATTTTTTAAATATATGCCATAATAACATACTAATCCTATAATTATTATGTGGTTAGAGTTAGATTGAAGTTATATTTGATGTAACCTAATGCATCATTACACCACTCATTATTTTTTGAGTTATGTAAAGACTAACTTGGTGTGGATAAATTTTATATATACATATGTGTGTGTTAACTTTATGCATATGATGTTCATAAATAAATATTAAATAATATCCCACTAAAACAAATTGCATAGAATATAATTTTTTAAATTATTAATCAGATTAGAAGTTTATTTTTTACAAATGACAAACAAGAAGTTATTGAGTTGTATAATATTAACAAAAAAGAAATTCTTTATTAACATAAATTTAATAAAACATGATCCAAAAATATTGACAGAGATGATTCTGTTGTACATTATAATCATACAACTTAATGTAATATAGTACAGAAAACAGTGGATATGGAAATTTTATTATTATTATTATTATTATTATAAGACATGCATTTCTCATTTTATTTGATTTTCATAAAATAAACCAACTTGTTCTGAAGAAAAAAAAAATGCAAACATACGATGTTTTACAGCATAGTAACATATTTTACAACCATGCACTGAGCTAAACCCACATTTCTCATTTTGGGGATATCTGTTTTCTTTTTCTGTATTCCAAAAGGAAAACGTCCGTCCAATTAGCAAGATATAAAAGCAACCGAAAAAGAGAAGAATATTTAAGCAAAGAGCAGGAAAATTACAAGAAATGAAATGTCATAACCCTGTACCCTAATCAAATCAAATCAGATCACAATTCACAGGGTCAAGACCACAAAAACCCGAGACACCACACCTTTTGGAGCAGGGGAGAGAACCCATCAGCTACAAAGCCAGTATCTGGTAATGACTAAACCTATATAAGCTATACAAAATTCCATACAGGTATTGCTCTGTTCAACGTTGAACAAAGGAGGAGGCATTGTAACTTCCTGCTCTTCGGCCCCTTTATCTGTGACTATACAGTATTACTTCTTTGAGTATGTGAGATACGGATCTTGCGCAATAGCTAAAACATCTGGCCTTTCAGCTTGGTTATATGTTAGACATCGTCGAATTAATTCCTGTGAAAAAAAGATAAACAAAAATCCATCATTAAGCTACTCAAATTCTCCCTACATTCTCGTCTGCCATGGTAAAAGTCAAGGTACTGAACCTCCCAACTATTTAGAGTAACAAAAGTTTCAACATGTAAGTTCCAGCTGAACCAACACTAAATGATTATTTCACTAATAGATTGAGCAAAAAGATTGTTTCTTTTCTTTCCCCAGCACTGAGCAAATGATTCATCAAAGGGCATAACTCACCTTTGCCTCATTTGAAACAGCAGGTCTAGAAGGGAATTCAACTTTCCGTGCTTTGATAATTGTGTCTTCACGTAGTATTCGTTCTTGTGTCTGGTCATGCCCAAAAGGACGTCTGCCAAAAAGCATTTGGTAAAACAGAATTCCAGCAGACCAAACATCAACCTGATTTCCAAGAGATGTCATGTTAAAAAAGCTCAAAACCAAAGTGAGGAAGAAACAAGGTGAAGGAGAGACAGTTTTAATTGTGTTTAGAAACCAAATGCATTAATAAGCTACCCTGTCAAGTATAAACACTTCAGGTGAACTAACCAACTAATCAACTAATAAAGAGCTTCTTTGAAAGCACTTGTCCATAGGGGTGTACGCAGGTTGGATTGGGTGGGTAAAGACCAATATTTCTATCCAATTTGTCACTGGTGGGTTGGGAAAATTTCAATCCACCACTGACCCACCAAAGTCTAAATCCATCGGATTGGTACAAATTTTGGTGGTTTCAATTCAGCGGGTTAGGCGGGTTGGGAAGGTTGACATTATTCTTTTGATAAATTACAGAGTATATATACTTACATATAAGGATAACAAACATTGGTGCCTAAACTAACCATACTACAAACTATAAGAACCACTAAGAGTATTACACGTGCACAATAGTATAACTAACTCTATTATTAGAAACTAAATGACCTTTAGCTTTTCATTCTAATGTTATATGTCGTTTTGTATTTGTTTGCATCTTCAGTGGATTGATTTGAGTTTGTAGGTATAGCTAGCTTTACATGTAATACCATAACATTTTTTATAATATATAAAATGGGTCAAAAGACAAAAACATTTTGTAGATTTACAAGGATATATGGGACCCAAATCAAAAAGACAAACAAAATACTCAATAAAAATATAGATACAAACATTAAACAATAAAAGACATAAAAACAATTACATTTGTGGTTGTCTAGGAGAGTACTGATGGAAGGTGAAGAATTGAAGGGATAAAAAAATTAAAAAAAAGGCTTCAATGTTGGCTGATGGTGAAGGTTAAATACAGAGCGTATGTAGTATACAGTTAAAGTAAGTTTAGGGTTTCAATGTTGATTTTTTATATTTTGTTTAAGGAATTGATTACTGATTAGCTGTAAAAATTGATTAGGTGAATTTATTAACTTTAAATACAAAATATATGGTCAAAAATTTTGAACTAATATATATTTCTCTATTTATGTATAATTAAGTGCGCAGGTCGGATTATAGTGGGTTGGCAATGTTTCAATCCGTTACCCAACCCAATCTGCTATTTTGGGGGTTTAACCCGCCCAACCCAAACCGCCTAACTTAATGACCTGCATGGGCTGGGCGAGTCAGCTGCAGATCGGGCGGGTTGGCGGGTCAAGCGGATATTCTGCACACCCTACTTGTCCAGATTAGACTAACAATTAGTCAATTAAGAGACCAAAATACTCATAGACCAAAAAGAAATTCAAAATTATTAAAAAAAAAAAAAAAAGGTAGAACTCAGAGGCTAGGAAAGGCATTTGATCTCCACTGTATGAATCATAAGGAAATATGCAATTAAGAAAATCCCTCACCTTCGATGATATGAGAGGTGTCTTGCTGAGCTCAAAGCACTCGGGAGGCAAATACCTGCAGGTAACAAAAAGAATAATTGGTAAGCATTACACCCTTATCCAATAGCAAAAAACGATGTCATTGAGTAAATGAAAGATGTAAACCAATTCACAACACACAAGAAGCTTAAAATAACCTAAAAATGATTTCTGTTCAAACCCTTCCCCAAACGAATCAGAATGATTACTAACAAACATTTTTTAATGGCATTCATCTTCTAGTCAACAACAACAACAAAAACCCAACAACAACAAACAAACAAACACACCCACAGCTCAACCACAGTCAGACAGTAAAGAAGGTAGTTCTTAAACCTGGCTAACGCAAGTGAAGAAGTTGCATCAAAAGCAGGAGAGTTTGTCAGTTATTGATGTGCATTACTTCAAACAGAAGAGTAACACAATTCAAATAATAAAAGCAAGCATAGATGCAGATCTGCATCACTCACCAATATGTTCCAGCTCCCTGTGATGTAAGTTCCATACCCTGGGATCCAACATCTTCTTCCACAATCTTGCTAAGACCAAAATCAGTCACTTTTGCAACACCAAGCTCGTCAAATAGAACGTTTCCAGGCTTCAAATCATAATGGATAATTTTCTGTGTTCTTTTGTTCAAGTATACAAGGCCTTGAAATATCTGAACAATAATTATCCTAGCTTCCCTCTCAGGCAAAACAGGTGTTGCTTTAAGAACAGCATCAAGATCTTTCCCTGAGAAAAATAAGTAAAAATAAAAGAGAAAAGGGGGTAAGGTGAGGCAAATTCAAATTCATGCCCATGACCAAAGCTAGGACCACCAGATAGATAAAAAAGTGAGGACCTCTACATACCACTACAGTACTCTAAGATGGTGCAGAATGTATTCTGATCAATCTCAAAAATGTCCCAAAGCCTAACAATATGATGATGCACCAGCGTCTTGTGAATATTGTACTCCCGTATTGCATGCCGTATGTAACTTTGCTTCTTCTCTTCACTCCACTGAGCATTCAAACCATGAAGCTTACATGCAACGTATCTATGCTCTACCAAGTCATAAGCCTGCTGGAAATTTCTTACTTCAAATCACTGCAAAAAGGTTTATCTTTACGATTGCCACTACAGGCAAAGGAATGATCTAGACTTTTGTTTGAGTAACCAGAAGGCTGGTACAATTTTTGGTGGAAAATATTTAAATTTTATCAAATATCATAATGATTCAGCAAAGTTCTGACCTTGTAAACCTCGCTGAATCCTCCCTTCCCAAGAAGGTTTAGAAGGGCATATCTATGGTTAAGAATCTGAAAGTTATTAAAACGAGAACCATCCTCATCTCTTATGCGTTTCATTTCACGTATGAGCCTTCCCTTCTCCAGTTCATAGCGATCCCTCTCACGAATTATAACTTCCTCCTCCTACAGAAAATCCAATCTCAATGACAATGGATGTACATGTATATTAAACAAAATCTTTGCAATCATTAATCATAACAGAGGTGAAATGGAATAACCAAATCAGTTGTACTTTAACAATTGATCTTACACGTTTGATGCTGGCTATACGGGATTTATAGATTTCGTCTTGGATGAGAAAATCTTCTTCTTGTATTCCAGTTTCAGTATCAACCGTGTCTCCCTTATCTTCAAGAACCGTAAACTTGCATTAGCACTCCGAAAGTCGCCAAATGACAAAGCTGTATGAAGATAATGACTATTGTGTATGTGGGTGTGGGTGATGTGTGTGTAAAAATATGTATCAAGAGGTAATTTAATTTAAAGTATGAACCAACAACTCCCTTTAAGGAGTTAGAGAATTGATCAGTCTAGGAAGGGGAGAGAAAAAAGGGTTTGACATACACAGCTATATGTAGGACCAAGAAAGCAGACTAGCAAACCAATTCAAATGGTGAAAGAGCCAATCATCTGTCCATATATACACCAGGACAGAATTGTCACTCAAGGCAATACAACATGATCAATACTATTGTTTTTATATTGGTAAATTACACTCACACCTAATGGTGTCTTGAACCCATGACTTCACCTTCACCTTGCTCTTTCAAGGGGAGGGAGGTGCCATTTGAGCTACAACAGGATCAATGCTTGCGGGCCAGAAAAGACCATCAACAAAGGGAGAGAAGAGGAAAAACTTTAGAAGTACCAATTCTAAGAACACGAGCAACCACAAAAGTAATTGTTTCTACCTAGATGGTAGTTGGTACAGGCATGCACAAGCCAGCTTGGTGCAGATACTAACTATGTGAGAGAAGGGACAAGAGGGGAATTACCAAGGTAGCTTAAATGAATAAGCACATGTCCAAATGATAAAATAGACCCAAGAGACTGTTAAAATAGTACTGGATCATATACTCGCCACAAGTAGTACCAGAACAATGGGGAAGTAGGAATTGTAAAATTTCAAAACGACAAAATTTTACCAGACTGTCTTTTCTTCAATGATTTCCGCTGCCGCTCAATAGCCTCCTTAGCTTCAAGTAAGTGTCTCTAGTAAAAGGCATAACCGTGTTATTATAATGTCTTCTACAAATTATTAGCTTGGATTCATATTTTTAATGAAACTGAAAATAAATGGAATTTTGGGCAGCAATTCTGTGACAATGGAGCTTTCAATAACGGCAGATAATAACAAATTACTGAAAAGAACTTATGTAAAATGTGTCATAGTGTTCTGCAGGCTGAGAACCGTATCAACAGTTTCCTAATAAGAGAATTCCCCCCTCAGATATTCCTAGTAATCTAAGTTATACAAGTGAACTTCCAATTCCTTCAATTTCTCCACGATTAGCAAAAAATGACCTTTTAGATGTTAATCTTCTTGCTTTCTTTGTTCCCTTTTTTTTTCTTCGCTATTCTTTAGTATACACCCCCATGTAATAGGATAGTGCTTTATTTTGGGCTTTTTTAATAGAATTCTAATACTCATATAAATTATATATATATAAATATATATATATATATATAAAAATCAAAGACAAAATGACAGATTCTGGTTTATATATTAAAAACAAACATAAAACATAATCTAACAAGAATTTGGCAGTTAAAAGGGTTGATGACATTCTTATAGAAACGCAATGAAGTAGGAATTTCATTCGGGAATTATATAATTTTTTAGTAAGTAAATAATTCAATTTGAAAAAAAGGGTTAAACTAGAATTACATATAAGACCATATTTGTTATAGAAAAAAAAGGAGAAAGAGAAATATACAAAAGGAACTTATGGTGTATAGTGTATGCTGGATGTACACCCAAAGGATCCTTAGCAAAATACGAATACAATTAATCAATGATATCACAAATTGTTGGAGATCAACTCACATCCAAAGATCTCCAATAAAATAAAGATCCCACAAACTGAGATTGGAGTCCCTCTATGGATAAATACACATCTTTGGACATCCTCCTATTTCTCCCCCTCCATACATTCCACATTAAGCAAAGAAGAACAACCTTCCTTCCAAACTCTACACCAGAAGGTCTTAGAGCTCCGTCACTAACACAAAAACACTCTTATCACCTGATCACCACCTTAGAAATTCACCCCCAGTCAGCAATCCACACAAAAGACACTATCTATGTAGGATTTTTACCCTCCATACTGGCTTCCAAAGAAACCTAAGAATGCAACACCTCTCAAAGCCTCACAAAACTATTGGAAACTAAAGCACCATTCTTATCCAGTTGCCAGTGCATCTTATCCTCCATACCCACATAAGTCCTGGCTGAGTTCAGCAATTCAAATAAATTGGAAAACATTTCCAGCTCCCATTCTTAAGCTAGTCAGCTGGTCTCACAATTATAGGAATCCAGTGTACAACACCATTCCATATCTCAACGTAATCCAATACCATTGCATCTTTTATTAGCAGCTAACAAGCATCTTGATACTCTGATTAATGTTTTCTTTAATTAATTATGGAAAACATCCACACATACTATTGTATGCTGTCATAAATACTCCAACATATGGCTTATGATTATAACTAAAGCTAAAGCAATTTCAATTGATGTCACTAGCACTTTCTCAGTAATATGTTTAGAACTTTGAAAAAGAGTAAATATAACAACTAGGCATCTGGAGTTTTCACCTATATAATTTTCCTGGACCAGATTACTTCTTTAATACCAAATCTATAACTTTTTAACTATTTTTTTTTTTTTGATAAGTAATAAGAATATATTAAAAAGAAGAGGGGTGTCACCTGAGTATATAGGAAGTATACATCAAGGACAAATACAAATCAAGTGCATAAAGTACAAAAGTCCATGAAACCATGGACTAAAGAAAAAGAACGAAAGCCAAACACTGTAACCCAATCCAGAAGAGTCTTAAGGAAGAAGAGTTTAAGATCTGCAACTGAACTCTCTAAATCCTCAAAATGCCGGTTATTCCTCTCCCTCCAAATGCACCACATCAAACAATGGGGCATAGCCATCCAAATAGCCGAATTCTGATGCCTCCCCAATTTTCCTTGCCAACAAGCCAACAGATCCACCACTATTGTCGGCATAACCCAATGAATGCCAAACAGAGTAAACACCATAGACCATAAATCAAAAGCAATAGAGCAATGGATAAGGAGGTGGTCAACAGATTCCCCATTTCTTTTACACATACAACACCAATCCAAAATCAAAATCTGCCGTTTCCTAAGATTATCGATAGTCAAAATATTCCCTAAAGCTGCAGTCCACACAAAAAAAGCAACTCTAGAGGGGACCTTAGACTTCCAAACAATCTTCCAAGGGAAAGACTGATCGAAACTATTAGTCAGCACCTGGTAATAGGAACGAACAGTAAAACCTTTACCCCTAGCAGGTTTCCAACACATCTTATCATCCCCAACTCCTTTCAAAGAAGCTCCATAAATCCTAGACATTAAACTGTAGAAGGATTCCAAATTCCAATCTTTGCTGTATCTTCTAAAAGTTAGATCCCAAAAAAGAACACCATTTGGGAACTTCATCAACTCAGCCACAGAGGCCTCCTTATTTCAACTTAACGAAAAAAGTCTTGGGTAGAGCACACACAAAGAAGCGTCCCCACACCAAATATCCTGCCAAAATCTAACAGTAAAACCGGCCCCAACCTCAAATTGGATGTGACGAACAAAAGATGGCCAACCACGACTAATAGACTTCCACAAGCTTACACCATGAGGGCCAATAACAGGAAGAGTGCACCAACCTCCCCCTTCACAACCATATTTTGCCCCTATTACTTTCCTCCACAAGGCTTGTCGCTCATTCCCAAATCTCCATAACCACTTTCCAAACAAGGTTTTATTAAAAGTTCTCAGACTTCTAATAGCTAAACCTCCAAAATGAAGAGGAGTGCAAACTGTGGCCCATTTCACTAGGTGAGTTTTCTTAACATCCCCCATACCACTCCAGAGAAAATTCCGTTGAAGTTGCTCAATACGGTTCGCAACCTCCACTGGGATAGGAAACAGAGAGAGAAAATAAGTTGGAAGATTGGACAACATACTCTTTATAAGAGTAACTTTACCTCCTTTTGAGAGACATTTTAACTATTACTTCTTATGCAAATAAAAATAAATAAATAAAGAAGAAGAAGAAGAAGAAGGTTCAGTGGCCCTCATCAATGTAAAAAAATTAATAATAATTAATTGATCTAATTATGGAAATGAAAAAGACATAGCAAAAAGGTTACAAAAATTGCTATTGGCCATCACACGGGATTAAAACGCTATCAATTATTCAATATGATCACAAAAGATGATCATAACATGAGTTCAATCATATGGGATTAAAATCATAACATGAGTTCAACCTAACCCTCCAACTCTTATTCTTAAGATCCTGACATGAATGGATGACAGCCACAGAACAGTATTCTTTTTCAAATTTACTTGAGCTGATTGATCTTTATAATTTTCATTGATAGTTGTTGGTTTATCTCTTATATACTTTACATGTACAAGGTTCCCTATTGCCCTTTCTTAATGAATTATTTACTTACTAAAAAAGCAAACTCTTATGGGGTGGAAATGTCATTGGAATCAAACAAAATTGGCACATGAAGAAAATTCAGAAGTAACCAAATTTATTGAAGTAAAAATAAAGACTAGAAACAACATACAAGATGAGAGTTGAGATCTTTTAAAACTTGCCCTTCTTCCCATGTCTCCGATATGACAGTTCCAGCTCTGCAATCCACAAGAGAACATGATCAATCCGATATAAAGAAAAAGATGGAAATATGCGCAAAGATTAGGAAAGTTCCAATTTATTTGGAAAAATGACTTTCTTCAGCATTGAAGGCTGCAAGAAATCTCCCCCGACCCCCCCCCCCCCACCCCACCCCACCCCAAAAAAAGAAAAAAGCCTACATGAACATTCTCTAAGACGGTAACAATATGAAAAATATATATATATATATACACACACAACACTATTATTGAAGCAAGAAGGAGCTAGTTTATATATCAAAATATTTCAAGAATATGGTTTAATTTTAAACTGCTTAGCACGTTAGGGGTGAATGCCCCTAGATTACTCAGTAACTGGTTTTGGCGGGTGGGGTCAGTGCCCAAAGGTTTCACTGGCTAGAATCCAAATGGCTCTTTTCTAAAAAAGTTCCCTACGTTATCAAATTTTTTTTTTAAAAGTTTAATTTTATTATTTTAGAGGTAATCTGGTAATTGCTGGAATGGACTACACCAAAAGCCCATGAGTCATTTTATGTTTTGGATCTTCTTCCTTTTTTTTTTTTTTCTTTTTTTGGTAGTTTTCAACTTGGTTTTAGAGTTTCCAAATTACTTTTATGTTTAGTCAGTAATCCTGCTACCTGTTTGGAAACATTTAACAATAGCCTATGCAAAAAAGCATCTACGTCACGTGATCACCTTCTCCTTCCTAGGGGTCGTCAATTAAGAAACCTAGGTTTAATTGCCTAGGCTTTATCTTTTCTTTTTCTCTTTCAATTCACTGTTGAACGAAAATTACAAATATATGTAGTTACAAGCTACAATATCACCACAAATTTTGTTGGTAAACTTCACCCCAATTCGTAACTGACATAGGTCTCCTCTAGGGAACAAAGATTAACCAGAAAGATTGGAAGGAAAATAAGTGGAGGGCCAGCAACAAAGCATATAATATATAGCATGTACTACTCATTAATTTTTTTTTCCAAAATATGAATATTAAAGTCAAATCTCTACAAAATGATGGCTAAATAATTTTACATGATTGCTTTTGTTTTTCTTTGATTTCTTTCTGCAATCATATATAATTAATACCAAGTTTCCACTTTCCATTTTGACAATATTCTCTCGTACTCTCTCGCTCATCATTATTACCAAACAAGGCATTCCAAATTTATTCCATGTACAGTTATTAGAAGCATAAATCAATTAACGTAGTACCTGATTACACCCACATTGCCAAGTCTCAAAGAGTCCTGCCGTACCTTCATCCTAGCTTCTTGTCTCTCAGCTTTTGAAACAGATATCAGTAGATCAGATATTATTTTGATTCTCTGCATAAGAGTGGACAACAAAAATACAAGGAGAAAACCGAAATCAGTTACAGTCACAAGAACGTGCCAACCAAATAACTAGTGGACATTACTTTTTTATTTTTGATATGTAACTAGTGGACATTACACTTATCCAAAAAAAAAGCAACTAGTGGACATTACTTTACACGGTGCATCTTGTCTCAAAGCCATGGAAGATATAGAAACCTTGTTCTAAGATGTTTTAGAAAGCCTTTTTTTTTTTAAATGAAGGAAGCAATGCCCAGGATAGAATTTAATGATTTTGTCCCACCAAACTAGCTTTACCGCTGTTCCTTCAAAAATCCCTCAAGTGTGAAAAGAAACAATCATAAAAGACAAGATTCATGGTAAAATACATCAGCCAATATTAGTTGCAATTTTCCGAAGAATCAAGCAACCCCCCCCCAATCCTCAGGGGGGTGGGGGGGAATCACAATAAGTGTTAAAAGAATCAATATAAACAATAATTTTTTATAAGCCAAATACATTTCATAATACAGCGATGCGGGAAAAATCAATAAGGGCATTTAATTTAAATATGTAACAAATCAATCATAATCTTAAGTTTTATGGAAAACACTAAGATTATCATTGCATGCTTGCCTAAAGTTTCTTGCATGGCTGGAAATGAAAAGGATGAGCTTATCTCTATGCTCGACTCTGCCCCTTATAGATCAACAGATCATCAATAACTATCAAGGTTGGAGCTTTTTCAGGCAAAATAATTTGGATGTTTTCATTTCCATCTCAGGCTTATTTCCTTTTTACAGGAAAAGTTCCCATCCTTCTAACCTTTCTCTAGAGTCGATGACAATTCATAGATATTAGCTTGACACCATAAAAATACATATGTATTAAAAAATCAACACAGAGCTTCATTTCTTCTATAGTTTATCCCAATTGAATTAGAAGTAGATATACTTTTCCCCAATAATTGAATTTCACTTCATCATCAACTACAGATGAATAGTAAATAAGATTACTAGACTCTTTATGAATAGGATTCGAAGTCATTTACTCTTTCTATGTACTAATTGATGGAGTTTCTAGACTCTTTACAGTTTTGCTGCTAATGTCACGGCTTGTATCTCTTTTCATTCTCTTTTTCTCCCTTTTCACTTTGCTGTTTTCTTTTTAGTTTTGTATACTTCCTGTTTACGCTTTCAATTTCTAATGAATTGCATTTATACTTATCCAAAAAAATTACTTAGAAATTAAACAATCACAAACCATTGTGTCTTATGCATAAAAGGTTTTTTTTTTTAAAGGAAAAAAATGGTAAATTTCTATGCATTCTATAAGCCAAATTAAAAATCAACACATTACATTCTTGGTGTAAGATAATCTAGGTCAAAGCATAGAAGCAGAAAGCTTGTTTCATCTTGGTACGCTAAATCTAAGAACTTTTTTTTTTGATAAGTACTGAATCTTTTTTGATAAGTAACTGGAAAATATTATTCAAAAGAGAGGAAAAACAGCGCAACCACTGTACACTAGTTACATGGATTGTCAAAGAGTCAATGAAAAGTACTCAAGTCCCAACAATCCAGCATAGTAGAGAATGAATGACTACTTAAAGCAGCCATCCAATCATACAGATTGGAAATAATAACGGTTTCATTTCTGAGGGTAAGCACTCTATTCCTTCAAACGTGCAATTATTGCATTTTCTCCAAAGAAGCCGCATATCACATAGAGGTATAGTACCCCAAATATCCACATTGCGATGCCCACCAAATCCCCTTTTCCAACACTCCAAGAATTGCAAGCCAAAAATGTGTAGAATGAATATATCAACAACTGAAGGCATGTTCACGAGAAAAAAGGGAAAGTAAGAACTCAGGAAAATTAAAGTGAGTGAAATCTATCCAAAATAAATAATAAAGCAAATGACACCATTGTGTGGATAGATTAAGTTGGGGGAGGGGGGTCAAACTTGGGAGTCTAGACTACCTCTCCATTGGAGAGACCAAGAGGTGCCAACTGACCTAAGCGTCCTTGTAATTAAGGGAAAACTCAAGAATAAGAGTCCACTGTAATTAATTACATTATAAGTTTTTTATTTTTTTACTTTATTGGGTTTTTTTTTTTTCAATTAGAGGGTCTTTCGTAGTTCTATAATTGTCAAATGTGAGTTATGGTTGTGGGCCTTCAATTTTTTTTTTTTTTTTTGATAAGTAACGAAAAATTTATTAGGAAAAAAAAAAAAAAACACGAACCTAGTACACCGACGGTGTACTAAGAGAGAAGTACAATCAATTCAAAGTACAAAGATCAAACAAATGTAAGAGAGAAAAACAAGGCGGAGAGAGTAAAGCAGCACTTCAATCCAACAAAGTACGGAGGAGGAAGGCTTTAATTTCTAGGATATTTCAATTCAATTAGGATTCTGTTTATTAGTCAATGTAGAAGTTCTAATTCTATTAGGAAAATTTAAGATTTAGAATCTATGTAAGCGTATTATTATAATACACAAATATATGGAGTTGATTATTAAAAATATTTGTTTTGAGCATTATGACACATTACTCTTATTATGTTTTTTTCTCCTTTTATGTTCTCTCTCTCTTATTTTTTTTATATTCAGTCTCAATACTAACGACACTGTTCACAAATTGAGGGCAAATTCGATTTTAGTTTCTTCTCACCTCTTTTGCAACCCTAAATCAAATCTATTCTCTTACCTACCAAAATCCTAGTCATTCTTGAACCGTAACTCTTCTTTCTAGTGTTCTAAAACCTAAATCCACATATTTTCCTAAACAGAAACCCACACAACACACAAGCATATATAGATAGATTTCCTAAATCTGCCCTGTGTCAACCATTGTGGTTGTTATAAAATATGCATATGTTCATGTCTTCTCAGTTTCCTTGTGCAACTGTTGTCATACCTAATCCAGTATGGCTCTTCTGTAAGAGTTTAGCAAAATTTTGGTGTCACTGCACTCTTCATCTTGTGCACATCTTTTAGTTTTTGTTGGAAACCAAATGAACCACATTGTTTGACAATATGTAAAACACCATTTTTTAATTGAGAAAGGTCATAAAATAAGAGAATCCTATATAAAATTAGAAGTTGAAAATTCACAAT
This sequence comes from Notholithocarpus densiflorus, assembly GCA_030021035.2. NCBI lineage: Eukaryota > Viridiplantae > Streptophyta > Magnoliopsida > Fagales > Fagaceae > Notholithocarpus > Notholithocarpus densiflorus. The sequence goes on from JARYZH020000075.1 coordinate 334,293, forward strand.
CAAGGCCCTTAATAAACAAACCTTAGGCTTCATTTGCTGTTCGTGATCTTTGAGGTCCTTCAATTCCTGCCAGAAATCACAATTAAATAAGAAACTTCATTAAACAAAAAGAAGGTGCTGTATCACAGTCTCACAAAAGAACAAAGTCATTCTAAAAGACTAATGTCAAAAAATTGGTACCAGTTTAAAATATAAATTGTATTGCCCTATAACATGTATAGTAAGTTTTTCACAACTATTGACTGCCATTATACTACCTTTTCTAACTGGCGGCAAAGATTTTGATAATCAGTGGCCTCTTGATGTGATTTACGCAATTCCTCCTCTAGTGCTGCAACTTTTGCTCGTAAAGATGCAACCTCCTCCTAATTTAATTTGACAAAAAATTAATTAAAAAGTGAGATAAAAATCTTCTTCTTCTTCTTCTTCTTTTTTGCATCTGAGATATACTTAATAAATGACAGCTCTTCCTTTTTTTGATAATTCGATAGTTGGGTAAGGGGAAATTTGAACCCTAGACGTCTCCATTTAAAACACTAAGAGGTGCCCGTTGAGCAACAAAGTTCTTGGCATAAATGACAGCTCTTCCTTTTAAAATAATTAATAAAATAAATAAATAAATAAAAACCAAGTAGTACGCATACAAAATTTTCTCCTTTTTGGTTTATTTAATATTATTTGGCAAACAGCAGCAGAACATATTCTTAAAACATAATTCCAAAACAATTACAATACACCAAAAACCCTTCATCTAACCTCTAATGGAGAGCGATTCTCACTCCAAAACTGCTCTTTCGGCTTGCCATCCTGCTAAAATAAGAGGGGAAAGGGAATGTCAATTAAATGAATAGCCAAAATTTAATGTTCTTTTTTTATTATTATTAGTAAGTGACACACGCTTAGTGGTTTTGGAACCCACAATCTCGCCCTCCACAATTCTTGTGGTTGGAGGAAATACCATTTAAACTAGAGGTAATTGGTAAAACTTAATGTTAATTTCTACCAAGCATCCCTAAAAATAAGAACACAGTACAAGCAACATCTAACACATTCCATGTCCTTTTCAGATAAGCATATACACACTTTTCATCTCCTTGCACATATCGAGGCTCCAAAATGATCACAAAGACATATGGCAAACACCAACCCCCCATACTTGTCATTTTCAGTACCTAACTGCTGCTTTCTATGTTAATCCACTTTCTTTTATTTTACTTTAACACAACATCAATCATGAGAGCTGTGGAAAAAGTTCCCATAATATTCAAAAGTTAAAGAAAAACGTCCCTTACTATTCTACCTAGAGGAGGCCAGTTTAAAAACTTTCCTAAGCATTTTCCACCCACCTAAGAGTTTCTAAATTGCAAGAGCAAGACAGATCAATCCTGTTAATTTCAGCATCCATATTAACAGTATATATTTTAGTGCTTTCTCACTTATCTGGTAACATAAATTTAATTTCAAACAAACTCTAAAGCCAAAAATTGTCTCATTACAAGTAATTACCAGCCAATGAAGTAAATATCATCTGGTTGAACAAGATATTGCAAATTGCTGCTCCAATAATAATCCTTTTTAATAGGTTTAATCATAATCAATTTCCGGTCATAACAAAATCATTACTGTTCAAATTGTCATTCAAATTATACAGATAATTTGTAATTTTCTCTTACAAATTAATTAATAAAAAATCGAGATAATGAAATCAATGACAATAAGATGAAGCTGAGGGTGACAAAAATTACAGAAGAGATAAGGAATTAATATAAAAACAGTTCAGACCAATGAGCATACCTTATGATATGAGTTCTCAAGCTGACCATTTGAAGGTGAACAATTTGAAGAAGAAATCTGTGATTTCGTCTGATCATTAGCTCTAGAACCACGCCCCCGACCTGAAACAGAGTGCCCTCTTCCACGACCTTGTTTTTTTCTATTTAAATCAGAATTGGCCTTGGACTCCACATTTTCAACAACCATTTGCCTCCCATCACCCATTGCCTGAAAGGTTTTTTCCCCACCCATTACCCATTAGTATGCAATCCATTTTCTTTCAAGAAACTTAGTGGAAGCTTGTGTGTGTGTGTGTGCCCGCATGCGTGCGAGCTTGTATAATTGCAAAAACTCATCCTGCAGGTCACCTAAGCTTTTGCCATGGCCTGCTCCTTGAAAAGAGAATCAGAATACTCTTTCTTCAACAATCCACATTAGCATTCCATAAAAACAAACAACCAAGCCTCAGTCCCAAAATTAGCATTCCATAAATGTATTTCTTATTTGGGTGCATTTGACACTTTATTTATTTATATTGATAAGTAGGATTTGTTTTATTGCAAAAAGACTACTCCATGTAGAAAGGACATAGAGTAACCTAAAAAATACTCAAGAATAGAATTATGTAAAAAAGGAAAAACAACTCTATAACCTCAGGGAGAGAACTAGTACTAGTGAATCCCCATGCTCTAGACCAATCAAATAAAGAACCACAAAACAGAGCTACCAATGGAGCATTTGACACTTTAATTTTGAAGGCATTAATTTTACATTTAATGCATCCACTATCAATTTACCATTTAAATTGAGTTTTACCCAACATTGACTTCAATCTTTTTAATATGCGATGTTTCAAGTGACCTTTGTATTTTTGAAACTACACCTCTGTGTATGTGTGCGCGCACGTGTGCGCACATATGCGTGTGCATGCATGCACGCAAATATGTGTGAGTGAGTGTGTTTAAGAACTTTGAGGTAATGTTGATACACACACACACACATGGAGAGAGAGGCTACAAAACAAGCAACTACAAGCAGTAAGCCACATTACTCAACCAAAAAAAAAAGTAGCTATACAAAAGTTTCCACCAAATTAACTCATCAAACAAGAACCTACCTCAACATTTTCAAAAACAGTTGAGTTATCATCTTCTTGAAGTTTACAGTGCTTTTGAGTGTTCGCTTGTATTAGAAACTTTCCTCCATTCTGACAGGTCAATTTTATCAGTCAGAAAACTGAAATTTACAGTCACATATTTGTTAATATGTGGCCCACAAATTATAAAATTTGACCAAAAAATAATATCTTTCAGCAGACCAAATGTGACAAACGCTTTCTTTTTTATAATAAAGTTACATGTATCTAAAAGGGTTTGAACTCACAATTTCACCCTCCACCTTGTTCTCATGGGAGGAGAAAGTACCTTTTTATCTAAAGTTCATTGGCAACTTTTTTTTTTTTTCATAAGTAAGAAAAAAGTTTATTAAACAAAGCCACTTCATGCAAGGAATGAAGTAGCAAAATACAAAATATATACAGAAAACAAACTATGTACAAATCATTGGCAACTAATTATGACCACACGAATAAAATAATTAACATTGCAGCAGTTATTGCTGTGAAAATACATATAAAATTCTAACATAAAAAGGAAAACTAATTAGTAATGCTTCTAAAAACAAGATCTGAAAAACACATGGGCACACAGCCCATACGTGGGCACAGCCCTAAGCAAGTAAGGAAACCACCGCATAAACAAAAATTCCCATAAATGCAAATGATCATGCATGTTTATATCACGGGCAGTGATCCACAATCAATCATCGCAAAGTTCCCACCATATTAACTCATCAAAACAAGAACCTACCTCAACACGTTCAAAAACATTTGAATCATCGTCTTCTTTGAGTTTTTGGCGCTTTTGTGTGTTGGCTAGTATTAGAAACTCCCCTCCATTCTGGCATAGAACAATGCCATCAAAGTCAGAAAAAAACATAATAATAGTAATATACTCATTCAAGTGTATTTATGAATATATACGCATGTTTATGCCTATGAATATATGTATATCCATGTGTATGGTGAATCAAGTCATAAACATGACAAACATTAATAACATGACAAAATATGCAACATTGATTGCCAAGAAATTACATATTAATTTTAACTTAAAAAGGAAAACTTATTATTAAAGTTTCTAAAACTCCAAGATTACAAACATATTTGCACATAGGTCACTATGGCATACTCCTAAGCAAGCATAGAACCATTCCATAACCTAAAATTTCAATTTTTTTATTTTTATATTACATAGGGAACCTTTCTAAAGAAGAGCCTTTGGACTCGCCTCTAGCTAGTAAAACCTATGGGACAACTGACCCCACCCACCAGAACCAGTTGACAATAAATGCAAATGGCCTTGCACATGATGTCAAGAAATTACGAGTTAATTCCACAATCAATATCATCCATATCACCCTTAAATAAACCATAGCACATTCAGTAAATTAATAATTGAAAGCTTAATTACTACAAATATTTTTTATCGGTATAATTCAAATACTCGTGCAAAGTTTGTTACTTTGAACCTTTAGCAAGATGCTTTTTCAAGATATAAATGCCCTGGGAATGGCGACGAAAGGGGTTAACTGGTTTGTGCATCCTAAGATGCCAAAACTCCAATCCTACAAGCCCCTCAATCCAAAACCTTGAGATCCATATAATTTCATCAATTGGTGCAATATCTACACACATGCTTCGCAACAGCAATAGGGTCCTAGATCATACTTAGCAGGGATAAAATAGTCACTAGATCCATCATTGTGAATGACAAAACACCCTAGTTCAATTTTATCGATTCACAACACTAAATTATGCAATTGTAATACGAAAACTAAGACTGTAGTCTAAACTCTAAATCCAACACTATTGGTACCAACTTGTCTAACATTGTAATCATAAAATGATTGAATATATAACAATACAGAACCAGTACGTATAATATATCCCTAAAAAATTCAAATTCCAATCAATTAATCAACTGCAAGTTCAATTCAAATTCAATGTATTCACTCAACCACGAACCAGAACTACAGACATTGCTCTAGAACTGGACTATAGAGTCAAGAATCTCACATCATCGTCGTCGGAATCACTCGAACTCAACGAGGCGGCCAAGCCGTCAATTCCTCCTCCGAATTTCGCAGTTGCCGCAGAAGAAACAGACTGCCAAGCGGGCTGCTGCTGTTGCTGTGGCGGCAGAACCGGTTGTTGCTGCTGCTGAGGCGGCGGGGCAGAGGAAGGTTTGCCGATCATTCGAGCCTCGAGCTTGGCCATTTTAGTGGGCAAGGACTGGTCGGACTGGTTGGAAGAGTTGGAAGAGAAATGTAGAAGCATGTCCTCTGACATTGCTACTGTTTGTGCAGAGAGAGAGAGAGAAGAACAAACAGTGATTCTTCAGAGCATTTGAAGTAAACCCTAGAATTTCTACAATGTTTGGTTTGGGGATTCAGACTTTCAGTACATACACACACAAACAAAAAAAAAACAAAAACAGAAAAACCAAAAGCAGTTTTAGTCCTTTTGGAAGTAAACTCAACAAAACTAAAACACTTTTGAGAGAGAATTAGGGTTTGGGATTTGGGTAAAGGAAGAGAGGAGTGAATGAATCAAAGGGAATGAGGAGTGGAGAAAGGGATTTGGAATTGGAATTTGGAGAGGAGGGAAGTGAAAACTGAATGAGGCCTTTTTTTCAGTTTTTGTTTTTTTTGTGTGAGTGAAGTTGTATTTGGTTTGGTGGTGACGTATTTGGGTGAGAGTGTTTTGCTTTTTTTTTTAGCAAGAAATTGGTTTCTACGGATTGGAAGAGAAAATAAGGTAAGGAAAGACAAAGAAATGGAAATGTGGGGTGTGAGTAGTGCTAAGAGAAAAAAAAAGGTAAGTTGGATTCAAAGGGAAGATGTGAAATTGGTGTGCCCTAAATCTAGGGATTGCAATTTGGGAATTTGGGTTTGGGATTGGGACAATAGGTTTTGGTGATCACGTTTTGGTTAATATGCCCTTATGGGCATTATTGATTGTTAAACCCGTATGGGGAATCCTATGTTTATCATTATGTGTGATTTTTTTAAGTTTTTGCTTGTGGAAATAGAAAACAAGATGAGTGAAAATTAAAAATTAAAAAATTGTAAAGAATTTGACAAAAATTTTGTGGGTTAGAAAAGTCAACAGTTGCATCATTGACCGTTTATTTTTCACTCCATGAATTCAATGGTGAGCTTGTATGATGAGATGGTAGGGGCCCCTTTATCTTCTTTTTTATGGTGTCTCCCCAAACTTAAACGTGCAAGTTAGATTATTCCACATGCATGCGCCACACGCACATCAATACTTTTCTTTTTTTTGAAACCCACATCAATACTTTTCTAATTTCTCGCACAAAATGGATTTTATCTATTCTATTCTACTCATCTATTGTATAAGATTAAAATTTATATACTACAAAAAACAAAGTTTTATCTTTTACTTTAAAATAATAATAAAAATAAAGCAAAAGGCAAAATACACGTCGAATTTGTTAAATCTTAGTTGTCAAAAGAAAATGAGAAAGCTTGTGAAGAGGGTTTTCTTCTTCTTCTTCTTCTTTTTTTAATAATAAAAATCTAAGTAGTTATAAGAAAGTTATTCACTTTTTTTTTTCAAAATAATATGATAAAAAATGAAAATGAGATATAGAGGTTTAATCTTAAGGGGAGAAAATCCAAGAGAATATGGAAATAAGCTCATTCCTATTACAAAGTGCAATCAATGGGGCAAATTTTGAAACAAAAAATTATAAATACTTGTAATCATAAAAAGAAACTCTAATGATAAAAGAGAGCTAAGAGCAACCTTCAACTCATAGAGAAAAGGGATAAGGAACCGAGGAGGGAAGGACTGAAGATCCTATAGGGCTTTAATAACATCAGTAGAGTCTCCTTCAAAAAAATAAAGGAAAAATTGTGAAAAATAACCAATATAATAGCCTTAAATGTTGCTTGTGCTTCACCAAGGATCGGATGAGATGGTGAGAAAAGATTTTTTTTTTTTTTGGTTATAATTTGATAGTTATAACATGATATGAGTGATTTAAACCTTAAATACTATAGACACACTAAAAGGAGTCAGCCAGTTGATCTGCAAGGCCCTTGACAAAAGGGAGAGAAAAGACTTGAATGAGCAAACAGCCCTCACCAAACTCATTTTTTGAGACCAAGTCAGGCAATCAGGCAGACCAAAGACAATGATATGTTCTATATATGCTCTATCAAAATCATCTAGAGTATAGATTTTATTTTTACAAAAATATATATATAGATTATCATAAAAAAATATTGACCCTAAACATCTTTGTTAGAAATATTTCATACATAACATAAGCACCATTATAATTAACACCTATTAATAATTACCATGATTATCAAATTTCATATTTCATATTTAAACAACAAATAAAGGGTAGGGTATATACGGTACATTACATTCCCCAATTGAATTCAAACACTTGGCTATCTTAAGTTTAATTTATCTCAGAAAATATAACACTATTTGTGTTTATTGGTCAATGCAGCCAACCAAGTGTTTAAATTCAATTGACAACCTAATGTACTACAACTAAGGCATTGTTCCTAACTTTTACCCTTTAACTCCAATGTATCAAAGAAGGCAGAGAGAGGGGGGCCAAAAAATTAAAACTCGAGCATCAACTAAAACTTGGAAAAAAATACCAGAACTTAATAAGACATGTAGCATGAGAATCAACTAAAAATGCAATCATTCCTATAAGAAACAATAGCACGAACATTATATAATGCGCACCTCCAAATCAGAAAGGATAAATCTTCATTTCCTCTAAAAAAATAATAATAATCCTTTATCACATTTCGATGTTAGATGAAACCAAAAAATATTTGCAATTGGTTGTCAAAACTCAAAAGTACAATAAGTTGTGGGTGAAAATTTGCTTTAATATTCAGGGGTGTGGCTGTGACAAATTTAGAGAACATGATATTTCTTGGTAAAAGGCTCAGGCCTCAACACGACAATCCCTTAAAAGAGAGCTTCCAAAAGCAAGATAATAAATATAATAAATAAAAATGAAAAGAGAATAAAGCTCAACAAAGCAAAGGGATCGTGCAGCTCTCAATTAATGGATGTTTTACTAGCAATGAACAGCCAAAAGAACTCTGATCAGGTCGATGTAGCTATTTTTTGCTAACAGTCAGACGTAAGTAAGATACAACAGAGGTGAAGCATGATGCTCCAGAAGCGTTGAAACAACCAATTTGTAGAGCAAGTCCAAATCTCTGCACAAGAACATAATTAAACCCCAGAGTCAGACGATTTTATTTGATAATCATATTAAAAATATCATGTAACATGATGTAATGTAGGATCTTCTACAAACAAGATTCAACATTACAAAAGATCAATTAATATTTATATAGAGCCTAAGAAGGAGAGCACAAGAACAAAAATGTTTTCCATCTGATAAATCTTCTAGGAAAGATAAAAAGAATACAAGCACTTGGAAATATGACTGCACGAATGATTTCAATCAAAAGAATGATCATCAAGAATTCTTCATACAAATCGATGAAAACACACTATATATATCCAATTACCTAAATTTATAAACTATCCCTCCTTCCTAAGCCAACCCCAATCCAAAAGGTAACAAAGCCCGGTAGTATAAAACAAAACAAGTTTTCATGATATAAGGCTTAGATGATAGCAACTACATCTTGCTTATAAAACATCCTACATCTTCACTTTTATGTAAAAGCTTTGCTAATGCTATGATTATTCATACAAAAAGGCTACATCTCTATATGTCAGCCAAGTTGAAGCTTAACTAAGAATTTACTTCTGTACTTTCCAAATGCACTGCAACAGATATAGTTGGAGTCACACAATAAAACAACCAAAATAATCAATACAAAGCAGAAAGACAAACAACGAAGTCAATTACTTAATCTTCCAAAGATGGTTTCAGAGGTGAAAAAAGTAACCATTAAGCAAAAGCAACAGAAATAATACTACTTATGAACATGCCCATGCATCATATGGTTAATTAGTAGAACGGAAATTATACACTCACATGCTCCTTTTGACAAGAAGCAGAATGAAAGGTGCTTGTTTTCATGTACACAAATAACCACTGATATGCATCAAAACAATCACATTCGGAATATTTCCCACAAAAAATATATATATATATATATATATTTACAATTCTATTAGAATAAAGGAAAGGGGAACCTGAGTCTCAATTACGTTTGATTTATCTCCATCCTGTAGCTTCTGTTTATATATCAACTTGTGTTCCTACCACCAATTATAATTTCTTTGCATCCCATCACCGCCAGAGTTGTCAAACCTTGATGCTGAAAATCTGTGCTGAAAAGCCATTGGTGATCCTTGTGACATTGAAGTTCCTGAGTGAAAGTTACTTGATTTTTTAGATGCTCGAGAGCTTGAAATGTGACCACCAGTAGTTAAAGTAGACATTGTATGACCCTTATTTGATGGTGTTGCTGGAGACCTCCAGCTGTTCTTTTTGGCTTTTCTATGGGAGAAGTCACCAGGATCCTCCGTTATCCAGCCACCTCTATGTTTTGACTTTTGTGGTGTAGAAATGTCTCCAGGATCCTCCATTATCCGGCCACCTCTTCGTTTTGATTTTCGTGGTGTAGTATTGCCTTGTTCTTCATTTCTTTTTGTCTTTTTTTTACGAACCTTACCAAGATCTTTAGGCAAAGACTTGAATTCTGAGTAGTCTCTCTCTTCTCTGTGAAATCTCAAAGTTGGGGTTGATAATTCACAACTCCTCTTACTAGCCTGCAGAAAGTCCAAAATTACACACCAGGATTGATATTAGAGAAACATAGAACTTTTAAAGGTAAATGGAAATTGAAGAGGGGGCTACAAAATTACAAATTAACACCTTCTGGATTTAGAGCACCATGCTTTACATAAAAATTTTAAGAACCTGAACAAATATTTGCTGAAACTTACCCTAGCAGAACTCATGCATTCACGGGCAAAATGTCCTTCTTCACCGCACTTGTAGCACGAACTAGATGACACCATACCACTGGCTTCCCCACGTACCTTTGTGCATGCCTATAAAAACAAGTTAAATGATCAAATATTTAAAAAAATTGCTTCTAAGAAACAAGAAAGAATAAAACAAAAGGGCAAGACTTAGGTACAGTACTTAGATGTTATTCCTTAAGTTCCCCCTTTTAAGATTCTGCCATGTGGCTTTTTTCTCATGAGATGAAAGTGTATTTTTAGTTAGGTAGCCACATGGCTGAATCTTAAGAAGGGAACCTAAGGTACTACTAAGTTTTGTCCAATACAAAATTATATTACAGACTAAGGTATCTGGTGCCCATGTTAATAAACAAGCAAAGATTCTATGAATATTTCTATTTTTTTTTAAAAATACTGCTTTGTGAGCACACAAAGAAACCCATAGAATTACAAAGGAAAAACAAAATTTTGAAAAAATCAAAGATTCTATGATACAAACATATAATAGGCATGAAATGTTCTGGAAAGGAAAATGAGTAAACTTCTAGAATTTTTTTTTTTAAAGGAAAGTTTCAGTCTTTCAGAGTAATGAGCAATTATATGTCACAAATAAGTTGAAAAAATATAACTACCTGACATGAAAACAAGAATATTACTAATAAATGGTGAAATTCCTCAACAGTAAGAAACAATATGCATCATGCATAGCACCATTCATGTCTTGCTTCTAGAATGAACTTACAGTTAAATACAAAGCAACATACAGTCTAATCAATGTTATAGACAAATTGCTTAAACTCTAGAGTTTAATAAAACTGATAAAAAAATGTTAAGTTACTTCCACTACAGCTCCAAACCAGACAGTATCGAGAAAAAATTGAATTGACATTATGAATCAGAAATTCTCATTGACATGTTCGACATAGGCCTTGCATGTCCAATTTCAACAAGGTAAAATCTTTTCCCCCCCTTTCTGGTGAGTTAAGAGGGTACATAAAGAGTAGTTTGGACTTGAGATATGATACTTTTTCAGCACATATAAAACCAAATCATCAAATAAAAACAACAATGGCAAGTACATCATTTTCATGCCAATAAATTCAAAATTGCCAGCATCTAATAGATACTTTGATCAGTCAATATATGTCTTACAATTTTACAAATCAACTTCAATATTCAATCATTTTGCCTAAGATTTAGGCACAAGCACACACTCACACATATCATACTTGCACAACCCAAAATGGTAAGGTCATTGAAAACATTAAATAGAACTTACCAAACCAGTATGGCCCAATTGACCACACTTATAACAAGAAATTACTCCAGGGCTAGTACTAACATAATCAACACAACATAAATGGCCAAGTCTCTTGCAGATATAACATTGTATTCCCTGATAAGGCAAATGAGAGAAACATTAATTATCGGAAAAGAATTTCAAAATTCAACCAATCTTTATTTACATAGATATTTTTTATTTTAAAAAAAAAAAAAACACTCTAGAAAATAGCAGAAGACGATATGAAAGAAGGGAAGGGGAAAAAAACCTTGAGATCATCAGGTGAATAATCACTCCAGCATGAAAACATATCATGTCCTGAATCTCCGCATTTTAAACAAATTTTCAAACTTAAAGAGCCACCCTTGTACTTTTCAGGACAGTCTTTTGCTCGGTGGCCACTTTTTTTGCAGATAAAGCAATCTTGTCCCTGAAAAAGAACCAAGCAGTAAATCAAAACACCCAGATATGGATGATGATCAGAATCAAAGGTCCATCGTAAATAGATAAATGCACAGATGCACATGAGCACCCACAAACACATATGCACGAGCTAGTGTGCACATAACATGTATGTATGTGCAGAACATTTATACAACTTAGGGTAAATATAACAACAATTAGTAGCGCAGGAAATAAGTCCTACAATAAATAATAATAAAAATTCAATATTCATTCAACGAACCTTTGAGCATTGCTTTGCATTGTGCTCCAAACTCCCACAAACAAAGCAAGGTTTCTTCCGCTTAGCTGCTGTACAGTTTGCCACTGTATGACCTTCTTCACCACAATTAAAGCATGCTCCCCAACCGCTATCTGGGGGATCAAAATACCTTGGCCCCCGCTGAGAGAATGGAAATCATAGAGATACCAAACTAAGCCTTTCAATAGGAATTGTATTTTCAAAATTGGCATTTGAGAGCAAATATTTGAACTCACAAGAAGCTTCCGAAACACAATGTTGTCAGTTATTTCAACAGCATTTGAATCAACTGGCTCAACCATATTTGAGGCTTCCACTGTCTCCTCCTTCTCTTTATCGTTCACAACAACGACCTAAGGCAATATAAGTTTCCAAAACAGTCATATACAAACATTCTCTGACCCACCAAGTAAGCCAAAAGTCCATTTTTACTCAATTGCCGAAATGGGAAAACTTATATCCGCATATCCATTATAGAAATATCAAAATTTTAAAATATATATACTAATAAAAAAGGCAAAACTTAGGTACAATTCCTTAAATGCTATACATTAAGTTCTCAATTATATTCAAATACAATGAAGCACGAGTATTGTTATCTTTTCCAAAGACAATTAAATTTATGAGTAATGCTTCAGCCACAAACTATTTTACTATATTTTTACAAACTATGGATGTGGCAAATTGAGCCCACCATTATCATCACTTTTTTGCTTACCAATAGTTTGTGGTTTTAGCATTTTTCTAAATTCAATGCAGCTATGTGTTTGAATTTAATTGGGAACATAATGTAGTGAACCTAAAAAACTATACCTAAGTTTTAGGCACAAAATATAAATATATAAAGCATAATTACAATCAATTTCAGTTCAACATGTTTCTTCTTCACCTAAAGTTGGCAAAAATTAACAGCTAGGGTTAAAGTTAAATTGGGCGAAACAAACAGAGCCTAAGATATTAAAAAAAAAAAAAAAAAAAAAAAAAAAAACTCACGGATTGGTCTTGAACTTCCATCTTCATAATCTTCTTAACAATTTTCTTCTTAACAATTTTCTTAACAATCCTCTTAACAATTTTCTTCTTAACAATTCTGCCACTGCCACTGGGAGATTCAACCACCTCCCCTTCCAATACAGACGAAGAAGCTCCATTGCCACCGCCATCAATTGCTCCCTGAGTTCCATTCAATACGCCGGCGTCGTCGGCGGCGGCGTCGGGAACCAACTTGGAGGCGCGCATCAACAGCGCCTTCTCGACGATCTTCAGGCTCAAATCTTCGTTCGCCGCTTCGTCGTCGTCGTCGTCGTCGTCGCTGCTCAGTACCAAGAAGGAATTCGATGGCTTGGCAGAGCCGCTGGGTTCTGCTTCGTCTTCTTCTTCGAGATCGAGCTTCGCTTTTCGCTTCTCTCTCTTCCCCATGCTCGATGATAATCGGTACCAGCTGTTCGGACGGCAGCAATTGTAGAAAGAATGAACGAATTTTTAGACTGAGTTTAGGGTTTGAGTTCGCGAAACGTTTTAATTTTTTTTTATTATGAATGAATATTTGAGATTAACGGCTCTGATTTGATTTCACTCTGCTGCTTGCTTTGTTCTAAGCTTCACACTCCTTGCGATTGCTCTATTTTGCTTCAATTTATTTTTATTTTTATTTTGTTAAAAACACTTTTTTTATGAAAAAAAAAATTTGGAAGCACAGAAGTCGGTGAGTTTGAGATGACCATGGGCTCATCAACCCAACAATAACGGGCCGGGCCAAAATTTTATATGGGCTCACCAAGATCTGCAACCCAATATTAACGACGGGGATTCTCTCTTGGATACACGATGCAAAGCCTGCAGCTGGTGTCAATACTTGGAGAAATTATAAGGCGCGGTAACATCTATCATTTCACTAAAAATCTCTTTAACGGTTTAGAATCGCTGAGTCAATTTATGATAATAAAAAAAATTAACAGAAATTGACTTCCGTGTTCAACTGACTCAACAATAGTGAGAATATTTTAGTGGATGGATAAATGACATGAGGACCGTATAATTTTTCTAATGTTTGGCCATTGCAACTATGCAACAAAAAATTAGAGTTCGGTGTCAATAATTGGAAAGTATATAAAACTAGTGCGTAACCCGTGCAGCTGTGTTTATGCAAGAGAATTTGTCAATTATAGTGGTGGTATAGGTTATTTTTATATTTTATTTTATTTATTAACTGTGTCAGAATATGTAAATTTCCTTAAGTCATAGAATTAGCTAAAAATCATGATAAAATTCTATTAGTAAGATGTAACAATACTGGATTTTTTTGTGTTAATTCTTTGGCATTTTTTTTTTTTTAAGAATTGTGGTCGTGCCTGAACTTCTTTGCATTTTTTTAAGAGAATTAAAAATTTTTAAGAAGTCTTTTAGTTATAGGGTAATGAAATTCCTTCTAGGGAAGTAAATTTTTTTTAAAAGTATTTTAGTAGTATGACAATGACTTTTACAAAGTTGGCTATGCCACCTGCTAAACGTATACCAAATTTGTTGTGCCACTTGTTATTATGTGAGACAATTTAAGCTTTTAAAATTTATTGAAACCGGCCATAGTAAGAAGAACATAAGGGCACGTTTGGTAGACTATAATAGACACTGTAATGTAATAGATTTTCCTATGGCATAACTATTCGGTTGTTTGATTATGTTTTTATTACAATGAATAGTTATTCCTTATGAATAGCTATTCTTCAAAATGAGGAATAATTATTCCTTATCAAAAGTACTAAATATCTATTCATTCACCTTATATAATAATTTAAAAAAAAAAATTCATAAAATGCCATTAGTTGCCACATCTTCAAAAGGAAAGAAAATAAATTTTATTTGTTGTTAATTATTAGCTCTATTTTGAACACCCTAAAATAAGTGTGATGAACACAAGGAAATCAGTAGGCTGAATATCTCGGGCGTTGATGATCTCAAGGTTACTTGGAATGTCCTGAAAAAGTAAACACAAAATCAGAGGAGACAGGGAAAGACCGGCCAAGAATCCTCCGATGGTAAAGTCAATATTTTTGGAATTCCAATTTGTGTGGAAGTGTCTGAATGACTTACCCTTTCGTAGATGAATGCTTATATGACACACAGTTGGGACAATTACTGGTTTAGCAACTACTCCTATTATTGAGGAGTTCGGAAGACTCGGAGGTAACTTCCATAACTGCTATGGAAGTTACATGAACTTGTTCTCTATAACCATTATTTGGAAACGGTTTATGGTAAAGGACTTTGATCAGCTTGTCCTATGCTCGTATGGGAAAGACGTTCTTGGAATGTAAGGAGGTCGTCCAAACCTTTCTTGGACGGATGACCTCCTCTCGGACATGCTGTATTAGCATGGAGCATATTTTCTACTCGCGGTCTATTTGTATATTTTCTCTTGGACGACCATCGTGGACGAGTTTGGAGTTAGGTGATTATCATGCACCATCAAAGTGTATTTTAGGAAATTTGACTTTAAAATGATTTAATTACACCTTCTTTTTATACTCTACTAAATTGTGGATGCATATTCAGAATTCTATTTCTAAATGGTCACCAAACTAATGAATAGTAATATTTATTACATTCCAACTTAATGTATTCATTGTAATACTTATTAGTATTCTCATGTAATAATTATTACAGTGTACCAAACGTGCCCTAAGTTTTTTAATTATAGGACTTCGAATCCTATAGGACGGTGCAAAATTAGATATTACTAGTATTATGTCCGTGCGATGCACAGCTTAATCAAGAATCATGTATAAACTAAATAAAATAGAAAACATTTTCAAATTTAAGTAAAATTAAATAATAAAATAGATAGAACAATTTATCATCAAATTTATTAATAATTGATTCTCAAACCATAACCATATGAATCAGATAAAACTTAATAAATTTAGGTTAAACAAAAGACAAAAAATACACAAAACCTATTCAATTTGATGAAAGAAATTAGAGTAAACAAATATATAAAAAATTAGTATGAACAAATACAAACCTGTAAGGTTGTAGGTAGAAGAAGAGAAAAATAGAAGAAAAAAAATCATATAGTAGGTATTTATTATAAATTATTTGATATATATATATATTTATATATATACTTTACATTGAAGAAGTTGATATGAACAAAAAGTCTAATACCAGTCTAATTTGTGGAAGTATGAATTATAAGAAAAGAAGATAAGAAAAAAATATTATATCTATTTTTTGAAAATCTAAAAAATATGAACTAATAATGCTAAAATTTATATATACAATATAATTTATGTTTCTTATTTTAGATTACCATTTATTCTTTTAAAATCTAAAAATATTAATAACGTTGTTGTTTTTGGACGTGTAATAATATAATTTGTGTAAAAAAAAAAAGAACAATAAGAACAAGTATAATTTTGTGTCTATCCATGATAAGAATCATATGTAACTTAAATAAAAGATAACAACAACTAAGTATTTTTATTTATCTAAAAATTGATAGAGATGTATAAAAAAATCAATAAGAACAATTATAATTTTGCTATCCATGAGGTGTTTAAAAAAAATAAAAAATAGAATTAAAGGTTGATATTAGTAGTTGTATACAAGTACTATGATTTTTTTTTAATTAATGTTGATATGAACAATTAGTGTGAAACCAAAAAAAAATTATAAATATTTTTAAAAATCTAAAAAAATTTCTACAATTTTGTGAAACCACGTGGCACAACCACGACTTCTAAGCCCAACTTTTATTATATAGTATATGATATGTAATGTCTATGCGTTGCACAGTTTTATGTTAAAACTTGTAGAATATATATAATTACTATAACCAAATAAGTAATTATTATAACGAAATGAATAAATTTCATTGGTATAACAACCATCAAATATAAAATGTAGCACCTTAATACAAAATTATCTTCTAACATACCAATTGTGCTATAATATCATTTTTATATCTAATGAATCTACAATATAAGTGATTTGCAGTATTGTTAACAATAATATTAATGATTAAAATCTTTAGACAAAGTAACATAAAATTGGCCACTTTTTAAAGATAGAACTATTCGAGAAATAAAACCTTTATTCTAATTTTTTTTTTTTTTAAATGCAAAGTTCTACATCTAGATTACAAACCTTTCTTAGGATGCTTGAAATCTTTTTTGACAAACCTTAAAAAAAAAATCAAGAAGAAAATTAAACAGAGTTAAAAAAACAAAGTACCATATAAATTGCAAAATTCTATGTAAATTTAATAGTCTATGATTGGAATTTACTACGACAACTTACATATATATTGGACAACAAAATAATTAAATTCGATCAAATCATTAACATATGAATTAGATCAAACATAAGGAAATTACCCCCTCAAAAAAAGAAAAAAAAAAAAAGAAATTAGCTTAAACAAAAGGCAACAAATACATAAAACGTATTTAATTGATTATAATAAAAAATTAGAGTAAAAAATACATACCTACATGATTGTAGGTAGAAAAATGGAAGCCTAAATGAAAAAACTGTACAATAAGTTGGAGAATGAAAAACTACACCAACTAACGGTGTATATATATACATACTCCACCTAGAAAAGGAGTCAAAGTAAAAATCGAATACTCTAAACTCCTTGAAGTTACCTAATCAAGAAGTTTAGGTTAATTATATATTAGTTTTTTTTTTTAAATACTTTATCTCAAAAAAATAGTTAACGTTATTAGCTTGATTGTTATTAGTTTTTTTTTTTTTTTTTTTTTTTTGTTTACGTTAAAGTTAATACAAAAAAAAAAAAAAAAAAAAAAAAAACTTACGGGAAGCAGTATGTTTTTTTTTTTTTTTAAGAGATACACTTGCTTTATAATAACAATGAATTAGAGATAAGAATAAATTAAAGTCCTAATTTTTTTAATTTGAGATATGAATGAATTAGAGTCCTGATTAATCTAATATTAATTTACCTACAGTCATACATGAAGCAGTTTAAAAAAAAAACAAATCAAATATGTAAGGAACAAACACACAAAAGGGAGCTTCTTTACCACTCCAATGGTAATCACATTCAAACAAATAAGAAGCAAGAAAATCTTCCCAGCCTTCATCTTCATACTCTCATGCAAACTCCTCTGCAATATATAGTAACAAAGGAATTTTAGAATAACCGATCATCAGTCAACAAACAAAGAGTCACACATCCATGTAAATTCAGGAAATACCCAGATCAAATTTAACGCATAAAACCTCACACACACAATCAAACTCACATAATTATTAGAAGTAAACCAATTTGGGGAATACCCATTTACAAAATCAGCATATAAAAACATGGGTTATTGTCACATTGTTAGAATACTCACTTCACTTGCACAGGAAATTTCACAAAAGAATCATTCTAACCAAACAGAAAAGCCAACAAAAGACAAACAAAACTATATAGAGAGAGAGAAACTCACAGATAGAAACTGGCTTTTGGGTTCAACTTCGATTGGAATAGGAACACGTGAGTCTATCTTAGTAATGTCAGTTAAATAGATATACTCTGAGGACTGAGAAGTAGTAGTAGATAAGTATCAAGATTATTCAGCTAAAAAAAATTGTAAAAAATTAATAATAATATCTGTATATTTTTTTATTAATCTAATATTAATCTATACTTATAATCTTACATGAAGCAGACGTGAAGCAATTTTTTATTTCTTTATTTTTTTTTAAAGAGATAAACTACTTAATGATAAAAATGAATTAGAGTAGTATACTATTTCTTTTTAATTTTAAAAAAATCTAAAAATTTAATAAAATTTATACAATCTGGTGAAGTCATGTGGCATAATTTATAATAACAATGAATTAGAGATAAGAATAAATTAAAGTCCTGATTTTTTTAATTTGAGATATGAATGAATTAGAGTCCTGATTAATCTAATATTAATTTACCTACAGTCTTACATGAAGCAGTTAAAAAAAAAAAAAAATCAAAGATGTAAGGAACAAAACACAAAAGGGAGCTTCTTTACCACTCCAATGGTAATCACATTCAAACAAAGAAGAAGCAAGAAAATCTTCCCAGCCTTCATCTTCATACTCTCATGCAAACTCCTCTGCAATATATAATAACAAAGGAATTTTAGAATAACCGATCATCAGTCAACAAACAAAGAGTCACACACTCATGTAAATTCAGGAAATACCCAGATCAAATTTAACGCATAAAACCTCACACACACAATCAAACTCACATAATTATTAGAAGTAAACCAATTTGGGGAATACACATTTGCGAAATCAGCATATAAAAACATGGGTTATTGTCACATTGTTAGAATACTCACTTCACTTGCACAAGAAATTTCACAAAAGAATCATTCTAACCAAACAGAAAAGCCAACAAAAGACAAACAAAACTATATAGAGAGAGAGAGAGAGAGAGAGAGACTCACATATAGAAACTGGCTTTTGGGTTCAGCTTCGATTGGAATAGTAACATGTGAGTCTATCTTAGTAATGTCAGTTAAATAGATATACTCTGAGGACTAAGAAGTAGTAGTAGATAAGTATCAAGATTATTCAGCTAAAATAAAATTGTAAAAAATTAATAATAATATCTGTATATTTTTTTATTAATCTAATATTAATCTATACTTATAATCTTACATGAAGCAGATGTGAAGCAATTTTTTATTTCTTTATTTTTTTTTAAAGAGATAAACTACTTAATGATAAAAATGAATTAGAGTCCTAGTAGTATGCTATTTCTTTTCAATTTTTTAAAAATCTAAAAATTTAATAAAATTTATACAATTTGGTGAAGCCACGTGGCGTAATCACGGCGTCTAAGCCCAACTTTTATTATATATAATAATATGATATTATTTTTGTTATTCATCTTTTATTCATAGCGATTCTAAAAAAAAAAAAAAAAAAAACTTTTATTCATAGCATTTTAGGAGCATTTGGATTTTTTTTTTTTTTTTTAAGAATTATTTTTGTTATTAGACTTAAGCCTGGTTCGGATAGCGCGTTTGCGCGTCTGCGTTTGCAACTTTCAGCGTTTTCTTCTTTTTTTTAGCCACATATGTTGACTTTTCTCCCGTGTACAGTGCACTCGTGCACTGTTCACGGGACCCACAAACTTCACTTTTCAACAATTTTTTCATTAAAATGGGTCCCACAGCACTATTCATACATTTAAAAATTATTTTGCTACAGTGTTTTCAGTTTTCAGTTTTTAGCAAAATAAGTTGTATCCAAACGGACCTTTATTTTAACTTTTTTTATAAATATTTTTTTTTAATAATTCTTAAGTAGTACTTGGGAAAATTTATACAAAATTAGCGATACCATGGATAGTGATATTTATAAAGTTAGCTATGCTGCTTAACAAAATTTATACAAATATTAGCTATACCACTTGTCAATTCAAGAGACAATATAGAGTTTTTAGGCTTTTCTTTGAAATGGAATTGGACCTCAAAAATTAATACTCTGTTGAATCTTAGAAAAGCATAAAAATTGGAAATAAAACACAAAAGTGTTTTTTTTTTAAATGAAAACATAAAATCCAAAAAACCTCTACATTTTATTCTAATTTTTTTAAGGCCAAATCATTATTCAATTAAAGAGAAAGAAAATGAATAAAGAAAAACCTAACTTTTGTCGCAACTAATTTGGATTTAAAAATTTACATTTGATTAAATCTTAGAAAAACAAAACAAACAAATATTTGTGAAAACATATAGAAAAACAAAAAACAAAAAACAAAACACACAAACTTGAAAATACATATTGTGGGGTCATAGGGCCTAGTTATATGCGTCCGCCTCTTGTACTGGGCCTGAGACCCATGCCGAGGCCCATAATCGCATATGAAGAGGATAGTGGTAACCGTGCCAAGGACAACTCCGTCCTTGGCTAGCCAAAGCCGAGGTTGAAGAAAGGTGATTTACCGACAAAGATAATCTTCCAAAACATTCTAGGGAAAAAGATAAGTACAGCCAGCAAGCACATTAAAGCAAGGTTTTCAGACTCGGACCGTTCATTGAACCGTAAAAGGGAGAGGTTCAAGGTTTTTGAGGTCGAACCGAGGTCGAACCGGAGTCGAATCGTGATGACGTCATAATTAATTTAATAATTAATTAAAGCCTAAATATAGATATTAAATTTATAAAACTAGCAAAATTGACAATATATCTATATATGTGAGGGAAATTTAATAATTTTCAAGCATATATTTAATAATTAAATAAGAAAGTTAATAAAATAAAATAATAACCATGAAAACATTAAAATTTATGATTAATTTTTGAAGTAAAGTTGAATATCTTTAAAGGATTTTAATTATAATTTTTTTTTATTCCTTATAAGAGATGGATAATTTAATTAAGTAGAATAAAATTGTGTTAAGTTTTTTTTTTTTTTTTTTTTAAATTTTAAATTGCTAAGGGGTTGGACCGCATGGTTCTCACCGGTTCGCGCGGTCTAACCCCGGTTTTAGCGGTTCACGGAATTAACAAAAAATTCGGTTCTTTATGCTTAAAAAACCAGTTTTCAAACCGGTTTTCGGTTTTCACGGTCCGACCTCCCGATCCGGTTCGGTTCTGAGAACTATGCATTGAAGCATGGCAGTAGAGCAATTCCAGGAAAAGCTGCTGCCTCCGCATTAAATGCTCCACAACTAACACTTTGACCGCATTTATGTGGAGAAGACCTCTGAACAGTATTGTCTTGGCTACCACAACTCACAGAAGGCAAGAGAGGATGGCTGATGGGATAAGTACTCAAGTAGTGGCTCAAATAATCAACAAGTGTAGGATCAAGATGGTCCAAGAGGAACTATATAATGTAAGAAATCTTCTATGAAAAGGAGGGAGATTTGACAAGAGAAAACACTGTAGCAATCTGAGTTAACTTTGTAACCATTTTCACTATCACTCAAGAAGTAAGAGGTTGAAGCTCCTCGGATTAGTGCCGAGGATTGAATTATTTGTACAAGTCCATATTGGTTTTACTTATTCATTTTTTTTAATCATCTTCGACTGTTGTTACACTCATTAAAGCCTAGTTCTTCTACCCACTCTCTATAAATTTATTGTATTGGGCTTGTTGGGCTTGAATTCACTTATTCCTCAGGAAGAGTGCCCAAAACCAGCTCTTACAATTGGCGCCGTCTGTGGGGAGTAATTTGTGCATCAGTGAGTGCAACGGTTAAACATGGTAGGATCAGGTCCATACCAAGTAAACCTACACCAAACAGGTCCTCAACGGACAGAACTCGTAGAATCCCAGCAGCAGGGTAATTTTCCTGGCCCTGAGCATGAGCAAAATCAGGAGAATGAAAGGAATCGAGAGGGAAGTGTGCATACCACCCAGACGAGCAAGAGCCACTCCCAAGTGGGCAGTCATGTGTCCCAGAGACGAAACAACAACCAAGCCATGCAGCAGGAGATAGATGACTTGAAAAAGAAACTGCGCCGTGCACAGCGGAGGCGGTCTCCTTCCAGTTCTAACATATCCTCTAATGATGAAGAAGACGACAATTATAGGCAGAGATCAAGAACTCCTCTAAGCGAGACTTTCTCTTATGAAGACGAGCATCATCATAAACGAAAACGCAAGGGCCCATCTAGTAGGGGCCTGGGTAGTGATGCCATGAGTAAGGCTCTGGATCAGATCTCTAAGTCACATTTCACGCGCAAGATATAAGGGGCTAGGCTACCTCGGCGGTTCCATCAGCCTACCTTCACTGTTTATAATGGTCGAGCGGACCCCGTAGAATATGTGAGTCAGTTTAATAAAAAAATGGTTGTCCATTCCGAGAATAAAGCTTTGATGTGCAAGGTTTTCCCGTCCAACATAGGACCTGTAGCGATGAGGTGGTTTAATGGCTTAAAGACGAACTCCATAGATTCTTATAAGCAGCTCACCCAAGCTTTTGGCTCTCGCTTCATTACGAACAGCAGGGTTCCTCGACCTCTAAGTTCATTGTTGTCGTTATACATGCATGAGGGAGAAACCCTAAAGGCATACTCGAACAGATATTGGGAAATGTATAATGAGATGGATGGCAGCTATGAGGATGTTGCCATCAGCACTTTTAAAAGTGATCTCCCAACTGAGCACGGCTTGAGGAAATCCTTGACTGGCAAGCCTGTCACCAGTGTACGTCAACTTATGGACCGGATTGACAAATACAAAAGGGTGGAAGAGAACTAGTTGCAAGGGAAAGGGAAGGAGAAGGTTATTCCTCAAAAAATGAGTGATTTAGGCTCGGATCGATACAGTAATAACCGTTCGAGTAGAG
This sequence comes from Notholithocarpus densiflorus, assembly GCA_030021035.2. NCBI lineage: Eukaryota > Viridiplantae > Streptophyta > Magnoliopsida > Fagales > Fagaceae > Notholithocarpus > Notholithocarpus densiflorus. The sequence goes on from JARYZH020000075.1 coordinate 357,427, forward strand.
ATTTCACAGGGCAATCCGGATCAACCAACACGCAAACGGTTAACACCGTATTCAGAGAGCCGGTACATTAGGTTTTAGAGAAAATCAAAGATGAGCCGTTTTTCAAGTGGCCGAATAAGATGGCTGGAGACCCCATGAAGCGCAATCAGAGTTTGTATTGTCAATACCACCAAGACCACGGACATACTACAGAAGACTGCAGGAACCTTTGAAACCACCCGGATCAGCTGGTCCGAGAAGGGAAACTGAGACACATTTTGCATCCTTCTAGTGGTCATCAAGGTCAGACAAACCAGGAGCCCCAAAGAGACATTTCCTTAAGACCACCCATAGGAACGATAAATGTAATTTTTGCTACTCCGGGGAGGACGGGCTCATGCCCTTCTAGGGTGATGTCTGTAGCTCGGCTACCTGCCAATGACTCTAGCCCAGAGCCAAAAAGACTCAAAGTGTATTCTTATTCGGTCTTAAGTTTCTTCGAGGAGGACAAAATTGGAACCATCCAACCCCACGACGATGCGCTGGTAATCACCCTTCGGATTGGGGGTTACGACGTGAAAATGGTAATGGTAGATAATGGTAGTGGAGCAGAGATCATGTACCCTGATCTCTATAAACGGCTGAAGCTGAGACCAGAGGATTTGACGCCCTACAGCTCCCCCTTAATGAGTTTTGATGGGAAAACAGTCATGCCAAAGGGTCAGATTAGGCTACTTGTGCAAACCAGCCCAGAGATAGTGGAAGTTAACTTCATCGTGGTGGATACTTACTCCCCTTACACTGCTATCGTGGCCAGGTCTTGGCTTCATACTCTAGGAGTCGTTGCCTCCACCCAGCATCAGAAGGTGAAGTTCCCTTCCGAGGGCCGGGTCCTAGAAATTCGAGGTTACCAAGCTACGGCAAGAGAGTGCCTGGTGGCTGCCATCTCACATCAGCCCATGTTCAAGAAAGCTCATAGCAATCAAAGACCCCGGCATCGCCTATTAATGCACCAGCCGAGGACGCAAAATGTGAGGATTTAGAAAAGGTGATCATTGGCGATGACCCGGAAAGGTTCTTCTAGGTGGGATCTCAACTGCCCCCTCAGGAAAATGAGGGATTGATAGGGTTTCTTAGGAAAAATGTTGATGTATTCGCATGGGACGCTTATGATGCCCTAGGAATTGATCCGAACTTCATATGTCACCACTTAAATGTAAATCCATTGGTCACTCCCAAGAAACAACCACCTCGGCGCCCATCCATGGAGCACGCCGACGCTGTCAGGGATGAGGTGAAAAAACTCAAGCAAGCAGGGGCTATCAAGGAGGTGTTCTACCCTGAGTGGTTGGCTAACACCGTGGTTGTAAAGAAGAATAGTGGAAAGTGAAGAGTTTGTGTGGATTTCATAGACTTAAACAAGGCGTGTCCAAAAGACCCGTTCCCCATGCCTCGGATAGACCAGTTAGTTGATGCAACTGTAGGCTATCATCGGATGAGTTTCTTAAATGCCTTTCAAGGCTATCATCAAATACCACTAGCCCTGGATGATCAAGAAAAAACGGCATTCGTGACTCCTATTAGAAACTACCACTACAAAGTGATGCCCTTTGGTTTGAAGAATGTGGGTTCTACCTACCAAATGATGATGACTAGAATGTTTGAGCCACAGTTGGGCAAAAGTATTGAGATCTACGTAGACGACATGGTGGTAAAGAGTTAGGTGGTGTCTAAGCACGTTGGAGACCTCGGAGTCATTTTTGACATCTTGAGGAAGTACAAACTGCGTCTCAATGCCTTTAAATTCTTGTTTGGTGTCGGGTCTGGCAAATTTTTGGGCTATATAGTAACTCATAGGGGAATTGAGGTGAGCCCGGATCAGATTAAAGCAATTCATAATCTGCAACCTCCTCGGAACCCCAAAGAAGTCCAAAAACTCACTGGAATAATCGCAGCCCTGAATCGATTTATTTCCAGGTCTGCGGATAGGTGCCGACCCTTTTTCCTCCTGATGAACAAATGGAAAGGATTTGAGTGGTCCGAGGACTGCGATTTGGCCTTCCAGCAACTTAAGGAATACCTATCTCGGCCACCCATCATGTCCAACCCTGAGGCCGACGAGGTCTTGTTCGCCTACATTGCAGTGGCCCCTCATGCTGTAAGCTTGGTGTTGATACGAATTGATAATGGCATACAACGACTAGTCTATTATGTGAGTAAGTCATTACATGAGGTCGAGGTGCATTATTTACCTTTGGAAAAGGCGATTTTGGCAGTAGTGCATGCCACGCGAAAGCTCCCTCATTACCTCAAAGCGCACACGGTTGTTGTTCTAACTCCGCTTCCACTTAAGTCTGTACTCCGAGGCGCTGATTACACGAGAAGAATTTCCAAGTGGAACACAGTTCTAGGGGCTTTCGATGTCAAATCCATGCCTCGGACCTCTATCAAAGGCCAAGTCCTCGCTGATTTAATAGCCGAATTTGCCGAACCCCCTATAGAAATAGTAGCAAAGGAGCAAAACATGGATGAAAAATCGGTTGGCACAGTCTCCATGCAAGGACCCTCACGCTGGAAAGTGTATGTTGATGGTGCAGCAAACCAAAGAGGGTCTGGGGTGGGGCTAGTTCTAATATCTCTTGAGAATATCACCATAAAGAAATCATTGAGACTAGGATTCTCGGCCACGAATAATGAAGCCGAATATGAGGCATTATTGCAAGGAATGACCATGGCACAAAAAATGAGGGAAAAGGCAGTGGAAGTGTTCTCGGACTCGAGATTGGTAGTGGGCCAAGTGATGGGAGAGCTAGAGGCCAGAGATGAGAGAATGCAGGAGTACTTGAGTCAGGTCAGACGCTTGCAATCGAATTTTGAATTCTTCGATTTGTCACACGTCTCTAGGAGCGGAAACACGCACACAAATTCATTGGCCACTCTTGCCACCTCCTCGGCGCAAGGTTTACCTTGAGTCATCATTGTTGAGGATTTATGCAGAGCAGATGGAATCAAGAAGGACATGGTTTAGATCCATCAAGTCAGAGTGGGTCCGAGCTGGATGGATCCTATAGTGAGCTATCTCAAAGATGATACACTACCTGAAGAGAAATCAGAAGCTGAGAAAATACGAAGAAAAGCTCCTCGGTTCTGGCTGTCCGAGGATCACAAGTTTTATAAGCGCTCTTATTCTGGGCCGTATTTGCTGTGTATACATCCCGAAACATCAGATTTGCTGCTCGAGGAGTTGCATGAAGGAATTTGTGGGAGTCACACAGGAGGAAGATCTCTGTCTCATAGAGCCATCACCCAAGGATATTGGTGGCCGGGTATGCAGAAGGAAGCCCAAGAGTATGTCAAGAAGTGTGATCAATGCCAAAGGTTTGCCCCAAACATCCACCAACCGGGTGGGGTCCTCAATCCTCTCTCTAGTCCTTGGTCGTTCGCTCAGTGGGGCTTGGATATTGTAGGCCCTTTCCCTAAAGCAGTAGGAAATAAAAGGTACCTATTGGTAGGCACATACTATTTCACCAAATGGGTCTAAGCCGAACCCCTAGCTAACATTAGGGATGTAGATGCTAAGAAGTTTATCTGAAGGAACATCGTTACTCGATTTGGGGTCGCTCATACCCTTATCTTGGATAATGGCCTCCAATTTGGTAGTAAAGCCTTCAAAAGATACTGTTGTGATCTGGGAATTACAAATATGTATTCCACTCTTGCCTACCCCCAAGGAAATGGGCAGACCGAGGCTGTTAATAAGGTCATAGTCGCTGAGCTGAAAAAGAGGTTGGATGATGAAAAAGGAAGATGGGTGGAAGAACTACCACACGTCTTGTGGACATATCGGACTACACCACATCGGTCAACAGGGGAGACTCCCTTTTCCATGACTTACGGGGCTGAAGCTGTCATCCCCCTAGAGACCAGCTTTCCAACGCTGAGAATGAGTACCTTCAGTCCGAGTAGTAATGATGAACTGCTAGCAAGGAGTTTGGATTTAGCTAAAGAGAGAAGAGAAAAAGCGATGATCCAACTAGCCTATTACCATCAGAAACTCAAGCAAGGGTATAATGACAATGTGAGGCTACGGCCACTAGTACCAGGAGACTTGGTATTGAGAAAAGTTGTGGGTAGTGCCAGGAACCCGGCCTGGGAAAAGCTGGGGCCCAACTGGGAAGGACCATATCACATCACTTCAATAGCAGGAATATGTACATATTATTTAGAAGACTTAGACGAAAAAGCTGTACTCCGCTCATGGAATGTAAATAACCTAAAAATGTATTATTATTAATGAAAGCAGTCCTGTTTGCACTCTGATTTGTTGTAATTGAGCGTCATGCGGTTCACTACCATCCATTGAAGTATTAAACAGAAACTAAGTCATGTCAGGTTACTCGGACCACAGACTTAGTGGAAATTATTACCCTTAGACATCTATTGAAGTATTAATCAGAAATTAAGTCATGTCAGGTTCTTCGGACCACAGACTTAGTGCAAATTAATACCCTTTGACATCTATTGAAGTATTAAACAGAAACTAAGTCATGTCATGTTCCTCGGACCACAGACTTAGTGGAAATTAATACCCTTAGACATCTATTGAAGTATTGAACAGAAACTAAGTCATGTCAGGTTACTTGGATCACAGACTTAGTGGAAATTAATACCCTTAGACATCCATTAAAGTATTGAATAGAAACTAAGTCATGTCAGGTTCTTCAGACCACAAACTTAGTGAAAATTAATATCCTTAAACATCTATTGAAGTATTGAACAGAAACTAAGTCATGTCAGGTTCCTCGGACCACAGATTTAGTGAAAATTAATACCCTTAAACATCTATTGAAGTATTGAACAGAAACTAAGTCATGTCAGGTTCCTCGGACCACAGACTTAGTGAAAATTAATACCTTCAAACATCTATTGAAGTATTGAACAGAAACTAAGTCATATCAGGTTCCTCGAACCACAGACTTAGTGGAAATTAATACCCTTAAATATCTATTGAAGTATTAAGCAGAAACTAAGTCCTGTTAGGTTCATCGGACCACAGACTTAGTGGAAATTAATACCCTTTGACATCTATTGAAATATTGAACAGAAATTAAGTCATGTCAGGTTCCTCGGACCACATTTTTAGTGGAAATTAATACCCTTAGACATCTATTGAAGTATTAAACAAAAATTAAGTCATGTTAGGTTCTTCGGACCACAGACTTAGTGTAAATTAATACCCTTTGACATCTATTGAAGTATTAAACAGAAATTAAGTCATGTCAGGTTCCTCGGACCATAGACTTAGTGGAAATTAATACCTTTAGACATCCATTGAAGTATTGAACGAATACTAAGTCATGTCAGGTTCCTCGGATCACAGACTTAGTGAAAATTAATACCCTTAAACATCTATTGAAGTATTGAACAGAAATTAAGTCATGTCAGGTTCCTCAGACCACAGACTTAGTGGAAATTAATACTCTTAAACATCTATTGAAGTATTGAATAGAAACTAACTCATGTTAGGTTCCTCGGACCACAGACTTAGTGGAAATTAATACCCTTAAACATCTATTGAAGTATTGAACAGAAACTAAGTCATGTCAGGTTCTTCGGACCACAGATTTAGTGGAAATTAATACCCTTAAACATTTATTGAAGTATTGAACATAAACTAAGTCATGTCAGGTTCCTCGGATCACAGACTTAGTGGAAATTAATACACTTAAACATCTATTGAAGTATTAAGCAGAAACTAAGTCCTGTAAGGTTCCTCAGACCACAGACTTAGTAGAAATTAATACCCTTTGACATCTTTTGAAGTATTGAACAGAAACTAAGTCATGTCAGGTTTCTCGGACCACAGACTTAGTGGAAATTAATACCCTTAGACACCTATTGTAGTATTAAACAGAAACTAAGTCATGTCAGGTTTTTCGGATCACAGACTTAGTGGAAATTAATACCCCTTGACATCTATTGAAGTATTAAACAGAAACTAAGTCATGTCAGGTTCCTCGGACCACAGACTTAGTGGAAATTAATACCTTTAGACATTCATTGAAGTATTGAACAAAAACTAAGTCATGTTAGGTTTCTCGGACCACAGACTTAGTGGAAATTAATACCCTTAAACATCTATTGAAGTATTGAACAGAAATTAAGTCATGTCAGGTTACTCGGACTACAGACTTAGTGAAAATTAATTCCCTTAAACATCTATTGAAGTATTGAACAGAAACTAAGTCATGTCAGGTTTCACAGACCACAGACTTAGTGGAAATTAATACCCTTAAACATCTATTGAAATATTGAACAGAAACTAAGTCATGTCAGGTTTCTCGGATCACAGACTTAGTGGAAATTAATAGCCTTAAACATCTATTGAAGTATTGAACATAAACTAAGTCGTGTCAGGTTCCTCGGAGCACAGACTTAGTGGAAATTAATACCCTTAAACATCTATTGAAGTATTAAGTAAAAATTAAGTCATGTTAGGTTCCTCGGACCACAAACTTAGTGGAAATTAACACCCTTTAACATCTATTGAAGTATTAAGCAGAAACTAAGTCCTGTTAGGTTACTCGGACCACAGACTTAGTGAAAATTAATACCCTTTGACATCTATTGAAGGATTAAACTGAAACTAACTCCTGATTTCCTCTCTCGGATCACAAGGTTTGTTATCACTTAGCAAAGATGTAAACCGAAGTAAGCCTATGGGTATCACTTAAAGCATTTTAGGGTGCCATGGACTTGGCTATTGTTTAGTCAAATGTTTGGATTTTTTCTTAAAGTTAAAAAAAAAAAAAAAAAAAAACACTTGTTAGAATTGATAGATTCAAAGTTAATTTTGATCCACCCCGATTACCAATTAAAAATATATATAAACTTTGTTTTCCCTTGTGTAAACAATTTTGCACTTTTATGGTAAATGGTTATATTCAAATAAAGAACAGTTAAAATGAAAATTACATAGATGAAGAAATTAACCCATGCAAATTCGAGAAAGTAAAATGCCTATTTCATTAAAACATGTCTTAGGAAAAAGAAATTTCATTATAGAAATTGTGACTACATTACATAGATAAAGATTCATTGTTTCAATTTTATCTGAAACTTATCCTTGGAAGTCTTGCTTGCTTGTTTAGCTGCTTCAGTAGGAGTCATTTTTTCTTTCTCTTTGGGGGCTTCCTCAGCAGGCATGGTAATTGAAGCTAAGGCCTGTTGAAAACCTTGGGAAGCCACCCAATCTTGTGGAACCTCTACAGCCTTATCCGATGATATTTCCTTGGGAGCTTCAGGTTCTTTTGTCTGCTCCTGCTGACTGGGAAGAAGAGGATCCTGAGACTGTATTTTTTCAATCGGGTTAGCAACTGTAGAGGCTGCTTCACCTTAGCCGGGAGGAGGGTCCGAGATTCGTATGGCTGGTGGGTAGTAGATATTCTCTGGTTTTCTTAGCTCAGAAGAAGTCTCAACCCCAGCTCAGTTGAAGGCTTCACTCCAAGTCTGAGCACAATAGGTTCGACACACGGCTGGGACCTCTGCCCTAAGGGTTTCCTCTGTCTCGGCTACTCCGACGTCGTAACCATGCTGCTCAGCCTCGTCCCGAGCTTTCTCAGCCTCCATTTTAGCCTTCTCAGCCTCATCTCTTAACTTCTCGGCCTGATCCTTAAACTTTTGGGCTTCTTCTAATTTCTTCCGGAAGGCCGCTATCTACTCTTTGGAAGAAGCCAACTATTCCTTGGCAACACGCAAGAGCAGCCTCTGATCCTGGGCTTGCCTTTGAGCGCTCTCTAGACCCGATTCAGCACTTTTTCTGGCATTTTCCTCCTCAGTCAACTTCTTCCTTAAATCTTTGTTGGACTGATCAGCGATGTTGAATGATTCCACAGCTGCCACGCGCCTAGTCCTCTCGTCGTCCAGCTGCCGGTAGCAGGAATTGGTTATCTCCTCAGCCCTGAAAGTGGCTTGGACAGCCTGAAAGAAATTGGTTAGTAACCTTACAAATAACAATAAAAAAGAAAAAAAGAAAAAAAGAAAAGGGAATAGCATCATACCATGCCTAGGTACCTTTTGAGGTTAAGGAAAACCTCATTCTTCCTGATAGACCGCAGCTCGGCCATGTTAGTGGGGAGTAATAACGCCTCCTCCAAGGCCGAAGCCACCTGGTATCCAACACCTCCATGGAAATCCCTAATGGATGCATTATTCCTCAAGGGTTCACCATTAAGCATCGAAGCTGGAAGCTAGGCCTGAGGCTCAGATGGCTGATTATCCCCTCTCTCCAAGCCTTTCTGCCATGTTTGGCCAATCTTTTGCTGCTTCGCAGCTCATTGGGTCTCATCTTCATGCACAAGGCGAGATTTTCCTGCCTCCACTACGTTCTTGCCTTTCTGCTCTCTCTTCTTTTCGGGTCAGCAGAGCCAGATCTGGATGGCAAAGATGGCTGAGGAGGAGGAAGAGGAAGTTTGGGAGGAGGAGGAGGAGGAAGTTTGGACTGAATTGGTTTCTCCGGCGCACCATTTTCAGGCTGGGACTCTATTAAATCCAGCAAACTTCTTTGAGTTTTCCTTTGGATACCCATCTCGTCCAAAGTGATGGTGTCTATTTGTTGCTGATGATCAAGGTCAGCTGATGTACCATCGGGGGATAGAGGTCAGTTGAACACCTCAAATTCGTCCTGAGAGTCTGATAAGTCTACAATCCCCTTTGATTCTTCTTCTCTTTCTTCTTCTTCTTTTTCCTCATCTCCTTCCTTAACAATGGGTTGAGATGAGGATGCTCCTACCGAAGGGATGCCCACAAAGAGTGGCTGTATAAATGGTGTACCTTCAGGAATTGGAATGCCCTCAGGAACAACGAATCCTTCGAAGGCCATACTAATACGGTGAAGACGAGGATTTTTGGCTTTTATTACACACTTGGGAGCTTGAAATCCAAGGGAAATAGGTTTGTACCCAAGGATTATGTGCACAGCTCGTAATTGACTGTCGGCTTCTTTTACAAACACCTCGGACCGTAGAATTTTGTTTAAACTTTCTCTGTTGACTAAGTTGAGCCGAGGTCTGGTAGAATGTCTGTCTGTAAAATCATTAAAATGAAAGAAGAATTTGTCAGAAGTAGAAATGGTGCGAAACAAAAGGGAAGTATAAACCCAAGTGCATAAGTTTACGACTAGACCCCCACTTGGTGTTCCCTCTTTAACCGGACAAGGTAATCCATCATGTCATTCCTCATAAAATATTAAAAAATCTTCCTTTGGCCCTTTGTTTGACATAGGGAGGCATTGAATTAGCCTTACTTCGGGATACCTTGACTTAAGGTAGTATCCCTGCCCCTTCAAATGATGCAGGTTGTATACCCAGTTGACATCATGGTGTGTCAATCCCAGGTTCATTCTCTCATTTAGGGCTTCTACACTCCCTAACACTCTGAACATATTTGGGGCACATTGTGTGGGGGATAGTTTAAAGAATCTGAGGTAGTTCCTTGTGATAGTACCCATAGGGATGGTCATCCCTCCCTCTATGAAGGCAATCATTGGGATGACCACCTCTCCCCCTTTCCTATCGTCCACCCATTCCCCTTGGGCAGCATATCTCATGCCCACTGTTGGTAGGATCGTGTACTTAGCCCTGAATTTCTCTTTATCCTCCTCGGATTCAACTAAACACTTGAACCTACCCATTTCCTAAGAAGATTTGAAGAGAAATTAACAAGTTTGAAACGAAAAGTAGAGCCAAGAAGAAAAAAGTGTGATGAAAAGAAGATATATGGAAAGAAATAAAACTAAAGGGATTCGAGGAAACTTACAGGTTTGAAAAGAAGGTCCTCGGACAAATTTTTGGTATTTGTAGACGCACAAAGAAGTGAGGGAGAGTGACAGGTTCAGTGTATGAACTCTAGAGCTGTGTGATTGTTGGAAGTAGGGAAAAGAGTTGATTTGAAAGGCTATTTATAGTGGTACAGAAGTTACAAGGAGGAAAATTCTCGCTTATAACCCCAAGAAATCCTCCATCGTTAGATCCGCATCGTGCCGTTAAATGTGGGAGACAAAAATGCCGTCAAAATTTAATGAGGGCGCGTTCTGGATGCCAAAGCATCAGGATCGTGCCTTGAGAAGGTAAAAAGGCATTTGGGAGTTTGGATAGAAGGGGTGTAACTGTAAACAAGGTGGGTCGAGGATATCAAAATCCTTCTTTCCTCCCGAGGAGTCGAAAAACAAGATTTTGAGGGGCTATTGTGGGGTCATAGTGCCTAGTGATATGCGTCTGCCTCTTGTACTAGGCTTGAGGCCCATAATCGCATATGAAGAGGACAATGGTAACCGTGCCGAGGACAACTCCGTCCTTGGCTAGTCAAAGCTGAGGTTGAAGAAATGTGATTTACCGATAAAGACAATCTTCCAAAGCATTCCAAGGAAAAAGATAAGTACAGCCAGCAAACACATTGAAGCATGGCAGTAGAGTAATTCCAGGAAAATTTGCTGCCTCCCCATTAAATGCTCCACAACTAACACTCTGACTGCATTTATGTGGAGAAGACCCCTGAACAGTGTTGTCTTGGCTACCACAACTCACAGAAGGCAAGAGAGGATGGCTAATGGGACAAGTACTCAAGTAGTGATTCAAATAATTAACAAGTGTAGGATCAAGATAGTCCAAGAGGAACTATATAATGTAAGAAATCTTCTATGAAAATGAGGGGGATTTAACCAGAGAAAACATTGTAGCAATTTGAGCTAACTTTGTAACCATTTTCACTGTCACTCAAGAAGTAAGAGGTTAAAGCTCCTCGGACTGGTGCCGAGGATTGAATTATTTGTATAAGTCCATATTGGTTTTACTTATTCATTTTTTTTAATCATCTTCGACTGTTGTTACACTTATTAAAGTCCAGTTTTTCTACCCACTCTCTATAAATTTATTGTATTGGACTTGTTGGGCTTGAATTCACTTATCCCTCAAGAAGAGTGCCCAAAACCAGCTCTTACACATATCATTGATATTAATCCTGCAAAAGACACTTAAATTTTTGGTCTATTAACAGATCTCATAAATGTTCCAAAAAGCCCAACAATATGATTTCATAGAGAAAGCAAACATGACCAATTTGTCTAAAATGTACAAATGCTAACCCACACATGCATGATTTGATCGTATACAATAAAATAATTTTATTAGAAGGAACAATATTTTGGTCATGCGATGCATTGTCAAAGTATGAGTCCCCTAACAAAGCATCCATCAATTCCACAAGCTTGCCTCCTTTCCAGTCTCCATGTCTAAAAATATTGAAACATATTTGTCTTTGGTTGGTCTAACATATCCTGAAAATAAGTAACTATTAAAGACATGCGTATCCTATGAGGTTAAGGCTGAAAATTAAAGATGAAACAAGAGAGATATAGTTTGGTGCACTACCTTCCTTGGTTTATTTTATGAATTTGAGAGAGAGATTAAAGAACACAAAGGTCTAAGAGAGAGAAATTGAGTTTGTTAATGTGTACCTAGGTGGATGAATGTAATTATTGTGGTCTCCTCGATTTTTTAGTTGCTTGTTGTCAGTGAGTCATTTCTCATTTGCCACTAAAATTAAAAAAATTAAATTACACATGGTACAAAATTGGATTCAAATTGTAAAATATAATTGGATTTTATCTGATTTCTAGCTTTATATATATAAATAGACTACGTGTGTATCAAAAGATGATCCTATTAAAAATAAAATTTGACCGGAAAATTTTAAAATATTCTAATTAGAAGTTATTAGGTAGAGTAAAATTAAGATACAACTACATAATTTGTCGATTGATATTGACCCATTCATGTATATGGAGCAATGCCATATTAGTTAAAGGGTGTTGTGTGATTGTATGAATCAGTAATCCACTTCACATGTCAGCCATGTAAGAAAGAAATTAACGAAGATTACTTGGAATAACAAAATTGTTTAGTTTTAAACAAAAAAAATTATTTTTTCACCAACAAACAATTTCATAAGAAATTGGGGGGAAGTTTCTCTGTTCGCTAAGAAAGTTTTGGCTTTGGCCATCTTCTCTTAGGCAGTAGAATAGTTTTGTCCCTTCCTTGCGAAGGTGTTTTAGTTCTCTTGAGGTAACAAGTTTACCTTTTGAGCTTGTTGGTTTTTTTCTTCGTGGGTTTTAAGGAAACACTTTTTTCTTTTTACTTGTGGAAGATCTTACCAGAACTTGGAACAATCTCTCTCAATGAGAGGGAGGGTTTAGGTTTCACACTGCAAAATAGACTTAGATCTCCAGAGTACATTTTAGCTGCCAAGTTCTTAACTAGATGTGTGTTGAATATGGAAGCAGTGGGACGAACCTTTAGGCAACTATGGAGATCTACTAACGGTTTTAAAATCTGAAAACTCAAGGGTCATGTAGTCCTCTTTGTTTTTAGCAACTCAGGTGATGTTTCTCGGATTATTCAAAGTGAACCATGGTGCTTTGATAAGCATGGTGATTATACAACTTGGACAGCATATAAGTTGCTGGCACTATCTGAGAAGAATAAAAAACCAACCTGTTTAACAAATAGAAGAAATAGCTAGTTATGGAAGGGCATATGGAGTTTGTAGGTACCATACAAGGTCAAGCATTTAATTTGGAGAGTAGCAAACAAAGCATTACCTACTCTGTACAACTTGTTGCGTAGGAAGGTTGTTCAAACAGCTTACTGTCCAAATTGTAAAGCTGTCTGGGAGGATACAGTACATGTTTTATGGGGTTGTCATAGGTTGTATGTTATATGGGAGGCTGATGTGGAATTAATGAAGTGCACAAAACAAAAGTTCATTGCTTTTGCTGATTTGTTGGAAGTGTTGTTTTCATTGAGGGACCAAGTTGATGTGAATCTTATATCTATTATTATGTGGCTAATCTGGAGTAAAAGAAACTCTGCTAGATTGGGGGAACCTGTTGTCGAGTACCATCACATACAGGCTTAAGCAGAGGTTTTCTTGCTGGATTTTCAGTCAACCCAAGTGCAGGAGCGACGGGTTTCAAGAGTTTGTTCAAGAGCTGTTAGGTGGATGCCCCCATTTCTCCACTCTACAAAATCAACTTTGATGGGGCCCTTTTTAGCGACCTGGGTGCTACAGGACTAGGAGTGGTGATCTGTGATTCTAGTGGTCAAGTTGTGGGAGCCTTAGCAGAACGCATCCCAATCCCCAAGTCTGCTGCAACTGTTGAAGCACTAGCTTGTCGTCGTACTCTAATCTTTGCAAAAGAGTTAAGCATCTTTGAGGAAGTGTGTGAAGGTGATGTAGAAGTAATTATTAGAGCTTTACTATCTAGGGAGGTGGTGCATCCAAAATATGGCCATGTGTTGCAAGATACTCTTGCTTTAGCTATTGATTTTCGAGTTTGTAATTTTGTTCATGTCAAACATTTAGGCAACTTTGTTTCCCATTTTCTTGCCAAACGTTCAAAGTCAGGTAACGAGCTATAGGTTTGGATTGAGTCCATTCCTGATGATATAGCTCCTCTTGTAACGAGGGATTCATTGTAATTCTTTTTTTCTAATTGAATAAAGCTCGGCCCCCGGGTATGGATTCTCAAAAAAAAAAAAAAAAAAAAAATTTAGAGGATTGGATTAAAATTTCCCAAAATTGAAAGACTAATCAAATCAACCCTAACTGAAGGTACAACAAATACAATTTACCAATGCTAACATTACCTAATTAATTTTTTTGATTAGTAGTCTATTTAATAGGTCATGTGCCATGCAGATAAATTGAAAAAAAAATGCGTATGAAATTATTCAATTTTTTTGATAGAAATTTAAACGAGTTTAATTATTCTTAAAAAAAAAAAAACATAATTATAACTTTTAAGATGTCTTGTATTTTAAGACAAAAATGCAATTTATAGCATTCACATTTAGTTTTGCATTATTTCTTCAATTTTTGTTAGGAACAACTAACTCTCGTATATTTATTAACTGCACACTTTTCAAATACATATATACACCTCATGAATAATTTTCTTATATATCCTAAAACATCTTTGATAACAATTTGTTTCCTTCTCATCACTCCCTCGAGCTAGATTAGCCACCATCGTTTAATGGCCCTAATAGGCCACCTCATGTTTAGACCAATCACTTATGCTTAGCAACCACTAAATGCTTAACGATGAAGACCTAGGATTGTAAATGAATTAAGTCGATCATAAATAGCTTAGGTTTGGTTATGTAAAAAACTTGTTAATGAGTCTTAGTTTTAGATTTGCTTAACAAACAAGTTGTACTCAAGCCAAAAAATTAAAAACAAATGTTCACAAATGTGCTTGTGGAAAATAAAGCTCAATATAAATCAAGTCACGGTTATGCTCATTTATAAGTTTGGTAATAAGCTAGACATGAGTTTGACAAATAAACTCTTATCTTGCGGAGTCTTTACTTAATTGGGAACTTAGAGCTGTGACAACTTGTCAAACCCAAAACTAAGGGCTTTAAGCTTAATATAGTAATAAGCTTGACGAGATCAGTATGTTGCTTTTTCTTACATGATTTTTTGAAATCTAAGCATTTAATAACGCACCTATGTTGGATCGTGAGCTAAAGAGCTTGATACCGAGCTCAACTTGACTAATGAATCAAGTTTAGAAAAGTTGAACTCAAGCTTTTTTGCTTGACCAAAATGATTAATGATTGAGCTCAGCTTGGCTAAACTTAAAGTTTGGGTATGTTTTCATTTTGGTCATTTACATTTCAAAATTTTAATTTTGGCCATTTATATTTGATTACGCCTTCATATTAGTTATGTCATGGCTTAACTCATCATTGGCATGATATTGTCCACTCTAGGTTTACCCCTCATAGTTTTAAAACGTGTCACACTAGTTGGAGTCCAAAGCCTTCCATATAGGGCGTACAATCTCCCCCCTATTAAGGCGATGTGGGACTTAATTATCCCTCATCTTAGTTAGGTCCCACAGCTTATGCCATCTACCTTTGGCAATAATCTAACCATTAAGTGCCTTTTCGTGCTTAGCTATTATTAGCTTTGAAATATTATTAAAAACACTAATTTCATTGTTACAAACGTAAAAACATATTATAAATGGCCATATTATTAATGGAATTATAAATACCAAATTGAAAATAATCCCAAAAACTTGAAGGCTTCGTTTGGAAATTCATAAGGGAATGAAATGGAATAGAATAGAATGATCATAAGGGAATGGAAAAAAAAAAAGAATGTATTCAAACAAGGAAAATGAATGGAATGAAATTAAGTAATTTTGTTTGGATATTTTAAAATAAATGAATGGAAAGAAATAAAAATGAATGGAATGTAAGTAATATTGTTTGAGAGTAACATAGAAGGAAATGAATGGAATCATTTTATAACAATATTACTATTAGACTTTTATTTTAAAATAAATGGTTGAATATATAGAGGTATTTTAGGATTTTTAGTAAAAAATTCATTAAATCAAATTTCATGCCCTTCAATTCCTCCCAATTTCCTGGGAATGAAAATTTGATATTTTAAGGGAATAGAGGAATAAGTATTATTTTCTACCCATTTCATTCCTTCACATTTAAACTCTCAAACAAGGGAATATATTTTCCATTCCCTCCACTTAAATTCCCAAAATAAGGGAAGAAAATAATATTATAAAATTATTATTTTCATTCATTTATATTCACTCCTTCCAAACGAGAGCTACGGCAAAAAACTAAAGTGTATTTTACTTTAACACTTTGTTTGTTTCAATGGGAAATTTCAGTAAAGATAATTTTCTGTATTTTCTAGTGTTTAGTAGTATAAAAAAATATAAGTCAAAGGAAAATTATTTTTGGTCAACAAAAAAAGTATGACTTATGACGCTGCACGGAATCAGTAGGCTGAATGCTTCGGCTTCGGTGGGCTGCTGGTGGTTGCGAAGGCCTACAAAGATGAACACACAATCAAAGGGGACCGGTGTGGACCGGCCAAACACCCTCCGATGACTAAGTTAGTTTCTTCCTAGAAAAGAATTTCAACTTTTAGAAGGAAAGTCTCAGAATACACTTACCTCTTTTTGATTCAGACTGGTTCTTTATATAGAGGACCTTGGAGCGGTTATTGGCTTGGTAACTTCCCCAAGATTTGAGAAAATTCTCTTGAGTCCACACATAACTTCCCCAACGGCTATAGGAGTTACAACTGTTGATGGAAGTTATGTACTTAAAGAGGAATCCATGGCGATGAATTCGGGTTGAGTAACTGTTTGAAGGTTTTGGGATTCGAATCTTCCATACTCTCCGGTAAATTTATACTTGAGAGTTTCTGAGTGTCATGTGGTCGTTCATGGATTTCGTCCATGGAAGACTTGGTTTTCTAACGGTGTAATGTGAGTCGTCCATGTGCTTTGCCCATGGACGACCCTACTGTTCAGACTTGTGTGAGTCGTCCATGTGCTATGTACATGGACGATGCTAATGCTGTCGTTGTGTAAGTCGTCCACGTGCTTTGCCCATGGACGATTCCATTGCTCAGACGATCAACAAAAATAATTGGCTCAAGATCATGGACGATCCATATGGACGACTATGAGTTGTAATTTTTTACTATCCCATCAACTTATTTTTAGAAATTATTTTTCATTTAACTTTTTTTAAAAATAAGCTAAATAAGAGAAATTAAAAGATTATTTTTTATCTCATTTAAAACTATTACCGAACATAATAAGGTAAATTTTATAGAAACATAGCATAGAACCGGTTTGTGTGTGATTACTGATTAGCTATAACTTTTTTGACTAAAAAAGATGAGACGAAGAGAGTCCTAAAAACTCTTTAGTAATTTCCCCCAAAGTGCGCGTCCCGACGGGTTGATTTTTATTTGGTATAGAGAGAGAGAGCAATCACAAAGCGTCAGTCTACAACCCGCTGCCCTCTACGGTAATACAGTGTACAATTACCGTACGGAACCAATAGCATCGTCATCCAATTTCTTGTCTACCCAGTCTACCCGTATCACAACACAAGCTCCCAAATTACCGAAAATACCCCTACACAAATAAAAGACCAAGACCTTTCTTTCTTTCTCGCTCCCTCTCATCGACCAGCTTCTTCTGGTGTGATCTCTCTCTCTTCGCTTCGCACTCTTTCTCTCTTCTCTTCTCTTCCCCCTTTTCCCTCACTCTCGGGAAGGAATTCCGCTTTCCTTCGAAAGCCACAGCAGAAACCTCAATTCCCTTCTTCAACCATGACTGTCATGACTCCTGCTCCTATTGATGTATGTCCTTCTATTTCTCTCTCTCTCTATTTGTGTATATATATGTGTGTGTTTTAATTAATTTTAGTTTAAATTGCTCTTACTTCAATGCCCTTAATCGTACGGTTCAATCTCACTGATCGTCTTTATTTTTATTTTTTCAATTCGTACACAGTTCGATATTTTGATTGAGCTTTTTTTTGGTTTTGTTTGGGGTTGGGGTAATCTAGGGCTTTTTCGTTTCAGTTCAGTTCAATTATGCTTATATGTCGCATTGATGCTTGGATTTTGGCCATTTTAGGGGTTTTGGGTTAATTAATTAAGGGTTTAGTTTTTTTGATGGATCTTAATACACTGATTTTTTTTTTAATTTTTTTTTTTGGGTGTGCTCTGTTTACAGCAACAGGAGGATGAGGAGATGCTCGTGCCGCACTCCGATTTAGCTGAGAACAATCACCAACCAATGGATGGTGTGATTCTAGTCTTTCTTTTGATCTGTATATTTTCGGGTTTAATTTTTTCAGTGCTTGTTGATCTGATTGAATTCGTTAAATGATAAGATAATGTTTTAGTTGTTTTGGTTGCTAAGAAAATGTTGGAAAGTTAGTGAGAAGTAGTTGTTAGGATTCTAGAATGCATTTTTGGAGTATCCTTATTGCTTTTGTGAGCAAATGTGAGCAATTTTTTTTTTTTTTTTCCCCAATATCCCATGCAAGGGAAGTGTTTTTTGGATTTTTCTTGGACAGTTTGGTCAATGAGCTAGAGCTCATTTGGCACCTTCTCCTCCTCTTATAAGTGCTAGGTGGAGGCTGAAATTGTGGGTTCGAGACCCTTTGGGTGTGTGTGTGTGTGTAACTTACCACATAAAATAGCTTACTCTGTCAAGATGAATATGACTTATTTGCCTTTTTTTTGGGGCAGCCAAATGGAGTTCTGGTTTTAGTTTACATTGTGGTCACAGTACATTATAGGTTTCGATTACTGCTGGTGTGCTAAGATATAAGCTATTTATCTATTTTATGTGTTTATGGTTCTTTTTTTTCTAATCGCTAGTTGTAGCACAAACTGAAACTGCTAGTACTGTGGAGAACCAGCCAGTGGAGGATCCTCCATCATCGAGGTTCACGTGGAGGATTGACAACTTTTCTAGGCTGAATGCGAAGAAGCTCTATTCAGAATTATTTGTTGTTGGTGGTTTTAAATGGTATTGTTGGTTTCTTTTCATTGTTGAAATGTGTTGAACCTGCATTATGTGTGTATTTCCATCACTCATCTTATTGTTTGCTTTGCTTGGGCAGGCGTGTGCTTATTTTCCCAAAGGGAAACAATGTGGACCACTTGTCTATGTATTTGGATGTTGCCGATTCATCAAGTTTGCCTTATGGCTGGAGTAGATATGCACAGTTTAGCTTGGCTGTGGTTAATCAAATTCATCATAAGTACTCAGTCAGAAAAGGTACCCCCTTGTTTATATTATTCCTTGGGATTTTTTTCTTTTTTCTTTAAGAGGGAAGGGGGGGGGGGGGGTGTGGTGGGGAGGAGGCATAGGTAGCAGTTTTTATCATTTTATGGTTTTAGCAATGAGTTGTAATGATTCCAAGAATTCTTCCATGTTTGAAGGATTGAGTAAGATGCAAGAATTAGTTTGTTGGCAGTTGGGGCTAGCCTTGTTAGACTAATGTACCCTTGGCAATGTTAATCATAATTTGGGGAGTAGGGTCTGGTGTTGGCATGATTACTGGTGTGGGGATTAGCCATTGAAAGCAACTTTCCCGATTTTATTTGAGATTGCTATTTCTAGGGATGTGTCTGTGTAGATGTGTTGGTGAATCAAGCTGTGGAGGAAGGGTGGAGTTGGGATATACCATTTCATCGTGGTTTTAATGATTGCGAGATGGAGTCGGTGGGGGGGGGGGGTCTTTTTCCACACTTTGGAGCCGCATAAACCTTCAAATGAGGATGGGATAGGATGAGGTGGGGGTTAAGGTCGAAGGGGGATTTGGACATATAGTCCTTTTATGGTGCTCTAAGGGATCTAGCTCTACTAGTTTTCCTTGGAAAAGTATTTGGGGTGTGAAGGCTCCACGGCGAGTGTCTTTTTTTATGTTTGGACGACTATGTGGGGGAAGATTCTCACAGGCGATTATTTGAGGCAAAGGGGCTTTACAATTGTGAATTGGTGCTGCCTCTGCCGGTGTAGTGAGGAGAGTGTTGATCACCTCCTGTTGCATTGTGGGGAGGTTTCTCGGTTATGGAGTTTTGCTTTTAGATCGTTTGGTGTGAGTTGAGTTTTACCCAAGAGGGTTAGTGACTTATTGGCATGATGGAGAAACTAGTTGGGAAAACATTCTTCCAATATTTGGAATTTGGTACTACATTGTGTGATGTGGATTATTTGGAGGGAGCGTAATAATCGTATATTTGAAGATTTGGTGCTTATCGGTGATCAACTTCTAGCTTTATTTGCAGGAACCCTGTTTGATTGGTGATTTACTTCTAGGGATTCAATTCCACCATTTTTAGATTCCCTTTCTTCTTGTACATATTTTTTTATTTTCTTTTCTGTTGCTTGTTCTTATTTTTTCAGGCTACTTCATATCTTTAATGAAGTAGTCTTCCCTAAATATATTATTTCGTACTCATCAAAAAAAAGAAAAAAAAAAGGGCAAGGAGCTCAAGGAGTGAGAGCCAATTTAAATGCGAAATAAGTAATGCTACAATTTTCTTTAGTAATCCATAATTGTTTTTGTTTACATTTACTTATTAAAAAAAATGTTTTTGTTTACATTAAATGAAAATAGCATGTTTGAACTTGCCTAACCTGCCAGCACATGCCCGTTTCTGTTTGTTTATTACAGCAATTGAGCATGTGTCTAGATACTTCTAAGCACGTCCTTAGCCGAATTATTAAACATATTTATGTTTCGACTCTTGCCTGTTCTCTGCAACTTGGTGATTTAGACCATGTGATTTGAAAACTCTAAAGTGATTATGGGTTTAGACTGACGTTCAAATTTGGTCTGGTCAATAGTGATTTCTTGTCCCATTACTGGATGTTGTCTTTGTTGTTTGGGTGTACCCATAATTATTGTTGTGACTCCCATCATATTCGCATTATGCAGACACACAGCATCAGTTCAATGCGCGAGAAAGTGATTGGGGCTTCACGTCCTTTATGCCTCTTGGCGAACTATACGATCCTAGTAGAGGTTATCTTGTCAATGATTCTGTCATAATTGAAGCTGAGGTTCTAGTTCGTAGGGTTGTGGATTATTGGACTTACGACTCAAAAAAGGAGACTGGTTATGTTGGACTTAAGAACCAAGGAGCAACATGTTACATGAACTCACTTCTCCAAACTCTATTCCATATTCCTTATTTTAGGAAGGTTAGCACTGATGCTTAATTTTTCCTGTAGCACTTGAAAATGTCCCCTTTGTGGTTACTTTAGAAGTTAACGTCCTGGGTTTATATTGCAGGCTGTGTACCATATGCCTACAACTGAAAATGATTTGCCATCAGCTAGCATTCCTTTGGCTCTGCAGAGCCTATTTTACAAGCTCCAGTACAGTGACAACAGTGTTGCAACAAAAGAGCTGACCAAGTCTTTTGGATGGGACACATATGATTCTTTTATGCAGCATGATGTGCAAGAACTTAATAGGGTTCTTTCTGAAAAACTTGAAGATAAAATGAAGGTAAAAATTTGATGAGATTTCTCTTCATGAGTTTTTTTCAGATGTGAGACTTATTAAAAATCTAGGTTTTTGTTGATTTGTCAATAGGGAACTGTTGTAGAGGGAACAATACAGAAGTTATTTGAAGGGCATCATATGAATTACATTGAATGCATTAATGTGGATTACAAATCAACAAGAAAGGAATCATTTTATGGTAATGTTTTCTTCAAATTTGAATGAGGATTTTGTTGCTTCTCCTGTGTTGTATGGCATGAACTTCTTTATATGCGTATGGCAGATCTTCAGCTTGATGTCAAAGGTTGTCGGGATGTTTATGCCTCATTTGATAAATATGTGGAAGTCGAACGTCTTGAGGGTGATAATAAATATCACGCTGAACACTATGGATTGCAGGTTAGTTGCTACTTGCCAGTATGCATCTTTATACTGTAAATATCTTATTTAACCCTCAGTAGAATTCATGCCAAGATAGTAAATCTAATTAAAATTGTTGAGTTTGTTGAATGTCTTCAATGGTAATAGCGGGACATTTATTTGTCTGTTTATAATCTTTTAAAATTGTTGAAAGTGTTCAGTGTTTACTCATGTTTAAAATTCTTCATTTATTTATTTTGTATGTTTGCTAGCTTGGAATTATTTTATTGTGATCCTAAAAGTGCTATGGGAATATATATATATATATATATATATTTGGTGTCGTATGAGAAACTAGAAACACTTACATTATTTGCAATCTAGTATTTTTCTTGGTTGAAATTAGTTTTACATTTGCGGTGTATCCACAGGTTTGTATTAACCATTAATATCTACTCATTTGCTAAAGTATGTAACATCGGCTTCCAAAATCTTAAAACCTTTCCTCTTCTGTTATGTATATGGAGGGATTTCATATTTTCACGCATATATGGCAGGATTTGATATGTGCACACATACTGGCAACTACATTTTATGTAATTGCTTCTAGGAACAGAAGGCATGATCCCACCATATATGCGGCTTACTCTTTGTGCAATTGACATACTGCCGTATATATAGTTCCATGTTCCATATTTGTGCTGCATGGCCACATGAGTTTACTCGTTGAGGTCAATGATTGAGAGTGTATCGACTCTCTGTGATTGTGTGCATAGCAACAGATCCGAGACTGCAATAATAAGAGCTACTGTCCACTGGCAGATTTAATCGAATTGCAGGTGCATCTGGCATTCTTGTTATAAAACCCTAGAGGAATGATTCTCACTATGATAATCCTCGAAAGAGAAATATATGTATTGTAGAGTGGTGTTGCATGTGCAAGAACAGTGGGGAGTCTACAGACTATTTGCTCCTTCACTGTGATTATGCGTATAGTCTATGGTTGTTGGTGTTTTGTTTGTTCAGACTACATTGGATTATGGCTAAGAGGTAGTGGATTTGCTGGCTTGTTGGAAAGGGGGCTCAGGCCTGGTTTTGCTGACTTATGGGGGCAATTTTATTATGCATCATTTGACTATTTGGAGAGACTATTTGGGATTGAGTGTTCTCCTTCAGAGTTAAAACTGTTTTTGTTACGCTCCATGTATGATTGGATGATTGCTTTGAGTGGTCACTCATTTTCTACTTTGGAAGAATTTCTAGATATATGTAACTTTAGATGACATTTGTAGTATCCCTATTACACCTCTTGTGTGCATGGAGAGTATTACACTGCTTGTGTTCATAGAGAGTATGCTATTTTAAAATTTTCAATAAAAATCTTCAATACCTATCTGAAAAGAAATTTGTTAATCATGGTTTTGAATTTTGGCGGGGTCTTGGTTTGCTTATAGAAACTTATAATGGTATCTTGAAATATTGGCCACAAATATTAAGAGTTAGATATCAGGTTGGAGGAATTGGTTCGGGAAGTATTCTTCATGTATTTGGAATTTAGTGCCCTTATGTTTGATTTGAATTATTTGGAGGGTGTAACAGACATACGTTTGAGGATTTGGAGAGTTCAGAGGACCAGCTTTTGGCCTTATTTGTCGGAAATTTGTTTGATTGGTATCGTACATGGGGATTCACATCTAGTGACTCCATTCCCATGTCTATAGTCCCTTTCTTATTGTACTTAATTTTGTTTTCTTTTGGCTACTTTGTGCTTATTGCAGAAAGTATTCTTATTTTTTTTTTATAATAAAATTATTCTTACTTTATATATATATATATATATATATGTATGTATGTATGTATGTATGTATAAAAATTAGGGAAAGTACGTGAGGTTATAGGGTTTGATAGGTAAGAGGAAGGGCATGACTTGGGGTTGTAAGGAAGAAGGAAAAGAGAGAAATTTATGGTGTTCAGGGGTTATTCACTGTATGAACAGCAGCACAAAAAAAAAAAAAAAAAAAAAAAAAAAGAAGAAGAGAAGGAAAGAGAGAAGCCTTTATTATTCTAGTACATTGAGCATAAATAAATATAAGAACTCATTTTTGCGTTGTGGAGTTTTGTATTTCGTTCCTTTGGGTTTCATTGGTTGCTACTAGAAATGGTCACTGACCTCTTGCTTGGTTGGTGAATTTGGTTCGGTAAGCATTCTTCAGATATTTGGAATTTGGTCCTGCTATATTTGTTGTGTACTCTATGGCGGGAACTTAATTGTCAATACATTTGATAGAGCTGTTTGTTAGATTGTTAGGGTGTGGAATCCGTAGGGCTACAATTTTTTGAGTTGTTTGCATGTTGTTCGATTGGTCTTGAGCATGGGGTTTTACTAATAGTAATTCCATTCCTGAGTTTTCAGTATCGTTATCCTTATGTACATAATCTTCTATAATTCTTTAGACCTAACATGTGCATGAAGTAATCTTGTCCCATAAAAAGTGCATTTACTTATCGTACATATATATATATATATATATATATATATATCGTCTATTAGAGTAGTAAACTGAATAACTAATAAGGTAATAACTAATTAAATACTAACTTGAATTCAAAGAGCATAAAACATAATATACTTAGGATCTTTTAGAAATTTCTAGACTAAACTAAACTACCAAAATACCCTTAATTTGTAGGGGTTGCATAAATTACAGTGTTGCTCCTAAAGACAAAATTGACCATAACTTGTTAAATAAAATCTGTTTTAACTCTAGGACACATATAACTAGACTTTGGAACCACATGACTTTTAATTCAATTGGACTTCACACGTGGGTACCATAAAATAAGTCTTGGATAGGCAAATTTGTGAACCAGTAACAAATTAATTTTCCGTGGTTGCATCATAGGTGATTATATAAATCTATACGAAAAATCTGGGAGAAAGGACATTTATCGTTTTTAAAATATAGTGGTTGAGATATTGGTTTTATTACCTATGAAAAAAAGATATTGGTTTTATCAGTCCAACTCTCAAAACATGTTGGAAATATCGTATATATAAATATTAAAATATAATTTATCATGAAAAATCTCTGTCTCGCTAGGTTATTACGAAATGACCTATGTTTTTGGTTTTTAAACCTGGATAGGAAGTTTGGAGTGAAATAGGAATTTTGGGGTGAAATGAAATTATCATGCTCGAGAGCGGGGTGGGGGTAACATCTTCCCTTGGTAGTACATCTGGCGGGCCAAGGTTTCTTATTAGCTAATGGGTTGGCGACTTTCGTGAGGATCCTTTATTGTTGTTGCTATTATAAAGAACACCAATTCATGAATGACTAAGCTTGTAACCATTAATAATATAAAAAAACATAATAATCATGGTACATTTATGTTTTTTTTTTGATAAGTAATGAGCTTCATTGAAAAAAGAAATAATACAAAGAGAAGGCACACAGACAGAGTGCTAGTGGTGGGACAGTGGACCATCTTCTAATTCATTTCTTCATGGCTAGGGAGCTTTGATCATCGTTGTTTGGGATTGGGTGGTTTATGCTATGACAGTTGAGAAGATATTGCCATGTTGAAAAGGGCTCTTTAGGAGCATTAGAGTAATGTGAGGTTATGGATTCAACTGGCACCTCCTCTCTTTATAAATTTTTGGGTGGAGTGAGATATCTTGGATTCAAGACCCATTGGGTGCTTGTTCAACTTACCAATAATAAAAAAAGGGTAATGTGATTGTTTTATGTATGTTGTGTATTTGGAGATTAAGAAATGATTGGACATTCAACAGTATTAGGGTTGTTATTATGTTGGCATCATTGGCTTGGGAATCATACTTCAGATACTTGGAATTTGATTCCAGGTTGTTTGATGTGGATTGTGTGAATGGAATGAAATCGTCGTTCTTTTGAGGACACTGAGAAGACGTTGGTAGAGTTAAAATATCTTTTTGATTGGTCTCGGTGCTCGGGATTTACGGATTGTTCCTCTCTTTTAGAGTTTGTGTCTTCTCTTAGAATAGCCTCTTGATTTCTTTTTCTTTGTTGTCTGTTTATGTTTTCCTGTGTTCATCATCATGAACATCTTTGTCTTTTTCCTTTTTTTTTTTCATCAATAATATTACTCTTATTACCTTAAAAAAAGAAAAGAAATTGAAGCTTCTACTTATGGGGTTGCTTTATGAGTGAAATCAGTGAATGGTGGCGTCTGAACTTTTCTCTTTCTCCTTTTTTAGACTTCTTTGATTTTCTAATTTTTTTATTTAGCTTTGTTCTGCCATTTCCTACTCTTGGTGGTTTTCTTCTATACTGCCTGTGTACCCAGATTTTGCTCCTCTTCGTGCTTCTGTAATATATCCGTAGTTGATTATTTTGTGGTTTCAATGTATTATTCCATCTGCAGAGTGTAAAAATTTTGGCTATGGATTTAACTTCTTTTTTCTAATTATTTGCTCCAGTTGTTTAGAATGTGTTCAAATGTAATCACATAAGAAATTTCTATTTTATGGGTTGATTTCTTAGATGCTGTTATTCATAATATTGCATGATTCTTTCAGGATGCTAAGAAGGGGGTGTTGTTCATTGACTTCCCCCCGGTACTTCAACTTCAGTTAAAACGATTTGAATATGATTTTATGCGGGACACGATGGTGAAGGTCAGTAGTCAAATAATGTTTTTTCTTAGTGTCCATTCACATATTATACATTTTTGCTCTAAACTCTGCTGTTTTATTTTATAATTATTCTGTTTGACAGAAATGATTAGAATTCTTTTCCTTTTTGTGTAGATAAATGATCGTTATGAGTTCCCATTGGAACTTGACCTTGATCGGGAGAATGGCAAATATTTATCACCCGATGCTGATAGAACTGTTCGTAATCTTTACACGCTTCACAGGTAATAATGTTAATTTGTTTTGCCATTTGTGATTTATCACTATCTATTTGGTCTACGCATATAGCCAGGCTTTGTGGTGATATTTATTACACATGGTATTTAGAGTCGCAATGTTATTTGTAGACAAGACATGTGGATCTATGTATTGTGTTAGATTAAAACATACTTTCCATACTTCATGGGGGAAGTGTTGCATCTTTAGATGCTCTGCTCTCATTTACGTGGTGGAATACTTTTCAGATGCGTAATAATTGCAGTGGATCAAGCCAAAGTACTATAAAATTACTTTGATCCATGAACAATCATGATATAGTCAGGCAGCAGTCTACACGGAATATACATACATACATACTTGCATGCATGCATATATATATATATATATATATAACTTATCAAAGAATGGGGGATTTTTTATTATTTTTCTTATCTGGTTGGATCTGCAGAACTTTGCTTGTGTTGCTTGTTCCCATAATAGGATTTAAAAAAAAAAAATCATATTAACGTGAGGTTTTTATTTTTTGATAGGTAATCATAAATCTTATATTAAAGAGGAAAAAAAATAAATGTGAAGTACAAGATGTTCATGATGATGAACAAGAAGAGATATTAGAACACACAACACAACAGCAAGAGAGGAGTCAGGAAACTAAGCTGAGGGAAGACATAAACTCAGAGAGAGAAGAACACTTAGTAAAACCCCAACAACGAGACCACTCCAATAGACTGCGTGCGCATAAAATCTTTAACTCCTCCAACGTCTTCTCTTTATCTTCAAAAGATCGACGATTTCGCTCCAACCACACAATCCACATTAAGCACCCTGGAACCAAATTCCAAATTTCCGAATTATGCTTCCCAAGCCACTAATGCCAACTAGATAACAAACCCGCTAACGATCCCGGCATAACCCAATGAATACCAAAGCCTGAAGCATGAAAGCCCATAGGGAATGAGTAACAGGACAATGAAGAAGAAGGTGGTCTACTCCTCATCACAGCAACACATACAACACCAATTAGCCAAAGGGCGACCCTTAAGCATTAGATTATCCAAAGTGAGGATCCGACCATGTGCAGCTGTCCACAAAAAGAACGCCATGCACTTATGAATCTTTGGTTTCCAAACACCCTTCCAAGGGAATAAAGAATTCGAGGCACCCTGAATTGCATGGTAGTAAGACCGGGTGTCAAACTTACCATCCCCTTTTAGCCGCTAGCAAAGGGTATCTCTCCTATCACCCTGA
Source organism: Notholithocarpus densiflorus (assembly GCA_030021035.2). Taxonomy (NCBI): domain Eukaryota; kingdom Viridiplantae; phylum Streptophyta; class Magnoliopsida; order Fagales; family Fagaceae; genus Notholithocarpus; species Notholithocarpus densiflorus. Next base: position 384,838 of record JARYZH020000075.1, read on the forward strand.
GGAATACGAGTTTGGATAAGCTGAAATAGAGAAAAAGATGCAGCCAACTCCCAATCTTCAAACGCTCTATAAAACCTTAAATTCCACACTCTAACAGTACCCCCTTTTGGAGCCTACAAAACCTTAGAGATGCAAGCATCCTTGACCGCTGAACACACATAGAGCTCAGGATAGCAATCTTTTAGAGTATTCTCACCAATCCACCTATCATGCCAAAAGTGGATACGAGTTCCTTCACTCACTACAAAGGACAGATGCTTAGAAAAGCTCTCCCACCCTTCATTAATGCTTCTCCAAAGGCTACACCCATGAGACCTCCTGCAGACTTTAGTGCACCACCCCCCTTGACCCTCACCATATTTGGTGGAGATAACTCTCCACTAGAGATGGGTAACTTCATGAACAAATCTCTACAGCCATTTCCCTAAAAGAGCTTGATTAAATGACACCACACTTCTTATCCCCAAACTGCCCCTCTCAACGGGTGAACACCTTATCCTAAGCCACCAACGGATACTTGAAACTCCCCTCAGAAGACCTCCACAAAAAATTCCTCTGAATACTTTTCAATCTAGCCGCCACAGCCTTAGGAATAGTAAAAAGAGATAAAAAGTACGTAGGGAGACTTGAGAGAGTACTCTATAGTAACATGAGTCTACCACCCTTAGATAAATATAGACGCTTCCACCCAGATAGCTTCTTCTCCATTTTCTCCAAAATAGGATTCCAAATCACAGCTGTCTTAAAAGAAGTTCCCAACGGCATCCCCAAATATTTCATAGGCAACTTGCCCACTCTACATTGAAGAATATTAGCTAGAGCATCTATATTATTCACCTCCCCAACGGGAACGATCTCACTTTTCCCGACATTGACCTTCAACCCTGTAAAACCCTGAAAACAAGACAACACCAACCTTATGGACAGCAACTGTTCCCTAGAGGCATCACAAAATAAGATAGTGTTATCAGCAAATAACAGATGAGAAATACGCACTCCAACAGCGTTCACAGCTCCCACATGAAATCCCTGAATAAGATTACACTCCTCTGTCTTCTTCAAGAGTCTACTTAGAACCTCCATTATCAAGAGAAACAATAGCGGGGATAGTGGATCCCCTTGTCTCAATCCACGCGAGCTTCCAAAAAAACCTTCAGGGGATCCATTTATCAGGACTGAAAAACGGACAGACGTAACACAAGCCTTAATCCACCCCCTCCATTTCAACCCAAAACCCATCCGGTCCAACAAATAAAACAAGGCCTCCCAGTTCACATGGTCATAAGCTTTTTCAATATCAAGCTTGCAAACCACCCCTGGACTTCTGCTCTTCAACCTGCTATTTAGGCATTCATTTGCAATAAGCACTGAATCCAGAATCTGCCTTCTGCCAACAAACGCATTTTAAGTCTCAGATATAAGCTTATCCAAAACCACCCTCAACCTATTAGCCAACACCTTAGACAGCAGCTTGTACACTTGTATGCTTAGGTAGATTGGTTTGAAAGTGCTACTTATTTTCTACATTTTGTTCCCTTTTTAAAGTCTGAAACATATGGGAACTCTCATTGTTATTGTAGGACAGAGTGAAGGGAAAAATTGTAAGAATGGATATACTGATTAATTCCACCATAAATTTTGATAAATTACCCATTGTTCTTAAGAGCCTTGTAGCTCAACTAGCACCTCCTGGTGTTTGTTTTCAATGGCGATGTCTAGAGTTCGAATCCCCCAACCCAATTGTAACTATCAAATTTGAAAAAAAAAAAATGGAGCCGAACATGTGGAATTTTTAACTGTTTAAGTTGGAGGTAGAGTGGAGATAAGGTTCAAACTCATAATCACCTGCTTTGATATCATGATAAAGTACCGATTGTTTCCAAAGCTTAAACTAATAGGAAATGGTAATTTAATCACTTAACAAATATTATAACAAATCTTATTCATTGACCCCATTTCTAAACTTGTTTGTGCTTTTCTTACTCATGCCATTAATTGTATTTGCCGTTCATGGTACCATTAGTATTTATGTATTTTTCTTTGTTTGCAGTGTTTTGGTACACAGTGGCGGGGTGCACGGAGGACATTATTATGCATTTATCAGGCCGACTCTTTCTGATCAGTGGTATGCATTTTTTTTAATAGATTTGTGGTGTCCATTCGTCACACATGCCACACCACTTTTTTGTGCTGTAAGCCTCAATGAAAACATGATGCAAGATTTGCTACATAAACACAAATTGCATTACCAAGTTGTCAGTTGGAAGCAGCAAAGTATGAAGTTGTAAATGTATAAATACACAACAGACACATGATCATTCATAAATTGATAGATACATGCGCATATTTAGCCCATAATACATTCTGTAGACATTTACTAAAAAAATAAGTCACATCCTGGTCATGGTGTTGTATGTCTCAATAATTTAGTTTTTCAATCAATCCCTGAACCTTTTCCATTCCATCCTGTCTGTGGGCTTCAGTTGGGAGTACTGTTTTGTATTTGTGGCTGTTTCCTTAACATGATTGTGGAGTAGTACTTTTTTGTTGTTGGGGGAAAGAAAAGCCTTGAGAAGTGGTCTGCCTCCTTGGCTGCACACTAGTCTCCAATGCATCTGTTTGCCTGAGTTCTTTCTATTATGTGGTCTGTAGAATCAATCTATTGAAGCTAAGAGATAAGCTGTATTGTATATTTTGGGTAAAGCCACGTTGTCTAATGTGTTTGGCAATGTCTATTGTTTTATTCCATTGCCTGGTTTTTGGTTTTAATCAATGCCATACCAAGTGGACTTTTGGTAAGTTCTAGGGGTTTATGTCAGGGAGATCCTCTTTATCCACTCCTCAGTGTTAAAGTAATGGAAGCTCTTGGCAGATTGAAAGCTAAGGCATTGGAATTGAGGTATCTTTCGGGATTTTCTGTAAATAATTTGAATTGTGAGTTGTTGGGGATCTCCCACATACTTTTTGCAGATGATACAATTATTTCTTTGGGGTAGAATCTGATCACCTGCAGTATTCGAGGTGTGGAGTTGAAACTTTTCTTGGCTCTAAGGTGTCATCCCTCCAAGTAACATATTTGGGACTACCCCTACATGCATAATTCTTGTCAATAAATATTTGGAGTGGAGAGCAATGAGTCAGCTCAACTGGCACTTCCTTCTCCCATACTAACCGGCTGGAGGGTGAGTTCGTGAGCTGAAGACCCATTGAGTGTGTGTGTTACATACCAGTGTTGGAAAGGATTAAAAAAAATTGGCTAGTTGCAAGAAATTTTTTTTGTCAAAGGGAGGACAACTAATTCTTACAAAGAGCACTTTGTCTAGTGTTCCTGTGTACTGTTTGTTACCTTTTTCATTGCCAGCTGGTTTGGCAAATAGATTGGAAAAGATCCAACTTTTTAATTTTTTTAGGGGAGAGGAGCAAAAGTTCTATTCTGTGAATTGGAATGTAATCGGTAATCTTATTTCCTCAAGGGTGTGGGGTTAAGAAAGAAGATGTTTTTCAATTAAGCACTTCTTGTGACTTGGCTGTGGAGACATTTGGAGGAAAGGGATAGTCTTTGGAGGAAGATAGTTGACTACAATTATGGAGAATCTTTATGCTGGTGCTACTTTGCATTTAGCAGTTTTTTGAATATACATCTTTCTTACCTATCAAAAAAAAAAAAAAAAAAATGGAGAGTCTTGGGGCAGGTGGTGATATGATAATTTCTAGAAATAGAGTCAGTTTGTGGAAGCATATATGAATAGGGTAAGTTTTTGAGATTTGTTCAGTTCATGGTAGGGGATGGGTCTAGAACTTTGGCATGATAATTGGTGCGGGGACAGGTTGCTTAAGGATGCTTATCCTGAATTTTACAACATTGCAAGGGATAGGGATGCATTGGTGGCGGATTACTTCGAACGGATGAATGGTGGTATTCATTGGAATCTGATTTTATTATGTTCTTTACATGATTGTGAATTAGAGTCCTTGACTTCATTTTGGGAGATCCTATATGCTGTTCACATTAATGTCACGGAAGAGGATAGAATCATTTGGCTTCCTTCAACAAGAAGGGTTTTCCAAGTTAAATCATATTACAAAGTTTTTAAGAAGGCAGTCAATCCTTCACTTGGTGAAGCATGTGGAAAGTTAATGTGCCATCCATTTAGATTATACTTTTTTTGCTCAACTACTCTGGGCAAAGTCAGTGTTGTATATGTTCGATAAATGGGCAATCGGTTGAGCTTTGAAATATGATATTCCATTCGGTTGATATTAGATGGTGATGCCACAGATGATGGTTGATTTCTTAGAGTGTTGGAAATCATGAAGGAATTATGACTCAATAGGCCACTCCCCTATGTTTGATGTGGTGTATTTGGAGAGAAAGGAAAGAGTGAACATTTGAGGGAAAGGAGACACACTAGATATTTTGAAGAATTCCTTCTTAAGGACTCTCCACAAATGGACCAAGGTCATGAATCTGGCTTCCCTAATAAAATTTTTGGATTTTTAGATATGCTGAAGTTTTGTGCTTAACTTTTTTTTACTTATTTTGGGTTCTCCCTTGTATGCAGCCCAGGTACGAGTGCTATTCCATATAAATTTTTCATTTTGTAATTCTTTAGGAGTCTACCATTTTAGATTTCTCTTATCACTAAATTTTGTTAGTACTTATAAAAATGGTATTTTCTCCTTCTTTTGTTGATTTTGATGACCATGTTTGATTGTAATTCTTGTGTATACCTTTAACTCAACAGTTCCACCTTTTTCTTTCAATAATCAACTTAAACCAATTCGTGAAACTTCTTATCTAGATGGGAATCAAGAAAATTTGAATTTATTACTTTACAAAAAAAAGCCATGTGGTTCGCCTGTCCTGTAATAGGAAGTTTTATGATTCATTCTGGTTGTATGCCCTTTTTTCTCTCCCCTTCCTTTTCTTTTCCTCCCGTGTATTTGGGTGGTTGCAATATACTTTTTGAGTTTTTTTGAGAATGAGATTTTTTTTTTTGGTTTTTTTCTCCTCTTCATATATTATTATACATCAATAGGAAATAATCTGTTTACAATTTTATTTATTTATTTATCTATGAGTCCTGTTATATCAGTTGAGATTACAAGTATCGAGAGTGCTCATTATTTTTAAATTTCTATTTAGTGCTTGGTGCCACTTTCATGATCACTTCTATTCTATAGTTTCTTTGCTGTGTTACATGAATCTCAGTGAATTTATGATATAAGCTTGATGGTGAAAGGGTCTACCATTAGTTTTGTGTCTCACTGTTCCAGTTTGAGGGTATGAGTATTGTGAGTTTATAATTTTAAAGAGTTTTGATTGAACTTCATGCATCACATATAATCTTGGAGGGGGAGTGCTTGATATTGCTGGTGCTTGGTTGTGGTCAATTGTTTATTCATTCTATGGTTTATCATTAAGATATACTCATTTTCAGGTACAAATTTGATGATGAAAGGGTAACAAAAGAAGATGTGAAGAGAGCATTGGAGGAGCAGTATGGTGGTGAAGAAGAGGTATTGTTTTTGTCAGCACAATGTGTAATATTTGATTTTATAATAGTTACTCTGTTTATGATTTACCTGCCAAATTTTGACAGTTACCACAGACAAATCCTGGATTCAATAACACTCCTTTTAAATTTACCAAATATTCAAATGCATACATGCTGGTGTATATACGTGACAGTGACAAGGACAAGATAATCTGTAATGTGGATGAGAAGGACATTGCAGAACATCTTCGGGTAAGTTTCTGTTGTTGCAGTTCATTACGTTTGACAGTGAATTAAGCCTAGTTGTGAATGGTCTTTGGGCCAAAAATGGCATCTCTTTCCCTTGCACAAGGGGTGGGGTGAGCTCTTGGGTTCAGTCATGTAAGGTTGCATGAGTTATATTTGCCTATAAAAGGAAAATGAGCTGCGCCAACTCATGGTGGGATGCTTAAGCTTGTCTTGCAATGCCGACTGAATTAAGATGGGATCTTTGCTCTCATGAAGGGTCTCAGACAAGCTTCTGACAGATTCTATTTAAAGAGGCTTAATGACTGTAGTCTGATGAGACCAATGATTTAGTGGTATTCTGCTTGAGCTTGTCATGTGAAATCAATGAAATCTGAAGTTAGATGGTGGTCTGCTTCTTTTTCCTGTGAAAAATTTGAAATGATCCTCTTAATGGGCTTAAGTGAACCTTGGTTACTGTTAGAGTCCTATAAATCTTTCAAGTCTTCTTGTCCCAAACTGCTTTGTTTCGAAATCAGGCCTCATCACTTTCATTGGCTTGTTCCAGGAGAGGTTGAAGAAAGAACAAGAAGAAAAAGAGCATAAAAAGAAAGAAAAGGCAGAGGCACACCTTTATACTATTATAAAGGTTGGCGCTTTTAATTTTTGACTTGTTTTTAAGAAGAGTGCAAGCATTATTTTTTCCACATGGATAGTGGAGCATTATCAGCTTATGACTTACTTATAAGGTTTATGTAGGTTGCACGGGATGAAGATCTGGTAGAGCAGATTGGTAGGGATATATATTTTGATCTTGTGGATCATGACAAAGTCCGGAGCTTTCGTATTCAAAAGCAGATGCCGTTTAACCTTTTCAAGGTACAATGTGGAATCTGCTTGGTTTTTTCAATGAGCTTTTTCCCTGCTTTTTGTGGCAAGTATTATGTTTTTCCCGTTTATATGAATTTCTTTAGTGGCTTCTCAGTTTGTTCTGAGTAGTATTGATTTTCTTTTTCCCTAACAAGTGAATCTGGGTGGTAATGATGTTTTTTCCTCCATTTTTGTTGGCAACATTTTGAATTTCATGTGCTTAATATATACTGTAAACTGAGGTTGTCTTTTGGAGTTATTGGTGGAATGAGCGACCTTGTTTTTATTCATTTTCTTTGGGGAGAAAGGAGGGAGAGGGGGATGGGGATGGGGATTGATTACAAACGTGACACATTTCTGCAAGTCTCATTTGGTCACACTTATTCTTTTCTTTCATTCTGTCCAACTTGGGAGGAAGTAGATGGCGTGCCCCCAGGGAAACAGGATCCCTTCATCTCCGTTCCTCATCTTTTTTCAAATCAAAGCAATGAAAGAATATCTTCTTTTCCTCCTTCCCTCTGTCTCACTTCAATTCAACCAACAGCTAAACTGCCATTACCTAAGAAATAGGTAGATGAAATCCAGGATAATTTTCTTCTGAGGACATATATATTTTAATCAATCTGTTCATATATTGGGCAGATTGAATATTTTCAAGTTCTTTCCCCTTGAAAGCTGAAGAACATAAACTTGCACAGGTGTGCATGTTTTGCGTGCTTGTGTTTGCGTGTTCAAAAAGCCAGGTAGTTTGGTGCTCTTTTGTGGATTGTAAATTACCTGGACTTGTCTCCAAGTCTCCTGTACTTGAACTCTGTTTTCATGGTTTACTCCCTTATTTTGCTTACATACTCTCCACTTACTGTTTCCCATCAACCCTTATATTCTCTCCTAAGCATAATTAAGTACACCTGAAGCACACAGTGTGCTTTCTGCATGCCAGTAAGCATTAAAAAGTGCACGTTTTGATATTTTAGTAAAAATATGTAATTCAATTACAAATAATGGTTGGATCTAAACCCAGTTATAATTTACTGTTGATTTTTTAGACCAACTCTATTCTTGTGATCTAGTGCACTACACATGAGTATGTTTTTCTTGGTATATTTAAATTTGCAGGATAAATTTTGGAAAAAAAAAACCTATTTGATAAGTAAGTTTCTTCTACCAAAACTTAAGAGAAAGAAAAAAAAAAGATTTCGAAGAATAAGATACTAAAGTTCAAGGGACCACATCATTGTTTTTTGGGCAATATTTTTGTTTTTTTAGCTTTCTTGGACACCTATTTTTTTGGGGACAAAACAAGCCAAAAACGACATGATACTCAAAACAAAATGTATATGAGAACAAAAGGAAAATGTCATTTGTACAAAAATGACCCGCCATTTAAACTGTTCTGTTTTTGTCTACTATCTATTTTATCTAAAAACAAACCAATGATTTATTTTTGCTATTAAGTACTGTACTGTAATTATTATTTGACAATATATTCTTATGGTATTATGGTCACTGTGGACTCAAAATAAAGATCTTGCAGGGTAGTATGCCTTTCTAGTAGATCGGAAGAACAAATCTGACTTGACATCTATTTAAAAAGTATACAACTTAGTTAAATCAAGCATGATTGCCCTTCCAATATGTTTGGATGCGGGGAAAGATGACGGAAATGAAGATAGAGGAGAGAAAAAGGAGGGAAGAGTGTTTTTCCTTTGTTTGGTTGGGTGTAGAGGGAGGGGAGGGAAGGGAGATGGAGGGGTTCTCTCTCCCTCTGGGCCCACTATTTATTTTTTAGAATATTTTTAATTTCTGACTTTTGGATTGTAACATCTTGGAGAGAAGGGAAAAAATCCAGGAGCTTGTGTATACCCCTGTAGACTTGGCTTATTCTCCTATTTTTAATAAAATCTTTATCACTCATAGAAGTTTATATTTCTTTTTTTGTACCCTGTTTTGGTTATAGAGTGGGGTCCTGGATGAAAAGTATGGATATGGTTGTAATTTTTAGCATTTTTGCTTCAAGTGGCCACCCTCAAGAATGGAATCTGCATTATATTTTACCCTTAATTTGATGGGCCAGTCATTCAAAAAATAATTATATTTTACGCTTAATTTTCAAGTGGTACTATGTATGAGTATGTTAGCGATTCAAAGTGGCAAGCATTGAGAGAGTGATCTTTATAATGTTGATGAGCTTTAAGGTTATCAGGAGAGAGTCATCCCTACTCATGTGGAGAGTGGTTGTAAAATAACACACTTGAATAGAGAGAATAAATTGGTGTGATTGCCAAATGAAAATCTTGTGACTGTTATTGTAAGTGCCTGCTGATTGTTTTTTTGTGGCTTTCTAATGATGATGTATTTGTTCTATATATCATGACTATGTATTTTCATTTCCAGTTTTTTTGCAATTCTTTTGCAGTTTTTTGTTGACTTACAAATTTGGTGCATGCAGGAGGACGTTGCTAAAGATTTTGGAATACCAGTTCAATTTCAGCGTTTTTGGTTGTGGGCAAAGCGTCAAAACCATACATATCGCCCGAACCGGCCATTAACGCCTATAGAGGAAACTCAATCTGTAAATATCTTTTGCTTTCTGATGTTTCTCTATGTGCTCAGATTTGTTTGGCATTTTTGTGCGACAGGCTGTGATATGACATTTCTCTTTATTTAATTGACCATATTTTGTTATCTTAGATCTAACATTTGATTTATTTGTATTCTTATGATCCTTTGTGTTCATTATCGTTAGCACAAGGTTTTGTTATAATATTGCATTCTTACTGATTAAAAAAAGAAAAGAAAAGAAGATCATATCTTGTTCTACACACTCGTCTTGTCTTCACACATTTTTTTTCTCTGATGCTTTTACATTTTCTTGACAATGAAAAAGAACCTGTATCTTTTAGTTTTAGCTATACCTTTGTCTTCATGTTGTTTTCTGTGCAAAACTTATGGATTTTAGTTGGTGACTAACATCCTCAAGTTCCTTTTCTTTGGAAATATGTATGGTTGTTTGTTTAAGTTGGCTGATGTGAAGATATCAATTGCTAAATCTCGTATTTCTTCACTGTATCATAGGTTGGACACTTGCGGGAGGTGTCAAATAAGGTTCACAATGCAGAACTTAAGTTGTTCTTGGAAGTAGAGCATGGCCCGGTAATGTTGTCTTCCAGTGTAGGCTTCATAGTTGTTCCAATGTAATATTCTTTACAAGTGTGTTCACTCATTGTCTGCGTCATTTTGTTTAGGATTTACGCCCTATTGCTCCACCTGATAAGACAAAGGATGATATTTTGCTTTTCTTCAAGCTATATGATCCTGAGAAAGAAGAACTCCGGTAAATAATAGTTTCTTTAATTCTGCATTTTTTACAGTGTGTTTGCCTCAACTTGGCTTAGGTTTTTCCCCCCATGATTTCAGTTATGTTGGGAGGCTTTTTGTGAAGAGTACTGGTAAGCCATTAGAAATCTTAACAAAATTAAATGAAATGGCTGGCTATACTCCCGACGAAGAGATTGAACTTTATGAGGTATGTTTTCCATATTTTTTAAAAAATTAGTAATTGGGTGATTTCATTGGTTTGTTCTGAATCTGCACTCTATTCTATTATGCGAGAAGAATAAAACCAGAGGTTTAGTACCTATCTAAAAAAAACTTGAGGTTACCATGTTAGGGGTTTGGGCATGCTGATCAGGTCAGACTTAGTAACCTAGAAATTGGATTATTGCGATTAAGAGCAGTTGAGCATCCAATTCACAGATATGAAATCTTGAAGTTTAAATTGTTGATGCTCTCATAGAAAAGAAAAAGAATCTATTGTCTTCTATTCTTTTTATTTTTATTTTTTGATACGTAAGACAATTTTATCAACAAAAAACTACTTCATACAAGAATAATGAAGAATAATGAAGCAGCAAAAAAACAGATGTACAGAAAAAGAAAATACAACACAAAGGGACTTATGTACAACAAGAAAGAGAATCTAAAAACGATTGGAATGGAATTTCTAGAAGTGAATTCCCAAGCATGAGACCAAGCAAACAAAGTCCCTACAAACAATGCTAATAGCTGGTCCACTGTTTTTTTTTGATAGGTAATAATAGCTGGTCCACTGTTAGCGCCAAATCCTCAAAAAGTGCTATTACGGTCCCTCCACACAATCCACATAATACAATGCGGTACCAAATTCCAAATCCGCGACGAATGCTTCCCCAACCAATTCCTCTACCCATACATCAAGTCAATCACCCTCTCAGGCAGCACCCAAGATACCCCAACAGATCTAAAGGCCAAACCCCGTAGCTGGGATGCCCCCTTACAATGAATCAAAAGATGATCAACTTCCTCCCACTACAATGACACATACAACACCAATCCACTAAAATAGAACCTTTCCCCCTCAAGTTATCACTAGTAAGAATCTTCCCCCATGCAGCTGTCCAAACAAAAAATGAAGCCCGATGTGGAGTCTTCACACCCCAAATGCTTTTCCAAGGAAAAGAGGTGAAGAAAATCCTCTCAAATTGCTATAGAAAGAACGGATATGAAAGTCTCCATTCATCTTCAACTTACACCGAACACGATCCACATTCTCATTAAGAGGAATGTGAGATTCAATCAGATGAATGAAAGCCGCCACCAACTCCATCTCCCAATCATTAAAACATCTTTGGAACCTCACATCCCAACACTCTGCTCACCAACAAATCCTCCACAGATGCCTCCCTATTTCTAGCAATCTCATATAACATTGGGAACACCACTTTTAGAGGTTCTTCTCCACACCAGTGATCATGCCAAAAGGCCCAAAACTGAACTTTATTCCCCCAATCCACCTCAAACCGAATATTCTCACTAAAATTTTCCCACCCCTTCCTACTACTCCTCCATAGACCACAACCATGCGAACCCCTTCCCAACTTCAAACTCCAACCACCCCACTCCTTCCCAAATTCCCATGCTACTACCTGTCTCCATAACCTTGTCTCCTCCACCCCAAACCTTCACAACCATTTCCCAATAAAGCTTTGTTTAATGAAGTGAGTTTTCTGATCCCTAACCCACCACAAGCAATTGGAGAACACACCTTATCCCACCCTACAAGATGAAACTGCTTATTCCCCATACCATCCCACAGGAAATCTTTCTGCAACTTTTCAATTTTATTCGCCATACTAGTGGGGATAGTAAACAAGGATAAGTAATAAGTGGGCAAGCTCGAAAGTGTACTTCTAAGAAGAGTTAATCGACCCCCCTTAGAAAGATACAACTTCTTCCAGCCGGCCAAACGACGTTAAAACTTCAAAATGGGATTCCAAATAGATGTTGACTTGGAAGAAGCACCCAAAGGCTTACCAAGATAAGACATTGGCAGTCCCCCTACCTTGCAGCCCAAAATAGCAGCTAAATATCTACATTATCAACCTCCTCTACATTATCTACATTAGGTAAGGGACTAATTGTTAACATGTGCTTGTGCCTATTATGCACATGCTCACATTAGTCAATATGCAACATAGACAAAGCTGTACTGTCAGGTATTCAGGTCTGCTTTCATTTGATTGACAATCAAACTGCCTTGTCATCAGTTCTGTGTTGGTTGTGTCAAGATCTGATTTTAGTTGGGACCTTGATTTATCTTGTGTCTTATATTCTGTGGATGTTATCGTACTCATTCTTTGATTTTCAGGAAATTAAGTTTGATCCTCATGTCATGTGTGAATCCGTTGACAAGAAGTGCACGTTTCGAGCCAGCCAGGTATATGCCATAAATTATATATATATATATATTTATATGGTCAATTTAATAGTGTTTTTTGTTTGTATTTTGACTGATTTGTGGTGTTTGTATGCAGCTTGAAGATGGAGACATCATTTGCTTTCAAAAATCTTCTCCAGTTGAAGGTGGTGAGCAGTTACGCTATCCAGATGTTCCCTCATTTATGGATTATGTTCACAATCGCCAAGTATGCTCCCCTCCAACTTTTTATAAATGTTTTGTTTGATAATTGTTAAAATGTGTAGTAGTTTAATGCAGGAGCAGTCTGGTCTCTATATTATTACCTTTTTGTTTGTGTCATCGAAGTCTTGATAATTATTGTAACAAAAAGAATCTGGATAGCTTTATAAAAAAAAATTATAGTACTGAGAAAAAAAGGAGAGGGGTGGGGGGGGGGGGGGGGGTTATAATTGTTTCATTTGTTAGGAAATACGTGATGAATTGCATGCCTTGGACATTTGCCCAAGGTTTGAAGCCAGTCCTTTCACTCTTTGTGGAGTGACTGACATCGACTTGGTGCATGTTCTTTGAGCCTCACCTCTTTGTGGAAGCCTCAGATGCTCAAGTCCTTTTCTATAAACACTGTAGCATCCACTGCTGTCTAATCTCGTAGTCTTACATGTTTGACTGCATGACTCAGCATTTTAAACTATCTTCTATTGATAATTTGTGTCTGGAGGTTTATGATTGAGGCACTGCTGATATTCAATTTTTCCTATCAAGAATGATAATTTACAAAAACATTATTTTTGCAATTTACTTATTATAGTTAATATAATTTTTAATTATACCCCTCCTTGCTTCACTCTTATCAACATGGTAAAGCAGCACCTGACATTGCTAATCATGCATGGTTTGATATATTTTAGGTTGTTCATTTTCGAGCTCTTGATAAACCCAAGGAGGATGATTTCTGTCTAGAGCTGTAAGTGAGTTAATTGGTTTAAGTAGAACTCTTTTTATTTATATTATCTTACTGAGTTTTTTTTTGCACTAACTAGTGTATTTATGAGCTAAAAGCTTGTTATTGATTGCAATGTTATCTTCTACATTTGTTCAATACAAATTTGAAGGTCAAAACTTCATACTTATGATGACGTTGTAGAAAGAGTAGCGCAGCAACTTGGTTTGGATGATCCATCCAAAATCAGGCTTACCCCTCATAACTGTTACTCTCAACAACCCAAACCTCACCCTATCAAGTACCGGGGGGTAGAGCATTTGTCTGATATGCTAGTCCACTACAATCAGGTAATAGTCGCTTGGCCCTAAGTAGTGCATACTGCTACAATGGAAAAGAGCTAACCCTCTTTTTGCATCTTGTGACAGACTTCGGATACATTGTACTATGAAGTATTGGACATCCCTCTACCAGAATTACAAGGTTTGAAAACTCTGAAAGTAGCATTTCATCATGCTACTAAAGAAGAAGTGAGTATGCTGATCAAATTATTACAAACTGAAAATTTATAGTTTATTCATGCTAAAACATTTGGTCCACTTCTGTCCAGGTTGTGGTTCATACTATAAGACTGCCAAAACAGAGCACAGTTGGAGATGTAATTAATGATCTTAAAACAAAGGTAAATTTGGACCTGTTCATCAATTTTACCAACGCTTGCAATTTTTTTTTCTTCTTTTTTTTGTTGATGATAATTTGATAGTTGGGGGAGGGGGATTTGAACCCTGGGCTTCTCAATTGGAAACTAAAAAGTGCCACTTGAGCTACAAGGCTCTTGGCGAACACTTGCATTAGTTATTATTAGCTCCTCAGTGGCTTTCTGCATGAAGTTTTCATTTTTCTTCTTTTTTTTGGTACTTAGTTTGATGCATTCTGAAACAGGTCGAGTTGTCTCATCCTAATGCAGAACTTCGGCTGCTTGAAGTTTTCTATCACAAGATCTACAAGGTGTGAGCCTCGTGTTTGCTTGCTGTTCTGCTCTTACTATTATTCTTGTGAACTATGAATTTTCATATAAAGAGAGAATTTTATGAATATTTACCTGGGATGTTTTTGGAACTGCATTTTCACCCAAAGTATAATGGTTTTGTCAGATCTAATAAGATTTGTCCATTAAGTGAGCTGGTTGGGAAAAAGTATTTATTTAATTTGAGGCTTCCATTGATAACTATTTCCTGTAGCCGTTGTCACTTTTTTGAGCTATCAGATAACTTGTACATGTAACCACATTTATTGGTTCTCATCGATTTATAAGCCCTTTGATCCTGCCATCACATATATGCAGGTTTTTCCTCCTAGCGAAAAGATTGAGAACATAAATGATCAATACTGGACATTACGGGCAGAAGAGGTTGCTCTCTCTCTCTCTCTCTCTCTCTCTCTCCATTAAATATACTTGCATCAGATGGTTGAAATGACACAACAAGAGAGTAATGATTGGGATGTAATATTATTTCTACATTCCGACTTGTTGACTGTTTGTTTATATGTGTGTTCATAATAATGGATTCCCCTTGTTTTCAAATGTTTTAGATCCCAGAAGAAGAGAAAAATCTTGGTCCTCATGATCGCCTAATACATGTGTACCATTTCACAAAAGATACAGCTCAGAACCAGATGGTAAAGAGTTCTGCAAATAATTTATTTGGGGTCATAATTCCATGTTTTAATATTTTTTTAATGTATTTTATGATCAAAACTATTTGCTGAGGATGTTACATTTTTTCTGTTCTATACAGCAAATTCAGAACTTTGGGGAACCGTTTTTCTTGGTCATACATGAGGGTGAGACTTTGGCTGAAATTAAAGAGCGAATACAGAAGAAATTACAGATTCCAGATGAGGAATTTGCCAAGGTATATCTTACTTCCTACATTTATGCCATGTTTTACTCGTATTTGTGCAATTGCGCTCAGTAACTTGGTTAGGTAGATATGTTAATAATCAGTCATTTATCGAAATTGTACTTATTTTTTCTACTAAATATGCTGCATTAAATCAATATTTTTGTAATCATTTAATCAATCCTAACACCCCTCTGTTTTTCATTTGGCCAGTGGAAGTTTGCATTTCTTTCTCTAGGTCGTCCAGAGTACCTTCAGGACTCTGACATTGTGTCCAATCGTTTTCAGGTTTGTTTATAGAAATATCTTACTGTTTTCTATCAGATAGTTTTCACATTTGTTTAATTGTTTTCTTGTTGACATGCCCATAGAGAAGAGATGTTTATGGTGCTTGGGAGCAGTATCTTGGATTGGAGCACTCTGACAATGCTCCTAAAAGAGCTTATACGGCTAGTCAGGTAAACTGTGCTCTTCCCAAGAAAATATAGTAAATATAAGTTTTAGATTTTAATGACGTGTCTAGACTGAGAAATTGGGAGACATGCTGAATGCGTGTCCCCAAGATATGTTTCGATTTTTGTGCGCTGTTTACATGATGTATTGTTTTCTGAATCTGCTAGTTGAGTATTTGAGTAAACACTGTATATGCCGGCATCTGTTGATTCTAATTTGTCATTGTCATTACGTTTTTGCAGAACCGTCACACATTTGAGAAGCCTGTAAAAATTTACAACTAGGAAATAGTAGGAGAAAGTTCCTTGTTGCATTGGGATGACAACCCTCTACACATTCAGGCTGTAAAAATGGAAAAGCAGTGAAGGCAGCTCTGTTTAGGCATCAAGTGAAGTTAGCATCGAGGGTGGTGTCTGTGGGGTTTTGTTGTTGATTTTAATGTAATTCTTTTTCCTAGTTTGATGGGGAGGACTTTTTCCCAGAGTCATTATGTATCTTCTACTGTCAACCACAGCCCCTTTGAGCTTCTAGTACTTCCGATTTTTGGTGGAGGTTCTTCTTTGGGTGACAGGTCAGTGACCTTCATCATGAATTCTGTGTAACTGAACGGTACATATACAAGATTTTTGAACTAGTGAATGTATACAGGGTATAGTTGGGTGACACTCATTTGTTCTTTCTTGCTTCATGATTTTGTTCGTTCAGTTTAGATGTGTAGCAAATTTGGGGGTCTATGATGGTTAACCAGTCGCAGTTTCTGAGTCTAGGTCTGAGCTGGTGCACTTTGAATTGTTATCAGAAGGGATCCATAATATTTAAAGATGCAAATATGAAATTTTTTTCTTCTCTCTCTCTTGGAAGTAAAGAGTTATACGAGTGCTTTTCCTGCACTTTTTTTAATAGATAAAATAAAATATTATTTTTTACACTCCTGGCTTCCCATTCGTTTTGCATTTTAAATCAGCCAGGTTATGCGATTATTATATGGTATAATCAACGTTTTGTGATGGTACCAGTGCTTCATGCGTTTTGCAACCCAGCCGAGATGGGGGATTGAATGTTGAATAGGGATTCTTCCTGGCAAACAAAAGCATATTTGCACTGAGATCGAAAAGCAATTTATTTTTTAGTGGGCGCAATCGAGTCACTAATGCTGGGGCTCGTAGGTTGTAATTCAAATTTTAGCTTATTAATATTTAAAGAAAAATATTATATTCACAACATTTTTACAACAAATTATAAGTGGTAAATTATTATTAGTGGACAAAAAAATAATTTCATTAGTAGGTTTAAATTAAAACCAATAACAAATTACCACTTATGATTTGTCATGAAAATATTATGGACGTAATACATTTCAAATTTAAAATCTCGAGACGGGGTAATTCTCAAGATTTGTAGTTAAAAAAAAAAATCAGTCTTGATTTTATCTTTTAGTGGATTGGACTTATACTCCAATTTTGTAAAGTCGGGTGTTTTAAGCGGAGGTGATATATATAGAAAAAAACTTAAGTAGTCTTGAATATCTAAGAATTGCCCATATATATATATATATATATATATATATATATTCTGGAGCAATCTAGAGGATAAGACCTCTTACACACACTATATAAACATTTTGTTTTTAATTAAACACGTTACTTGTTAAAAATAGATGAGTGTGTGTAAAGCGTGTGGTTTTACAAAATTTATTGTAAAAGAAGTTGTATTCATATCATTTTCTTAGCAACAAATTATCTTTATATATATATATATATATATATATATAAAAGGGTTTAAGTTATACCTAGCGTAACTTTAAGTAATATTACACCACCCAATAATTTGTTATAGAATTCATATTTTGAAAATCCCACCGTTGAATATATATATATAGAGAGAGAGAGAGAGAGAGAGAGAGAGAGGATGATTCATATCATTCTTAAGAAAACCCATGGACAAAATCGTAGAGGTGAAAGTGTTTGGTATTATACGGTATACACCGAATGCGAAGCCAACAAAGAAAGAAAAATAAATAGTACTACGACTAGTAAATAGTAGTAGAAAGAAAGAGAAGGGAAGGCAGAGCTAAAAGTGAAGGCAGAGCTAAGCGCCACATAATAATAATCTCTTCGTATTATCTAATATCCATGGCGACACAGTCTTTACACTCTCTCCATCCACTCTCTTCTTCTTCTTCTTCTTCTTCTTCTTCAAAGACTACCGCTAAAGCCACAGCCACTCATTATTGTTATTATCATTATTCTCTTCCAACAAAACCACAAAGCCCAGCACCAGCTGAAGTGTCTCGCAGCTGTTGTAGTTGTAGACTGCCCAAACCCAAACTCAAAGGCATTGTATCAACAACAAGCCTCTTCAACCTCCCGGTTTTGCTCTTCACTGGCTTTGCTTCTGATAGCCTCTTGGAGTTGGAATTGGATACCCAAACTTTACTTGCCACTCTCAGTGTCTTAGCCGCCATTTCTCTCTCACTTTTTCTTGGTCTCAAGGTGTATATGTATATCAACCTCTCTTTATATATATGTGGCATTGTTTCATAATATAAGTGTTGGTTTTTAGTATTTTGTTTCATATTCTTTTGCAGGGAGATCCTGTGCCGTGTGAGCGATGCGCTGGCAATGGTAACAACTATGCTTTCTGAAGACTTTTCGCTTTTTTCATTTTTCAAACAAAGTCATGAATGATATCCTTTTTGCCACATTAATTAATTGCATATGTGTGTGTATGTGTGTTTTCTAATGGGCTTTTCTCAATTTTGTTTTATGAATCATATATTGCATGTGTTGCATTGGCATCTTTATTATGAAAGTTCTTAATACGTGTAGCAGGAAAACTAAAACAATAGTGTCTTCTTTAGAAAAGAAGTGCACTTTGTTGAATGCCATCATATTGGTGTCACCGCACGATGGAAATATGTACTTTTAGATAATCAGCTTGAATTTTCCAAGGTTTGTTTGGGGGGTTTACTAAAAGGGAAGAGGTCATCCATTGTGGCATAGGTTGTATGTTTAATTGAGATTGATTAGGAAAGAAGACTCTATGTTTGGGAAATCACTTGGGATAGTGGTAATATGGTGTCCATGTGATATGGGATGATTTCACAGGCAAAACTATTGTTTCTGTTGTATATGTACCTTTTTTTTTTTTGATAATTTGATAGTTGGGGGAGGGGTGGATTTGAACTTAGGATGTCTATTTTGAAAACACTAGAAAGTGTCAATTGAGCTACAAGGCTCCTTGACTTGTATACGTACTTAATGGTCATAGCATTGCTTGGAAATAAAGAGTACTTGTCTATCAGATGGATTAAAAAAAAAAAAAAAAACTGTACTTTGAGATAACTTAGGTCCGGTTTGCAGCAGTAAAATCCTCTGGATTATCTCTCGAACTACATATTAATTTGTACATTTGTTCAATTTTCTAAAACTCAATTCATATTAGGCTTCCTTAGGAAAAAAAAAAAATTAAACTAAGTTTGTTGGTGCATGAAGTAGTGGGCCTCATAGATTGCTGTTGGTTCTTTAGGTCCGTTCTACATCGTTACTTAAAATTTTGTTTGTGTTCTGTTCTTTTCTTCTCTTCCTTTTCACCTTGAGGTTGGAGGGTGGGGGTGTGAAGGGATGTTGAATGTCCTCAATATTTCTGTTACATCTGAGTCTCTTTTGCTTCCTTTCTGACTAGCACTTTGTTAGATAACTAATCCTATACTTTTGTAAATGGCTGCTTCCCGGTTGGACAAGTGATGTACAGCCAGAATTTTGAAAGGTCTAAGCATAATGAAATGTAGTGATGGTTTTTCAGCGATTTTGAGAGTGTAAAGTGGACTGCTATGCTTCACTTTATTGCTCATTGCTTAAGTGTGCTTGTGTATTTCAAATGGCTCAAAACCCCAATTTGTGGTCATCTATTTCAATAGATGTATGGTTGCATGTGACTTACAGAAGCATAATTCTTCAACATACTAAAATCTATTGGTGTAAATGATGTTTTTCAAAACAAAAAAAATTGGTCTTATGTGCTATAATTTTATTAATGCTTAGTACTTTGGAAAATGTGCTAACCCTGTTTTTCATGATTCTTCCCTCAGTATCTGTTTTCTGCTTGTAGTATCATTATTTTTTTAAAGTAATTCATCCCCCTGGCATCCCTTTTCTACTGTGACCAGTTATTTTTGTAT
Source organism: Notholithocarpus densiflorus (assembly GCA_030021035.2). NCBI lineage: Eukaryota > Viridiplantae > Streptophyta > Magnoliopsida > Fagales > Fagaceae > Notholithocarpus > Notholithocarpus densiflorus. The sequence continues at coordinate 404,645 of JARYZH020000075.1, forward strand.
TTGGTGTTCAAGAAAAATAGCATGTTTATAGAAGTGCTCTTTGATGGGCAGGTGGCACAAAATGTGTGTTCTGTAACAACGGTAAGATGAAGAAAGAGACAGGTTTGGTTGATTGTAAGGTGTGCAAAGGCGCAGGTATTACTCTATCTGACGCTTAGATACTTCTGAAAAAGTTTAAAAGATGGGGCTTTGGAAAATTGATATTAATCATTCTCTCAATTTGATTTCCATATTGTTTTGAAATTTTGACTGAGCTATTTGATGAAATCTTTGTTTTTAGCTTCGGGATTATGATCATTTTTGGACACAAAACCATTCAAGGATATTGATGAATGGTCTTTCTACATATTATTATGTGAACTTCATTTTCAAATGACCACCAATTCTTGCATTCTGATGCAATGTGAAACACCTTGGAATGACCTATTCTCTTATGAAATTGGAACAGAAATCATGCAGATAGGAGTTAATCGTGCTATTCTATTAGTTTCAAGAAACAAATGATATGGTCCTTGGGCCTTGAACTTAAAATTTATGCCCTTTAAATATATCAGATTCTAGAATTGTTGAATTTTTTTATTTAGTTCAATTTCTATTTACTTTTACCTCAACCTTAATCAGTCGTCTTGCTGTAGGATTAATCTTCTGCAAGAAATGTGGAGGTTCTGGATATTCTAGACGGCTGTGAGCTTGGTCTGAGATTTTTATTTTATTTTTGATCTTCTCAATCCCTATGTTTTCAATCTGTAAGATTTTGCCCCTAGCTTCTTCTTCTTCTTCCTTTTTCCCCCCTGGTCCAGTACCTTGCTAATTTCCTTTTTCTTTTCCTAAATATATCCTCACCTGTCTGTTCTGTTGTCTACTGTCCTTTCTTAACTTACTGGAAATTGGTGACAAAGTGAAGGAATGAAAAAATTGTAAATTCTGTTGTATTACTTTTTTTCATTGTAGATGATTTTTAAGTTCTGTGAACCATTTTTTTTGGTATCTAATGATTATTATCTTACAAGTGGAAGGTATATTAAATATCTGTTTTAAAAACAATATTTTATGACATTTCAGTGACAGATTTAGAAAATTATAGGTTGTTGCTTGTGAAAGAAAAGAGGTCTCATTATGGTTGTTTTAATTTGATGGACATAGTGAGGAAGTAAAGACCATGTCTGATGCCATGGTGAAAGTGAAACTGACCACCTCATCTGTAAATATGAACATTATGACAATTTCAAAATCTCCTATTTTAGGATTACAGTTGGGTATGATTCACTTTGATTGTTGGTTTGAATCATGTTTATTTCTAAAGTCAAATTCAAAAGCAAAATTAAGGTTTTTTTTATTTTTTTTTTTATAATGATGATTCAATAGTTTGAGGAGTGGGGATTTAAACCTTGGATGTTTCCGTTAGAAACACCAGGAGGTGCCAACCAATTGAGATACAAAGCTATCGGCTCAATTGTAAAATTAAGTGAGTACCCATTGTATATACTCAATCAAGTATGTTTGTTATATTTGTTTTTTGGGAAAATTGCAAATTACACCCTTGAAGTTTGGGATTGTTTGGATTTTACACTCCAAAGTTTCAGAAATTTGATTTTACACCCTGAAGTTTTGTTCTGTTAGCAATTCACACCTCCTAGTTAGTTTCTAACGTTAACTGACACATCACCATGCTGACGTGTTTTATTTTTGCCAAATTAGTCCAAAAACTTGGAAAAATAATGGCAGACATGGCACGATAAAAACAGTGCAGTTTTGCCCAAATTTAAAACACAAAACTTAAAGCCTAAACTACACTGTTTCCATTTATCCATTAGCCCTTAGCAAGTTTATACACACAACAGAGAATAAAAATCAACATCTTATATTCATTTCAAAACTACAATAATTCTAAGCAAAAAACGCAGAGACCATTGACAGTTGACACTAAACTATTTACATTCTCCTTTCATATGACAAAACCGGCCAATGCCAAGTTGTCATATGGTTATCTGCTAGCTGCTAGAAATAGAATACATGAAACTTACATTAGTGTGATCACAACTAAAGCAATGTTTTTTATTTGTTACAAATCTAACATCCCTTTGAAATAATTACGGAGTTAAGGGCCGTTTGGTAATATTGTTCTAGTAACGTTGTTTAAGTATTGTAAAAATACGTGTGAATGAAAAAGTATTATGAAAATACGTATTGTGTTGTTTAAACAACGAAAACTGTTGTTTAAACAATATAACCAAATAGACCTTAAGTTTTGCATATTTAAGCTAGTGTATTGGTATCATAAACAACAGAGTGCCCCGAAGAAAACAAATTTACCAGATCATATAAAGAATACAAGATACCCATAACCACCAAAATACCAAAAAATGGACAAAAGCAAAGAGACCATAGTACGCAATTCTGGCAGAGCGGCGGCTAATCCCAAACACGTGTCACGTGTGCAAGCCGCATAGCATGACACAACGCAATATGCTGCCCACATCTTATCTTATCTTTTCATAGTCAAACACCCATGGTGCCGTCGCTGTGGACCTGATCTGGTTGAGCCGATGGTTTTGAGGTTTGGGTTCACGATGGTTCTCTGCTTTGTGGTTTGGGAGGGAATTGCCTGTTGGGGATTTTACCAAATCAAGGAGTAACAATGAAAGAACAAAATGAACGCACCAAATAAATAGAAATTAGTGATTGACTTGAAGGCACAATTGAATATTATCCTTAGATAATATTTGTCCCCATACGCAAGTTGCTAAAGAGTTTTTACAAACTTGTCCTCATGATACAACCAAATTTATTGGGTTCTACAAATAGCAATTTTGGAAAATATCCACAAAATTTCTTGTGTTTCTTTGTAACTTACTGTTTTTAGGTAGATAGTCTATTTTTCAAGTGAACATTAAACTTTATTTATACACATAGGGTTATAACCCTTTAAAAGGTACGTATGGAGAGTTACGATGCCTTATAAAACCGTTTACAAGATTTAAAACCTTTCCCAACATTCAAAACGGTTACCACAATTCTACAAAAAATTTTGCAAAAATAGTTTTTACAAGGCTCGATCGATCGAGAGGAATTGAGCAACGATTGAAGACTCTTTTCGATCGATCAAATAGAAATCGAGCATCAATCGAGTCAGGCAGAAGCTTCAGATCAATTTTCTTGATCAATTCGATCGATCGAGCAAAAGTTTCGACTAATCAAACATTCTGAAACTTGAATTTTCACAAAGAAAATTCCAGATCTCGAAATTCCATTTAATTCATTTTACAAATGAATATTCTCCAAACTTATATCATTATTACAACTTATTCTTGTATATACCTATATATACAACACTGCCTTCGTGGAGAGCTTCGCTGAAACGGTGTAGTTTAGGCTTTAAGTTTTGTGTTTTAAATTTGGGCAAAATTGCACTATTTTTATTGTGCCAAGTCTGCCACTATTTTTCACAGTTTTTGGGCTGATTTGGCAAAAATAAAATATGTCAGTATGGTGATATGTTAATTAACGGCAGAAACTAACCAGGGGGTGTGAATTGCTAACGGAACCAAACTTCAGGGTGCAAAATCAAATTTCTGAAACTTTGGAGGGTAAAATTCAAATAACCCCAAATTTCAGGGGTGTAATTTGCAATTTACCCTTTGTTTTTATGCCCATTGTTTAAAGAGTATACTCTTGCATTTTACTTTTAGTCTTTAGATTTAATTTCTCATATTGCTCTTTTTTCTTTTAATTGGTAAGTTACACATGTACCCAATAAGTTTTAAACCTATGACCTCACTCTTCACATCAACACTTGCAACTTGTAAGGAGAGAAGTTACCAATTGAACTAGAATTCATGGGCAATTTCCCATAGTGCTCTTGATATTGATATTGGTTTATTTATTTTATTCTCAATATCTCGTTTGGACTTCTATTGTTTACTAGTGAGTTTAAATGCACTCTAAACTAATGTTATTAATTCCGTTCCGTTCCGGCCGGAACGGCCGAAATTTCTCGTGCTGGTGTGCAATCCGGAATGGTACTACCACCCATTCCACCTCAGGTCAAGTTCCGGCCTGTTTCGGTCAATTCCGGCCAATTTCGAGTGGAATGGGAATTTCGGCCAGTACTGGTTTTGCCTTTTAAAAAAAAAAAAAAATTCTATCCTGTAACTACGTTGTTTTACATCTCAAATAAGATGTTCACAGATCCATTCACACATGTAAAGCTTCTATTTTGACAAGATCTAAAGCTTTAAATTCATAAGAAAATAATCACAACCCAAAAAGAAATTAAGAAAAGAGAAGGAAATTAACAATAATGGCAGTGTCCAACCTTCATCTGCATGCTCTATCTTTTCTTTTCCCTTTTCATTTTTGGCTTTATTTTCTTTCTGCACTACATTTTTTTGCTTGCTTGTCTTTACGTTTCGTCAAACCTTCAGAGCGCTAAGAGCATGAGACTTTTTTCTTTGCTAAAAAACTGAGACTTGTTAGTATTTCTGAACAATGTGGTTTGGTAAAGTTTTTAATGGCTCTTACTTCCAAGACATAATTGTCTTTTAGTGATTTGAAAATTATTATTTTATTTAATTTTTGAATGGTGTGATGGACGGATGGGTTATTACTTATTAGTATCTATTTGCCTATTGAAGTACATTGGATATAGAATGTAGGCGTGGAGTTTTCTTTACCACACAATGTGAGGGAATTAATTTATTATAATAATAAGTATGAAAAAAAATTATACTGTATATATATTTTTAATTTTTTTTTAAAATCCAAAACACTTTGAAACGGTACGCTGGAATTGGCCGGTATCGAAATATTCTGTTCCACTAGACAAACCGAAACGGGTCCGAAACAAAATTAATAACAATGCTCTAAACTAGGCATGTCCTCATGCTTATGGACTATAAGAAAAGGTTTTATGGAGGTTAGAAAAGTAGGCATGCTATGATGCGTGGTCAGTTGGAGTCAACGATACGACTCTACTTCGATCTGTGGTTTTATTATAATAATTTATTGGATAATACAAAAGCTGATCTTCCCTGACACTTTTTTACCTACCTTACACCTAGCATGAAACATAATAAAAGTGGAGATAAACTAGGAAAGCAAATAAATCTAAATCTTAAGTGAAATTCAAATTCAAATAAGACACATCAACTAAAAGACTATTAAGTGAAATAATTAAATGAAAATTAATCAAATATATTAATGAGATTAAATTTGGTAAGGATGTGGTGTAAAACCCATATTTTACTCCTTTAATCTCAACATGTCACATCATCTTATCAAATATTTAAGAATAAGTACAACTACACTCAATCAATTCTAATACCCACATATAAATTCAAACCAATTGAGAGTTCATTGAGATGTTATTAAGTGTGGTAGGATATATTGAATTTTAAGTAAAATGATGATGTGGCAATTTCTACATGAGTTTTACATCTTGTCCTTACCAAATTCGGACTCTATATTAATTATTGCTTTCCAACTTCTATGTATATACTCCTTTTAAAGATAGACATCATTTTTGTAATTATCGCTGATCCTAAAATGTAGGGGACTAAATTAACATTGACCGCAAAATTGTATTTTTGTCAAAAAAAAAAAAAAAGAAAAAAAAAAGCTATTTGTGACAAACACTATTCACATGCGTTTCATGAAGCTAATTGTGTCATTTTATTTATTTATAACTTGATTTAGATACTTGGTAAGATCTTAATTGAGCTACAAGACCCTCAATGATTAGTTTAATAGATCACATGTGTCTTCATCCAAATAAAAAACGTCAGTTCGAGATGATATCATGACAGTGCATCCATTATCAATAGGACCAAAATGTGTTTTGGATTGAAACATTTGTCAAACACAAACCATTAATCATAGAAAAGAACAAAAACAAGCAGCCACAACCACAGTTAAACCGAACTGCACTTGTTAACTCTTTCCTTCTTTCTTTCTCAATAAAAACCTTCTTCATCTCCCTTCTTTGTGTACACAAAAAATTAAAGCATGTCTAACAATATTAACACTAATTGCACCACCACTCCTCGTGTAATAGACGATTGCAGAGGAGTCCTTCAAGTTTACAGTGATGGCTCAATTGTGCGCTCTCCTAAACCAAGTTTTAACGTCCCCGTCCAAGATGACGGTTCCGTTTTATGGAAAGACGTTGTTTTTGACGCCGTTAACAACCTTCAGCTCAGGCTCTACAAGCCGAAGCCGAATCCGTCAGCGGCTAACTCCAATTCCAAGCTCCCAGTGTTTTACTACATCCACGGTGGCGGCTTCTGCATCGGCTCACGCGCCTGGCCCAACTGTCAGAACTATTGCTTTCGGCTCGCTTCTCAGCTCCAAGCCGTTGTGGTGGCTCCGGACTATCGGCTAGCTCCCGAGAACCGGCTCCCGGCTGCTATTGAGGATGGCTTCGTGGCTCTAAAGTGGCTCCATGACCAAGCCGTGTCCGAGGAGGAGGGGAAGGACACTTGGCTTGCTGACGTGGCTGATTTTAGCCGAGTGTTTATTTCGGGTGACTCGGCTGGGGGTAATATGGCTCATCACTTGGCGGTTCGGGTCGGATCCAGGTCACCTGAATTGGCTCCGGTTCGTGTGAGGGGTTACGTTCTGTTGGCACCTTTTTTTGGTGGGACGGTTAGGACTAAGTCTGAGGCTGAAGGACCAAAGGATGCCTTTCTCAATTTGGAGCTCATTGACAGGTTTGCATTATTCATTTATTTTTTAATTAAAGGCTTATATTAATTGAGTAATGTTAGAGAATTTTTTAATTTTTTTTTTTACAATTATTCACATAGTAAGCAATATCACCTTAACATTTACACTATTAGTAATATTAGTAATATTATAGACTAATCATAGCAAGCTATTTCAATTGTTATGAAAAATAACATGTGTTTCGGGTATTTCGAGATGTTTTGGCAAATACCAATCGAAACTCAAGATTTGGCCGGTATGAATTTTGGGATTATTTTTTTTACCTTCAAAGATGTGCTTTGGTCTTTTATTTGTTTTTTTATATGCTCTCTCAATTTTAATTGTTTTTTTTTTAAGAGTCCAAATATACGGTATTTCGTATTTGGACTCTTTTGACAAATTTTCCAATGGGTCCTGATAGTTCTTGTGGGAGTTCTTTATATGACGAATTTGATCATATTTTTGTACATGATGATGATGAGGAGGAGTAATATTCTATTATAAACTTTATTGGCTTATTATGGGCTTATAGAATGAGCAGTGACTTGTTATAAATCTTCTTATTGTGTGATATTATACTGATGTTTAAGACTCAAGACTAATTGATTTTTATTATTTTATATTTACTTTTTTGAATTGATAATTTTATGTTATATATTTTAGGAACCCGAAACATTATAAAACGGTACGTCGAAATAGGCCGGTACCGATTCTACTGGACAAACCAAAACGGGGTTCGAAATGGAATTAATAACATTGCCTAAAATTTATTTTTATGCACAAGCACTCATAAATCATGATATTAAACCTTATATTCATACAATTTTTTTATATTGATTAGAGACAATAAAAATTCTCCACTTTTCTTGACTCGCCCTAATCCAAGCTGGACAAGTTTTGCTTGTTATCCTGATTTTTGAATGTCCATCACTCCATCTATATGTTATATTTAATATATATTTAAATTATTTATATATTATCATACCAAAACACATGTTTTATATATTTTAGTAGTCTCACAACTTTCTCTTCATATATATATCTTATGATTATTGAAATAACTTTGATAAGAATGACAAAATACTTTCATCTTGTAGCGTTTTATATTGATTTCTGTTTCACGTGAGTTTTTCTACTCCAAAGAAGGGATGGGATGGGATCGAAATGTCTTGATTTGATCCCACCCTGTCGGCTGAAATAACCAAAATTCATTTGATATATGATTATTGTTTAGTCATGACCCAATTTGGTGATTATTTTTTTGGGATATGTTCTTTTAATGGTCACTAATTGTCCTTAATGTTTCTTTAATCTAATGCTCTCTCAATCACAACAATATTATCGTCAGACTTTACACATGTTTCAAGGTGCCGTTTGTCACGTAGTTAACAAACTTGTGATGTAGCATGCAATACCGCTACGTAATAGTTTTGTTTCATTACGTGGCTAATGGATTCAGACAAGTACGAAAATTAAAACAAAGTACAAAGCCTAAAGATAAATTACAGACTACTATGAAACAATTTATAATAAAAAAACAACGATTTTAGCACTTGCAATTATACTAAAACTATAGTCCTTTTAAAATATGTTCCAATTTTTGTCAAAAAAAATATGTTCCAATAAAATCGACAAGCTCGAGTATCGCTAATATAACTTATAATTGGCTAGGTTTTGGAGGCTATCTATACCAATTGGAGACACTACTGATCGCCCAGACGTAAACCCATTTGGGCCATTAAGCCTCAATCTTGAAACAGTGGATCTTGATCCCATTCTAGTGGTAGCTGGAGGAAGTGACTTGCTGAAAGACAGAGCTGAAGATTATGCAAGGAGGCTCAAAAGTTGGGGAAAGAAGATTGAGTACGTTGAGTTTGAAGGAAAGCAACATGGCTTTTTCACTATAGATCCTAATTCTGAAGCAGCAAATGAGTTGATGCAAATCATTAAACGTTTCATTGCTGAAAATTCCAACTAAGACTGCATTCATGGGTATGTTACATGAAAGCTCCACTGTAAGGGTGTTGGGTTGCCTTTTCAATTTTCTTTGTAAGAAGTTCTTTGCTTTAGTTACCCATCTTGTATGTTTTTGAAATTGAAAAATATACATATGGATTTTACTTTGTATTGTTCTAACCTTGATTTAGGGGTTTAGTAGTCAAGCACCTCATCGACTATGTCTTTAGCGTGCTTGAGTTAGCACTAGGGTGGCGATGCATGAGTAAGGTTTATCTCACTGGTGGTCTGTTTGAAATCCGCTTATTTTGCTGAAAGTACTGTAGATAAAGGTAAAAGTTAGTTGAAATAGTACCAAAAAGTGCAGTGAGACCCATGAATAGTAGCAAAAATAAGCTGAATAGTAAAGTAAATTGGCAAAATTAATCATACCAAATAGACACTAGGTGGAAAAAATATAACTAATTAAAACTATTATAAAGTATTATAAACTAATTAAAACTATTATCTCACAGTAATCATCGACACTATTATAAACTAATTAAAGCCTAATTAACAATTGATGAGAGAAGCAACTCATAGTGATTGTGGTGTCGAACATGATTGTGGTTGAAGAATATGTTGCATCTGATTCCATATATAATAAACTGTGGCTAAGAAATAATGCGGGTTAATGAGGGTTAGGAAAGCAGTTTAGGGGGTAGCTGGGGAAGATTTGAGGATTTATGTGATTTGAGAGAAAGTTGGTTCTAAATGAATTTGAAAGAAGGGGTGATAGATCTGAGCATGAAAGAATATGAAGAATTTAAGGGTGTGTTTGTTTGGAGGTGAAATAGGATGGATGGAAAACTTTGGAGAGAAAATGGAAAGGAAAACTTTTTTAGAGTGTATTTGGTTGGGTGGAGAGGAAGCAAAATAAATGGTGGGGCCTAGGTGATTTCTTTTCAGGCCCACCAAAAAATTTTCTTCCCAAAATGGAGAGAAAACTAAAGGGAGAAAATTGGGATGCTTAATGGACGAAAATGCCCATGTGCACTTGCACATTGCCTCTGCCAATTTTTTTTTCTTTTTTTTTTTCTTTTCCTTTCCTAAGCACGTTGCCTCTACCATTTTTTTTTTTCTTTTCCTTTCCTGGGCACATTGCCTCTCCCAATTTTTTTTTCTTTTCTTTTCCTTTCCTGGACGTTGCCTTCTTCCTTTTTTTTTTTTTTGGATTTCTAGGGTTGTGGGTGTGATAGTTGTTTTGTTTTTCTTTTTTCTTTTTTTTTTGGTTTAACTAGACATGATTTTGGTTGTTTGTCACTTTTTTTGTTTTAAATGGCTATCATTTTTTAACTAGGGTATATTAAGTAAATCTATGCAAACTCAATTTTTCCATCCTTCCACTTTTCCACTCCCAACCAAAAAAAAAAAAAAAAGAGAAATTAAAATCTTTTCTATCATCTCACTTTTCCACCCCTCCAACCAAACGAACCCTAAGAGGAGTGTGAAACTGTGAATGAATTTGAAGAATTTAATAGGAGTTATGAGGTAGAGTCCAAATAAAAGAGTTATTGAGAGAGAGAGAGAGAGAGAGAGAGAGAGAGAGAGAGAGAGAGAGAGAGAGAGAGAGATGAGATTCTCTATCTGCGTGAGATTACACATAAGAGAAAAGGAGAGAAGACATGAAAGAGGTGGAAGAAAAAGAAAGAGGTGCAGGCTTGAGAGAGAGGAGTTTCAGTTATGTTTAGTTTTGTTAAGTGGGTCTCACAATTTTCAACTTATTTACAACAATGCTACTCATCATTGTTACTTAAAAATTAAACACTAATGTGGATGAGTTCTCAAAATATATGTTTTAAATCCCATAAAAAAAATATGTTTTAAATACTCTAAAAAAATATGTTTTAAAAACTAAACACTAAAAGAATTATCATCAATTTTAACATTGAAATTGTTGGTTGGAATCTGCTGTCAACACCTTTTCATCAAAAGTCTCACATCACCAGTCTAAAATAAAGAAAGCAAACAACACCTTTTCATCAATATTGTCAACTTGCAAGATCTCCTTATCACAGTGTGACGCATATGATATGAGTTCAACGCTTTGCTCTTCTCTTCCTTGATGTTAGAGCATTTACAGCTGGAAATTTTATCCTATTCTATTTTACTATCTCAAAAAATTACTTTATCAATTATACAATACCATTTTACAATACACTCAACATCCTTACTTTTATTTTACCATACTACACATTAAAATAATATATCTACACAATAAAATATTTTTTTTCTCTCAATCTCATTTTTCTCTTCCTCTCCATCTCAACCACTCATCAGTCATCACCACCTAAGACCCAGACCCAAAATTCCCAATACAGAAACTCATCCCAAACCCCAAACAAACCCCCAGCACAAAATCTCAACCCAACCATCAACAACACAACATCCTCCCAATTTAAGCACAGTTTAAACTTACAATTTAGAATATAAAATCTTTGAGATTAGCTTGGCATCTGACTCATTATAGAAGGCCAACCACGACACCACCCTGATCCACAAACCACGGCACCACCCCCTGATCCACCACCACGGCACCACCTTGATCTGCCACATCAAACCATGAGCTCCACCAAACTATGAGACCCACAGAGGCTTGATTCAAGGGAAAATAGAGAGGAAACAAAAGAAAAGAAAGGGAAGAGATCTGCCGAAGCCACCAGACCCACGCCGGCGCAACCATCTGCCCACACCATCGCAACCACCTGCCCACGCCACTAGACCTACGCCACCGCACCACCTGACCCACGCCGTATGTTCTGAGATACACCAATGCACAGGCACTGATCCACACAGAGAGGGACGAGAGAGGGGGAGGGATTGAATGAGAGAATCAGAACTGAAAAAGAAGAGAAAAAAAAGAAAAAAAAGAGAGGAGATGAGAGTGACCAGTGAGAGAGAGAGAGGAGTTGAAAGACAAAATATCAGTTAAAGCAAAAAGTGAAAAAGGAATAGAATAGTAATATTTTGTTTTACAATTGTGCTATAGTGCTATCCTACATTTAGAGCATCCGCATTGGGCTTGCTATATGCCAAATGTAAGGCACATTTGGCATACAAGCCCAAAAAACGCCAGCAACGAGAAGGCCATATGCTAAAATGCTAAAAACTTTTTGACATATAGCTACAGTACCATCTTAAATGTAAAATGGTACTATAGCTGAATGGTATAAAAAAAATAATATTTTTTAATACTTTTTAACCCTGGAATTTCTCTCTCCTCTCTCATTATTTCTCTTCTTTTCTCTCTCTTCCTTCTCTCTTTCTCATTTTCTCTCTGCTCTCTTCAGACCCAAACACCATCCTCCTCCCAACATCAACATCACACATCATGATGGTTCATTTTTTCTGGTGGGTTGCGATCCAGCGGGTTCGGTGGGTTTTTTTTTTTTTTTTTGCTGTGACCGATGCTTAAAGGAAGAGGTGGGTATGGCTGAAGTGGGTTGTAGGTCGTGGTTGGGTCCGGTGTTTGGGTCGTGGCTGAAGTGGGTTGTTCGTCGTTGGAGATCGCCAGTGTTTGGGTCCGGCGAGGTCATGGCAAGATCGGCGTGGGTCATGGTGATGGGTTTGGTGGAGATTGGCGTGGGTCACCGCATGGTTGGACTCTGGTTCTTTTGGGCTTTGCCTTTCCGATGGGTTTTTTATTTTATTTTTTATTATGGGTTTTTGTTCCGGTGGGATTTTGGTGGGCAGTAGGCAGTGGTGGCGTGGTGGGCATGGTGGAGGCGCGATGGTGGTGACTGGGCAGTGGAGGTACAGTGATGGAGGTTGAGGGAAGGTGGAGGAGAAAATTGGGAAAAAACAAAAAAGGAAAAAATATATTTTATTGTGTAGATATATTATTTTAATGAATAGAATAGGAAAATAAAAGTTGAGATGCTGGATGTATTGTAAAATGGTATTGTATAATTGATAAAGTGGCTTTTTGAAATGGTAAAATGGGATGGGATAGCATTTCCGGATGGAGATGCTCTTAGGATGGCGCTGTAGCATAATTGCAAAAAAAATTGCAATTCTCAAATTTTACAAGTCCGGCTGCTGGGCTCTTTTTGTGCCTTGATGCTAAATTTTCCTTATATTTGGCATATACCATACCAATTGTGAATGCTCTTAGGAGGTATATGTAGCTAGTCATTTTTACCTTTGTTTACCTATATATGAAAGTGGTTGACAAACAATTTGCTCAGGCGGAGTTTTTCAAAGTAGTAGGAAAGGCTCAACATATGATTTCATTGCGGAGCTCTTACAATTACAGGTGCATGAGGATCTTATATGTCTCTAATAAGTGGTCAATTGGATCCTTTGATCTATCAAAATTCACAATGGGCAGTTAGTTGTGTCCACCAAGAAAAGGGAGTCTATCTTACAGACCAAGTCATCCATTGAGGTCCCCTTAATTTTAGCCAATTGCTCATGGTTGAGATTTAAAGCAACTTTAAATCTCAACCATTAAATATAAAAAATGAGTAAAAGTAAAAAATCTAAAAATAAAAAAAGTAAGGAAAGTAAAAAAATCTTGTGAGTGGGTTGGGGTGAATTGCATGATGCAATTGCATTTAGCAATTGCATTGAATCTCAATACTGGTCCTCATAATAAGGGTAATAGTCCCCAAATATTTCAATTGATGATGAATTAGTGGTTAGACTTGGTTGACCAACCAAATGGACACATGCAAGGGCAAAGATTAATTAGAGTGACACTAGCATGAGATCAACCTAGTTGCTTTGATGCAAACTAGTAGATTATTTCCTAAGTACTTAATTTTTGTGAGCGTAAAGTATTTTTTTCAGATCTTATTTCAAATTTAGGCTTTCTTGTATAATTGCATCCATGTTGGTAGAGGTTTTGGGCATGTAAGATATTGTGCTTGAACTTGAGCTGATTCCCTGTGCTTAGGTGTTTAGTTATCATTTTTTTTAACTTGTTGGGCTTAACTAAAAAGGGTGGAAGAGTGTGCAAGTTGGGCATTCCTTTAGGTCTAATTTGAGGGCCAATTTAATGTCCGTTTGAGAACAATTTATTTAGTTTTTTGCTGATTTTTTTTTAAAAAATTTCTTTTTACTGAAAGTGTGCTAAAGTATACTTGTACTTTTAAAGAAGTGGGGAAAAAAAAAAAGAAAAAAAAGAGAAAAGTTGAGGTTTTAAAAAACTGTACATAAAAAGCTGAGCTTATTAGCTCTAGCCAAACAAACACTTAGAGCATTCACATCAATGAATGTAAAATACAAAAAGTGACCAATTTTGCAAATCTAGCCTCAAAATTCTCCCACATCAGTTAGGTTAAAATTGTGTAAATTTACACAACTACTATAGTAACTGTGTAAATATACACGATTACTGTAACTTTGTATTTAATATTTTATTAATTTCTCACATCTCAGACTAGACTATCTCTCCCTTTTGTTCTCTCAGTCTTACAACTTGCAACCCAACACTGCCTAAATTGAAACGCAAATCCCATCCACCACCATCATCCAACCACCACCACCACCCAACCACCACCATCAAAAATCGTTACAACAACATAAAATCAACCCAAATACAAATGGAAAATCAAACTTGATAAACCTAAAATCGATAGAAAATCAACACAAAACCAACCATCAACTAAAAACCCATAACCCATAACCCGAACCCAAAATCAAAATCAAACCTAAACCCAGAGCTTTGACAGATAGAGAGAGAGAAAGAGATTTCTTTAGGTTTGCCACAAAGAAAGCAAAGATAAGAGAGATTTGAGAGGAGAAAGAGAGCTGAGGGTTAAGAGGAGAGAGAAGAGAGACTTGATGGCTAAGAGGAAAACGTGAAAGAGAACAGATTTGAGAGGAAAAGGCAGAGGAATGTGAGGAGAGAGAAGAGATACCTGAATGTGAAAGAGCGGAGGAGAACGTGTGATGGTGCGAGAGAGAGACTTGAGATGAAATATTAAAAAAAAAGAAAATATATGAGTTTTTAAATAAAATAGAAGGTAAAATAGATTAACTGATGTGAGTGTTTTGTAAAAATGGTATTGTAAAATAGAAAAATTAAAGCTTTATGCTAAAATAGATAGAATCATTTACACAAACCGGTGTGAATTCTTTTAATATGATCTACAACCATAACTTTTTGTAGGTCATAATTATAAGGGTATCAGGCTCTTACTCTCGAAAAATACATAAAAAAAATAGACTTTTGCAAAAGTTGGATTGAACTTTTATAGTGAAATGACATTTATTCTTATATACTCCTTATAGTACATCATTCATATATATCACCATTTTTGTCTTTTAATATGGACATCAATGAAAAAATTATTGCTATCTCATGTGAAATTATAAACATGATGAGTTCAAAATGTTGAGAGAACAATTACGTTGGAGAAAGGAAAACGCACATAGGTGTTACTTAAGATTTTAATTTTTTAATATATTTTAATTATTAATACAGATAATAATAAAAAAATATTTATTTAGAATAATCGCGAGTGCTCCTCACGAGGCAAGAGCACGCGTGTCCCTGCTCTCTCACTCCTAACATCCAACTCACACACACAACGTTACTTTATGGCTCCAGAGTTCAAAATTTTGAAATAGCGATCTCAAACGGTCCTATACCCCATCTCGACCGTTGCATCTCAACGAATCTCCACCGTCCGATCACTCCCCCTTCCCACTTTTCTTTTACCAACCCTTGATTCCCTCATTTCCCTAAATTTCAAATCTCACCCTCCAAAATTTCTCTCTCTCTCTCTCTCTCTCTCACATTGACTACTGCAGCAAAGAAACTTGGTTGATGAAAATGGCGTTCATATCGGAGACGGCGAGCGCAATCAAGAGCCGGTTCGGGTTCCATGACCACGCCTCCAAGTCCTCTTCGACGAACTCTTCTCCCGATCTTCTCAAATCTACCTCCAAAGACAACAATGCCGCCGTCGCGCACTCCAATTCGGTGGTTCGCACCATCTCTAACTGGGACGAAGACGACACCGTTTCCATCGCCGGATCTTCGTCCACGCAGAGCTTCGACTTCGACGAGGACCCTTCCTTCTGGAAAGATCACAATGTGCAGGTGCGTAGCTATAATTGGTGAATATATGTATATAAGAGTGAGTTTTGAGCTTTTTTGATTGCTTTGTAACTTCGTTAGGTATGATTGATGTGAATTTCATGTCAGTTTATGTGATTGAATGCTTGATTAGAAGGAAAACCCTAATTAAATAGTTAATGCTTTGTTTAAGACCAAAAGTTCTATTGGATGCTTGAGAATTTGGTTAGAATCAGAAAATTTTAGGCATTTTACTTGTTCATGGGATCAGAATTTGGAACTCGTAAATTTCCTTTGTTAAAAATTTTAGTATTTTAGTTTCAAATGTAACAAATTAAACCTTGAAGTTTCAAAAGGTAACAAATTAAACGTGTTCATTGTGGTCGGGTTTTAAAATCTCGGGGTTTAATTTGTTACGCCCCTTAACCATAAGATTTAGAATGATATTTTCCCCCCAAAATATTATTGTTTTGTGATTTAATACTGTTTGACTCAAAATTATTTTGTTTTTCGGATCTTATAATGTGTAGGTTATTATTAGAGTCCGTCCGCTTAGTAGTACTGAAATATCACTACAAGGCTACACCAAATGTGTTAGGCAAGAGAGTTGTCAGACTATTACTTGGACCGGGCACCCCGAGTCACGCTACACCTTTGATGTTGTTGCAGATGAGAATGTCAGCCAGGTACTCTTGTTAGATTGATTATTACGTCTGTTCTGTTGTGTTTAGTTGTGTTTTTTCCCAATGCCATGGTTGGACCTCATTTAAGTGATGCAACAACAGGAGAAACTATTTAAAGTGGCTGGATTGCCGATGGTAGAGAATTGCATGGGAGGCTACAACAGTTGCATGTTCGCATATGGCCAAGTGAGTTCCCCCAACAATGATGTTGGATTGTTCAAATGTCTTTTGTGCCAGTTCTGTCCAGCATGTTATACTTAATCTGCCAGCAAAGTTTAATGTATTTTCTAAATTTAGCTTGCATTCTATTATGATCTAGTATTGCTTATATTATATATAATTGTTTGTATCTAGACTGGAAGCGGAAAAACTCACACTATGCTTGGAGACATTGAGGGAGGCACTCGAAGACACAGTGTAAATTGTGGGATGACACCTAGAGTATTTGAACATTTATTCACAAGGATTCAAAAGGTATGTGCCTAACTACCCTGGGATTGGCATTATGTGTGTACTTACATAAGAGTCCTCTGCTTCACCTCATTTCTCATATGATCATTTGGATCAGACACCAATGACATATGATCATTTGTAACTAATATTTTTGAGGTTTCTTCCTACCATACTAGGTATATTTAATTTACATTTTGGGGTTCAAGTGATAGCTCGATGGTAGTGACCCCCTTTGTGGTGCCTAATGTAATATTTGTAATTCGAACCCCATCTTCCCCCTCCCCCACTATCTATATATCTATCTATCAAAAAATATTTTAAAAATTACATTTTATATGAAACCATTTCAACTTCTAAAATTTTTATATCTTTATATTCTAGTTTTTGATTTGAACATGTAAAACGTGTTTCATTTTTCCCATGTCTTTATATATGCCTGAAATGTTCTCGACATGCAAATATGGTTAAACCTTTGATCATAGTCTTATTTTGTTTGTTACTTCCTTTCTTCCAAATTTTAGTCCCATCGATATAAAATTTACTCTTTAAGCTACCTTTGTTTATTTGTTGCAAGAGATTCAATGCATTTGTCAATGGCTCGGTTTTGGTATGCAGGAAAAAGAGGCTCGTAGAGATGAAAAGTTGAGATTTACTTGTAAATGCTCATTTTTGGAAATATACAATGAACAGATTCTTGATCTTTTAGAGCCATCCTCTAATAACTTGCAGGTATGGATAATTTTCTGCTGAAAGTTCTGACTAACCAGTTATGCCTACAAAAAAATGCACATTATTAGTGCAGGAAGAGTTTTATATTTCTGCAAATTTCTCTTCTTTATGAGGTCATTAAAAAATAGAGAACAATTTCTCTTATGATCTTGTTGGATTGATGGCTACAATGAAGTTTTGAGCTGCTCCATTTGTTTTGATTAGCATGCCAGGAAACTTAATTCCTTATTTTGGTGTCTATGTTACAGATAAGGGAAGACATTAAGAAAGGCGTTTATGTAGAGAACCTGAAGGAAATAGAAGTTACAAGTGCTCGAGATGTTATTCAACAACTTATTCAAGTATATAACACCATTATGATATGCTCTTTTATTTGTGCTACTTCATTATTCATAGTAATATAGCACTCTTAAATATTTGGTGAATCTAAAAGGTTATATAGTTTGAGTAAATTAATCATATATAGAATCATTTTCTTCTTACTTGGACTATCTACTAGAAAGACTTTTATATGTCCTACATGCAGTCTAAGTCTAAGATTGTAGAGAAGTTAGCCACTTGATATGGATGTTATTATTATTGGTTAAGTACACATAATTTTTATAATCCTCCCTTTTTTATGTATCCAGGGGGCATCAAACAGAAAGGTAGCTGCTACTAATATGAATCATGCTAGCAGTCGTTCTCACAGTGTATTTACTTGCATCATTGAGAGTAAGGTGAGTAAAATTTATGATAATTTTTTCCCCTCATTTCCTTCTTTTGTTCTTCATTCTATTTTCCAAATTATATATTTTTTGATAATTCTAATTTTTTTTTTAATTATCAGTGGGATTCCCAAGGTGTAAGTCACCATCGATTTGCTCGGCTTAATCTTGTTGATTTAGCTGGATCCGAAAGGTAAGTCAATGCAAAGAAGAATGTCTCATATCATCAAGTGGAGTTAAAAACTTGTATTTATAAATTGCAACTTAACTCGCTGCTGCTGTCTATATGTTTTGATCACAGGCAGAAGAGTTCTGGTGCTGAAGGTGAACGTCTCAAGGAAGCTACCAATATCAACAAGTCTCTTTCGACATTGGGGTGTGTTTCATCTATTATTATGACTGGTTAATAAATTATATCAGCCATTTTTGTTTTTGTTTTTCTTATTGATGTTTAATCTAGTGGCTTTATATTACAATTCGTTTATGCAGTTGGTTTTAATATATGCAGACTTGTGATCATGAACCTAGTGAACATGTCAAATGGGAAGTCACTCCATGTTCCTTACCGGGATTCTAAGCTAACATTTTTGCTTCAGGTAGGTGGTGATATCTTTTAGAAGATAATTCTGAGATGCACTGTGTTACTTTGTTAATGGGTTATAACTTGCTACATAGTAATCACATTTCTTAATGTGGAGCAGATCAGCATTTGAATGTGAGATAATAATAGGTTGAGAGTTTGTTAGAGCTGTTAGTCTGTTACATAAGGAACACAGAGCTAAAAACTTAATCTTTTAAATATATATTTTTAGGGATACAAGTATAGTTTCTGCAGTACACCTAGCTGAAACGGTACGTGCAAATTTCTTGCACTTGGGCAATGTAGATTTATTTTTATGTGGAAGGACTCCCTTTCCTGCTCCCTCCCCCTTCTTAAGGTGAAGTTTCTTTAGTAATGTCAAGAGAGTTAGTGGATGGAGCTTGCAGTTAGTTTGCAAACGTTGCCATGAATGCAAAATACTTATTGTTCAGATAGATGGAAATTTTGGCAGTAATTATGAGTTTATGATGAAGTAATTGCTAGAACAATGTAATGCTTTATATGAAGAAAAGATAACTTAAGTCTGAATTTCTAGTACAATCTGAAAACTTGCTATAATGATTTAAAATTGTCTAATGACTCTAGTTAAATTTTTTGTTTTATTCTTTACAGGATTCTCTGGGAGGGAATTCGAAAACAACTATAATTGCAAACATCAGTCCTTCTAGTTGGTCAGTGAATCTCTTTCTTTTAAAACTTCATTGCTTTAATGTTTGAGCTTTCCTATCTATCTTTGTATATATCTACACAAAACACACATATTTTAGAGTTCACTTCCTATAGATAAACGTTGTTCCTTCATTTTCTATTCCACTTTTTTGAAAGAGTGTTGTCTTAACTCTTAACTGAACCCATAGTTCTGATTTTGTAAATTTTTTGTTCTACATAAAGTAATAAGCTTGAATTATCTAGTTATCTTTGTTTATGTGTAACATTTTTGGTGGTTTTTTGCAGCTGTTCATTGGAGACACTAAGCACATTGAAGTTTGCACAACGTGCTAAATTTATTAAGAACAATGTATGTGATTTTTACTTGCTAGGTTTTCTTTTTTAATTGTACACACAACGTATGGATGTATGCTGCTGGTATTCCAGTAGATAAGGATGTTCCATCTACTTTGGATGTACTAGCAGATGACAGAATTCATGTGATACGTGACTTCATCTCTTTTTTATTTGTCTATCCATTTTGTCTAATAAGATCATGGGAAATATTGAACTTAGTTGAGAACAACACTGCTAGTTCTGATATTTGAACTCTTGTTGTGGATGCTTATCTGATTTTGCTGAGGCATGTGTTTTACGCCTCTCCATTTATTTGCTTATTGAAAGCATTTGTTACATTTCTTCAGGCAATTGTCAATGAGGATGCATCTGGAGATGTCATTGCCATGAGGATACAAATTCAACAACTCAAGGTACCATTCTTAATTACAAAATTTTCCCCCTTTATTTTGAGGTGTTAATCTGCTAGTACTTTCTGTCACATACATCATTAGTGTTGACCCTTTCTCTCTAAAATCTGTCCTTGGTGGTTTATGAATTAAGCCAATTATTAATGCCTTGTATGGAAAATAAATATTTATCAGACGCCATGTACAACTGTAAATCTTCTAGAAACTTAATGATTGCAATTAGTGTTTGGTAATTTGTCTATAGTGTTTTTTTTTGGGTGTGTGTGGGGAGGGAGGTTCATTTTTCACCTCTTTTTTTTTTTTTTTTTTTTTTTTTTTTTTTTTTTTTTTTTGTATTTATAAAGTGCTGATGTTAAACACCTTAACCTTGTTACTCTGTTTATTCACTTTAGGTTCAAAGTTTAAACCTAGAGAGTACTTTAAAGTGATACCTTTATGGAATCATTTTTTTCCTGGGTTATTTTGAAAGCAGCAATCAGCTGTATATTAGGGTATCCCTTTCTCCCATTAGCTTTAGTTCAAATGACACCTCCTTTTCTTGTAATAGTAAGGCAGAGGGAGAGATTTTTAGTTCAAGACCCACTGTGTGTGTACTGTGTAGTTTATCAATAAAAAATAATTGGGTTAGCTCTCTCAGTATGTATAAATTTGTACCTTTCTCTTCTGATGACGGTATCACTCCATAGTACAACTCCATGGAGACTTTACTAGTTGGCTTAACAGAACCTTCATTATATATATAAAATTAATATCACTTGTATATTTAGATCAAGTAATAAAATTCACTCCTCTCCCACACTCACTACACTAATTGATAGTCATCTATTGGATATTGTTCTCTTTATCAGTGTTACTAGACCAGTGATTCATAAGACTAGTTAGATGTATATCTTATAGCTTTTCTGGTGATTTGTAATAATTCTTATGTGTATCATCTGTATTATTTTTAGAGAGAAGTATCTCGACTACGGGGGCTAGCAAGTGAGGGTGAAAATCAGGACAATGATACTTCAACATTAGGCTTTCCTGGTTCTCCAGGATCCTTTAAATGGGAAGGATTACATGGATCATTTAGTCCACTTGCCTCTGGTAAAAGGATGTCTCAGGTATAAACTATTCTTTCTTTAGGTTAAGATATCTTTTGGCTTGTAATTGTTGATAAGTAATGAGTTACATTGTGTTCTCAGAAAAAAGATTATGAAGTTGCCCTTGTTGGGGCTTTCAGGAGGGAGAAGGATAAAGACATTGCGTTACAGGCATTGACCGCTGAAAATCAGGCAGCTGTGCAGTTAGTATGTCTGAAAAACTGTCTTATTGTTGACTTTTTAATGGATTTGTTGCTGCTCATTACTAGAAATATTTGACACAATAATGGATTTATAGCTGCTCATTAGTCATTACTAGAAATATTTGCACAATGTTGTAGGTTGATTAGGTTGTGTATGGTTAAGTATGCGAGAAACAGCTTCTGCATTCATAAAAGATGTCACAACCTTATATTTGATATAATGGCCGTTGAATTCCTTCATAAATTGTGTTACTTCTGTATGTTATTGAAATCCTTTTAAGGCCGAGGCATGAAGTGCCAAAAGGGGTACTCGTTTGAGTGAACATAGTTAGTATACATATTATGAACACAAATTATATGCACTGGAATATTATAGTAAATTTGTTTTTTGCAAAACATGTGCTCTACTGTTTTTCCCAATTGGTTTTACCCTTTTTGGCCATTTTCTGATCTGTTAGGACCCACCAAAAAAACTCAAGAATATTGATTTTAGTTACCGACCTTTGCTAATGAAAAACTCATCCTTTTACTGAAGGTTAAGAAGCCCTTTCACTAGGAATTATTTGGTCTATCTTTAAAATAAAGGAACTTTTAGAAAGGCACTCAGCTTAAGTGCCTGGAAATTTATGCAAGGTGCTTGCCTAAGTGCTAAAAGGTGAGCGTGTCACTAAAGGCATGTCTTGCCTCAAGGCTTCAGAGGTGCCTTGGCTTGCCTTTGACAATGTTGCCTTTTCTTACTACTTTTATTTTATATAATAACTTGATTTTCTGTGATTTTGAAATCATTTTAAAATGTTTTTTTTAATACAAGTTTTCATGTTTTGGGGTGAATTAGGTCAAACAAAGAGAAAATGAGATAAAAGTTTTAAAAATGGGGCTACGTTTTCGAGAAGCTGCAATAAAGAGGCTAGAAGCAGTTGCCTCTGGAAAGATTTTAGCTGAGACACACTTACTGAAAGAAAAGGAGGAACATTGGAAGGAAATTGAGGTCCTTCGAGGTCAGGTTGCTCGGAACCAAGAAGTGACAAGATTTGCTATGGAAAATCTGCAGCTAAAGGAAGAAATTAGAAGGTTTGTTGTTATTTTTATGCAGCTTGAATCTTTTTGTTCCATTCAACATGTTATTTTTTTCTTTACCTTTTCTCTGTCTATGAGTTCAGCAGAAATTTATTTTAACACATTGATAAAAATGTAAAAATTGAAGAACTAAGCAAACTGTTAATGTTAATTATATTAAAGGAAATTGAAATTGGAAGCAAATCTCCATAATCAATCTCATAAAAGTTCTTCAAATTTAACACTTAAAAATGTGTTAAAGCATATATTGCTATCATATAAAAGTTGTGTAATGCAAAAGTAGAACATATATGAGGTATGCCTCTTAGTTCTATTGGAAGAAACCTAACAGGTCCCAGGATCAGGATTTAAGTGTTTGTCTTGTGGACTTCAATGATTTATTTGCATTTTCTAATTGTAAATACATTTGATTTTTTTGTTCCCGGAAAAAAAATAAATTTTTACCCACATCTTTTTATCCAAAAGTAATTTAAAATTTTAAGACTTTGTACTTCTGTTACTTATTCATCCTTTAACCTACAGATTAAAGTCATTCTATGAGGAAGGAGAAAGGGAGATGATGAAAGAACAGATTGGGGTGTTACAAAACAAGGTAAAACAGTTGCTTAAATTTCCTATGTTTTTATTTCTGTGTCTATGGCCAACTTACTTTCCGAAATTAAATGCATGTCTTGTGAGTAATTATGCAGTTGCTAGAAGCACTCGATTGGAAACTTATGCATGAATCAGATCCCTCGATGGTTCAGGTTATTTCCAGGCTTTGTTATGAAATCTTAAGGTAATTTTATTGTGTAAAGTTTTCTTGTTAACCTAAAATGTTGAAACTTTTTATATTGTAGAAAGCAAATTCAGATGTGGTGATGGAAGAAGTTCAGGATGATGGTAATCTACAGATTTCCAATCAGGTGAGATCCAGGTTCATCATGTTCAGTAGCTAATTTTTCCTGGCTATACATTTGAAATACTGATCAATAGTTGTCAGGTGATTTATGTAAGCTGTTTCAGCATGTAATTTGGTCATGTTCTAGAAACTGAAAGTTGAAAAGTGATAATCTCTGTTCATGTGTATCCTCATTTGAATGATTTGATGACTTGCAAACTAAGAAGTAGATATTAAACTCCTTGGGGTCACACCTCTTAAGGACAATCGGCTGAGAACCCTGTCTAATGAAGTAGAGGTTGCTAGTTTGAATCTACCCCTCTCTTGCCCATAAGGCCAAAACTTATTTATAAAAAAGAAAAGAAAAGTAGAGAGTTTAGTTTGGAAAGATGAAATAACATAAACCTTGCAAAAGGATGTCTGTATAAGGAACTAAATAAGAAACAGTTTGCTCTTTGTCACTTTTATTCTTGATTTTGGGAATTATTCAGGACCAACTCTTCAACAGTTGTAGCAACTGTCCAGTATGGTTGTTGGCTGAAATATTTATTTATTTTATTTTATTTTATTTTATTTTTTGTGTAGTATCATGATAGTGTTATTCGTAAGTTTGCATGTTGAGAGTCTTTGGGCTGCCTGAACATTAGAACTTTACACCTAAGTAGTTATTTATGCGTAGTTTGTCCTTATTTATGTTCACAAATTATCAAAAGTTAAAGGGAAAAACTCCATATCCTTGCCAGCCTGCAATCAACTGCATATTTGCAAATCATTAGTACTATATGTAAAACTGGACCATCAACAACAACAACAACAACAACAATGACCATGCCCTTTGTGAAATTTCAAGGTTAAAAAATATCTATGTTCCTTGTAGTTAAACCGTTAGAAGTTTTTTTTTGTTGAGTTTTGGGAATGAATTTCAACTTATTTTCAGTATGTTTATACTCATATTTTTGTATCAGATTCGTATATGCAAAAATTTATTTAATGTTTTTACATTTTTCAATGTAGGAGCCTGGATCGCCTTGGAGGTCTTCAGTGAGTGAGGAGAATGAATTCCTCCGCATGCAGGTATTCTATTTGCTTTCTTTTATACGAAGTTTCTTTCTTTCAATTTCAAATTTATTTTATATGATAGAATTTGGTTTCTTTCTCATCGAGTACATCAAATTCTGTTTATCACAGGCTATACAAAACCAACTAGAAATGGACACACTCCGCAAGAAACTAGAATTTTGCATGGAAGAGAGAGAAAAATTTGAAAGGTAATTGTGTGATTTGCATATACCAGTTTTAATGTTGAAATCTTGTCTCAATGCGTAATAAACCAATCAGGCATATACCAGTTTCTTTCTTTCTCTCTCTTTTTAAAAATATTTTTAACTTTTCTTCTCTCCTTGTCATTTCAACCATTAACATTATTAATTATAAAATCATGCAGAAATGTCAATGACTTGGTAACAAAACTTGATGAAGAGAGAACCTATAGAACCACAAAAGAAGGAATACAGCAAGTTGAGCTTCCTTCTTTGCCAACTGACGTTCCCATTATCAATTTGAATGACCAAATGGAGCTGAAAACAATGGTTGATGCCATTGCTGCTGCAAGTCAAAGAGAAGCAAAGGCTCATGAGACAGCAATTATGTTATCCAAAGAGAATGATGAACTGCGGATGAAGCTTAAGGTCTTGATTGAGGATAACAATAAACTCATTGAATTGTATGAAAGGGCTGCTGCAGAAGGTAACTACAAAACTACAAATAAAATTGACAGGGCTGAAGAAGGTGGCACTGAAGCTCAGAATACTGATGGTTTCACTGAACTTGCCAAAGAAAAAGAGTTTGAGATGAAAAATGTGATTGAAAACTTAGAGCATCAGCTTTTGGATATTAATGAAGAGAACGAAAAATTAATGGGTCTATATGAAAGAGCCATGCAGGAGAGGGATGAGCTAAAGAGGATGCTTTCTTCTTCTGGACAGAGAAGAGGTGAATACAAATTAGAATTTGATTGCCCAGAAAAGCTTGTTGAAGTTGATGGCATGGATCATATTGAGTCAGGTGAACTTCCTATGTCTGTGGAGATTAGAGATTTGATTGGGGAGACAGGTCTCCCGGGCTTAAACCTGCAGGATAGAAGTCATGCATTTGCGAAACCTGCCAAATCTGGAGGAGTGGAAATTCCCACGGTGGAAAACAATATTTCTGGATTAAATGTGGAAGTTGATTCCGGCCTAGGTCTTGGGGATTCTCAAGTAATGAAAGAAAATCAAACTGATCCTCAAGGAGATGCATATCTTGAGTCAGATAGACCTCCTTGCTTTGTTGGAACAAAAATGTCAGTGGAGGAAAGCACAGATTTAGTTGAACCTGTTGCATCCTATGAAGTGAAAATATCTGATGAAGAAACTGGCACCTCTGGCTTACATCCTTTGGATTGTCAAGCAGATTCTGCAACTCAGACTGATGCTGGGAATCTTTCTGACATGGAAACAGACCCATCCAATCTCAATGCTGTAAAGCTGTCAGAAGATCTGAATTTAATCAGAATGAAGCTGGCAAGGGCAGATGAACAACTTTTAGATTCTGCTAAAAGTATTACTAATTTTGGTTCACTTGAGAAAGCAATTATTGAGGTTAATAAGCTCTCAAGAAATATAGAAGAAATGGAAGATGGAATTAAGGAAAAGATGCAACAATTTGAATCACTTAAAGTCTCTACTATAGAAATGAAAGAAAGAAGATCTCTTATTGACAATAAGTTTTCAGCTCTCAAATACACTGTGTCTGACTTCTTTTCATCTATGGTTTATTTTGAACAACGAGAAGCTCGGGCCAGAACAAGGGTAATTGCTTCAACTTCTTATCTGGACCGGAAGAAAGATGAATTGGCTCGTCTTCAAACCCAGAAGGATGAAATTGAGACTGCAAAGAGGAAGCTTCAGCAATCTGAAGTGGAATTGAGGAACAACCTTGCATCCTTGAAATCAAAACTGGAGGAAGAAAACAGGAAACAAGAAAACGAAAAAGTTCTCTTTGCTATAGATAATGTTGAGAGAATAGACCCCTCACCAAAAATATTACATTTGGGTGGTAAAGCCACTGAATTACTCAAGTCCGAGGAAGAGAAAACCAAATTGCAAACTGAGATGAAGCTGTCTCGGGAAAAACTTGGGGCCATAAGAAAGGAATCTGAAGATTTGAGCAGGAAGTATGGACAGGCAGACACAGAGATGCAAGCAGTTCAAGCAGAGGTACAGAAAGGTTTGAGGTCTGTGGAAGAGATGGAGCTGGCACTACAAGGTGTACTCCAAGAGAAGGAGACGTTGTTGGAGATGAGAGAGAATGGAAAGACTGAAATTGAAAATATGATTGTTGAATACCAGCAGCATGTGTATGATGCAGATTTGAAGGAGTCAGAGTTGAAAATTGTGGAGGAAGAATTGCAGATGGAGATGAGGAGAGTGGAAGAATTACAAAATGCAAGGTCTACAGCCATGGAGGAGATAACTGGATTATTGGAGTGTACAACAAGTTGTCATTCATGCTGCTTATCAGAGAAGATGAAGGAAGAGCTGCAAAATGTTCGGGCATCTGTTTTGGAGGCAAAATCATTGCTAGGGGAATGCCATTGAAATTGACAGTTAAGTCTTCTGCTTAACTTGTCATTATATAGCATTGAATATTCCACAAGCAAAAACTGTGATTCATTTCATGCACACTTGTAATTGACTATCACCTTTATGTATAATTGCTCTTGCATTGATTACCACCCCAAGAGTAATATCTTGTTATATATGTCAGGTCATTCTCGTTTGGTAAGGTTGTTTTCTATGTTTTCAATGACTTTGTTATTTTGGGTTGTGCAAGTGTGCAAGTGTCAAGAGTGCATGTGTGCTCGTACCTAGTCGAGTATAAGTTGATTTGTGGAATGGTAAACCAAATATTGACAGATCGAAATACAGGTATTAAATTTGTGTGTGTTTTATTTTATTTATTTTTTTGTGGAGAAATGGAAGGTGTAGTGGGCCTGATGGGG
The DNA here is from genome assembly GCA_030021035.2 of Notholithocarpus densiflorus. Lineage (NCBI taxonomy): Eukaryota > Viridiplantae > Streptophyta > Magnoliopsida > Fagales > Fagaceae > Notholithocarpus > Notholithocarpus densiflorus. The sequence continues at coordinate 432,244 of JARYZH020000075.1, forward strand.
GGGCTCGTTTGAGTTGGAGGGCGGAGGAGGATTCAAGTGGAGAAAAGAAAAGAAAATAAGAAGTTAAGAAATTAACAAAGCTTCGTATGGGAGACGCTGATAGCTAGTCCAACTTACACAACAAAAATCAGCTTCCATAGTTGACCAATTCCAACGATTTTCCAATCCAAGTTCTTTAAAGAAGGATTTGACCAAATTATAGAAATTCAGATTACATTGGAGGCTAGAAGGATTTGACCAAATTATATGTCATACACAACAGTCCCATCTTTTTATGTATTGTCTATTAAGCATAGATTGTCTGGTCTGTCTGAGTGGCCACTTTAGGGTCTCAACTCTTGAATGCAAATCAGGCGCTATCTATCCAGAGAGAGGAATCACAAAACTTTCTTCACAATATAGGTTGGCTTGGAAGCGGCACAAGGGAAAAAGATTTGAAGAATAACAATTTTAAGATCCATTTAGATAGTCCATTTCTTTTCTGCCACAATGTGCTATATATCAAACAATTGGGGTACAGCTTTCCAAATAATTTTTATTCTGATGACAGACCAAAACCGATCTTGTCAAGAAACTAGCAAATCCATAACACTCTTTAGGCTTTAGCAAAACCCGATGAACTCCAAGCAAACCAAACACCATGGTGCACAACTTCGTAAATAAACAACAATAGTGTATTTTGAACAATTGAATATATAAAAAGGTTAAGTGCTAAAAAAAATTTAATTTTATATTCTTTTTAATTAATATATCCTTATCTCATTGAACAGATCAAATCCTGGATCCATTTATTTTTTCTTTTTTTTTCTGGTAAAATTTTAAAAATGTAAAACAAATTTCCATACGCGATTTTGAGCATGTCATAACTTTTTAATAATAATATAACTTAGGTTGATATCAATTGTTGACCTACATTAGGTAAGGTTTGTATCAATAAACAGCCTAACTTTTAGAATAACAAATAAATAGTTTGTAATTGAAATTATTTTATCAATATATTATCATAGATACGTAGGGACACTCACTTTTTATGAATTTGAATCTTCAACCTTTCTTACTAAATAAACTAGCCACTATTTGGGAAGAAGGTATCTGAAGAAAATTCGGCTCAAATCCTTGGCCACAATGGCACAACATATTTCAATTAGGTTTTCTCAGCTTGAGCACTAGCAGGCCAACCCAACTTCCAGACTGTTCTGTTCATCAATAAGATCATTGGACTTGGCAGAAGGTATTCTGTGGCGCTTCAAAATTTTAGAGGAGGCAATCTTTGCCAAATGATAGTTCAGTACAATGACCCTTTCATCATCCAAATCAAACCTCACGCTCTCATTACTACAGGTCTCCACAATCTGGCATAAATGCTTCAGATTTTCAATTTCTACACCATTAACTTTCTTGACCTGCGCATGATACAATTAAAAATTTTCAGCAACAACTTGGCTATGTACTTGGCAAAACTTCCAAGTTGACTAAATATCTAAGGAATTACAAAAAACCTCCGTTATCAAGGAAACTCCCTGAAATTTGAAGTGTGACACATAAAGCCTCCGAATTGCGGATAGATCAAAGGGCAAATGTAATGTTTTTCGTCAATAGTGATAGAAAAGTGCATTTAAAAGCCCTGAATGCAAGAGTAAATTGAGTGTGAAATCACCTGGCCTCTTTCCAAGAGATTTAAGGATAATTTTTTTCATTATCTTACATTTCTCAATACATGATAACTCTTGAGGTGGCAAATCATTTTTCAACTAATTTCATAAGTCATCATGGAAGGAACTAGTTATAATCTTGAGAAATGCAAGATAATGGCCAAAAGATGGCCTTAAATCTGTGAGAAAGAGGTGGAAAATTATCCCGTCCTTGCATTCAGGGAGTTTAGATAGGCACACGCAAGTTGCGACCCTACTTGAATTTTTCCATTACTGTTGCAAGAATATATAGCATTTGCGTGTTAATCTGCACCACAAGGGGTTATGTGCTAAGCTTCAAACTTTAAGGTTGTTTCACAAATTATGGACAGACCACAAGGGGGTAGTTTGCATTTTCCAGTTTTTTATGTAACCAGGGAGTGGGAGTACACATAGGACATGACCACCCCAAAAGCCATCACTAAATCTCCCACTCCAAAAGTCCACTCTGCCTAATATTTGCATCTGCCAACAAAAGTTCTTTTACAGATAAAAACACTCATGGTATAAAAATCAGTACCCATGGTATGATTATTTCAGTGTAGACTTAGGAATTTGGACGTAGAAAATTTACAGACATATCAAGTGCCTGGCTGATGCTTCCTTGTTCCTATTCTGATTGTCCGTGCCTATTTACAGCTAGTAAAAAGAGACCCATTAAAGTTATGAGAAACAAACAAGATAAATATAAGCACCTGTAACTCTGCAAGACGTTCGTAACCTGCATTGATATCATCCATAAGCACCTGAACAATAGAAGCATATGTCACCAAATTGAAGTATTTTACCGTACATAATCAATATAACAAAAATGTAGTGTCCAATCAAAGAATGAATTTAATGATGTGATAGAGGTCCAGCTTTAGAAGCCTTTTAACATAAATGAGACAATTTTCTGTTTAGTAGAAAATTTTCATATGGCAACATAAGGGGGTGCAGCCTAGTGCACAGGATATCCAAACAAGAGCAAAGCTCATGAACTGTCCCAATAACCCTGTAAACCCCCCTTCCCCCCCTCCCCAAAAAAGAGTCAAATACCAGCTTATTCAATCAACAAACCAAAATACATGTAACCTGGTTAATCCCAACAAAGAACTGAAGAAGCCTACAGACCTGAGAAAGGACAACAAGTTGTTCACCAGCCTTCTTAGGCAATTCCCTAAGTGCACGTTCACATAATCGACGTGGTGAAGTATTATACCAGTCTTCACCATATTCATGAAGGTATGGCTGAGTGAGAGGAACAAAGACCAGTCCAGCAAATATATAATAACTTGGGAGTTTATCAAATTGATGAACTGGTACTAATGGCTGCAGCTGCAAAATCCAACAATTAAATTTCAGTTAATTGACTGACCATTGAATTAATCCAGATGAAATGTTGAAGTATTCATTGAGGGCACAATCATATACAATCAAATATGTGTAATTCTAAAACTATCCTCCTGAACCAGATAGCACGCGTCCTCCAAGTGAGCTAGGTCACGTTAAAATTTATATGCCATACCCATCCTAAAAGCCTATCAAAAGTTTCTCAAACTAATTAGCAACCAAATTAGGAAGGGAGAAATAAACCTTCCACCTGGGCCTACAAAATTGTTACCTCCCAAATTGGGCAAAAACAAACAGAAAGTGACCTATTTTTGCAATTACCAATACCTTCATGGTTTTCTTTTTATCACCGCATACTATTTTTGTCTTATATGGACATAAAGGTCAATTAACATAACACGAACCCTTCCTTTCTCTCTAGGAACCAAACAAAAGAAACACATACTCTTTTCCTCTGGACTTCTACATTCTTCCGTATAACCGAAATTGCAAATTAGACATACTTTCCTTTCCCATTCTGTTCCCTTCTCTTCCCCTTCCTTTACCCTTTTTCATTTCTCTTCCCCTCCCCCTTTGGCTACCAAAGCTAGTGTTAGTCTTATTCTAACAATAGGAGGTTGGCTACATAAATCATACTTTACAGAAATTACAGTTCATGACTGTTTTGCTCTCAACCAAAACTCTTGCCTTTTCTCTTCTCTCTCTCTCTCTTTTTTTTTTTTTCTTTTCTTTGAGTAGTATCTTTACAAGTGACTGTTTCTTTTTTCTTAAGAAAACAAAAATTCCATTTTTCATCTAATTTATATCAGTTCAAGCAACTTTGGATATTTTATTGAGTCTAGGACGAAATTATTGATCTTAAAAACGAAGCAGAATGACTTACAGGTCGAAGGGTGATACTAAATTCACACTCTTTGCCATCCCTCAGAACTTTAACTACTGCTGTTTCATTGGGTTTCTTCATTGACACTAGATAATCAAATGTTATCCGCTCTCTGTTTCGGAAAGGAACTGTGTGGTGTGTAAATCACAATACAAATTATGAATGTAAGGGGAGAGCAACATATGTCCAAAAATGCACCTTGCAATATGAAGATAAATCAAAAAGAAAAAAAGAGAGAAAGAAGAAGGGAAAAAGTAATAGGAAAAAGAATTTTTTTTTATACAAACATATTTTCTAGCAGGAATGAACATCAATCTTCTTCTCATCATTTGGTTCAGAGCAGGCATACCAATAAACCAATGTATATGCAGTTTCTTGCACAAAGAATACCAGTATGAGAAATAATATCTTAGTATTACATTTTAAGGGTTGCTCTCAATTTATTTTCCTCAGAACTGAATTAAAATTTTGTAGCTTTTATAAGAGTAGAGACAAAGTCTACGTTAAATCAAAATAACCATACTTGCTAATGTAGTAGCATGCAATGCAAACCAGCATGCCACAAAAATTTTACATTGGATTATCATAAATAAAGAATAGAAAGCGAGTACCAGTTCCATCATTTGCTATAGGCACACCATCAAACGCGACAATAATATCATCCTTCTTCAAGATTTTGTATGCATCTGAAAGAGGATTAATTTTGCTCACAAGTACCCCAGTCATTTCAGGGAGCATTTTGAAGTGGTTTCGAAGTTGGACATTTTCAGTAGGCTGGCATACTAAACCCAGAGAGCAGAACCCAACATAATTTCCACTTTCTTCAACACCATCAAGAAAATGTTTTATTACTGGAACAGGAATAATATAACTGCACAATCCAACATGAAGGAAAACATTTTCATAGATAATTTGTCTTACACAGTTGGAGATATGGAAAAAATTACTTTAACTTTATGATGAAATGAATTATGCTAGATAATTTGTTATTATTAGTTATAAGTAAAATGTTTGAAGATATTAAGCTTGATAATTTATAGTCTATATTCTGTTTGCCTGTGGATTTGATCTCATTTAAGTTGATATCAAATCAAATGCCAAATAACAACTATGTTTCCCTAGGATAATGCAATCTCACGTATATCATATCCATTATTGAAACCAATACACACTGATTTTGTCAACTAATTACCAAATGTTGGTGGACCATGATCCTTCCAAACTCTTCAGATGCAGGACAGCCAGCAAGGAACAGCCAAGCTCTGTGGCTTTCATCTAGGAAGATGAAAAGAGCCTAGGAATCACACATATGATGAAGAATTAACAACTTTAAATGTAGAACAATTGACCAGTGGAAGCCTTATGCTTGATTTGGAGAATATTCATGCAAGACCACACAAAATAATATGCAAGACTCTTTTATTATAATCTCTATTTCAAATATAAAAAGTTGATACATCATAGGGATACATTGAACCTAGATTTGCTATGTCCTTAAACAGACTGAATTTAATATGATACCGCATGGCATAAGAAGATGAATGGAGACACATCTTAAGAATGAAATCTTCTATGAGTTAGTGGAAGTAAATGATATCAGGAAATAAGTAGCAGATTTTTAAGAACATAAGATCCAAATAGTAGAAAGAGAAGAGTTAATGAGGCAGCCATAGTATAGAAGTGGAAGTGATAAATGAAGATGAGTTATCATCAACCAAAGTGAAAATCAACTCACCCAATATTCTCAGCACCTGAAAGGTTTTGAAAAGCTACGCCGGCGACTTTATTGGCCATGATTGCTGGGCCACCACTATTCCCCGGATTGATGGCTGCATCAATCTGAATTGCCATAAGTTGGGTTGCACCATGTACATATTGTGTGGGTTCAACCCTGGAAACAACACCTTTAGTAACAGAAATGTTGTCCCCACCTGCAATTAATTTACACCATGTTGTTAATGTTGTTGATTAGTCATAGATGCAAGAAATATATAAACAAAAAGAAAAAGTAAAACCTTGTGGATATCCAACAACAGCAACAGCTTGTTGTAGAAAAGGGATGTCTCCAAGCTCCAAGAAGTTCATTCCCTCCCAAAAATCCTGGCTTTCAACAAGGAGAAGAGCCAAATCACATTCATGACCAACAGCTTGAACCTCTGCTCTATACTTGGTAGGAGAACCATGCTTCCTCACAAGTACAAACGTATGATCAGCCACTACATGAGCATTTGTAATTATCTTTCTTCCAGGGATTACAAACCCTGCATTCACATCACACACGCACATATATATACTCTAATTGCACTGCACAAAAACTCTCTCAAAATTGATTCAAAAAAGCAAATTACAACTTACCCAGTTTGACTAACTGAAATTTAAGTTACTTCCCTATAATTTAAAATTTGACACTTTAGCCACTGATATTTCACTGAAATTTAAGTTGCGAGAGACATAAAAGTGAAGCAAAATTATATATTTAACCTTGCTTATAGAAATGTAACTGACTTAAACTCAGGTGGATAAAATGTCAAATTTCAAATAGTCAACTTAAATTTCAGCCAAACCTCATAGTTGTAATTTGCGCTTAAAAAAAGAGTGAGTATATGGAAAAAAAAAGGGAAAAATACCAGAACCCATGGATTCACGCTGGGACTTGTTTTGCCAAGGGAGGATGTAATTGGGGCTGCTACTCACTGTGAATATCTTCACCACCGAATCCAATGCCAACTCTATTGCATCTCTATCTTTATCCTCCTTATCCGTCGTTGTCGTTTTCTTTTGCTGCTGTTGATGCCTCACAACGCCAACGCCGCCGCCGCGTTGTCTTTGTCTATTATTCTTGCTGTTTCTGAGCACGTGAGCCGCCAATGTAGTAGTACAACACTCGCCATTCCGCAAATGGGTCTCATTGTTTTTGTTGATTTGTGTTGTTGATGAAGAAAAAAAATTATTAGCTTTGCTAATAAAAATACTATCAGTGCTAGTGTTATTGAAGCGCTTCAAAATTGAATCTTTCAGCAACACGTTATTGTTGGAAGAGGAGGAGACCCTTCGTACTGTACGGACTGTTGAACCCAGCATATCTCTCTCTGTAAGAGTAACAAGAATACGAAGACGAAGATGGAGACGAAGACGAAGATGATGAAGAGGGAATAAATGTGGGTAGGTTTTTTAAGCAGGGCTTTGAAACAATGGGCTTCTGCTGCTCATCAGGATTACTTGTTAGGCCCAAATTAGAGTAACTGTTGAGCCCAATCCCTTTCCAACTTTCCTTTTTGGGTTAGGAATTTGCTCTTCAAAAAAGGCTGGCTTCAGTTGCAGATTCTTTTTAGGGCTTGTTTGGTAAGCAAGTTTGAATACACTTTTAAGTATTTTAAACAACATTACATATATTTTCTTACACTTTTTTACCTACACGTATATCAAAAATACCTAAACAACATTACTCAAATTTGCTTACCAAACATGCCCAATTTTGATGGTAGGATTCAGAAGAGAATGAGTCGCGTAATAGGTCAGGTCGGGACCGTGGGTTTTAATTCTTCTCCAAGGCCACATCACAAAAACAAATTTCCCTAGAAAAAAAGGGGTCCCATTCTTATCAGCCCTAAATTTTATATGCCAAATTTTACTAGAATTACAACATGACATGTCATCTATTATAAAAAAAAAAAAAAATTCATACCCTCCTCATTAATTAGGTTGTTGCAAATTTGTTAGATCATCAATGATGACTAATCTCCCTCTAATAGTTTGAGACTTTAATTTTTGTAAATTAATCTCCTACAAAGTTACACACAAAATAATATCTATCCATCTATCTCTCTTAAAAACAAGATATAAAATTAAATTTTAGATTACAATTTTAGCATCGTCATATATTCAAGTTAAAGTAAGTTTCTTTTTTTTAAAAAAAATTTCTTTTTGTTAAAATTTATGCTTCAACTATGATATTCAATCCTTTATATGAAATTAAATTTAGTTTAGTTAGTATTACTCATCAATTAATAAATTTAATGGTTCAAATTAGTCTTAATTTAATTAGTAGTAAATAATTTTATTTAACTAATGTTTATATATAAAAGACCCCAAATTATGTTGGGCCGGCTCTGTTTTTCTCAGTTGGGTATAAAACTGAAAGAATTAAATCAAATTAAAAAATAAAATATAAAAAATGCTAACGTGAAAAATTGTGGAGCTAGCAAATCTAATATGATAGAATATAGAGAGGTCAACAAAAAGTCAAACATTTTGATTTTATAGTATATATATAAATATATAAAATAAAGAGTACCTCCTTATTACAAGGGCCAAAAGAGATGTCATAAACTATCAAGGGTTTTTATAAAAGAAAAAAAAAAAAATCAAACTCTATAAGAAATATATCATCTTTACTTAGCTTAAGATTAAGGATTTTCTCAACCCAAAAAAAAAAAAAAAGAAAGAAAAAAGCATAAGATTAAGGGATAAGTAAGATCTTTTTTTTTTGATAATCAAGGGATAAGTAAGATCTAGGAAAGTGAAAAGTAAGTTAGATGTATGAACCAAAAGAAGAAAGAAAGTGGAGATAAGCTTAAAAGATAGTGAGATCTGATGTAGCTTCATTTTATTAAAAGTTACGATAGTGTGAGACACTTGGAAATAAAATAACTTACTGATGACGAGAGGGGGGTTTCATCAGCCTTTCCAGTCACATTCTTATTCGCTGGCAGTCACTGGAAATAAAATAAAATAAAAAGAAGAGGGGCATAAAGGTAATTTAATAAATAGAAACCAAACGCACATTCGATTCTTTGGAGAGTAGACTTATGTTTCCAATTGACATTTGAGTTAAAAGTAAAATTATTGTGTATTTTCGAAGTATTATAAATGTGTATTTTTTCTCTCACATTGATAATAGGTTTCACTAATTAAATTTATGCCAAAATTCACGGTTATATGAGAGACTGTAGGAGTACTAATAATTTTCCTAAGTTGAAAATCATAAAAATTTAGGTTCAGTTTTGGTGGGCGTGTGACACGCAGCCTCTAATAAATTACCAGCTCTGGTACAAATATTTATTGTTCGGCTGGCTATTCGGCAATTATTCATTCAATCCTAAAACCCAAACTGAAAAACAGAAACTGAAACCCCCAAAAATAAAATTCCAAATTAAAACCAACTCTCTCAGATCTCTATCTTTCTGTAGAAGCAGAATCACAAGAAGAAGAAGAAGAAGAAGAAGAAGAAGCTGTTATTGTTAGAATTTTTGTGGGTTTGAGTTTTTGATCTTTCTGTGTAATTGAAGTTTGGAGAGAGAGAGAGAGAGAGAAGAATGTTTAACGGAATGATGGATCCAGAGATGATAAGGCTCGCTCAGGAGCAGATGAGTCGAATGTCACCTGCCGATTTCGCTCGAATCCAACAACAGGTTTCTACCTAACCATTCTATCTATGCCTCTAATTTTTTTCTGTTTTGGTGTTAATTAGCTTTTTATTTTGATTACATAATCTGCCGATTTGATTAAATTCTGAGTTTTGAGAATTGGGTATCTCAGAAATTTTCATTTCAAGTTCTGGGTATTGATGTATTTGAATTATGGTCGAATTGGGTGTGATTGGGGCTATAATTAGCACTCACATTTGCTGTTTTTTTTTGGGATCTTTAAATTGTATAGTTTCGTTGGTTATAGTTATTGTTTTTATATGGGTATCTTATGTGAATGGCATTGCAGATGATGTCTAATCCAGATTTGATGAAGATGGCCACTGAAGGCATGAAGAACATGAAGCCTGAAGACTTGAAGATGGCTGCAGAGCAGTTGAAGCATACCCGTCCTGAGGAGATGGCTGAGATTGGTGAGAAGATGGCTAATGCATCTCCCGAAGAGATAGCCGCTATGCGTGCCTGTGCTGATGCTCAGATGACCTATGAATTGAGTGCAGCTGAGGTGCTGAAGAAAAAGGTATATTTTGTAACCATCTCAAGTAATAGCTATCCATTTGTCTATGTTAAATATGGATCAATTTCTTTACAATGATTAAGACCTGTGCTTGACAAACATGATATTAGTTTGAGGGCCTAATCATCTTGTGCTTGTGAGGACTTTCACTTTGAAGCTAAGGATGTAAAAAGGAATGCATTGATAGTAAAAAAGGATATGTCAATTAAAGAGATAATAGAGACTTCGGATAGAATAGAATGGTGGAAAAGAATACGTGTGGCCCACCTTGATTAGACTAAAATGTTAATTTAAATATAACAAATTTAATGCTTTAAACATGTCATTTGAATACTTGAGAGTAAATTGAGAAATTAAATTAATGCAAAAAATGTCAAATATAATCTTTAACAGACAAAGTTTTACTCCAATTTGGCTTGGAGGAATCTCTTCCATACCATTACGTGGTGGGTTATAAGACCATCCACATGTATTAAATCACATGGTTTACTAACTCATTTAAAAAGTAATGTGGCTATTAAGTAGGTCATGTGACTGAAAATACAAGTAGATGCTTATTTGAGTTTCTATGTAGTGAGTTGGAGGAAAATTCGCTTTATCTTTAAATCCAAATTCACCTTAAAATGGGTATTGCTTTAATATGGAAAGAATTTTAAAAGAGAATAAAAATTTAAAATTCACTTGTATATCACTTTTCAAATATAAGACCCACAGCATATAAGATATATATTGATTCTCTAAAAGGAAAGAAGAATTTTTGGTTTAGAGAAGTCAATGAGCGGCATTTCTTAGGGGAGGGTTGTTTGGGGTGCATTTATCCAAACGACATGAGTAAAATTTTTTCTGGTTGGGGTTAGAAGTGGGTAGACGGGTGATAGCCCCCCTTCAACCCTCTTGGCTTGGTCCATGTCTACCATGCATTTATGGATTTATTTTCAATTTGGCAGGGGAATGAGCTTCACAGCCAGGGAAGGTTCAGTGATGCCTCAGAGAAATATTTGCTTGTAAGTGAACCTTTGTGTCTGTTTGAACCTTTTATTTACTCATTCATACATTCATCTATTTTTGTTATTGGTCCAAGAGATTGTTCTCTTGCTGGGTGTGGAGTCCCTTTTGACTGATATAATATTGTTTTTGCTCTCTAAATCTTAGGCAAAGAAAAATTTACAAGGCATTTTATCCTCCAAAGGCAGAACAGTTCTGTTGGCATGCTCACTCAACTTGATGTCGTGTTATTTGAAAACAAGACAGTATGATGAATGCATAAATGAAGGCTCTGAGGTATGAAGAAGTCATTTTTCTCTTCTGGTATCATTTTGTTATACGATATTGGTTGTCAATTGATCATGTCTATATCCATATATTTTGGCGTAACAACACCCACTGATAAAACAATATGTAGTAATTGAAACTAATAAATTAGGGAGCCCAGCATAACTGATAATATAACTAGGAAGAGTATCCGAGAACATAAGCTAAAATATTTCCTTTTGTCTTGTTTTATGCTGCCTATGTAAGTGGACATTATTTTTTTATTAGTTACTTTCTTCGCGTGCCTGTAAGTGTCTTTCCACCTTTAATCTAAGTTATTTAGTTCTTTTATTACTTCAGGTTTTGGCATATGATGCGAACAATATCAAAGCTCTTTACCGAAGAGGACAAGCATACAAAGAACTTGGTCAATTAGAAGTGAGTTCTATGTATTTATATGCAGTGATTAACTAATTGGTCTTTGAAGGATGTATATATTAATGTAACTGTATACTGATTTGCTTGTGTTATCTAATGGCATTTCTGAATATGTTAGGATGCTGTGTCTGATTTGAGCAAGGCACTTGAAGTTTCCCCAGATGATGAAACAATTGCAGAAGTTTTAAGGTGTGCTCCTCTCTCAATCTCTATCTATCAACCAAAGAATAATGAAAGTATTTACTGAACATGTCATACGTACAGCTGATGTATGCATCAATGTGAGTCCTTTGGACTTGGTTTGAGTGGTGAGCCATATGCAATAACAGCTAATCTTTGAGATCTTAAAAAAGAAAGAAATTTTTTATTTTTTCCACTGAGAATCGGTTGATAATTTAATCCAAATAGTTTACAAATCACAAAATTTTAAACATATCATGTTTTACTTCTTTAAACCTACGGTTTATACCATTAAGACTGTTGCCAATCCTATAAATGGCTCTTATATTTCAGAAATCAGGATTCTTGATTTTTTGGATTTACATTCCCTCTTATAAGTTATTTAACTCTCGGTTTTAACATTAAGAATCTGAGCTGTCAAAATTGACAAGTTAAATGGTATCAAATTGCTGACATAGGGATGCAAAGGAAAAATTGGCCAAAGAAGGGGGCGGGCATGCACGAAGAGGTATGTTCCTTTCTTGTTTTTTTGTTTTTCCTTTTTTTGGGGTCCCTGTATTAACTTCTTAAATGAGTGAGATCTATAGCATATATATCCCAGATATACAATCTTTTGACTTATTATTGATCTTTGCTTGTTTAATAGGTTTAGTGATTGAAGAAATTACTGAAGAGGTTGAGACTGTCTCTTCCGAAAATCATAAAAGCTCATCCATGGAGCATTCAGTGGTACAGCCACATCAAAATGGTGACTCTACTAAGAGTCAAAGTGCAGTTAACAGAGGGGGTATTATGTCCAATTCTGAGTCTTTGCATGCTTTGAAAGATGACCCAGACACAATCAGGTTTGTTTGCGTCCATAAAAGAGTTATTGCCTGCTTGTCTAATAATAATTTCTTGTTAAAGATTACTTGCATGTGACCATAACATATTACAGACCTCATTTAGTTTTGGAGTATTTGGTGAGGTGATTGTTCTTGTTTTCTACATTGATTTTTGTTATTTGCTATCATGGATCCTCTAAGATACAGTAATACATAATTACCATTACTATGAATAATTTACATTATGTACTGCAGAGAAAAATCTCAATGGTTGGTATAAAATTCCGTGCTTAAGCCCAATATATCATGGAGGATGTAGTAATTTGATAATGCAATAGTTTTGTTTGGCAAAATATAAGTGATTAAGAGTGGATATTGGATGAACATCAATTTTCACCTGACTGCTTTTCCATAGCAGTACATTCATTTTGTAAAGAAAACTTGCTGAAATGTCCCAGTTCAGGCTATATTTTGCAACAAGTTATCTCAGAACTGAATTTAATCTTGAAATAAGATGTAGTCCTATTGGGAATATATATATATATTTTCCCCTGCTGAATTCTAATTTCTAAAGGTCTTGTCCTGTTGATGCATTCGTTTCTATGTTCTGTACGGTCATTGAGTTATAAATCCGTAAGATAGCTAACCTTTGTTTGTGTGCATGGTGTATTTGTTTTATAGATCGTTCCAGAATTTTATTTCAAATGTTGATCCGGACACACTGGCTGCCATGAGTTCTGGAAAATCTGGAGAGGTACCTCCTGAAATGGTTAAGACTGCATCAAATGTGATCAGCAAGATGTCACCTGAAGAACTTCAAAAAATGCTTGAAATGGCTTCTTCATTTCAGGGGGAGAACCCATATTTTATGGGAGGTTCCTCAGATAATAATCCTGGCAGCTCAGTTCCTCCAAATATGACACCTGACATGCTTAAAACGGCAACTAATATGATGAATAAAATGTCACCGGACGACCTTCAGAAGATGTTTGAAATGGCATCCTCTTTGAAAGGGATGGACTCAGTTCCTACAGCAGCAGCTGTAAAAGGGGTTTCAGATACTGGGCCAAAATCTTCAGCTGCCCAGGAAAATCCTGTAGTTAATAGATCTAGTGTTGTGGGTGAATCTAGTTCATCTCGTGATATGTTTTCAAATTTAAGTACTTCTACTCCATCAAGCTTCCCATCCTCGACTCCTGATTTGCAAGAACAGATGAGAAATCAAATGAAAGATCCAGCAATGCGGCAGGTTTGTTGATCTTATAAAAGCATAAATTAGATGTTTGGTTGCTTTATGTAGATTAAAAATAAAAAATTTGTCCCAGTGAAATGTTCTTAAATGTTTAGTGAAGCCCAGTTTGAAATCAAAAATTTTCTTTTCCCAAAAAAAAAAAAAAATTGTCAGATGTTATATTAATTTTTATCATTAATTTGAAACTTTATTCGATGCAGTCAGACTACATATGTTGTGACAATTTTCGATTTCTGTGTATTTTTTGTTTCCACTTTTGGATATTACTCGGTCACTGGATACTGCTTGTTACTGAAAAAGTATAGCCCCAAGGATGAGTTTGTGCTTTGAATTGTTTATTGTGCCAATGGAATTACATTATTTTCTGTGGCTAAAAGAGTTCATGAATAAAATTTGCATGATCTTTGGCAGATGTTTACATCAATGATTAAGAATATGAATCCAGACATGATGGCAAACATGAGTGAACAGTTTGGTATGAAGCTTTCTCGAGAAGATGCAGCAAAAGCTCAACAAGCTATGTCATCATTATCACCAGACGACTTGGATAAAATGGTACCAAATCTTTACCCAAATTTTTAATGCATGTCTCATTCTTTATAACAGAACTAGCTAGAAATTTTTAATTTGCAATATAGTATTCTAGAATATGTTCAGTTTGTCTAAATCTTTGCATCCTTAATTTATAAAGAAGATATTTCTTCAAGTGTTTAGAAGGCATGCATCATTGTCATTTATGAAATGTCACTGCTATTGTCATGAGTGAATTAGATATGATTTGGATTGACTTGACGATTGGAAAATGGATGAAAATAATATCAAAGAAAAGTGAAAACCACATTATGAGACTTTTTTTTGGTATAGATTGTCTCAGAATTGAAAAGAAAATCTATAACGCACCCCTCAATTTAAGTGAAATTTATGTTGTTTCACTCTCATCCTATGTAACGTAATGAAAGTTTTAAGATTCAAAATGTCTTTAGATGTTAAGTTGTTTGACTCAAAAACCAGTCATTGGAGATGAGGTCCCTTGAAGTTACAGGCTACAAAAGAGTGCTCTTGAGAAAATCTACCTAACTCATCTGATCCAAAATTTGCACAGCTTACTGTTACTGTAGTTGATGATGAATATGAGTTTTTTGGTTTGCTGTGAATTGTTGGTGCAGATGCGTTGGGCAGACAGGCTTCAAAGAGGAGTGGAAGGTGTAAAGAAGACAAAGAATTGGCTGCTGGGAAGACCTGGCTTGATTCTGGCTATATGCATGCTAATTTTGGCGATGATCCTTCATCGGCTGGGATACATTGGTGGCTAGAAATCTCAGTCATGTAAAAATCCTATGTAAGTTCATACTCTGGATGATTGACAAGTGTTGAAGCTGAACATCCTTCAATAATCTCCAGGAGGGACGGAAAATGCAATGCAATGTTTACTTTAAGAAATGGAATACAATATAAAAAGGGGTTAGGGAGAGAGAGAGAGAAACCGGTTGGGGTGGGGAGGGGGTTGTTTGATGGATAAACATGATGCACAAGATTTGTTTTTTTTTTAATGCGGAATTCTTTGATTTATTGAAACCTGTACTGAAATTAGAGGAGATAAGATTACAGTGCTAAAAGGGACTCTCAAGGAGAGACCCCAA
Organism: Notholithocarpus densiflorus; assembly: GCA_030021035.2. Taxonomy (NCBI): domain Eukaryota; kingdom Viridiplantae; phylum Streptophyta; class Magnoliopsida; order Fagales; family Fagaceae; genus Notholithocarpus; species Notholithocarpus densiflorus. Next base: position 447,678 of record JARYZH020000075.1, read on the forward strand.
TTACGGAACTGATTGTCAATAAACTTATGTAGTGTGCAATGATTACGGATATGTGATTTCTTGAGTCATATTGAATATATATATATAAATATAAATATATATATATATATATATATATATATATATATATATATATAAACCGGACGAGTGAGAGTAAAAAATTATGCGGGACTCTTTTATTTTTATATAAATATTTGAGAGGGAAACTATATGGGACTTGACTCTCTAGAATTATTGCTTATAAGCTTTGAACATAAGATCGTCTTCTGCTATACCTCACTCCAAACTTGAACTAAAACCCAAGTGGTAATAAAATAAACAGTTTCATTGTGTTATGTCAAATTTATCAAAAAGTCCAGCCACACTATTGTAAGGATTCATTATTTTGTATAACATGTTGGGTTGCATGCAATTGTTCATAAAAGATATATAGAGAAGGCACAGTTGTGTGACATATTGGGTTACATGCCACGTCATTCCATAAAAGAAATTTCCTATAAATTGTGGGTTTACAAAGCAGATCGTTCTTAATTAAAAATCTCCAAGCCATTTCATTTTATACATCGCTCCAAGAAAGTCTTTTAGATTAGAAACAATTCTGATCGCTCCAAGAAACTCTCTTCTCTTCTGAGAAAAGTTTCTCTTTCTTTTCACAGAATCCATAGTGGGGGATAGAAAACGAAACAGAAAAGAAGCAAATATGGGTAAAGGCTCAAAGGCAAGCACGTCCAAAGATCGTGAGGATAGTGCTACGACTTTGGAGGCACAGAACAAGAACAAGAAAAGAAAGTGTGTTGTTGATAATGGTAGAGCAACCAGTAATCCAAAACCAAAGGAAAATGCGAAACCAATAGGCCTTCAAAGCACACCTGAGTCCCGCATTTATGCCTATGAGCTCCCAAAGATGCCACCAGTTCGGAGAAATATTGGCAGCTTGGTTAAGAATAATGAATACTCTACACCTTTTGAGAAGCAGTTGCAAGAAAATGATATCAAGCAACATTATCGTCTTTTCTTGAGCAAAAAAGCTGTAAGAAAGTTCCTCTTTCCATTGTTGAAGGATGAAGAGCTGCGAGATTTTGTTCGTCAAGGGATTCCAGTCACGGTATATGATGTACAAGGCAAGGCGTTTCCGATGGAGTTCGAGCAAACTTCATGCAAGAATAAGCACCATATACTTACTCGAGGGTGGGCAGAATTCTGTAATGAACATGGCCTACGAGCGTTTAAAGATTTTGTCACGTTGTGGATGTTCCGCCATAAAGAAACGGACAGGCTTTGCTTTGTCATCTCCTTAAGAACAGTTGACGATTTGGATCATGGCATCAAGCCGAGGCCAATCAATAATTAGTCGAGCAATATATGGATATGGCAGGCATGCAAGAACCAAAAGAAGGCTTCTTTGTGAGTTACTGACACTCTTTTTGGTTTGATTCTTGATAGTAATGATCGTTTTCTTGGTTTCTTTGGCGTTGGCTTTTGGTATCTCACTAGGTAGTAGTAGTAATTCTTTTCCTTTGGCAGTAGGATTGAGAGTGCATAATTCCATGTTACAGGGACAGTCTTTTTAGTTTGATTCTTCATTCTTGCTAGTAGTGACAGTTTTCTTGGTTCTCTTAGGCGTTGGCTTTCGGTATCTTACTAGCTAGTTAGTAATTTTTTGCCTTTGGCAGTAGGAATTAGTAGGCATAAATGTTCATATTACAGGGTTTGAATAGCAATGGTTGATTTTGCAACAGTCTTGCGGGAGAATACATATTGTAGCAATCTGTAAGGTGTAATATTTGCAATAACAATGAACCTCTCTAAGATGTAAAATTCAGATTCTCAATTGTTCTTCGTATGCATGTTATTCAACAATATGTCTTACTTTAGAGAGGCACGCGAGCTTCTCTTATTTTAATGTCTACTTTTGGAAGCAATGTGTGTGATTTGTTTCTTTATCCAATATATATTGTCATGTGTTTCTAATCACGTTTTGCCTTTTTCTTTTATGAGTTAATGGAATAAAATATTTTGGTACGGGTATTTTATTTTTTCTGAGTTATCAATGTACATAGTCAAATCAAGTTACGTTTTTTCTATTCTTCTCAACCAAAAAAAAGTTACATTTTTACTATCTTAAGAAAAAAAAAATCAAGTAATTTTTTGTTACGTACACCACTTAATAATTAATTATTTATTAAATTAATATTTTAAAAATTCACCGCTAGATCATAAGTTTTCATCCTTCTTGACATATAAATCAATTTTTGTGTTAATAAAATTCGTAAACACACGTTTTACAAATGCCAAAAAAAAAAAATGTTGAAAATACTTATTAGTATTCAATTTATCTTAAATTTGATAAGTAGGTGTAGAGAAAGAAAATGTATTAAAATGGTAAAAGTTTCAAAATTAACACTTATTGAATGGTGTGATATTGTCAAAGGTTAAATTAGATATAAATTTCTTTTTCTATCCCACACCTTAGAAAATTAAAATCCAAACTTAGAAATAATTTTTCTGCAAGTTATCTTGAGGCTTTCAAACACATCCAAGCAAATAATACCCGAGTGAAGCATAGAAAGCATAGATTCGAGTCGCTTACTTGCTGCTGTTTCAAAGCCAACGTGATGATCCTTGGTCAGATAACTAAGATATTGGTGAATATCACATATGATCAAGAAAAGAGTAACTATAATTACATGAAAACCAAGAAAGTAGTTACTAAGAAATTAAATAGTAGAATGAATATCACATATGAATATCCTGGAATAGTGAAGGGTGCTTGATAATATTCCATTCCTTGAAAGCCAGCGAATACTAGAGGCAGTGAAACGATAGCTACTATAAATCTTTCAAGTCTCAAAGGCAGGGGTGTCACATACGGGTAGCCGAACGTGGTGACAGCCTAAGAATGAATCCTATCCCTACCTAATAACTTGAGATGCTGGGGATTGCTTGTAAAGAATGACATAATGCTAATCTATGTTCCACATGGCCAAGGAAGCATCGTTTTTAAATATCATTATGAGTTTATGACTTGGTCGTTTGGAAGAGATTCTTTCTCAATCAAAATAGTGGAATGAAAGGCACTTCAAGAAAGATATACACCTTTCCAAATCGCCTCGCAAACAGAGACTTTTAAGTCTATGTTAGGGTACATATTCTTTACACCTATTTTTATTTAAATACCATCTATCTATGCTCAAACATCACCAATAAATCATTGGGCCTCTCTAAATATTTTTTGCCCTATTATTATGCTTGCCCACAATTATTCTCCATGCCACCACTAAATTGGGCCACAAATATAAAATATTATAAGACCCAATATTTTGTGAGGCCTATAGTTCATATTTATGCCCAAATTATTTTATTAAAGGGTGTTCAAATCCCATGAATCAGAAACCATGACTTAAGTTCATGGCGAATTATCTATGAAAAAACTCAGTTCTCACTGGCAATATCAAAAAGCCTAGTTCTTGCTGGCAATATCAAAAAGCCCAATTCTCGTTAGCAATATAAAAAAAAACACAGTTCTCACTAACAATATCAAAAAACCCAGTTCTCACTGGCAAAATAAAAAAAAGCTCAATTTTCATTGGCAATATAAAAAAAGCCTAATTCTCATTGGCAATATAAAAAAAACCCAGTTCTCACTGACAATATAAAAAACGCTCAGTTCTCATTAGCAATATCAAAAAACCCAGTTCTCACTTGCAATATCAAAAAGCTCAATTCTCATTGGCAACATTAAAAAGCCCAATTCATATTGACACTATTTAGTAAAAAAAAACTCAATATTGTTGATACTTGGGAAATACCATATGATTAAATTACTTATGCCCATAACTACAATTGTTTTAAAAGCTTGAGTACTCATAACTACTTATATGATTCTGAATTCATGGGAAATTATGATTATTTGATTCTACAGACACTATTCATAATTCTATGATAGTCATTCATCCTAAAAGTTCTTCATTAAAATCATGACATAATTATTGGGTCTTCTTCGGAACCATAAGCATTACTTGTGCTATTATCAAAAAACCATGGAATTCATCATTTTAAAGTAGTAAATATTATTTACAAAGCATTTTGAAATAATTAAGTTTATGCTATTATTTTAAAATATTACAAATCATTGTCCAAAGACCCATTAGAAATATCTATCAAAACCCAAAATACATTGAATATCTACTAACAATAAAAATCCATGAGGGATAAAAAACCCATGGCAATATGTGCCATTGCTGCCCATTTTGTAGGACCTAAGGTGTGGTGAAAGAAGAAAAAAGTCCAAGTGAAAAGGGGGATAAGCACGGCCCAGCCAAAGGGTCCAACCCATGTGAACAAGCCCAACCCAAAGTTCCTTCCAAGGCAGAGGATTGAACCAGCCAGCCAGCCAGCTTCCTTCTTGTTCATCTTTGACCAAGGTTTAGCTGGAGATTTCCTCAAGGGACAGCCAAATCTCTAAGAATGAACTAATTAAGGGTTGTCCCGTCAACTTTCTGCCACTGCCCCCACCACGTGAACAATGCCTAGAGGTTGTACTAGCAGCTAAAGTCTAATGGGTAACCAAGTTACTCGAATCTCAACAAATCGATTTTATAAATGCCAAAAATGTTTAAGAATTGGTTCATGTGCCAAGCCCATGAATTCTAAAGGGGAAAATTTGAGAAAATGTGGTTTGGAGGGCATAAAGGGATTTCCAGCAAAACCCTTTGAAGTAGGCCCAAAATTTGACACTTGGCTTGAGGTGCTGAATCTCACTCTTTGGGGTCCAAATCTCAGTTGCAGAACCAAGATTCTACCTTAATACTTGCCTTAATTCCATTGGCTGAAGCCAATCCCAAAAATCTCAACATTTAATGCAAGATTACCCAAATATTCACCCATGTCAGATATTGCCCAAAGAAGCAAGACAACCCAAAAGAAAATCCACCATTTATAGCCAAATCCTAGGATGAGCTGTCTGCCATTCTGCCTCCTAACTAGCCCTACGCTTTTGGATTCTTGCTAATCACTCTCCTAAGCTCCACTATAAAAGGGTAATCACATCAGCCCACAAAACACACACCAAACCGTTTGAAAAATTTCTTTTATTCTTGTCATCTTGCCATATTTTAGTTTGTAGTTCAGCTCCACCAACCCATAAATGAACCATTTCAGTCCATACAAATCAACACCCACCTAGCCTCAAACATTCCTTTCTCTTTTTCTACATACCCAAAGTTCATAAATGCTTTCTAATCGGCTATGAATTACCCTTTTTCCCATTAAAGACTTAATTTTAGCATTATTTACCAACTCATTACAAGCTTACGCACCCACTCACTCAAAACAACCTTTTCTACCTCACTCATACCCCACATATATATTCCATAAGAATCTTGGTTCAACATCTGCTACACCGAGCTGGAATCTCTCTCTCCCTTCATATCATGCCAAATAACCCATTTCTTCTCACCATGGAGCCATTGGTCTTTACTTTTTGTTTTTCTATTGAAGGATATAATGTGTTTGTAACAATAGAATTTTTCCCTCATATTGATGTAGTAGTAACAGAAAGTACCCTATACCTTTTCGACTAAGACACACAAGGACTCCCTGAAGTGAACACTTTTTTAAATTTGTTCAATAATTGACTGTTGGACCATCAATTTAATTTTACCTTATCGCTGGAGAATTTTATTTTCTTGCATTGTTGTAACAGGACTATTAATTTATTAATTAACTATCATGAAGTGTTTTATTGGGCCTTAATGTTGTTCTTGCTAAGGTGTAGCCTTTATTTCTCGCTTGGATAGGCTTATCACTACACCAAAAGCCTTTGGGTATCATCTCAGAGCCCAACGTTGAGTTTCGACTTGGCCTCTCCATATTTCATTCGAGGACATCAATTCCCCCCTCAATAGTCTCTAACTATGATCAGATGCAGTCCGAACCCTCATACTAACTGCTATCAAAGAGAAGCTTTTTCTTATACTATAGTTGCAAGTCTATTGTTGTGTTTTGGAATTAGGGGAAGCAAAACGTACTTCAGCTTCAGCAAGTAGAAGCTTTTTGGCAAAACTTCAAATAAAGAGGTTGAGCTATTCACTTTATTAATTTGACTTCACTTTACTTGATATAATATCTAATCTCAATATATTAACCCAAACAACAAGCATGTTCGCCCTTAATCAATTAAGAGGGGAAAAATACACATTGAGAAGAAGTGAAATCCACCTATTAAGTCTTCTTTAATTCACGCCTAAGCCATCTGAATATTTTGACTAATAATTAAAATGAACAAAAGCTCGGCTTCTGCTCCACCTCACTCCTTAAAACTTGAAGTGAAAACCAAGTGGTGATAAAATAAGCAGTTTTATTGTGTTATGTCAAATTTATCTAAAAGTCCGGCCATGCATATAATCAATTGAATGAGATTCCATGCATTTCGGTACCTTTCAAAGAATAATATTGGTTTGTGCCTACAAATGAAGGCATATTGGCAGTTATTAGTTGGCTTGTAAAAGGGAAGAAGATGCATTGCTCTCCGGAAAATACAGGCCTCAGGGCAGGTTCTTGTCTACTTTGAGATGTATTCAGCAGTTCTGCCTTCTTAATAGTGCATCACACTTTTTTTTGTACTCTACTTAGACTCCTGCAGAAGAAACTATTTTGAGTTATGTTATTTATGTATACTATTTTTTTTTTTTTTTTGTAAATTGGGTAACTCAAGAGCAAATAAGAATTTCATTAATATGTTAAAGGACAAATAATAGCTAGGAACATTGTTGTTGAGCCATGGACAGGTTACTCCACCAAAAAAAAAAGTGATTTGAGGGTTTAAAAAAATGAGTTTATTATTTTGATATGGTTATCACAGTTTAGGGGTGGAACTATTATACATGTAAACTTTTCTAGGTTACTATCGTTCCCAACTACGGAATTAACAAGTACAAGAGATCAAGGGAGGTATGGCCCTCCAAATTTATAATAAAAAAGAACAAAAAAAAATCTATATATCAGATTTTAAAATTTGGGTCTAACTTATTATACTTATATTAGTTATATTTGCTGCCGAAAAAGAAAAGAAGCGTCAATCCCATTTTTTGTAAGTGTGTATTGTGAGATCGTGTGTTTCTATATGGTGCTAGGCAGGGTCCTCTATGGGCCATATTTATGATTTATTCATTTGGTGTAACATACTGGGCTGCATGCAACTAATCATAAAAGAATAAGGCGCAGCTGTCAGTTGTGTATTTTCTCATTGGGTTGCATGCCGCGTTATCCCTTAAAAGAAATTTCCTATAAATTGTGGGTTTACAAAGCAGATCGTTCTTAATTAAAAATCTCCAGCCATTTCATTTTACACATCGCTCCAAGAAAGTCTCTTAGATTACAAACAATTCTCATCGCTCCAAGAAACTCTCTTCTCTTCTGAGAAAAGTTTCTCTTTCTTTTCACAGAATCCATGGTGGGGGATAGAAAAAGAAACAGAAAAGAAGCAAATATGGTTAAAGGCTCAAGGGCAAGCACGTCCAAAGATCATGAGGATAGTGCTACGACTTTGGAGGCACAGAACAAGAACAAGAAAAGAAAGTGTGTTGTTAATAATGGTAGAGCAACCAGTAATCCAAAAGGACCAAAACCAAAGGAAAATGCTAAACCAGAAGGCCTTCAAATCACGCTTGAGTCCCACATTTATGCCTATGAGCTCCCAAAGATGCCACCAGTTCGGAGAAATATTGGCAGCTTAGTTAAGAATAATAGATACTCTACACCTTTTGAGAAGCAGTTGCAAGAAAAAGAATTCAAGGAATATCGTCTTTACTTGAGCAAAACAGCTGTAAAAAGGTTGCTCTTTCCATTGTTAAGGAATGAAGAGCTGCGAGATAATGTCATTCGTCAAGGAATTCCAGTCACGGCGTATGATGTACAAGGCAGTGCGTTTCCGATGCAGTTCAAGCAAAGTACAGGCAAGCAGAAGCGCTATATGCTTACTCAAGGGTGGACAAGATTCTGTAATCAACATGGCCTACGAGCGTTTAAAGATTTTGTTACGTTGTGGATGTTCCGCCATAAAGAAACGGACAGGCTTTGCTTTGTCATCTCCTTTAGAACATTTGACTATTTGGATCATGGCATCAAGCCGAGGCCAATCAATAATTAGTTGAGCAATATGCCAATATATGGATATGGCATGCATGCAAGAACCAAAAGAAGGCTTCTTCGTGAGTTTCTGACAGTCTTTTTGGTTTGATTCTTGATAGTAATGATCGTTTTCTTGGTTTCTTTGGCGTTGGCTTTTGGTATCTCACTAGGTAGGTAGTAGTAGTAGTAATTCTTTGCCTTTGGCAGTAGGAATGAGTGTGCATAATTCCATGTTACAGGGACAGTCTTTTTAGTTTGATTCTTCATTCTTGCTAGTAGTGACAGTTTTATTAGTTTTCTTAGGCGTTGGCTTTCGGTATCTTACTAGCTAGTTAGTAATTTTTTGCCTTTGGCAGTAGGAATTAGTAGGCATAAATGTTCATATTGCAGGGTTTGAAGACGATATAGCTAGCAATAGTTGATTTTGCAACAGTCTTGCGGGAAAATACATATTGTCGCAATCTGTAAGATGTAATATTCGCAATAACAATGACCCTCTAAGTTGTAAAATTCAGATTCTCAATTTTTCTTCGTATGCATGTTATTCAACTATATGTCTTACTTTAGAGAGGTACACGAGCTTGTTTATCTTATTTTAATGTCTACTTTTGGAAGCATTTTTTTTTTTTTTTTCTCAAAAAAATTTACTTTTGGAAGCTATGTGTGTGATTTGTTGCTTTATCCATTATATATTGTCATGAATTTCTAATCACACTTTGTCTTCTAGCTACTTTTATGAGTTAATGGAATAAAGTATTTTAGTATCGGTATTTTTTATTTTTTGAGTTATCAATGCACATAGTCAATGAATCAAGCTACATCCTTATTTTTTATTTTACTTTTTTGAGTTATCAATGTATATATATATATACCTTAGAAAATTAAAATCCGAACCTAGAAATAATTTTTCTGTAAGTTACCTTGAGGCTTTCAAACACATCCAAGCAAATGGTTCTCAATTGGAACATAGAAAGTATAGATTCACGTCGCCTACTTGCAATTGCTTCAAAGCCAACGTGATGCTTCTTAAATGACCAAGATAATGCTGAATACCACATATGATAAAAAAAAAGTACTTATTATCACATGAAAGCCTGTGAAGGGAGCTTGATAATATTCCATTCCTTGAAAGCCTGTGAATACTAAAGGCATGCACAGTGAAATGGTAGCTACTATAAATCTTTCAAGTCTCGAAAATGGGGGTGTCGCGTTCGGGTAATCGATCATGGTGACAGCTGATGTACAAATCTTATCCCTGCCTAATCACTTGAGATGCTAGGGATTGCTTGTAAAGAATGATATAATGCTAATCCATATTCCACCTGACCAAGGAAGCATTGTTTTTAAATCTCATTATGACTAGGTCGTTTAGAAGAGATTTATTTTTTTATCATAATAGTGGAATGAAAGGAACTACAAGAAAGATATACCCCTTTTCAAATCGCCCTTTAAAGACCGACGTTTAATTCTCTATCTATGATTAGATGCTTTCCGAACCCCCTTATTGACCGCTGTCAAAGAAAAGCTTTTTCCCATGCTATATATATATAGTTGCAACTTGCAAGTCTATTGTTGTGTTTTGAAATTAGGGGAAGCAAAGCTTCAACAAGTAGAAACTTCCTGGCAAAGCTTCAAACAAATTAAGAGGTTGGGCTAGCACAATATATTAACCCAAACAAACGACATGCATGTTAGCCCTTAATTAATTATGAGGGGAAAAGTACATGCACATGGAGAAGAAGTGAGATATACCTATTTAGTCCTCTTTTAATTCACGCCTAACCCATCTGAATATTTTGACTAATAATTAAAATGAACAAAAGCACGGCTTCTGCTCCACCTCACTCCTTAAAACTTGAACCAAAACCCAAGTGGTGATAAAATAAGCGGTTTCATTGTGTCATTTCAAATATTTATCAGAAAGTCCAACCAAATGAGATTCCAACCAAAGCGGTTTGTGCCTACAAATGAAGGCTTATTGGTAGTTATTAGTCGGCTTGTAAAAGGGAAGAAGATGCATTGCTCTCCAGAAAATACAAGCCTCGTGGCAGATTCTTGTCTACTTTGAGATGCATTCAGCCGTTCTGCCTTATATCTTAATAGAGTGCATCACACTTTTTTATACTCTACTCAGACTCCTGTAGCTATTTCGGAAGAAACTATTTTTGGGGAAATATTTTGAGGAAGTGACTTGTAACTCCTTAAGTTTTGAGTTTTTTTTATTTTTAGTAAACAGTAATACTTATTAGAACACATACGAAAATAGTAATAATAGTATTTTAAATAACTACAAAATGACTTAATCTTTATAGTTGTACTAACCTTTGTAGTTGTAAACTAGGGTTATAAACAACGGACACTAGACATACACAACCAATGTGGGATAAACATCCCTATTTTTTATATTAATTAGTAATACTTATTAGAACATACACGAAAATAGTAACAATAGTGTTTTAAATCGGGTTTATAATACATTATATAACCAGAGTATAACTACAAAAGGGTCTAACATTTGTAACTGTAGACTGGGGTTATAAACAGCGGACACTAGACACACACAACTAATGTGGGATAAACATCCCTATTTTTTTTACATGTTTTTATTTTATTTTATTTTAATTGAGTAACTCAAGAGCAAATAAGAATTGCATTAATATGTTAAGAGAAGTGTCACATTTACAACATTTTCACAATAAATTATAAGTGGTAAATCATTATTGGTAATTCTAATTTAAACCCACTACTGAAATTACTTTTTTAACCAACTCGTAACAACTTGCAACTTAAGATTTGTTATGAAAATGTTGTAGACATAACATTTCTCATATGTTAAAGTACAAATAATAGCTAGGAACATTGTTGTTGAGCCAAGGATAGGTTACTCCACAAAAATAATGTGATTTGAGATGGTGAAAAAAATGAGTTTATCATTTTGATATGGTTATCACAAGTTAGGGGGTGGGACTATTATATACATGTAAACATTTCTAGGTTATTTTCATTTCGCACTACGTACAGAATTAAAAAAGAGACCAAGGACCACCGCGCACCATTGGCGCAATGGTCACTCCACAAGTATTAAGTGCTTGTGGGGTGTTGGGTGTGAGGGGTAAGTGCCAGGGTTCAAGTCTCCAAGAAGAAGTTTCACATACATATACTTAGATTAGGCTAGAGTAGAATTTCTATGTGAAAAAAAAAAAAACAAAAACAAAGAGACCAAGGGGGAGGTATGGCCCTCCAAAATTTTAAAAAATTAATATATATATATTATTTTAAATTTGAGTCTAAAATAATTGTACTTAGTTCCCTAAAAAAATATTAAAAATTGGCTGTTAAATTAAAAAAAGAAAAGAAGCATCTATCCCATTCTTGTACTTGTGCATTGTGAGATCATGTGTTTCTATGTGGCTAGGGTCCTCAATCATATGGGCCATACATTGCCTCTTCTTGCACAAAAACCAAATGTTAGTGCATTTTAATTTAAAGTATGCTAAAACTTAAATTAACTGAAGATTAATAAAGAGATGAGTTATAGTGGAATTTGTCAAAGAAAGAGTTAACTTGTATGTAAGTTAAATTAAATAAATTTAGAAGAGTTATCTAAAATAATAAATAACATGTAGGTTATGAGAAGGATTGGAAGACTATATATATGGTTATGCTATGGACTAATTTCATGTCAAGAGTGAATGAAGATAAATAGTTAAAGCAAAGAGTATTGTGCGAGAGAGTGAATTCAATAATTCTCCTAAATACTTGAGAGATTTTGGCCAAAGAAATGTGTTTCTTTTGGTGGAGCTTTGAGCTCGACCACTTACGCAGAGTTGGTTCGAGTTATACAACGAACTGTTGGGCTGTTGTATCTTGGAGGGGACAAGTCAGAAGTGATTTTTTGTTGCATTGGTTTCTAGGTTTTGCCAACTGCAGAGGGCTTGAATCTCCTTAAAGAGAGTGAGATTTCCGTGCCTCAGTCTGACATTGTTTGTTTATATTTATATTTTTATTGTAATTAATATATCATTTTATTGGTAATTTCTCCAACAATTTTAAGGAGATTCAACAATGGAGCCAACAACTGAGAAGCCAAATGACAATGTCAGAAATCTCAACAAGCCCTTTCGTTTTAAGGGAGCCTATTTCAAAAGATGTAAAGCCAAGGTCCTTTTCTGTCTATAAGCCTTTTTAAGGTAGACTACGTCCTCACTGAGAAGAATCCAAACAAGGTCTCTACTGACGACATGATTGAAGATGAACTTTATGATCATCAAGAAAAAACAGATAAGTATGAACAAGATGAGTATAAATGTCGTCATTATCTTTTAAATTGTCTTGCAGATCATTTCTATGATTATTATAATACTACATACACTTCTACAAAGAAAATTTGGAAAGCTTTACAAAGCAAATATGACACCGAAGAGGTTGGTGCAAATAAATATGCAGCTAGTCTTTTCTTTCGCTATCAAATGGTGGATACCAAATCTGTTGTGTAACAGGTTTAATATTTTCAAATGATAGTGGCAGAAGTTAGATCCGAAGGCATAAAGATTGAGGACAACCTTATTGTGGCTGATATCATTGACAAGCTACCACCATCATGGAAAGAGTTCCAAAAATCAATGCGCCATAAGCAAAAGGAGACGTCCCTAGAATCCTCAATCACTCGCATCTGCGTAGAGGAGCAAGCTAGAGGACAAGATACACTTATAACACAAGAGGGTAATGGACATTCTACCACCAAGGTAAATTTAATTTCTACAAGCAATTACCAATTAACCCAAAGATAATTTTCCTAAAAATGCTCAATTGAGGCCAAGAAAGAAAAATATGAAAAATTATGGTAGACCTCCCAATATGGGGCAACCCTACTCAAAGGAATAAGAACCAAGGACCCCTTTCAAATAACCAACAAGTTAATGCATGTTTTGTCTATGGCAAGAGTGGGCATATTGCTCGATTTGCAAATTTCGGAAACATGGGTCTGTCCCATAGGCTAATGTTACCAAAGAGCCTTTAGTGGCTATGATTACAGATATTTACACGATCCAATATGTTGAAGGGTGGTGGGCAGACTTTGGTGCCAATAGGCATGTTTGCTATGATAAAAACCAGTTCAAAATATACACTCCTTTTGAAGAAGAAAAAACAATTTTGCTTGGTGACTCTAGTAAAACCAAGGTACTTGGGAGTGGTGAGGTTGAGCTAAAATTTACCTCTGGATGTGTGCTCACTTTGAAAGATGTGCTATACACACCATCCATGAGGAAAAATCTAATGTCAAGCTATTTGCTGAATAAGGTTGGCTTCAAACAAACAATGAAATCTGATCAATATGTAATCTCTAAGAAAGGATTATTTGTGAGCAAAGGGTATGCTTGTGATGGAATGTTCAAACTAAATATTGAAAATAATATATCATCTATTAGTTCTGTTTATATGCTGTCTTCTGTGAATTTTTGGCATGCTTGCTTATGTCATATAAACAGTACATATGTGGGAATTATGAGCAATATAGGATTAAACCCAAGACTAACAAAAGATTTTGAAAAATGTGAAAAATGCAGTCAAGCTAAAATTACTAAACGACCACATAAAAATGTTGAAAGAAATACCGAATTGTTAGAACTAATTCACACAGTCTTTGTGAATTTGAAGGAAAATTAACTCGTGGAGGAAGCAAGTATTTCATCACTTTTATTGATGATTTCTCGAGATATGGATATGTTTATCTATTAAAAACTAAAAATGATGCTTTTGAGAAATTTAAAGAATTTCTTAGAGAAGTTGAGAACCAATTCGGTAGAAAAATAAAAAGATTTAGAAGTGATAGAGGTCGGGAGTATGAATTTACTGAGTTTAACTCATTTGTTCAGTCTTTAGGAATACTCCATGAAACTACTGCTCCATACTTACCTGCATCTAATGGTAATTTAACAGGGCAACCACTATCGTTCAGTCTTTGGGAATACTCATTTGTTCAGTCTTTGGGAATACTCCATGAAATGATGCCAAGGTTTAATCAGGGCAACCACTATCGTTTTTGTAGGGGAGGATTTTGTTCCAGCCCCTGCAAGCTTATTGTTCTCTTTGGGGAGCCAAACTCACAAGGTTTTGTTCTCAGTATCGAGTGTGGAAGTTCAGGATTTTCACCTCAGGTCAAGGGCTTTGCCTTGTAGCCATTTTGGCTTGACACCTTTGTCCCACATCGGCAAGAGATGCACCCCACTCATGCCTTATAAGCTCTTGGGCGTAGCATGAGTGTACCACTATCACGCATGAGCCAAACTCGCAAGGTTTTGTTCTCAGTACCGAGTGTGGAAGTTCAGGATTTTCACCTCAGGCCAAGGGCTTGCCTTGTAGCCGATATTGGCTTGACACCCGCACGGTTTTGTTGCCTCTCCGGAGAGCAAGGCACGCCTCTACCACTAAGGCAAGCCGATATTGGCTTGACACCCGCATGGTTTTGTTACCTCTCCGGAGAGCAAGACACGCCTCTACCACTACCACGCATGGAGCTCCTTTTATTGTAGATACTCAGGATTTTAACCAACTAATAGTACACTACTCTTTCGGCGCAAGCCTTATAAGATAGAAAATGGGAGGAGAAACTTTCGATGTGGGACAAAGGTGTCAAGGCAAAAAAGCTCTTGGTCGAGGTGAAAATCCTGAGTACCTACAATAAACCAACTAATGGTACACTACTCCTTCGGCGCAAGCCTTATAAGGCAAAAAGTGGGAGGAGAAACTTTCGATGTGGGACAAAGGTGTCAAGCCAAAGGCTACAAGGCAAAAAAGCCCTTGGCCGAGGTGAAAATCCTGAGTACCTACAGTTTTGAATTCAAAAAGAGTACTCTTACTGTTCACGAAAAATAATCTGCAAGCGCACAAAATCGTAACAAGTAGTAAAGTGTTTTTAGAAAACGAATGTCGAACTCACAGAGATTAACTATGTTATTGAATACCGAAATTTACTAAATTAATTACTATTTGGAAAATCGAAAATAAAAGGGACGTTCAACTATCTAAATTAAATTAAACTATTTAATAAAAATAAATCTAGCAAAGCATAAAAATCTAAAAGTGTAAAGAAGAAAATATGATAAGAATGGATCTAGAGCGTTTGATTTCACCTAACAAATCCCACACAATTTATTATTCCTAATTATTAAATTCTAATGATCTCCCGTTGATGATTAAAAGTTTCTTAAGTATTTAATATTTTTTCTCGAATAATATCAAAAATATCTTCAACTAACAATTCCATATCTCTATGCGAATTTAATTAATTGGAGACTCATTATGTACTTTGAATTTTCTGAAAAATCACACTAATCGCGGTAAAGCATCTCTACTTTCGCTCAACTAATGGTGTTTAATTCTAGAACTAAAATAACAAATCACCTATCGGTCTCATTGTCATTCAATTGATCAATCAATAAGTCGTAAAAAGAAATATTAAGCATTAAGAATAAGAATTAAACACTCAATCATGGAAATATTAAAAATAAAATAACTCAGAATATAAATTGTGTGTTCATTGCTAGACTACATCAACGCTCTAGAAAATAAAATTTAGTTCATAATAAAATTGAAAAGAAAACAAATAAAACCTATGTCTTTCATCTGAATTGGTTGATCAACATGAAGCTCTCGCCTTTGTCCTCAGATCCTCCTCTTCAGAAAGACTCCCAAAATAAATTCTTCAATGCGGCACCCCCTTTTCCTCTCAGGTTTTCTGCCCTCTCTTTTTTCCCTAAAGAACCTTTAAATAGGTCAAGGAATCCTATTCCCGTTTGGAGAAAATCCCAGATTTTTAGGCTTCAGTTAACCGACGATTTTGGCCCATTTAACGTCATAATTCGAACTTTTGGTAAACTACAAAGTTGTAGCCCTTTAAATTAACTTTCCAACCCAACTTGAATCACCTCGATTGGACATCTGAGCCCAAAGTTATGCTGAAATTACTAACTGATGTGCAGGCTGGAATCCTAATCCGAATTGGACTTGAATTTGGTGCAAATTTCCTTTGATTCTTTGCTCCAGTTGGACTTAAATTAAATTAGGTTGGTCTTCTCTTGAATTCATGCCTGGCTGGATGTAAGTTGACTTGATTCAATTGGCCTAGCCCCACTTTGTATGTAAAGCCCTTGTAGATTAATCTAAAATCTTCTCATTCCTTCAAAGCACAAATGAATAGGTAAATATAAATAAAAATCAAATCAAATCAAAAGAAATAAAGGAAAACTAACAAATTTAATAAGTAAGAGGATAATAAAAATCATGTAAAAATTACACTTATCACTTACAATTTAGGCTTCCCTTCACATCAATTTTTTTTCCCTAAAATTTAGTCATTTTTATTCATTTTTCATCCGAATAAAACACCTCTAGTTAAATTAATAATAAATAAATAACTAGGAGAATTCCTAAAATTTAGGCTTCTTTCTCTCTTAGATTCAACTTATTTTTCCTAAAATTTATTCCTTTTTATTCATTTGTCATCTAAATAAAACATCTCTGGTTAAAAATAAATAAATAAAAAAACTTGAGGACAACCTGGTAAAAATATATCTCAACTCTACTTAAAATGCCTACAAAATAGAACACTCTCCTACTAATCCATGTCTTCAAAACAAACTTGTCCAAAATTTAAAATTTGTTCTTTTTTTTTTTTTTTTTTTTTTTTTTTTTTTTTTTTTCATTTTTCATTTGAATAAAACACCTATAGTTAAAAAAAATCAAATCCTTTCAAATATTAAAATTTTGTTTTTTTTTCTTTATTTGAATTCAAAAACTCTCAATTACTCCAATATAAATATATATATATTTTTTGTATCTCAATTACATTCGTTTCTTTAAAGAAAATGAAAAAAACTATACTATCAAAATTAAGCACATTTTTCTTTTATTTATTTTAGGGGTAATTACATTCTCCTCACTTGAGATTTGGGGAAATGACACTCCACCGCAAACCTAAAGGGAAAAACACTTCCCTCTCTTGAGGTTTAAAGAAATTAACACTTCTCCCTTTTGTTTAAATTAATAATGAAATATTCTAAATTTTTATAAGAATCTCTTTATCAAAGTTTAATCATGATTAGTAAAAAAAAATAACTTATAAATTTAGAAAAAAAAATTGCAAAATTTATCAGGCACAAAAACACATGTAATCACAAATATCTCCATAACTAGTTGAAAAAATAAAAAAATAATAATAAGCAAAATTCACACTTAATATTTTAAAATACACTTTAATTAAAAATTTAAAACAATGAATTTTAATTATAAGATAAGATAAATTTGGAAACCTATCATTACACTTCTCCCTTTTGTTTAAATTAATAATAAAATATTCTAAATTTTTATAAGAATCTTTTTACCAAAGTTTAATCATAATTAGTAAAAAAAAATTATAAATTTAGAAAAAAAAAAAAAAAAAATATATATATATATATATATATACACACACACACATATATACACACACACCAAGCACAAAAACAAGTGTAATGACAAATATCTCCATAACTGGTTGAAAAAAGAAAAAAAAAAGAAGAAGCAAAATTCACACTTAATATTTTAAAATACACTTTAATTAAAAATTTAAAACAATGAATTTTAATTATGAAATAAGATAAATTTGGAAGGACAAAGTTTAACTATAAAATTAGTTGTAGCCTAAAATTACAACCTTACTTAATAAAATAAATATTACTATATATTTTGAAAATCTAACCGTTGAATTATATATTCTTTACGCTCTTCATACACATGTCAAATTGTGTATCAATCGGATATTATTTAGTACGTGATCTATAAGTTTATATTTTATTCATAATTTTAAATTACAAAAACTTGAAATTTAAACAATTTATTGATGACATAGCTATTGATTTTTAATTTTATAGAAATTTTGCAAGCATGGAGGATATAAGCAGAATATGTAATCTAATGGTGAATTTGTTGAGATTCACCTCCAATAAAAAGATATTGAGTAAAGTTGTAGTTTTAGGCTACAATCAATTTTGTAGCTAAACTTTGTCCAGTTTGGAAACCTATCATTAAGCAAAAGGCAAGTTAGTACATAATATTTTAAATATTAATTTAACAAAGATTGATTAATTGGATTTCATGGGGGGAAAGTGTTTTTATCTTCAAGTTTGGGGTGGAGTGTCATTTTCTCAAATCTTAAGAGAGGAGAGTGTAATTATCCCTTTATTTTATAATCTCAAACAAATGGATAAACTTCAAAATCCTTGGTCATACGTTTTTAAATTTAAAACAAATTGATAAATTTCAAAATCTTTGGTTATAGATAAACTTCGATAAACTTCTCTCCCACCACACATATTCAATTCAAATTGAACTAGTTTCCTCCATGCACGCCTCTCACTAACTCACATTCAAATGATTAACACCCATTGCCGTTGTGGGGTCGATGAGCCCACACCGGAGACCCTCTTTTTAATTCAACAAAAAAAAAAAAGAAAAAAGAAAAGAAAAAAAGAACCTTCTGCAAATATCCCTTCCTAAAAAATTGACTAAGAACAAAAAAATCAACAAAAGACCATAAAATTGTAGGAGAGATGCTCAACATAGCGTTTGCAAATCAATTGAAGTCTTCAACACTCACAGAAAAAAGACAAAGAACAAAGGTTCTCTTTTTTCTCACTTAATTTTTCTAGCTAACCAAACACAAACAAGTTTTTTTTTTTTTTTTTTGCTATTGCTTGAGTCTCTATGATTATTTGCTTCCATTTTTATTTTCTTACAATTTTTTTGCCTCAGATGTCCATCCTAAAATTTATGACATTGAAAGAGATGAATGAATAGAAAATTATGATACTAAACCCAAAAAAAAGAGCTTTATCACACGCGCAAAGTGTGTGATGAGGCTAGTGGTATATAAGAAAATTAAAAAAATTATCAATGTAGAGATATCTTATCCAAATCAACCCCAAAATGTTTGAATTCCTTCCAAACTTATTCTCAAGTGGGTACTTCAACTTCCTATCAAAAAAGAAAAAAAGAAAAAAAAAAGTGGGTACTTCAACTCCAAACTTTTACAAAAACACAGTAAAATTTCACAATATTTTTAAGATACCTTTTTTTAATTGGGACGAGTTCATAAATAATATATATATATATTTATATATTTGTTATTCCATTTTATTTAGACCTCTTATGACTTATGAGTAGACAACTTAAGTTATTGTGAAAATTTTGTGAGATTTCATTACGTTGAAAAAAATAAAAACTTTCGTTGGTTTAATGTTTCTATTCTAATGCCAATTGCCGAGTTAGCTATTATGGTTAGGAAGTTTGAGATGTTCTAGGATTGCAAATTATGTTACAATTTTTTTTGCCATAGTTTTGACATGACAGACGGTGAGTTGTTAGTCATTACTTACACATAATCTCACCATTTTTTCTTCACCAATTACACCTTGTCACATCTCAATTATGGCAAAAAGTTGTGAAATTTTTTTATGCTCATAATGAGCATTAGTATTGGGGCTTGTATATGGTATATGTTGCTCTATTTTAGCATCAAAGCATAAAAACATCCATTACCCGATCTCCCAATTGTAAAATTTTTTACAATTGTGCTACAGTAACCTCTTATATGTATAAGGGTACTGTAACACAATTGTATAATTTTTAATTAATTAATTCTCTCTCCTCCCACTCTCTGTCTCATTCTCACACGTCTCCCAATCTGTCTCTCACTCCATGTCTCACTCTCATTTCTCCTATGATTTTTTTTCCCTCTCATTGGCTCTCTCTATCACCACTATCATGAGCGGTGGTTAATCTTTCCAACCCCAAACTCTCAGCCTCTCTCTTCGATCTAGTGCCAAAATTCCTCTAGGCAATGCGATGCTGACAGACTAGGTGGAGGCTGATCTTGCCGTGGCTGTGGTGGTGAGTATATGCTGTGTTTGGTGGTGTTAAATCTTGTGGTGGTGGTGGGTCTTGCATTGGTGGGTATTTGTTGTGTTTGTGGGTGAAGATCGAGTGGGTTTGTGGTGGAGATCGTGGTAGAGGTCGCAAATTAGTGGTGGGTTTCTTTGGAGGCATGGTTTAAGTGGTGGGTTTTGTTTGGCGTGGGTCAGGTGGGTTGTGGTGTGGAGATTGCTGTCTGGTGTGGTGGAAATCGACGTGGAGCTGTGGTGGCTATGGAAAATCGACATGGAGCTGTGTGTGTGGCTCTGTTGTTGGCTCCAATGGTGGCTCCGTTAGTGGTTTTTTTTTTTTTTTTTTTTTTTTTTTTTTGGGTTTGTTGGTATATGTAAGGGGTTTTGGTTTGGTTTGATTTGATTTGATGGTTTGATGGTTTTTTTTTTTTTTTTTTTTTTTTTTTAATGTGGTTTTGGTTTTGGTTTTGGTTTGATGGTCCAATGGGTGGCGTTGGGATATATGGGGGTGGCAGTGTGTTCACGTTGTTATGGTTGTTTGGTGGTGAAAGAGAAATAGTAAAAAAAGAATAAAAAAGAATATTTAAATAAAGTGGAAAAAATATAGAGTTAGGAGCATTCACATTGGGCATTGTAAATGGTATATGTAGAGAAATTTTAGCATCAAAGCACAAAACAACCTCATTACCTGGTCTTGTACTCGTAAAAAGTTTTACAATAGTGCTACAATGGACTTTTACATATACAAGTTACTGTTCACCTATTGTAAACTTAAATATCATTTTTTTATTGGGTAGTATATATTATTTTATTGAGAGAGAGATTGGATTATATATTATTTTATTGGGTAGTATATATTATTTTAATGAGTTGAATAGAAAAATAAAAATTGAGATGTTAAGTTTGTTATAAAATTGTATAGTATAATTGATAAAGTAACTTTTGAGATAGTAAAATAGAATAATACAAAGGTTGCGAATGTAAATGCCCAATATTAAAAGTGTTATAAAATAATATAATATAAATGGTAAAGTAACTTTTAAGCCGGCACCAAGATTCCGGATCGAATGCTTAATAAACTTTTTCTGGGAGGCGGCTAAATATTCTTACTTGCAGTCACACACGATTCTTTGTCCCTTGGCGGGCCCCAGGCTGCTACCTTGTGGACTCACCTCAGCCAGATGAATTTATCGTGATGTGGGCGTCCCCAACTCCATTTACGAGGTATGTCACTCATATATTCTCCAAAATATCTCTAGAAGCATCTGGAATTTTCACAAACAAACTGCTTTAATAACAAATAAAAAATGTCTAACATTTTTTTCATTAATCAGTTTAGATGAGATGAATTTTTGTTTCAAGATAGAAATTTCAATTATGATATTAGATTTTTGTTAGTGGTTCATGCAATACAATAAATAAAGATATGATTGAAATTTCTGAAAAAAGAGAAAGGAGATTTATAGAGTTCAGTAAGATAAGTATATATAACATAAAATTAAGGGTATAGATAAATCTTTGCAAAATTGACTATAAAAATTTGCAAATTAACATACAAGCAACTGTTATTATTGATGTTGTATTGATAAGTAAATCCAAATTTTAGATTTTTCAAAAAAAGAAAACAATTTATTTTTTAATATATAAGGAGGAGAGATTTGTATAATTCAAATCTCTGATTCGAAGATAAAAAATTTTACCAGTATTTCATAATTAGTAGCCGTTTAAAGTAGTGATTATGTGGATTTGATCCTATGTGAGTTACTTAACATAACAACAATTTTGAAAGCATATTCCTATCACAACTTGTATGGATGTCAACTTTTGTTCGATTTGACTTTCACCAAGTTCAAAGGGTGAACCCGAATATAATAAGTAATATAATACAATCACAAGTTGTGGTATAATTATTTATTTCTTTTATTATTATTTATTTGTTATTAACATAGAATTAGCCTTAACATAAACCAAAAGATACAACTTCATATAAAATAATAGTGTAATAATAATTAACTATTATACCCAAAAAAAAAGTATTAATTTATCAATAATATTCCCTCGAATCTATTTGGCCAAAATAACATAAACAAACAAACAAACAAAACAGAAGTTTGTATTTGTTTCAAAAGAGAATGTGAGAAACCGAGTATAGGCAGGCAGCAACTAAAATGTCAATTTCGTTCAAATCAAAACATGTGGTGCGTGTAGCTTACCATTACACACAAACAAGTATAAATAAGAAAAAATCTGTTGCGCTTACCATGTCTTCCAATCAAATCTAATGGACCAAAATAAAATACACGTCTCTATTTTCCTACTCCTCCGCCTTCGCCTTAACAATCGCTCTCTCTTTCTCCCTCTTAAAATGGCTTAGCTGCTGGCCCCAATTCCCTCACTTCCCAAAATCCCTTCAGCGTCTCAGAAAATTTCCTCGAATTGAAGGAATTCAGAGAAAATGATCCGCCGGCGATTATTTTCCCGGATTTTCTAAAAGAAAATCTGATCCGCTCTCTCTCTTTCTCTCTCTCTGATTCAGCTCTCCCTCAAGTTTTTCCAATCAATCCGAAAGTACTCAAAAGAAGAGAAGGATCGTCGTTGGCTGTGCGATTGAACGGAGAGGAAAACGATGCCGGGGGTTAATCGGGGGCAACCACTGTTATCGGAGAAAGGAAAAGAGAGGCGGCGGATTGCGGAGGAGGTAGGCGGAACGGCGGCGGAGTGCGCCGCCATATGTTGCTGCTGTCCGTGCAGCCTCGTGAACCTTGTGATCCTCGCACTCTATAAGGTCCCCGCCGGTCTTTGCAAGAAGGCTTGGAAACGACGCCGTTTGCTGAAGATGAAGAAGAAGGCTTTCATTCTGCACAACAACGATAGAGAGAGTTCGATGGTGAATGGCGTTGATTATGGGCCCTCCAAATTGGGCTTAGTGGCTGAGGTGAAGAAGCTCAGTCTTGATGATCAGTATGATCGTCATAATCAGTTGATGATGAACGGTGGTGATGAGAAGAAGCGCGATGGCGGTGATGGACCGGAGGCCGTTGATTGGGAGAAGGAAATGTGGGACCGGTTCGGTTCGGGTGGGTTTTGGAGAAGTCCGTCTCAGAGAGACACGTCATCGTGACTCACTTTTTTCTGAGGAATGTTTTTGTGTACATACAAGAAAAGAAAGTATCAAAGAAAAAAAAGAAAGAAAAAAGAGAGATTGGTTTTCAATTTTCAGAGCTGAAACATTGTCAGCTCAGATACAATTGAGATTTGAACACGAATTTGGAAAATGGTCATTTTGGTACTACAGGGTTTAGAAATTGTATACAATATTAGGCTCATTGAGGATTGAAATTTTGAAATACATGATGTCAAGTCAATGATGACATGATTTTCTTTTCTCTTATTTATTTATTTATTTATTTATTAATTATTAATTTGTATATCTAATATTAGAGATTGTGATGACATGCAGCTTAATGATGGGACTTGGGAGACTTGGGATGAGTTGTAGATCCAGATATTATAGATTCGATATCTCACTAAGTGTTTATTTGGATTATTTAATACTCGATTTTTGCGGGTGAATTATGTATTTGTGGCTTATTCCCTAAGATAGGGCACTTAGACCATGCCTATATATATATATATATATATTAGAGATTGTGATGATTTACAAGATTTCTTTTATAATATAATATTACTCTCATAAAGTTAGCTCTAATATTTAGGCATGTGCACCTTAGCATAATGTTTGGAGCACATTTGTGGCAAAAATCAAGCCACATTGAGAACTATAGGAACCTTGCCCTTTGTCATAGTTACAATGATTTCTTGATAATTACTAAACAGTATCTATAAATTTAATCAAATTGGGTATAAAGGTGTGGAAGCATAATACTAGTTCAATTCTTATTGGGTCGGTCAAAAAGTTGGACAAGAGTCTTTAGACACAAGTGAGGTCTCCATGAGAAAAATGAGATTGGAAGAGTTCATGATACTGTTATCTCTTTCTCAAGGCGGATATTTTAGTTTCAACTTGGGAAAATTTGTAACATAACCACTACTAGGAAGCTTTGAGGAGGGAGATCAAGATCTTTTGAAATTTTAGGATGAATCAACATTCAAGGGATGAGTTGTAGATCCAGATATTATGGATTTGATATCCCACTAAGTGTTTATTTGGATTATTTAATATTCGATTTTTGCGGGTGGATTATGTCTTTGTGGCTTATTCCCTAAGGTAGGGCCCTTCGGACCGTGCCTCTATATATATATTAAAGATTGTGATGATTTACAAGATTTCTTTTATAATATAATCTTAATCTCATAAAGTTAGCTCTAATATTTAGGTCGATGCAAAAATAAAATGTGCACCTTAGCATAATGTTTGGAGCACATTTGTGGCAAAAATTAAGCCACATTGAGAACTATAGGAACCTTGCCCTTTTTCATAGTTACAATGATTTCTTGTTAATCACTAAACAATATCTATAAATTTTATCAAATTGGGTACAAAGATGTGGAAGCATAATACCAGTTCAATTCTTATTGGGTATGTCAAAAAGTTGGACAAGAGTCTTTAGACACAAGTGAGGTCTCCATGAGAAAAATGAGATTGGAAGAGTTCATGATACTATTATCCCTTTCTCAAGGTGGATATTTTAGTTTCGACTTGGGAAAATTTGTAGCATAACCACTACTAGGAAGCTTTGACGAGGGAGATCAAGATCTTCTGAAATTCTAGGATGAATCAACATTCGAGAGATTTTAATATATCAGTGTATAAGAAGTCGAATCCACTAAAGATCAAATCAAGTTTGAGTTTTTGTTGAGAATTACCAACTCTCAAGATTTTAAATGCACAAACTAAAATTCTTACAAGATGATGTAAGTTTTGTTCAAGTATACTTAAATTTGAATTACACCATATTTTAAACAAAATGCAGCCTAAAACCAGGTCAAATTGACTTAACTACGCCCTAGGAACTTTAGAATTGGACATGTCCCCAAGTAAACATCTCAATGCTAACTTCACTTGATTCCTAATCAGAGTTGCCTTCACTACTTTTCCATTGTCATGCTCCAACTAGCAACTTCAGCAGAATAATAAACCCTTCATGCAAATAACACACAAGAATTAGAAACTTGGAGACACAAGTATTCTGCATGTCTCCCAATTTCTCAGTGTAGACATTTCATTAAAATCTAATACTTTTATTTCCTATATGTTCTTGGGAAGAGGGAAGTTTACCTGATTAGCTGTATAAGCTCTATATATGAGCATTGTCAGAGTGCTCCAATCCAAGATACTCTTGCCAAGGACCACCACCCAACATTACACCTACAAAACTCTTGTTCAAAACACAACTAAAGATAAAAATTTTTGCTTTGATAAACAGAAAAGAAACTTACACTAGAGCCATACGCAGCCGATTGAGCCGTATACGATTGTTGCCCAAACGCATTGCCCCCTCCCGAGGAGTACATGGTTCTTTCACAAACACAGAGATATAATTTACCAAATAAATATTAACTTGCATTAAAAATTTGCACCAAATTAAACAATATTAAAGAACAAAAATTTCCTGATTCTTTCATAATCGGATTTCAAAGAAAGCAAAAAAAAATCAAAATCGAAGCTGAACAAAAAAATAAAAATTTGTGCTTTGCAATTGAGAGATGAATTGCAGTGTGAAATTACCAAAGAGGAAGATATAAAAAGCGAAACCCTAACGAAGATTGGTGGTGATGGAGCTTACCAAAGATAATCGAAGATGAATTTTTTGTGTGTGTTCGAGGTTCGAGTAATCGAAAACCCTAATTCTCAAAGAAGAGAGAAAACGATGACTCAGAAAAGACTAAATATGAAAGAATGAATGAATGGATGAATGAGAATGAGAAAGTCGGGGCACCGTGACGGCGGGGCGAGAGAGAACCTTGGAGAAGAGAGTGAGAAAAAGAGTTTGAATTTGAAATGTTCAGATGGGTTTGGTGAGAGAGAAACTGTGGTTTGTCTGGTTAAGTTAAAGAGCCTCTAGTTTAAGTGTAGTTAAGTGTGGTTTGGGTTAAGTGGGTTAAGTTATGACGTGGCACGTTTTTGGCCCTTGATATAATGCAAAGATGATCCTGTCCGTGTACTGGACCCTCTCCATTTCAAAGGGAAATGGAGAGGATCCGGATCCCATCACCCTATGGGCAAATGAACAAGAAAACATTGAAAAAAAATGTGAGAACAATCTCAGAAATATAGAAAACAGTTAGACATTTCTATGAACAAACCTGAAAATGACTGGAGACAATGTCAGAGTCCTGAAGGTACTCTGGACGACCTTGAGAAAGAAATGCAAACCTCCACTGGCCAAATGAAAATCAGAGTGATAATAGTTATGTATTGATTAAATGATTTCAAACATATTGATTTAATGCAACACATTTAGTAGAAAAAATAAGTACAAACTTAATACATGACTAACTATTAGTATCAAGCATTAACTCATCTACCTAACCAAGTTACTTAGCAGAAATATGAATAGAACAAGGCATAAATGTAAGAGGTAAGATATACCTTGGCAAACTCCTCATCTGGAACCTGTAATTTCTTCTGTATTCGCACTTTAATTTCAGCCAAAGTCTCACCCTCATGCATGACCATGAAAAAAGGTTCCCCAAAGTTCTCAATTTTCTGTATAATACAGGAGGAATTTAAAATCCTCTGAAGATACTTGTTATCATGAAATACAAGCAAATATTGAAACATGGAATTATGACTCCAAATAAATTAGTTGCAGAACTTGTTACCATAGGGTTCTGAGCTGTGTCTTTTGTGAAATGGTACACATGTATTAGGCGATCATCAGAACTGAGATTTTTCTCTTCTTCTGGAATCTAAAACATTTGAAAACCAGGGAAATCCATCATTATAAACAAATCAGAATTTAGAAATAATATTACTTCTAAACCATTACTCCCTTGTCATGTCATTTGATCATCAGAGAGAGGGAGAGAGAGCAACCTCCTCTGCCCGTATTGTCCAGTAATGATCATTTATGTTCTCAATCTTTTCGCTAAGGGGGAAAATCTGCATATATGTGATGACAGGATCAAAGGGCTATCAATCAATGAGAACTAATAAATGTGATTACATGTACAAGTTATCTGATAGCTAAGAACAGTTACAACAGCTACAGAAAAAAATTTATCAATGGAAGCCTCAAATTACATAAGTACTTTTTCGCTACCAGCTCACTTAACGGACAAAGCTTATTATTAGATCTGACAGAACCATTATACTTTGGGTGAAAACGCAGTTGTTCCAAAAACATCCCATGTAAATAATCTTTGCCATATCAAAAGGATAGATTCATAGAATTCTTTCTCTTTATATGAAAATTTTGTAGTTCAGAAGAATAATAGTAAGATTAGTAACAGAAGGCAAATATGAGGCTCACACCCTGTAGATCTTGTGATTGAAAACTTCGAGCAACCTAAGTTCTGCATTAGGATGAGACAACTCAACCTGTTTCAAAGCGCATCAAACAAAGTATAAACAAAAAAAATAGGAAAAAATAAAAATACTTCATGCAGAAAGCCACTAAGGAGATAAAAATGTATTTAGCCAATTATTATAACTCATGCAAGTGTTAGTAAAAATGATGAACAGGCCCAAATTTACCTTTGTTTTAAGATCATTAATTACATCTCCTACTGTGCTCCGTTTTGGCAGTGTTATATTATGAACCACCACCTAGATACAAGTGGACCAAATGTTTTAGCATGAATAAACTATAAAAAGTGTCAGTTTGTAAGAATTTGATAAGTTTTACTCACTTCATCCTTGGTAGCATGATGAAATGCTACTTTCAGAGTTTTCAAACCTTGTAATTCTGGTAGAGGGATGTCTAATACTACATAGTACAATATATCCGAAGTCTGCCACAAAATGCAAAAAAAGAAGGTTAGCTGTTTTACATTGTAGCAGTCTGCACTACTTAGGGCCAAGCAACAATTACCTGATTATAGTGGACTAACATATCAGACAAATTCTCTGCCCCCTGGTACCTAATAGGCTGGGGTTTGGGTTTTTGAGAGTAACAGTTGTGAGGGGTAAGCCTGATTTTGGATGGATCATCCAAACCAAGTTGCTCTGCCACTCTTTCTACAACTTCATCATAACTATGAAGTTTTGACCTTCAAAATTTGTGTTTAAAAACAGTAGAAGATAACAATGGAATCAATAACCAGCTTTTAGCTCATAAACATACTAGCTAGTGCACAAAAAAACTCAGTAATATAAAATAAACGAGTTCTACTATTTAAACCAATTAACTGACTCAGAGCTCTAGACAGAAATCATCCTTCGTCGGCTCATCCAGAGCTCGAAAATGAACAACCTAAAATATATCAACCATGCATGACTAGCAATGTCAGGTGCTGCTTTACCATGTTGATAAAATGAAGCAAGGAGAGGTATAATTAATAATTATATTAACTATGATAAGTAAATTGAAAAAATAATGTTTTTGTAAATTAACATTCTGATAGGAAGCATTAAAATTTAGACACTGCTATTATAAACCTCCAGACAAGAATTATCAATAGAGCATAGTTTAAAGTGGTGAGTCATGCAGTCAAACATATAAGACCACAAGATTAGACAGCAGTGGAGACTACAATGTTTAGAAGAGGACTTTGAGCACCTTGGGCCAATGTCCAAGGCATGCCATTAATGGACCAGCTGGCTCAAGGCCTAGGACTAAGGCCCCATTTGTATAAAAAAAAAAATTAAAGGGTTGAAGGCCCCAAAAATTGTATAAAAAAAGTCTTAATATTGTAAAATGATAATTTTTTTTAAAGAAAAAAATAGGTGAATTTTGCTTCTTCCTTTTTTTGCCCACCTCCAAGAAGGCCCCAGAATATTGATCTAATAGAAATCCAACTCAATTGATGAAATGATAAACTATTTCACTCAAAAAAAATTATTATGAGTATACCGAATAATCATTAAATTTTTTTTCCAAACAACTTGTGAAAGAAATGTAAATAAAACTTAAATACAAAAACTTAATTGACAATTTTACATCTTAAAAAATAAGAATGGTTATAATACAAAATTTTATGTAAGAAAGAAAGTCAAATAAATAGTATTTATTTAATATTTATTATGAAAAAAAGCCCACTAAAATTTTTTGCATTAGGCCTCCTAATGCATTGGGTCAGCCCTGCCCCCTTCTTTTCTTTCTTTCTTTTTATCTAAATTAGTATTTAATAATGGACGCCTTGCAATAAATTTTGCATTGGGTCAACATCCTTTCCTTCTTCTTCTTCTTCTTCTTCTTCTTTTTTCGCGGCTTAAATAAAAAACAAGAGTCGCGTTTTAAACGCGGGGCCATAGAAGGTTCTGAAGCCACGTTTTTTTTGAGCTGTGGCCGCGTTTTTAGGGTAGACCTATGGCCGCGTTTAAAAAACGCGGCTATAGGACCTCCATATATAATTTTTTTTGGCAAATCAAATTTTCCTTTTTTTTTTTTTTTTTTTCTTAACTGTAGCCGCATTTAAAAAATGTGGCTCTAGCCTGCCTAAAGCCGCGTTTTATAGACGCGGATTTAAATGAGGTCTGAAGCCGTGTGTAAAAACGCGGCCTTATACTTATTCTGAAGCCGCGTTTTATAAACGCGGCTTTAGTTTGGGTTTGGGCCGCATTTATTAAACACGGCCTTAGAGTTTTCCTATAGCCGCGTGTCTAAAATGCGGCTTTAGGCGTTGTATATATGGTATTTGAGAGGAACAATTTTAACCGTATAGCTCCCAGCCTCATCCTCCAAGCCTCCATCGAACCTCCTCATCCTCCAAGCCTCCTCATCCTCCAAGCCTCCGATCTCAAGCCCTCACCATCTCCGATCTCACCGTCGCCCTCCATCTCCGATCTCACCCTCGCCCACCATCTCCGATCTCACCCACACCCTCCATCTCCGATCTCACCCTCGCCCACCATCTCCGATCTCACCCACACCCTCCATCTCCGATCTCACCCCACCATCTCCAATCTCATCCACACCCTCCATCTCCGATCTCACCCAAAACCTCCATCTCCGATCTCACCCTCACCCTCCGTCTCTCCGATCGGAAGCCCTCACACCCCACCGTCAACGCACAGGCAAGGTACGATGGCTGACCTCAACTCTCATTTTCATTTTCCAAGCATTTTTTTTGTATAATATACCCATGGCTGACCTCAACTCTGTCGCTTGCATTTGGGTTTTGTTTTTACTTTTACTTCATTGCCTGATTTACTTGACAATTGTACTTTTTTTTTTGTTTTTGGCTTCTACTCCTTCTAGCACATTTGCCTGTGAGTTTTTTTAGATTGTGTGACTTTTTTACTATATGTTCTATTGTTTGGTTGATGAGAAAATGAGTGAAACGAAAGGAAAAGTACACAAAGCTTTTGCATTTTATTTTATTTTATTTGTGAACCTCACGGAGTAAGACATTTAACTAGATTATTAGATTCTGGTTGTTCATGTTGGAGAAGTCATAATGATGTTACCATTTTTATAGTCATATTTTTCTTTCTCAATTGCGTAGTATCTGAACATAATGAGGAAGATTTTTCAATTGAGAGATACACAATCTGAAAAATTCATTTTTCATGAATAGAATTTGTCACACTGATAACTATTTTAGGCAGCAACTATTCACAGGAAGCATATGGCCTTATACAAGGAGCCTCTGCTTAAGATATTGTGAGGAAGCCTCTCACTAAATATTAGGCGTATTTTAGACAAATTTGATAGAAAGGTATTACTTAAAATGTGCACGAGTCTTCAAACTCCTCAGTTGGATGATGTTAAGCCTCAGTTGGATGTTACTAAGAATAAGATGGTCAGTCATCAATATCTCATACTATAGCTACTATTACATGTTATTTGTGAGTTTTTTTAGGTTCTATACACTTTATTAGTATTTAGTGAAACTCTGCATGATTTTTATGTGTTCAGGATAAATCTTGGACACACACTTTCATACCCAATTCCACTATCGATGGTTGACTATAAATGGTGGATACTTTATGCCAACCACTCTTTGTATGGACCTACAATATTTTTTTGGTTTTCGGGATTTGTGTACTGAACCTAATACAATGCACCACGTGTCTAACTTTTTGTATTGGGTCCAATGAACATGACACACTTCACCCAAATGGTTGACTAGTTTAGCAAGTCATAAAATTTAAGTGTGAAATTGGTGTATCGGTTGGTTGGGTCCCTAAAGTATATCAACCTGACTGTTATACGTTCTAGGAATCTGTTTTGTTAATGAGTTTGCTGTCAGGATTGAGATACTCACTACTGTACTTACATATATTCTCATTTTTTAGGTACAATTTGATCAGCCTTTGACAAATAATCCGGAGAACAGTTAGGTGCCCAGAAGCCAATTGTTGCCCCCGTTTAGAAGAAAAAAAGTAAATAATAAACTTACAGCACTTTACATTACTTCGATGAAATTACTACATTTATATCTTGAAGTCAAAAGTTTAACATTGGGCAACCTCTCAAGATTTAAAGAATGGATATATTATCATAGATTCACCTTCTCTTCTTTGATTGCCTGAATTGAGACTTATTAGCAAGTATGTATGTAGGTGATGCTTGAATGTAAACATGCATGAATATAATCATGATTGTATCATTTTATGTGTGTGTATAACACGCTTATGATAGGAAATGAGTTGATATTGATGCCAAGAATATGGGAAACAGGTCAAAATAAGTTGATATTGAATTATTGATGCCAATAATAAGCTAGTGTTTTAATTTCTTTGCTTACATCCATGATCCATCCCTTACTTCTGATAGGAAATAAACCCTGTTATACTATATATTAAACAGCTTTAGAATGGGTATTTTTGGTCTCGTGTCTGAATTAAATTTCAACCTTTAATTTTGAACTTATGAATGTGTCAGAATTAGTTGGATGTGCGTCGGAGGGCTTACAGTTTATCTTTAGCCTCTATTTTTGGGTGTTTTTTACATCAAAATTATGCCTTTGTGTATTTGCAGCTTTCCCACGGCATTACTTTAAACACATGGTTGAGTTTAATTGTTGTTGTTGTTTTTAAATTATCAGGGAGGACCTCTAGTCAAATCTAACTTACCATAGTCAGCTAGAAGGGGAAATCTCTCTGAATATGATCGTGTCTTGAAAACAGCAGCAGATAGGTAATATATTAAAATATCATAGTTGTGATGCTTCTGCAAGATTTATGATTCTTGCCTCATGTGCTGTTTAGTGCTCGGATTTTCGTTTGTTATATGAAGTTATGAATAGATCATTAGTTAACATGGATTGTTGACTCTGAGCTTTGTTAGCCTATTATTAAGTTTTAACAATCCAAATCTTGAAATTTTAAGGCGCTATCAGAAAAATGCTCTATGTTCCTGAGACTAAAAACATTCTTTTGTAACAAGGTAAATGCGTAAATTGAAATGATTAGTGAATACTTGTAATGCTTGTTCTGCACAGACGTTTTTAAATTGCAAAATTGTTGTGAAAAACGGGGGGAAAGGGCTGTGCTTTTGATTGATGGTGTTCTACACAATCCAAAATTGTTGTGAATGTGGTGTTTATGATTGATGTTTTGGTTCTTTCTTTGCTGAATATATTTGTGATTTAAGAAGTGTTCTTTTGCATGTGAATGTGGTGCTTTTAAGAAAAGGGCTGTGCTTTTGATTGATGGTAATTTTTTTTTCATTTGTTCAGCATTATGCTACCTATAGGATTTGCGAATTTGCAATAAGAATTATGATGGTGTTTTGCTTTGCTTTTCTTTTCTTCTTCTTCTTCTTTTATTTTTTATTTTTTATTAATGCTTATGAAATGATGGTTGAATGTTGATTGGAAGTAGGAGTATTCAACTTTGTTAGAATAGCAACCACATTTGAATAAATAGATTGAGAAAAATATAAATTATTGTTATTTTGCCCTTGCGGTTTGAAGAGAATTTATTCTTGTTAGGCATTGGAATCTTGCATTTACTAGCAAGGGGGAATTGTATTTTTCATGCAGTTAAAGTTTCTGGTTGGAGTCATAGTTTTATACTTCTTTTACTAAAAAACATAAGTATTCCCATGTGAAAACTGATTTCGTATAGTCTAGATTTTTATCAGTATAGTTTTATTTCTTCTTGTTCTTCTTCCTCCTCCTTTTTGTGAATTGAACTACTATCAAATTTTTTTAATTATTTTTATTTTTACAAATAAATGTAAAGCTAGTGGATGATAATTGATAAACCACCACCTAGCTATTATGAACTGGTAAATCGTAAATGTAAGTATTTAACTATTTTTTCTAATATGCTAATACTTATATAGAGTTTCTTACCGTAGAG
This sequence comes from Notholithocarpus densiflorus, assembly GCA_030021035.2. Classification (NCBI taxonomy): domain Eukaryota; kingdom Viridiplantae; phylum Streptophyta; class Magnoliopsida; order Fagales; family Fagaceae; genus Notholithocarpus; species Notholithocarpus densiflorus. The sequence continues at coordinate 481,107 of JARYZH020000075.1, forward strand.
TATATAAGTTTCTCTTTAAAACATATAGTTGCTTTGAATTTAATTTTCCTTAGAGAAGATAACATTGTCTATGATTATTTGATTAATACAACATGCTTGAAATTAATTATAAAACCTAATGTACTCTGCATGGAAAGAGTTGAATATTAATTTTATCATTTTTAACTTTTTATGACATGAGATAGAGTGTAAATGGTCATTTAACCATTATTCTAGTAGGGCAAGACTTATATCCCGTGTTTTGGATGAAATATCTGGCTGACATGTGGCATTTTTAGGATGTATGTTGTGCTCATTTTGCATTTAGGTACATAGAGCATTGGATGCAAGCCAAACCCATTCCAGCAAAGAATAGGAATTTGAGGGTTTTTTTTTTTTTTTTTTTTTTGTATTTTTCCACACTCAATAGTCTTTGAATGAGTTGGTCAATCTGTACAATAGCACACGGACCAGTTCAAGGAGCGACCTCTTGGCCTTTGTAAAATATATTGGAAAGATTGTTTTTTAGCCATAGATAAAGATATCTTATTCTAAAGGATTAATATATACTATGATATTAGATTACATCACGTTTTTATGAGGATTTTAAGCAAAGAGTTCTCATTTGTCATAGGACTACACATTGTATCATGGGCTTGTTAGATTTCAACTCAAACCATAAAATTCAGTGGGTTTGGTAAAACATCAAACTTGTAGCTTCACACACTACAAACATCAAACTTGTATTTTTCATGCAGTTAAAGTTTCTGGTTGGAGTCAGAAGGCATTAAGACAGAGAGGCTGTGACTTGAAACTTGGAAATTCCTTTTCATGTTCTTTTGGCAAGGCAATTCACATATTGCCTTTTGTTTTTAGTTGTTATGCTTGGAGTTTTAATATAGGAATCATTGAATGAAGCATCAAAATTTGATAGGCCTTGTATGTTTTCATTCACCTCCTTATCCATTTAAAAGTGATTAGATAATGTGAAACTTGCATTTTTGACTTTAGTAAAAGCAGGGTTGCCTATTATTACGAGAAAAAGGAATGGCTCCTTAAAGGTAGTTTGGGTATGCCCTATTCAAAACACTTTGCAAGTATGTGGTCATTTTTTGAATTATGATTCTGTTCTAACTTCTAACTGGGTTACAAATGTATATGTGAGGGATGTTTGAGTATTCGGCTTTAACAAATGAGAATAGTAACACTTTGAACAGAGGGTGGTGTTATTTTAAATTCATTATTGGCGGCTATTGGATTCATTTAAGTTTTCATTATTAAACACTTTGATAGTAGCAATAGAAACCACTTATGAGTTATTGAAACAGACCATGGTTCCAAAATTTCAAAAAGTTAATTGAAACAGGTACGGTCATACACTAGTAAATTCCTAAATGATCTCCAAGATAGTTCAACTTCTGTCCCAACAAGAGGGGTTTTTCCTTACTTTATGTCACTTTGTGAAAAGAAACATGTCTTAAAGTGGTTTTGTTGTGGAAAGAAAATTAGAGTGGAATGATGAAGATATTATGATTATAGTGTTTGGATTTCTTATACATAGCATAGTTTTGTGATTAGTCTTACCTAGTTTTGTTTATTTTTTTTTTAAAATAAACTATGAAATATAAAATAGGCCTTCACCATAGGATTCTTTTGCACAAAATTTGTGTTGGGTCTTCTATGAACCTTGGGCTCTTCTACCCATACTTGAGTGTGGTAGAAGGTTTTGTGTCTTGTTTGAGTACAAGTATTACCCCATTAGTAGGGATTTGGAGGTTTGGAATCAGATTTTGGTCATGGAAAACAATAAAAAAGAATTGTGGAAAAAGTTCTCTAACTGAATAGGAGGAAAAGGGCATAGTCATACATGAAGGACAATTAAGAGGAAAGCGAAAAGGGGCCTACTTTCTAAGTTGAATAGGCAATATAACGTGCCAGTGGGTTTGTTTTAGGTATTTTAATAAATTAATCAAAGATGGTGAGAAGGAAGGCTTAAATTACAAACTGACAAGGCAGATGAATGCCATCGAAGAGGTCTTAAATCAAATTTTAAAATATAGGGTACCAGGGATTGATCGAGCTGTACATAGTGCACTCAAAGGAGAAGTAAAAAAACGTTGGGTCACACCTTGAATAATGATGCATTCAAAATGATGAAAGATTGTATTTCTTCTATGTTAGTTGAAAAGTTAATTATCCTCTTTTATTTCTTCTATGTTAGTTGGAAGGTTAATTATCATCTTTTGTGGACCTTATATTTGAGGAGAGAGGTGTGGTCGTTGTTGTCTCTATTCCCTGTTGACTGTTGTTGTTGTTTAGTAAAAAGGAGGGCATAAAAAATGGATGTTTCTCACTCATTTTTAGTCATTTCTCTCTTTGTGCGTGCCATTTTGAATCACATACTCATATTGTCATACATAACATCTGAAAATTAAGGGTATTATAATTATGTTTTGACAAGGGTATTATAATTATGTTTTGACTTTTGAATGACGGGGTTGAGCTGTCACTCAAAAATTACACTTTTTTTTTTATAGATATTTTAGAGTTTTGCTATGTTTCATTTAAGGATTCAGATATTCTAAATTTCTTAGGGTACCAGTAGATTTCCTTAAATCCTAACCACTCTTTAATGATTTAATGATCAAGATTCTGCCATGTCAGCATTCCACTAACAATATTCTTAAAATAATAAAATAATGTTGCAAACAAAACAATTAAGATTATTGTTAGTAGAATGCTGACATGGCAGAATTTAGACCATTAAATCATTAAAAAATGGTTAAGATTTAAGGAAATCTATTTGGTAGAGTACCCTAAGAAATTTAGAGAATCTGAATCCTTCATTTAAACCTTAAACTTTTAAAATGTTTTATTTAAATTTCAAATTTTCTTAAAACGTATTGTTAACCACCATGACTATTGGGTTTGTGCTTCAAGAAGAAAGAATAAAGAACAAATATAAATATAATGTTTTTTTTTTTTTTAATTATATACAAGATAGAATTTCTACTCTAGTCTAATCTAAGTGTATATGTGTGTGAAGCTCCCTCCTGAAAACTTAAACCTCGACCCTTGCCCCCCCCACCCCATAAGCATTTATACTTATGGAGTGATCACTGCAGTAAGGGTGCGCGGTGGTATAAATATAATGGTTTTACTTTTACACTATGTTGGTATATTTTTATAAAAATCATAATTTTGATTAAATGGTCATTCAAGTCAAATGATAAAATCAGTTTTATACATTTAAAATTAAATCAATATATGTGGATTCCAGTTTGCTCAACTGGTAAAGTCTCTGATAGTTGAATAAGAGATTTGGGGTTCAATCCCCACCTACACCAAAAACTGATTGGTGTCTTGGTCTGATAATAAAGACCTATTATCAAGAGCGGACGCCATAGGTTGAAACTCTCTCAAAAAAAAAAAAGAATATAATAATGTCTCTAATAATGAAAATAATATATCCTTGTATATACTATATTTCTGGGTAAAAGAAAAGTATTATTGAGAGCTTCCTATCCTACAAGTGATGTAGGCTTTAAGGATAATCAGCGAAGGTGGCTAAGTTGTTGTATCCCGAGAGCGGCACGCACAATGTATAGTCTACTATACCGGAAAACTTGTAGACACGTATATCGTCTCAAAACAGTAACATGGTCCACGCCTCAACCCCGTCATCTAAAATTGTATATGAATTGACGATAAATTACTTCTTGTTATGAGATTACTTTAAAGTATCATCAAGGTAACATCTCTCCACTATTCTCTAATTTTATGGTAAATCTAATTTATATGAATTTTAATCATTTATAGGATATGTTGAATGTAATGAAATTCAATTTATTTATCAATTATTGTTCTTAGGAACAACACACTAAGATCCAAGACTATCTAAATGTCGTCAGACTCTCCGAGAAAAAATATACTTACTACCACTGAAATAGGGAAGAATTGAAATCTTAGATCAAAACATTATGTATGGATAATATGAACTGCCCAAACAAGAATTCTTGAACAACGAATAACCAAAGCTAATACTCACTACATCAAAAAAATTCCATTAATGAAATATGCATGTCAAATGAAATGGTTGTTGCTATTTGTTACAATAACGAATCATTGGTTTAACTAAATAACTAAACAAAAAAATAGATAGACCTTTCTCTTTTTTCTTTTTTCTTTTTCTTTTTTAGAAAGTTTCAACTTATGGCGTCCGCTCCTGATAATAGCACTTTATCATCAGATCAAGACACCAATCAATTTTTGGTGTAAACGGGTATTGAACCCCAGATCTCTTATTCAACCATCAGATAGACATTTCTCTTAGTTTCTTAGGTTGACAGATCTTCTCTACTGAAAAACCGCTTATATTTTGAGACATGCGTGTTTTAATCAAATAAACACACGATTGTCAGCTTTGCATCAATTAATAACTTATCGTCCAAGTGTCTGTAAATGATTAGTAAAGTAGTTTGTAGACGTCAGAATCTGTTTTGAGTTTGTTAGAGATTGATTAAGCAGTTATGCTATGTTTTAGATATAAATAGCAAAGCTGATCTTAATTATAACTATACTTTCATTTTCTTCTGATCAATAAAATCATGTAGATCTCTTTATAGAGAGAGAGTTCCTTCTTGAGTGAGAAAGTGAGAAATTTAGTATGAATAATTTAAACCTTCTATCACTTTTTTTCTGTTAACCCCCATTAAACATCAATTTGATAAAAAAAATGAAATTAATTTTAAACTTTGCGGTTTAAAAAAAAACTTATCCAAAACTCTAAGGTTTAAATAAAATTATATGAAATTATAAAGTTTGTTGAGGACAAATCTTTCACACCACATGGCTTCATTTCATTGGCGACCCGCACCACGTCAACACTATCATGGATTTTGGGAAAATTTCTTTTAAATCCCAAAAGAGTTCATATTCACAAAATGATGCCGAAGCCCATGGTCCAAAACTCATGGCGATATAATCTTATCAAAGCCCATAGTTTGAGCTCATGGCACACCATCTCATTTTCGGCTCATGATCCAAGCTCATGAGTCTCATCGAGAGAATTTTGGGAGTCGTGATTTGGAGGGCCAAGAAGTATGTTCAGTAGAGCTCCAGTGGTTCAAAGTTGATAAAGGAAATCATGTTGCTTGGCATGTCTTCCCCAATTCCCTGAACTCTGACGGGTCAATGTGCAATAAGTAACATTTGGTAAGCCTCTTATATCACATAACACTTAAAATGATAAAACTCTCCATGCTCTTTACATAAAAATTAATGTTCATCATATAATATAAGTTTAAAAATGTAATTATAGTATTTCATATAAATTATATTATTATTTTCATTTAAATCAATTCCAAGCACATGCCCAAATATATATTAATATCTCATATTTAGCATTAAATGCTCTCCTTACTCTCCAAGATTTGGTTAAAATACAAAGAGACCATAATTACATCTTTAAAACTTCATCAAATATCAACCAACTAGTCTATTACTTACCAAAATTATATATGGACTAAACATATAATTTTCCAAAATAGGAAACTTAGCCAAAAATACCAACAACAACTCCAACAGAAGCTGCAACAGCTCCAGAGAAGATGTAGTAGCTCTAGTAGCAACTGCAATAGCTCCAGCGGGTTGACACATGTCTTAAAATGACATCACTTGCCCATTAATGCCCAATCCCAGTAGCTTGCTGTCATACCCAAAGAAGTAAGGATCCTATAAAAGAAATCCTACCATTTTAAGCTAAGATCCTTAGCCTCCAGCTGTAGTACCAAAAATAGGAAGGTCCCATAAAGGTTATCTTACATTTTTTAGCCAAACTATGAATTTAGGTTGCGTTTGGTTCAAAGTAAATCGAATTTCGAGTATAAAATGAATGTAGGGGAAAATGAATTCTCGTAAGGAAATTAAAATCCGGGCGTTTGGGTGTGCAATGGAAAATAGTCCAAAAAATGATTTCTAGTGTTTGGTAACATCCTGAAAATGCTATTTTCCTTCAAATTTTTCACATTTTCTCAGCTTTTAAACAAATTTTATATAAAAAAATCCACCAACACCCACACAAAACCCACCACTATCCACACAAAACCCACCACCACATAATAGAAAAACCACCAAAACACCACCACAACAACAACAAAAAAAAAAAAATTTGAGATCAAAGAGAGAAAGATTGAGAGATTGAGGGAAAGACTGTGGGTGGATCGGCTTTTGTAAAGGATGGGTTGGAGGTGTGTGGATCGGAGGTGAGGTGACTAGATCAAATTGAGTAAAGGGTGGATCGGAGGTGAGGTGAGGTTGTCGGAGTGAAATAGAGGGTGGATCGGACTCAACGTGGGTGGATCGGCGAACTGCGGGTCGGCGGAGGAGCACGAACTGGCGTGAGGAGCACGAATTGGGTCGTCGGACGGTGACCTGTGTTGGCGTGTCTTGCTCTGTGGAGCTTGGTCTTCACTGAGCATGGAGTGTTCGTGTGAGAAGCTTGAGAGAGTGTGTGAGAGGTGTAAATGATTTGAAGGTAAAATAAAACCTGAAATGGTTTTACGGGCCAACATGGGTATTTTACGGTCAACGCGGAAAGTGATTTCTGTTTGACCCAATTTCTTGTTTTTACTAGGGATGGCAATTTTTGCCCGACCCGCGGGTACCCGACCTGACCCTAATGGACCGGGTTTACCCGGTCCGATAAGGAATAGGGCCGGGTATGGGTTTTAAAAAAAAAACCCGAAGCAGATCCAGGTTTTATAAAAAATCCGACCCAAACCTGGACCCGACCCGTTTAAACTTTAAGTAAAATTACTAAAATACCTAACTATATATATGCCACTTATATCAAACCCTATCCATATTCACTTATCTCACTCAGCTGCCCTCTCTCTCTTTCTCTTTCTCTCTCAAGCTCTCAAATCTCAATCTCAGCAGCACCTCTCTCTCTCAAGCTCTCATGCACTGCCACCGACCCCCCCTCACGGCCTCGCTCAACCTCACGGCCCCATAGTCTCTCTATGCTTTGTCCTTGTCTTTCTCATCTCTCACACTCCAGTTCAGATCGGCAGTAGCTTTGGGTCACAGTAGCTTCGGTGGTGACTGTGGAGGAGTACGAGGTGGCTGCGTTGGGTTGGTCTGGGTTTTGAGAAGGAGCACAGCATTGGGTTAAGTCTGGGTTTTGAAGAGGAGCGTGGCTACATTGGGTTGGGTCTAGGTTTTAAGTAGGAGCACGCCGTTTTGCAATTTGGGTTTTGGTAGTAGTTGATCTGATCTCTCTTTCCTTTTCAATTAATCTTTATGCTTCAACAGTGTTGGTTATATTTTCTTCTTCTTTTTCACTTCCATTTCTTTCTTTTGGCTTTTCATTTTCTTTTCAACTTTACTACGGATGGGTTGCATCTTGTGCAGAATTATTTTTGTTTTTGTTTCAATTCTTTCTCCATTACTGAATATTTAAATGGGTGCCTTTACTTTTTTCCTTTTTAGTAGCTATGTTGGGCTTCAATTCTTTTTTTTTTTTTTTTGGGCCACGATTTGGGCCGCGGATTGGGCCCAAATCTGGCAAGGCTTAACGGGGCCCGCGGGGGCGAGTCCGGGCCCCAGGAAAAAAATCCGTTTAGTAAACGGGCCGGGTCCGGGCCGCGGGCCAAGACCCGCGGGTTGGGTCCGGGTATGAAAAAACCCGGTCCGAACTCGACCCGTTGCCATTCCTAGTTTTTACCAAACACATAGAGGGGTGTTAAAGGCTTTCCTGAAACTCTTTTCAGCCAAAACAAACGCACCCTTAATGCCAAATATTTTCCTCCAAGTAAAAGATGTCATTCAGATGACATCATCCAGCAGCTACAGCGGTAACAGCAGCTCCAGTAGCATTAAAGTCTCAAACTTTCTTCTTTTGGCTAGAAAACAAAAACCCACTAATGAAACCACTTACTTTGTCAAAGACTTTTCCTTATTTGCTAAATTTTCCTTCAGCTAATTATAATCTAGTTACATACTTGGCTCTATATAAAGAGGACCAAGCTACGCACTAATTCAACCACTATCCATTCCTCTCTCACCCCCTTATTCTGAAACTTCATTCACTTTGCTGCCATATCTCTAAACATCTCCATATCTTTCTTCATCTCTCTTACAGAATCCCTCTTCTTAGATAACACCTATTACACACACTACGACCCATCTCTCCCACACTTTAATATTCTGAAACTTCATCATTTTGCTGAACAAAAACACATCTCCATCTCTGTCTCTATTTCTCTTACAATACCTTTCTTCTTAGAAAGCAACATAACCCATGACATAACACAAAAAACTACTCCAGCAGTAACTATAAGCTTATGTATTTACTATATTTAACCTTCATATTATCTATCTCATACTTCCATATATTTCACAAATACATTCCTCACAAACTATCTATACATATTTCTCACCTATATTTCTAATATATCTTACAAACACCATATCTCACAAAACATATATACATATTTCTTACCATCTCCATATATCTTAAAAGATACCAAACACTCTTCCAAGAACACATTACAAAAGCTCTTTCTCATGGAAGGCATATGAACAACAATACAAAGGTCTTTCTCTTAAAAGGCACAAAGACTTCATATTAAAGTCATTCTCATTGAAGACATACATTTCTATTACTTAAAGCTATTCTTATGAAAGGCACAAACTTATGAAATTAAAAGCCCTTCTTATGGAAGACAATATCACTCATACTTGACTAAAAACTAAAAGAGCATTACATGAGGAAAATCATTTAAGTGCATGATTAAGGGGACAAACTTAACCAACCGATGCACACGGCTAGACATGTTCTCTCTCCCTCCAGTTGCACCCATTTTTCCCTTTTAATCATGAAATCACCATGAAAGGACTCACTTCATCATGCTGCTGAAATATTATGTCCGTTGCTATTATACGGCTGGAGCTACAAACTGTGAAGATAAGTCATTATATTTTTATCTCCAAAATTATACTATTGAGTATATTTTAATTTATTATCATTGTACTGCTGTACTTATATTATTCTGCTGCTGGAATGTTATTAGCTTATTAACGCTATAAGGCTAGAGCCACAAACTATGAAGCTCACTAACGTTATACGGCTGGAGCCACAAATCATATAAAGAACAAAGTGATGCTGTACAGCTGGAGTCAGAAACATACAAGATAAGTCAAAATCTCTCTATATTCAAGATTACATTATTAAGTATACATTAACTCATTACTATTGCACCACTGGATGCAAGTTACTTTAATATCATCTCACTATTTAATAAAACATGGTCTCACTAATATTTCATTAATGAATATACATATTAATAAATTGATCTACCACCGTTGCACATATATTATTTGGACATGAACCACCGCTGAACATATATTATTTGGACGATTGACATATATTATTTGGACATATACCACCGATTGACATATATTATTTAAACATAAAACATCGCTGGACATACCTTATTTGGACATAGACCATTGCTAGACATACTTTATTATATTGAACATGAACTATATCACAGTTGGATATGGACTATTGGACATATGACACTTAATTAACCACTTTCTAATATTGGACATCACTTAATAAACATAATAATAACGTATTAACTCACCATTTAATCAAAGCTATCATGCTATTCAATTAAATATATTATTTATTTATTTCAATCATTATCATGATTCTAAGACTTTGAGATTTATCTATTTTGTAGGCTTAAAAATACACTGGAAGCCATTGGTCTATGCGGCCTAATGTCAAGTTCCGGGTTGAACTCCCCAAAACAAATCCAGGCTTAGCAAAGTCACACTTCCAGCAGAAGACACGTGGCTACGCGCAAAAAACCGCCCCCGACAAAGTTTAAATGAAATGTTTTTAGAAATTGTAAGATTTAAATAAAATATTTTGAAATTTAAAGTTTAAATAAAACACACCCAAAATTATGAGGTTTAAAAAATAATTTACATTTTTTTGGAAAAATATGTTTTTGCCGGGAGCTGTTATTTACTTGGGGGAAAAATTATGAGTTATAGAATTAAATTTTTGTTTCCTATGCATGATGGGAAATAAATAAAAATAGCGAAGACATAAAAAAATATTTAAAAAATAAAATATTAAATATATTTTATTTTAAATTTTTGGTAGGAGAGAAATGTAAAATAGAAAACTAGAAATGTGCTTTATATTAAATTATTATTTTTTACTAGAGAGTGGTTCTGTCTAACACTTAGATTTTCTTGAAGTAGTTAGTTTCCCCATAAGTTTGAGTCTAAGGACCATGCAAGACCTTGGTTCTGTCTAACACTTAGAAAGTTGCCAGTGCGTGTCAATTTCCCTAAAGCAGGAGGTCCGAGGACCCGGCATAGCTAAGATTCTGTTTAACCGCTTCAAAAGATTAAAAGATATCGATGTATTCCTTCCAGAATGGAAGCTTTCGCAGGGAGATTGTGCCAACCGATTTTCCATCCATGCCCTGATTCTCGGCTCCTTCTTCCAATGGGATTTCAGCAAACCGGGCTACTAGACTCTCGAGAACTAGCCCCTAGACAGAGGTACGGTACATGTACTTTACGTCATAAGCCCCTAGAACTGTCCGCCATTTAGCAATCCTCCCCGCGTAGTCAGCACTTCAAAGTGTAGACCTGAGCGGAGGCTGAGTTATGGTAACAACTGTGTGCATTCTTGGAAATTTTAGGGAAGCCTTCGTGTAGCATGCGTCATCGCCAAAATGGTCTTCACTAGGGACTCTCGCTGATGGGGGCTTGATCCTGCCATGATTAACCGTTGCATTTACTAACACACAAGCTCTCCCCACAGACGGCGCCAATTGTAGGGATTGGGTCTAAGCACTTCTACTGTTGGGAAAGTGGATTCAGGCCCAACTAGCCCTAAACAATAAATTTGTAGAGGATAGGTTTAAGAGCTAGTTCTTAGTGAGGATAGTAACGAATAAACATGGTTATGGGTAAAGTGGATAGCAAGAAAACGGGCCTTAAGTGTTAGAATCTGTCCTAGACGTTGGTCCGAGGAACCTTCTTGTTCTTATTATTTCCTCAGTGCCTGGATACAGAGGTTATAAAGATGATACAGGTTGCTACAGTGTTTTCTATTTCCAATCTCCCATCCTTTCTCTGGAGGACCTCTTTACATTTTATACCCTCTTTAGGTTGATCTTGGCCCTTCATTTGTTGATCGTGCAGGTCACTACTTGAGTGCTTGTCCCATCAGCCACTGTCCCAAACCTTTTGTGAGTTGCAGCGACCAAAGCGGCACTGTTCAGGGGTCATTTCCTCATTAATGCGGTCAGAACGTTAGTTGTGGGCATTTAATGTGGAGGTGACAGCTCCTCCCTGAATTGCTCTCCCAGGCTCCTATGGCTGACCCACGGTACTTGTCCTCTCTCTTAGAACGCTCTACGAAACTGCCCATGACGGCGTGCTGCCATTCCCTTCTATGATCTCGGTTTGCCGAGGACATGATTATCCTCGGCGATGCTTCTTAGTAGTTACGACGTTCTCCGTTTGTTCTCGGGCGTTTCTTCTTCCTTGACGTGGGCCTTGGGTCTAGTATAAAGTTGGGCCGAGGTATCCAGATTTATTGACCCCACAGAGATCATTTAAAAAAAAAATTTATGTGGTGTCAGATATTCATATTTCTCTTATGTTTTTCTCCGTATTGGAATGATTAAAAATTTTGGACCTTGATAAAAAATAATCATCCCTCCATTTCATCTCAAACCTATTTTCCTTGTCTAATGACAATTTATCCATCCTATTCAGATGCTCTTGGTGTCACTAGAAAGATTGTTCAGTGAATCTAAGTTTGGGTAATTATGGCCACCACAACCATTTTAAGAAAATTTGATACTATTTTCATGGGAAATAGAAAAGGTTATCAAAAACTTAATTGCTTATTTTCTTTTTCTATAAATATTTTCTCAAAATAATTTACTGACAAATACTTTTACAGCATCCGTTATCAAAATCTTTATTTTATGGTTTCATCACATTTTGCTTATTGAGCACTCGATCATGGCCCAAGTTGTTATGAAGACATGTACTAACTTGGAAGGATTTAAATTTTTAACTTACTGCTATTAAATTCCTATTTTGTTCTTTTATTTTAAAATAAGTTGGATTGAATTTATCATATTATTTCATAATCGATACTAAATTTATTTTAATTAATCTTTGCTTAAATGTCGATAACCTACTAAAATTCAATCCAAAAATTTCACAATAGATAAATAACATTTTAAGAATATATAATATCTTCCTTGGAGACTTATAATATTTTCAGTCTTATTCCTCTAGAGAGGACTATCTAGGGGTGTCAATGTTCGACCCAACCCGCGAACCCGACACGGGTTTTTTTGGGTTAGGATTGGGCCTTAATGGGTTTGGGTTATAAATGGGTCGACCCGAAAGCGACATGATAAGAAACGTGTCATAAGCGGGTCAACCCATGTAACCCGCAATAGACACGTTTGACACGTCAATTTATTTGTGTCAACCTGAAATGACCCACTTAACACAACCCGTTTAACTCGTATAACAAATAAATATTTATTTTATTTTAGATTTGTCAAATACCTTTTATATCCAACATATATTTTAAATTTAAAAAGAAAAGTGAGCAATTACAAAAATTTACAAGGGATAACTTTACAGACCCTAAAACTACTAATACTTTTTTTTTTTTTTTGGCATCGAACTTGCACAAATGAAATTGGATGAGCTTGTGGAAAATGTTATGAATTTGGACATCAACAAAGAATCTATGGATGATAATTGTGGGGACAAATAACCAAGAGTCACGCATCTTGGGCTGTGGGCTTTACTTCTCCTACACATCCTCTCACCTTCCCACCTTTCATTTCTCTGACTCTCCCTCTTTTTCTATCAATTTTTTTTTGTCTATCTCTCTTTCCCTGGCTCTCCCCTCTTCACTCTATATTTGATTTTTTTTTTCCACTCCTCTGTTTCTTTCTCAGCTTTCTCTGTCTCTCCCCTCTTCAATCTGTATTTGATTTTTTTTTCTCTCTTCTCTGTTTCTTTCTAAGCTGTTTTTGGTAGGTTTGAATCGGTAATGGTGGGTTGTTTCAGTGGTTGCTAGGTTCGGATTGGTGATGGTGGGTTACGGTGGTGGTCATTTGGGTGTTGGCTGGGTTTCACGATGGAGATAGATCGGGTTTGAGATTGGGTTTTTGGGGCTGGGTCACGGCATGGCTTGAAGCGGTTGGGGCTGGCTTGAATCGTTTTGGTGTTTTGGTGGTGTGGATCGGCCTGGGTTTGATTGGGTTTTTGGGTTTCAGTGGGTGTTTTGGTGGTGATTTGTTGCGGTGGGTTGCTGTGGCGGCGCTGGGTTTGTGTTTTGGTGGTGTTGTGGCAACTCTGGGTGGGGTTGTGGTGGTGTTTGCAATGGTAATACCCAATAGCTCTGAACGAACTTGACCACACAGAAGAAATGGGTCCCATAAAGTCTGAAAATTTACCTTAGTGCCATTGAGTTTTGGGATTCAGAAACTGAAAACACCAAATTGGTGTTTTCAGTTTTCATCTCTCAAACTCAAAATTTTTGAGTTTGAGAGATGAAAGCAAGATCAGAAAATCAAGCCAAACAAGGATCACTACGTGGGTCCCACATTTTTTCATCACTGAGTTATCAGTTTCCAGTGATATCACCCAAAACAGGCCTAAACCAAACAGGCCCTACATATCCCTCCTCTTTATTTGAATGTTCTAAAATTGAAATGGGATGAAATAAATAATAAGACATCTTATAAATTGACGATGGATTATACCTTTTTTTTAAAAAAATTTATAGGAATGTATATAAATTGACATCATAAACAAAATTGTTATTTAAAAATCATAATATAACTATATAAGTGGAACCTTTTCCCCTCCAAAATTGTAAAATTATGTAGTGAGACGATCTCATGAAATACCCCCCTCCTTCAAGTTTCCCCAATTGGAAGGAATTAAAAATGAGGGGTTTTGGTGGGGGTATCTTATTTCTCCAAATCCCTTCACACCCCTTTTCCTCTCCCTCCTAAAAATTATCCAGATAAGATTAATTAAGCAACCCATATCCCCTTCCCTTTACCCCCCCTCTCATCCCCTCTCCATCCAAACACACTGGAAGAGTAAAAATCAAAATGGAGGGAGTACCTTAAATTTATGAGTGGCAAGTGGCAACCATGAACTGTAATCTCTTCTGTGTAGCATTTCATTCAGTTGCCTTCAAAGAGCCAGCTAAATTAGATTAAATAATTACAAAAAGAAAGTACCATTCTATTTCAACTACAACCAGCTGCGAGTGAGAAAATTAAAATTATTTTAAAAATCCTATCTGCTACCATAGTAAATATCAAGTTCCAAACTTCCTGTTCCTCAAAACTCTATCAACTTGATCAAAAGGTATTTGAGAAATTCCAGAAAGATGCAAGTATTTTATTCCATTTTCGCCAGTGGATAAAACTACTTGCAAATGCTTAACCTCTTCCTTCTTCAATTTTAAAAGCTTAAGAGTCTCTTTAATACAAGGGAAAAACGCTTGGGGCCGAGCACAAAAAGGCTGAAAAATACAAAACAATGCTTGCATATCAGTTTCAAACTGACCGACCCCCCTGTCAGAAAAGTGAATCTCACTTGAGAGAATGCTGCAAGAAATGAAATGGTCAAGTCCTTCAGCAACACTTCTCCATAAATCCAAGAAGTCTTTTGGATTGAGGCTCGTATTCAAAACTTGAAGCTGACTTCTTAGAACATCTAATGCTTCAACAATATCAGTGCATACAACTAGATCCATGGTTGCTGATAATCTAACTGGAGACAAAACTTCTTGCTCTTCCTCAAAATGTTCCTTATTTTGGACATATTCCCATGAAAGATTTTCAAATGCACGAAGAATAACAGCAATTATCTCCATAAGCCAATTGGTCTCGAGTTCAGACAAATTTTTTATTTCTTCTCCAAAAAAGCAACCCCAGTCAATACCTTCATCTTTGTTATGGAGGTTAGAATCATTTTCAGCAATTCTCATCTCAAGAAAGTCCACATCATCACTCCATTCTTGCAGTTTAGAATCAACATACCTGGCAGCATTAATCAGTCCACATAATCTGATCAATGCACCATCATCATAATTGTCAGGAGAGAATTCGGTTCCCTTGAAGCGGAAAAGCAGTACTTCAAAAAAGTACCAGAGGAATTTGACTGCAGTTGATCTGATAAATCGTAGACGTAGTAATGTGGCTGGCATAGTTCGGCATCGTTCAATCAATTCCCAGGAAATTTTAAGGGTGGATTCTGCAATGAACGGAGCTTTATGGTCTTCTCTAGTAGAAAGAAGATATTGCTCAGTGTATGTTGCCAATCCATGTTTGTTATCAACTATCCAAGCTCTCTCATCTTTCACTTCTGCCTTTAGTTTCTTACAAGCATCCTTGAGCTCCATCTTTGCCCAAATCTTGAGCCAATCAGGCCTATCATGGAATATCATTAATACTGATATGCCTCTTGAAAGGCCTTCAAACCTTTCAGACTCTGCCAGGAAGAGACCAGTTTCCAAATTTACAAGCAATTGCATCTGTTTGTCAAAAGCAACTATAAGGTCTATCAGATGAAGCCATGAAGTCATAACTTCAGATGTCATATGTTTTTCTTTGTATCTTTCAGCAAGACCAGAGAAAAATCTCTTTGCTAAAAAGCCAGACAGCATTTGGATCATTGCAGACACCCAAGCTTCTCTAGCACTACAACTTACCAGTCTTGCTCTATCAATCAAAGGTTGCAACACATCATCCACTCCAACAATAAAATCCCTAGTAATTTTATACATAAGAGCAAAAATAAACTCGGGCTGATCAGCCCATTTTGAGAAGTGGTATTCCATCCGTGATGCAATAGGAGATACCAGTTCATCAATAGCCCAAAGCTGCATACTGTACTCCTTTTTCCCAAAAAGATTACGCTGTCGTTCTTCCCTCTGTTTCTGCAGATGCTGCAAAGCACAAAGAGCTATAAAGCTATGAGAATATCTCTCTCTTTTGTCACCTTGCATCAAAACTAGAGGGTTAGGGAGGCCAGATATTTGTCCGCTTTCAATTTTAGATGTTAAAAGTTTTGGTGGCCATCCAAGAGAAGCAAGAAGAGCTCGGTGATCGGCAAAAACTTGTGGCCTAATAACCGCCAAAATTTTATCTACCCTGTTATCAACAGATATCAAAAGATTACGCCACTGAGGGTGGAACTTCACAACATGTACTAATGCTTCTTCAATATCATTCATGGCTTTTATGGCTTGAAGCAACTTTTCTTGCTTTGGTCCAGAGTCCTGCATTCCAACACATATTAATGTTCAACATTTTGGCTCCCATCAACTAACCTACCACTTCAACATGCAACCAGGAATACTGCAAAATAAAAGGAAGGGGGCTGGGAGGGTGAAGTGACTAGACCATTACAGTAGCAATTGATGACTTTAAAACCTTTGCTGAGAAGAGGAACCCAGAGTGGCGATTCATGACACAGAAAACAGCATCTTCAAGATCCCCAACCAGAGCTTCCAACCGTAGAGCAGTTTCTGAGATAATAAGAAAGTAAGTTTAGCTTATGCCTTGGTAAGCCAAGTGGGAAAGGGGAGGGATGCTTACTGTTAATCCATAAAGTTTACCCCATGATCGATTTTAGTCTTTAAGTTTAAAGTGATCGCTTTTAGTCCCTTAGATGATGTGACAAACTAAAAATTTGACACATCATCACTCTGTAGGGACTAAAAGTGATCACATTAAGTTTGATAGGGAACAAAATCAATCACTCTAAAGTTTTTTAGGGACTCAAAGTGATCGGTTTAAACTTGAGTGACTACAATCACTTATGGACTAAAGTCTAGAGACCAATAGTGTATTTTGGCCAAAAAATAAAATGTTAACAGATGGAATTGGGATAATGTTAATGTCCACAAGAATCTAAGCCTATGAATCAAAATATATAATCAATTATGAGATGAACATAATTTCTCAGACTGACAGGTATGCATGCCAACAAAGATATACACCATTAACTAATAAAGACACAAGTTGAGGAAGTAAATGCATGAGAAGGAAATTTAAGGCTATGAAGTTGAAAACAGTAATACTATTTGTCAAGTTGGTCACACATTCAGAAAATCATAAGAATGGAAAAGAAATAGAAATAGAAATTGGTCTGTAACCCACCAATATAATTGCGAATACTCTCAATTTGCCTGACTTGCTTAGCAAGTAAAGCCAGAGGCAACTCTTCACCCAGTATCTTCGAACCAAACCCATCTACAATCCCATAAAAAAATTAGAACATAAACATTTTACATATACAACAATAGTTCGAACAACGTATATTAAGAATGAAACCAAACAAACAAACAAACCTTGTGGAACAGTGCGGAGGTTGAGGTTGTGTAGTTTGAGATTGAGATTGTGAAGGGAGGTTTTGGCAGTGAAGGAACGAGAGATCCATGAAACGGCGCGTTTGGTGAGGCTTGTTCCGAGGGAGAGGAGGTGGGTGTCGAGATCAGAGCAGCGTTTGCTGAGTGATGAGAAGAGATGGGGAGTTTTGGAGAGGAGATCTTGGTGGGTTCGGAAATGTTGGTCGAGAAACTCCAACTGATGTGGGGAGAGATCACTGGGTTTGGGCAAAACCGCTGGAAGTGGAGGAGTTGGTGGTGGAGTTGGTGGTGGTGGTGGTGGTGATGACACTGTAGGTTCCATTTAGGACAATCTTAAAAAAAAAAAAAATTTGATACCTACTATTTTGGGAGCTTTTGGTTTTTTGAACTGGTTGGTTCAAGTGTTCAACAACTCCTCCGACTTGGGGTTTCTCCCTCTGTTGTAGTCCATGTTTGTGTAACGTCATTTGTCTTTTTTGTTGGTTAATGTTTGTTGGTATTCAGCTTCTCGTACACATCTGTCCACACAACTTTATTAGATATTGTGCGTACAAAATACGATTTTAGTTATTAAATTGAAATCGTAAAATTGTATTTTTTTTTTTTTTGGATAGAATCGTAAAATTGTATTTTGAAAACACGAATTTAAGTTAAATTATATTTTAAATACTCGATTTTAATTGATGTGACGCATACTGTTCGTCCATAATGTATGTAATGTAATAATTAGCACTCAATATTGTTTCAATCTCTAAAATTTGTATTTACTTCTTATGATACTTAAATTTTAAAAAGTTCACCACCGTGTTACGATGGTCACTACACAAGTATAAGTGTTTGTGAGATAATGTGGGTAAGGATCAGGGTTCAAGTTTCTAGAAGGGAACTTCATACACATATACATTTTTTTATGTTAACCACACATATACACTTAGATTAAGTTATAGTAGTTTTTCTATCTTGTATAAAAAAAAAAAAAAATTAAAGTTCATTTTTTATCCTTAATTTTTTTAAGATAATTTTTCAATAGCTTAGGGGTGAAAATAAACACGAAAATCACTTTTTTTTTTCAATAATTTTTTAAAAAAAGAAGAAGTTATTTTTCAAAGTTTAAGAACAAAATATATTAATATAACACTTTTAATAGTTTAGAGAAAAAAACAAATTTGTTAACGTATTTTGTTTTTTAGAAAATAATAATAAAATAAATTGTAATTTGAATCCTTAAAATTTGGGGAACTTTTAATTTTGTCCCCAAAAATTTTTAAATGATTTTTCACTAAATTGCAATATACATGCTAAACATTTGGGATAATTTTAATGCTCTCACTGAAGTTCCAAATTTTGGATTCATAAAACTATGTCATTTTTAGTTGCAATGGCTCTTAACAAAAATTTCATTACCATATATAAATAGAATGACTTAAATCAAAACGATATATAACCTTAGAGCATTCATATTAGTCTCCTCAAAGTTTTAGCCAAATTAACACAAAAAATACTACTTTTTCTAATTTAGCTATCTATTTTTTTTATACACATACATCATTCTCAGTATTATATCATTGTTTCAATTAAATATTATTTTCTTTCTATTCACAATTTTAATCCCAAAACCCATAACCATCCAACACAATCCAGTCACTCAACACAACCGTCACATCGCATCTGCATCCAGATATGGATGTCTATAAGAGAGATGCTACATTCACAACATTTTTACAACAAATTACAGGTGGTTAATTGTTATTGGTTCAAATTTGTAACTAATACTAAGATTACTTTTTTTCCCCAATAATAACAACCAGTAACAACCTGCCACTTAGGATTTGTTGTAAAAATGTTGTAAAAATGTTGTGGACATATCATTTCTCTATCTATAAATACTCCAACACAAGTTACACAACCAAATCAAAGCCAAAACAAACACAAGTACACAACCACCAAATAAAGTGTCTTGGATCCACCATCAAAACCCAACACATCTTGGTTTCAAACCAAGGGTGTTGAGCCAGCACTCAGTCGTTGCACACCAACCAGAAACCCATCTCAACTGTCACCCATCTCCACTGGTGCCAAAAACCCAAATCACGACCTATTCAATCGTCATCAACAACCAAATTGTAATATAATTTCGGCGAGATGTTGATGTGATACCTAGAGGCAATTGATTGTGAGAGAAGACCCAAAGGCAGTTGATTCTGAAAGAGACCCAAAGGCATTTGATCGTGAGAAAGAGAAGAAACAAGACCAAGAGGCACAAAATAGAGAGAAGAAGAAACGATATCGTCAGAGAGAGAGAGAGAGAGAAAGAGAGGGAAATAAAAAATGAATTTATTTGGTGCAGCGATAAAAGTGTCTTACCCTTACCATAAGAGACTATTGTTTTTTGTTAAAATTTTTGTGCTAGTTTATTGAGATTGGTGTATGAGAGTTTTGTGTGCTTTTAGCTATATTTTTATCATCAGACTAGATCAACTAGTTTGATGCGAATGCTCTTAGGCTACATACTTACATATTCAAATTTTAAAACTTTAAAAGGAAAAATTAAAATTACCCTTAACTTTAAGGTATAAATTTCAATTTAGTTTTAAAAAAAGTTTAAATTATTGATTATTCCTAAAACTATTTGATAAAGCTCAATGTAATTTTGGTGATAAAAAGTCTCTAACTCAATGACATAGTCTACTCTCTTATATTAAGAGGGTTTTTTTTTTTTTTTTTGGTAAACGACGCTTGGAATTAACTAAAGAGCAATAAGTCTATTACAACAAACAAGGCCAGCTTTATCTCTAGCCAGCATCTCAGCCACCACATCCACTGGGTTAAACAAAAAAAGAAAATTTGTTTCATCAAGTTCATCTCCCATCCTTGCTAGTCAGTCAGCACAACCATTTGTCTCCCTAAACATGTGCGCCACCGAGGAGTTAGGGAATGTCTGAATCAGGTTCTTACATTTAGTTAAGAGAGGTTCAAGCATTAGACTGACCACCGAAGGTCTTGAAACAAGCTGTACAATAAACTTAGCATCCATTTCAATACAAATGTTCTCAATCCCCATTTGCTTTGCCACGGTGAGCCCGTCCTTCAGTGCCCAAAGTTCTGTCACGGTGCTCGATGTGCTGCCCAGCTTCCTCGCAAAACCACCTAACCAGTCACAGTTGCTGTTTCTCAAAACACCACCCCACCAACCTTGATCGGGTTCCCATACATAGTCCCGTCTGTATTGAGTTTCACCCAACCCGTAATAGGCTTGGTCCATTTCACTTGAACTTGCACTCTACTAGGCTTATTGGGTTCATTAGGAACAATTGCATAGAACTCCACTCCCTTCTTTAGGCAAAGCGTACTCGTGCCCTCTTCCACTCTCCTCGTCTGAAATATTGCCTTATTTCTATGTAGCCAAACTGTTCATATTGCTTAAGGAAATAAAATTTTCCATGGTACATGGGGTCTCAGGTAAATGATGGAAGTTCCACAAAACTTCTCAAGCCACTCTTCCAAATTCAATCCAAAAAAATCCAGGTTGTTCTCCTCAAATCCTAGGTCTTTCCACACAGCTTTAGCCACCCTACAGTCCCTAAGTGTATGAATGATGGATTATGTCCCTTCACGGCATAACTCACACGTCGGTTCAAGGTTTAACTCTCTTGAACCAAGAACTTCCTTACTAGGCACGCTGCGATGAGTGCACAGCCAAATAAAAAATTTGATTCTAGGGGATGTATGCGCTTTCCACACCCATTGATGAGGACTAGTGTCGAGGTTCAAAAGATTAAACCCTTTAGCTATGAGATATGCTAATTTTAGGGAAAATGAGCCATCTTTAGAGAATGCCCAAATTAGAATGTCTTCTTGGGAAGGATTTGCTGCAATGGGGATACCTTTAATCTCTTGTAAGATTTGGTCAGGGAGGTCAAATGAAATACACTCCACATTGTCAATCAAGCTCTTGGCCGAGAGTTTGTCTTCCCCATCAGTTAAAGGACCTACAATCTGCTGCCTGAGTGGTCCGGAAGGAAGCCAGAAGTCAGCCCAAGCACTCACACTTTCTCCATTAGCAATAGACCATCTTAGACCCTTGTTAAAAATAGCCCCTCCCTCCTTACATGCTTTCCAAATCCGAGAAGCAGCTTGTTTTCTAGAGTTTCCCCTCAGGCAATGCGAGGTAAGGTATTTGCAAGTAAGCATTTGAGCCCAAGGCATATCCGGGCTAGAAGCAATCCGCCAACAAAGCTTCGCCAAAAGAGCTGAATTCCTTGCTTTCATTTCAAAGATCCCGAGCCTTCCCCAATTGAGTGGATTTGTGACCTTGTTCCACCCAACAAGATGAATTTTCTTCTTATCCATAGTAGATCCCCAAAGAAAGTCTCTCACCAATTTATTCACCTCCTCACATACCTTGATAGGTAGTTTATGACACTGCATAATATACTCGGGTATGGAGGTCACCGCTGCCTTAATGAGCACTAGCCTCCCTGCCGGCGAAAGGCATTTGGATTTCCAGCCATCCAATTTGGCTTGGACTCTTTCCACAACAAATTGAAATTCATTACGTCTCCTTCCCTTGTGGATTATCGGGAAACCAAGGTATTGAGGTTGTGAGTTTCACAAATCCCAGTTAGGTTCACTATTTCCAACTTATCCTCCGCAATGACATTAGGCGAGAAGAAGATTTTGGATTTCTCCTTGCTGATTTTCAAACTTGAAAGCTTGCAAAATTCATCTAAAACCTCCACTACAGCCTCGACATTTCTCTCGTCAGTTTTGGCAAACAAGAGTAGATCATCGGCAAAAAAAATACGGGAGAATCCGGGACCACTACGAGATGCCTTGATCTTTTCCAACTCCCTTCCTCACACTTCAATTAATTAAGATACTCAAGTACTCCATTCAAAGAATGAATATATATAGTGAAATCGGATCACCTTGCCTCAAGCCACGGGATGGGAAAATTTCTCCAATTTGATCCCCATTAAAAAGCAACGTTGCCGAGGTAGTAGAGATGCAACTTAGAATAAGTTCCACTGTATCGAAGTGAAAACCCAAACTCACAAGCATACTCCTCATACTCCTCACAAAGCTCCATTCTAATCGATCATAAGCCTTCTCAAGGTTGACTTTGATTATCATGAATACTTCCTTCCCTTTTTTCCGCTCAATTGTGTAAACTAATTCTTGAGCAATGATCACGTTGTCGGTACCTCTTCTTCCTGAGATAAAGGTTGTTTGGGAGGGGAAAACTAGTGTGGGCATAAGGTGTTTCAGCCAATGTACAAGGATCTTAGTCACAATTTTATAAATTGTGTTACACAGGTTGATCGGCTTAAAATGGTTTATGGTTTTCGAACCAAGTTGTTTTGGGATGAGGGCAATCAAGGTTCTGTTAAAGGTGCTCATGGATTTTCTTTGCTGTAAATATTTTTTTTATTTCAAATTTCACGGACTCTCCCACAATCAACCAAAACCTTTGGAAGAATTCGACATGAAGTCCATCTGGCCCTGGAGCTTTAAATGCTTTCATGGACTTTAAAGCAAATAGAATTTCTGCATCGGAAAGGGGTACAACCAAGTTACGAGCTTCCGACTCAAACAAACAATGCCCCCAAACAGGGATTCGGTCTGGGGTTTTGTGGCACGCCTCCTGGTCAGTTTTGTACAACCTCTCGAATCCATTAATAAAGATATCTTTCACCCTCTCAATATCTTCTTCCCATTCACCATCAGTTCTTATTATTCGATTAATCCTATTATGGCTCCTACGGATGAGGGTGGATAGGTGGAAAAAGGTGGTATTTCTCTCCCCTTGGATTAACCAGTCATTTCTCGCTTTAATCCCCCATAGTTCTTCTTCCAAAGACATAATTTTTTCAAGCTCCTCAGAAAGCCAAGAGTGCATGTTGATCAATCTCTGACTTGGGTTTTGAGCCAAGGCTTTCTCCACCCCTTCTAATCTTGCCACAAGATTTCTTTTCTTCCAAAAAATGTTTCCAAACTCCTCTCTATTCCAATTCCTAGCTTTAAAGGTAAAGGTACTGATTGCACTTCTGATATTTTGTTGATTTCCTTCCCATGCATCACAGAAAATAGGAGGGAAACTTGCGTGGCTGCGCCATATCGGTTGGAACCAAAAAGGCCTTTCACCGGTTCTAATAGGAGGGTTATTTAAGGCTAAGAGCAGTGGGCAATGATCTGAGTTAATACGCGCAAGGTGCTTGACAAGGGCCTTAGGGAAGCAAGACTTTCATTCCGGGTTCGCCCAGACCCTATCCAATCTACCTTGAATTAAACCAGGAAGGTCTCTCTTATTGGTCCATGTAAACTTAGGACCTGTGAACCCCAAGTCAATTAAATTACAGAAATTCATACAACTTATATATTCCTCAACCCTCCTTCTGCAAACCCCATTACCTCCCATTTTCTCATCACCACAAACAACATCATTAAAGTCCCCCATGATTGCCCAAGGGAGGTTATGCCTTTTCGACAAAACTTTTAAATTGCCCTACAGTAAACACCTTTCTCTAAACCGTGGACTACCATAAATAGAACTTAAAAGCCAAGGTTGAGCATGGGAACTAACCTGGACAATGGCGTGAATTTCCTACTCCATCGCCAGTAGAATGTCCATTAATACAATATCTGATCGCCACAGGAGCCAAATCCCACCAGCATAGCCGATGGTCTCCGTGGAATAAGCTCCATCAGAAAGCAGTTTTCTTATGATCTCATCAGCCCTAGGACCATAAATTCTGGTCTCCGTAATCACGAAAATCACTGGTTGGTGCCACTTTACCAGGTCCATCACAGTCTTTCTGAATGTGGGCTTCATTGCCCTTCTACAATTTCAGATTATATATATTCATGATTGGATTGGGGGAAGTGCGAGAATCAAAGCACGTCGGGGATGGCTCCTCCCCTATCTCCCTCAATTTCCATGCTTGCCTCAGCTCGTTCCTCTCCTTGATCACATTTGGAAAGAGGTTCACGACATGCTTCAGAATCCCAAGTTGAGCTTGGTTGCTTAGAATGTTCAGTGTACATGCAATGGTCGGCCTCGAGAATTGGAGGAGTTTGAGCACGGATAAGTTCCCCATTACCACCATCTCTATTGGCTGATCCAGGAGTATTTTCCTTTGTGTAATCACTAGTTCTAGATGAATCTTTTCCAAAGTACTCAGAGATTTTTCGCAGAGGTGCATCCAGGATCGCTTCCCTTGCTGCGTAGACGAAATGCTTACTAGGGGCTGAAATTTCGGCTTGTCCATGAGGAAGTACCAATACGGATTTGGCGTAGTGATCTAAGCTTCGTCCTCCATCGGCACAAACCCCAGTTGAGCACTCACCTCTGTAAGTGGAAAGATGTTTTTCCACACCTCCATTGCTTCCTCCTCATACCAGCCCATGATGTCTGTTGGGTCTTTCTGAATTCCTTCTATTGTTTTGTCGCCTATTGGAATGACTTTCCCTTTGAGAAAAATCGCCCATTTTTCCATTGTAGTCTCCATTTCCTTCAACACCAACTCCGAATTGGAATTTTTTGGCTTAAAGGAGGTAACTTGCCTTCAGATGGGTTATACCTTGAGTTAGTGGGGCATGTGTCAATACCCAACCGTTTATGCTAACCATTTCACCTTGGTTGAGTGAATTCCTACCCTGGGTCAACTTCTTGGGCCTACTCTTAGTCAAGCCCAGGTCACCTATTTTGCCTTTTGTATTAGAATAGATTTTCTGGGATTGGGTTTGTTGGGGTTGGACAAGCCATACCACCCTTAGTCCCTCCTCAGCATGTGACTTTCTCTTCCCATCATGTCAGCTTGTGTGTCTCGAGGAGCTCTTGGCATGTTCCAGTAGGCAACATCCACGCTCCTACCTGTAGCCTCAGTGGGAGACTTGCGTGTGCTACCTCTGTTACCATTGGGCTTGTGCTTTCTTTTCACAACCATCCAATCACCATACTCATCCGTCCCAGCCATCCCTGACACCCCAACGTCTCTCAGTTCACTTTCTTGGGGCCCGTCAGAACTTGCACTGGGGTTCTGCTATTGCTTGCTGCTATCGGAGCCTTCAGGGGATGATTCCGGCCTTTTGATAATCGTCGGACAACCTTCTTTCCTATGTCCTATTTTCGAAAGTTCGAATATTTTGAATCTGCTAGTGCAGAAGCTCTCAAATACCCGCCGAGATGAGCGAATCCACTGTCTGCTGCGATTGCGAGGAATCAACTCATTGACCGAAACCACTGCCTCACAACTCACACGCAGGTACTCTCTCTCTCTTACTTTCAATTTCATTTTTTTGAAGGTTTAGTTTGACTATATATCTATTTATGATTGTCGCTTTGGTTATATATATAGTCGATCTCACTCTCACTACCTGATTGCAAAATAAATATTGGTGAATCCTGTGAAAACTAAATTGCAAAATGCAAGAACTTTATTTTTTTTTTTTTTGTGACCCTTTAGCCCTTTCTTGTGATCTGATTGTATTTTTTTTTTCTCCTCCTGATTATAAACTTTTGTGAAAATTTACTAGTATTATATGTTTTTGCTCGAAACTCAATGCCTAGGCGAATTTGGAAAGATGTTCACCTTGAAATTAAAAATAAGACAAGGAATCATACAGTTGCAAGATTAGGTCAGGAGGCTAGTTTAAGGGAAGCCAAAAGAATGACCATTTCTCCAATTGTTTTGTGCTCTGGCTTGTTGATTTCTCTTCTTCTTAGTTGAGCTTCATGCTGCTGAGTGAAAATTAAATTTGCATTGCTTCATCATTTGATCACTCTATTTGTTTGCTTGTTATGAAGATATCTTGGCAGATGCACTTGCCAAGCATCTTCTCCATGATCCGCTGATACTTTCAGCTGTTATTGTTTCTCTTATGCCTGTTTGGCATCCTTTTTTGAAACCACGCTTATTCAATGTACAACTCTTTTAAACATCACTATTTTCTAGATACAGCAGCCCATTTTCTAACGACTTGAAAATAAGCTGTACCGAATGAGCAGGCTTGGTGAGCTGCAACATTAATGACTTCCTAATCATATCTGATAACGCCTCCTACTGTACCTTATTTGACTTTATTGGCACTTGACCTGGTGATTACAAGTGGCCCCATTCTATCACTGAATGCAATCCTTGATGGTCGTTGCTTGTTGATTTTCTTTGCAGAATTTAAAGGTCTATGTGAATTATAGAGGTTGAGTTTCTTCTCACTAATTTTGATCCTCTAAATTTCCTTGAAAAGAATGTTGGCCTTTTTCAGTTCCATTCTTACTGCATAAAAAAAAAATGAATGTGCAAGTGTGAGGTACTGGAAATCTTTCACTAGACTTATGCTGGATGTCTAGGGGGATTGCAAGCTTAAAAGCATGATAGACAAATGTAAGGATGATAGCCAAATGTCTTGTAGAATAGCTGGCCTGCAAATAAATTTACTTTGATTAGTTTATAATTTTTCATGTATTTTTTTTAGGAACCCTTTGGTATAGCTTACTAAAATAATTTGAAAATGTCATCTTTAAATATCATCATAACAGCCAACTCCCCCTCTCCCTTCCATTTGGTTGAGCAGAAAAAAAGAGAGTAGTTAGGACAAAAGTAGTATTAATGTTTGTTACTTGCATTTAAACTGCTTAGGCTTGACAGATTGAGTTTGTCTGCACCATTTTATTAAATGAATGTGTGAAAAAGAATGTTTAAGACCATTTATATACTTTCTTACTTTTAGAGACAGCTATTTATGATATTTGCTTGTCTATCTAGAGTACTTGCTCTCTTCCAATGGAGGCTGGGATGGAA
Organism: Notholithocarpus densiflorus; assembly: GCA_030021035.2. Classification (NCBI taxonomy): domain Eukaryota; kingdom Viridiplantae; phylum Streptophyta; class Magnoliopsida; order Fagales; family Fagaceae; genus Notholithocarpus; species Notholithocarpus densiflorus. The sequence continues at coordinate 508,353 of JARYZH020000075.1, forward strand.
TTGAATAAAGAAAGTGAGAAATCTACTTCCATGGACTCTCATTTACAGTGGAGTCAGTGGCAATTGCTTGATTCCATCCTTCCTACAGGTGGGTTTGCTCATTCTTTTGGTCTTGAGGCAGCAATCCAAACTCGTATAGTATCAGGTCCTGAGGATCTTCGAACTTTTGTGATCCATGTGTTAGAGAATTCTGGAAGCTTACTCCTTCCTTTTGTTTATTCTGCAACCTTGTCACCTAATTTGGAAACCTGGCATAAACTTGACAGAACATTAGATGCAATGCTCACAAATGAAGTGGGTCGAAAGGCATCAATTGCACAAGGATCAGCACTTATAAGAGTGGCTGCTGCTGTCTTTTCAGAAATCCCCTCTCTTAAATCCATGAGAGATACCTCTCTGGGTTCTGGGGTTGTTTCTTTCCACCATGCTCCTATATTTGGGCTTATATGTGGACTTCTTGGGTTGGATAGTAGAACCTCTCAGAGAGCTTACTTGTTTATTACAATGAGGGATGTTATCTCTGCTGCAACAAGGTTGAATTTGGTAGGACCTATGGGTGCAGCTGTATTGCAGCATCAAATTGTTCTTCTTGCTGAAGCTATCTTGGAAAAGTGGATGGACCGTAATGCTGAGGAAGCATGCCAAACAATTCCTTTGCTTGATACTGTGCAGGGTTGCCATGGTTACCTGTTTTCTAGAATGTTCTGCTCTTGAAACCCCAAAAAAATTGCATCAATTTGTTGTCTTTGTTGTTCTGCACTGATGACTGATGCTACAGCCTCTGTGGGATAGGCTTATACTGGTCAGTTGTAAAATCACTAGTCATTCATGCTTCCACCAATTTTTCCATGCCTTCAGAAAATTAAAATCACCAGCTATATTTCTAAAACTGATACAGTAGACATATTCTGTTAGCAAAAAGAAAGCAATTCTAAAGATTGTTTTTGCGCAAACTTTTATTTGTTTACTTCAGTCTTTACTACTTTGAGGTGCTATGCTTTTAGCTAGCTTCTAGAGGAGAAACTCACCTGAGTCATGTTTAGTCTATCAATACATAGGTCAAGCCCCTTTCTCAGAGATATCCTACAGAGCGTTTTCTTCTTGTTTTGGGCATAAAATGCTCTTAATTTGTAGAAAGAGATCAATTGTAAATTTTTAATACTGGCTTTATTAGTTCGTACCCAAAACAAAATTATCAAAGAGTCACCGCAGGGGACCCGATGTCCATCTTTGCATGAAGATTGATGTCAATATCCTTGAAACTAAGCTTTACAAAAGCCCACTTACAATACTTAGGAAAATGCTAAAAACACAAAATATTTTACAAATTTTTTTTTTTCAAATTGTTAATGTGGTGAGTGGTTATTGGTAAGTAAAAAAGTGGTGTTAGTGGTGGATACAAATAAAAACAAGTAAGAATTTTTTTTTTTTGAGGATCGAAAAGGGTGGCTCACATGTGATATCATAGTTGACCACATTTCACAGATACATCGCCTGTGACAAGTAAGAATTTGTCACATCAATAATTTGTAAAAATGTTGTAAAATAGTTTGTAACTATAGCATTACTTTTTAAATATTTTAATTCTTAAGAGTACTGTGAGGGTCTAGCAAATGGGATGGCAACCTTTGGGCTTGGGTCACAATTAATTAATTTGTGGGTAATTGGAAATATAGCACACAATGGGTGATCCCAAGAAGGATTAAGTAGATGACTTGATGAATAAAAGTTACCCTAGGATGGTTTGGGATTATTTATCGGACCGTCCAAGGAGATTCTCAGGTGGCCGAGGTATCTATCAAGTGTTCCCGATTGGTTTATTCTTTCCCAAAATAAATGTGTTGTCCTCCCATTCACTCGTGTTTCTCAACCCAAAAAAATGGTCCAACCCCTTTTCCTTTGAATCTTTCTCCTTTTATACTCTCCCATTAGTTGGTTGGTAATGATGAGAATATTCAACTTGTGCATGGGCCCCACCACTTGAGTGTAGGGCATTGTTCTATTAGGTCTAATTTCATATCAAGGAAATGGGCCCCCTTAGCTCCGTCCTTGCGATAATTCCTTTGTAACTTGAACCATGCATCTAGATCCATGCTCGGATAGCGGACTCTCTCAAGGCATTATTTATCCTCAGCACTACGTTCCTCCTCGGGGGATAAGAGTGATTTGTTTGGACCTTAGCATGGTTGTCTATGTAACAAACTTGTTCGGGCCTCTCACATGTGGGTTGGGCCACATATTTATGGGTATTGGCCCGAATTCGGTCTGGGCTGAGCTCCATCCACCCACAGTTACATTCATTTATAACTCACTAAACAGTTTATAGCGATTTTTTTAAAAGGAAAAATAAATAAATAATAAAGGGAAATAATCACCTTTCAAGTCCTTATAGGGGTAGTGATTGGACACAAACGAATGTAAAATGAAAAAACTAACAAATAAATAAAAACTCTTGATTTCTTTGAGCAAAGACAAATGTCTTCTTCTTCTTCTTCTTCTTTTTTTTTTTAAAATTAGTAAAGAAGGGAAATGTGAATGACCTTCAGGCAATATCATATTTCTTTTCTTTTTTTTTCTTTTTTTTTATTTGGAGTAAATTACAAAAAACTTTCTTAAAGTTTTAGGAATGAAATTTCGCTCCAAACCTTAACAAAAATGACACTTTTCTCTATGAGTTTTGTAACAAATCTACACATAAATCATACTGTGGGGGCTCGAGGACCAAGGAAAGGGTTGTAGAACTGTAGAGTGGATATTGGGGTATTACATGTCCGAAGAGGCAGGTTACCCGAGGATAAGAGGAGAAGAGGCAAAAGGTTCTTAGGAGCTTCAGGTGGGAAGGATTGGTTGAAGAAAGAGAATCATGAGGAGTAGGGGAAGTTTCCAGCAAGAAGTAGCATGTTGCCTCCGCATTAAATGGTGGGCAACAGTTTTATCAGCTGCATTGATGAGGAAGTGACCTAAACAGTGTAATTCACAGCTAAACAACTCCTTCTACCACCTTCCTCAAATGTTTAAAAGGACAGGTGTCGCTAAGAGAAATTTGTTAGGTAAAGGTAGGGGGTTAGAATGTGAAGTGGAGGGAGTATATAAGAGAAAAATGGTTCTCATAGAAAGGGGCGATCAGACACAAATACCAGAAAAAAAAGAGTAACAAGAAGAACATAGAGAGAGGAGAGCGAGTAGTGTATTTTTTTGTGTATCATTGGCTTCCTCGGGCAGTCTCGTACTTAGACATTTGCTCACATATTCTATAATATTACGCCTTTCTTCCTGATTTCCATCCTTCGGCAAGGCCCTCTCTTGTTGTTTGATTCCCTCTCTTACAAATCTATTGATTTGGGCCATAGTTGAACTGTACAAACCCCACTGTTCTAAGTGGGCCGGGGCTGCGAGATTTTTTGGTCCTTACGCATACCATTAGTAACCTTAATGAAATATTTCAATTTTTGAAAATATTCGTTTGACCAAACTATAACGATGGTTAGTTAAGTTTTCTTTTCAGCCATTTTCCAGTAATTTTTAATGACTATTTTTAGCAATCATACACAAATTTGTTTGATTAGGAAAATGAGATAAGGAAGTAGGAGGACAGAAAAGTGAGAGTATACAAAATATTTTAGTTTTCCATCATATGTGTTTGTTAAAAAGGAAGGGAAAGTGGAAGGGTAAAAAATAAATATGAATTTCTTTTGTTTGGCTAGAAAGAATAATGAGAGGATAAAAAAAAAAGTTTAGTTGGATTTACCATATTGCTCATATTACATTTATTAAAAAAATAAACAACATATTTGGTTAAATGGGTTTCAAAGGGTAAAATAGTAAAAGCATTTATTATCAACATTTTTTGCATACTTTTCTATCCAATTTGTGGGGATAGAAGTTTGTGGGCCCAAGAAAAATCATTCACCCCATTTCCCTTCTCCTCTATTTTCTCTCCTCAACTAAAAGAAGGAAAATTCTCATTTTCTTTCCTCACTTTTCACTCAAATGAAACATAATATTAAAGAAAACAATTTCATTTGACGCAAAAAATCATTAAAATATGATATTTTTTTTCAATATGAAAGAAATAATTATGAGAGTAATTATTATAAATTTTTTTTAATGATAGTCATTAATACACATTTATTATAATTATGTTTGTATTAATAAGAATTTATTATGATCATGTTTGCATATAAAATTATTTATTTTACCATTTAAAGGAGAAAGTATAATAAAGTAAGATATTAATAGAGGAGTAATACTACAGACATAAACTATTTTACAACATTTTTACAAATTGTTGTTGTGACCAACTTCTTACTAGTTTTCATTTAGACCCATCACTAATATCACTTTTCCATTTACCGATAATCACTCACCACATCAGTGGTTTGGAATTTTTTTTTTTTTTTTTTTGTAAAAAAGTTTGTATATCTGGCATTACTCTTAATAAAGGGTTTAAATATCATAGGATTTATAATAAATCCTTATAGCATTAAATTCAATTAAAATATTGAGGGAGAAAAATGTTTTAATTTTGTTAATTATAGCCCTAATTTATAAAAGTGCTTTAATTTAAGGCCTCTTGTCATCACTGTTTTTTTTTTTTCTTTCAATAATTAGATAGTAAAAGAGCATAGAGAAAGTGGGAAACCATTGATTAAACTTTGTGCTTTACCTAAACCTTGTTCATAAATCAATTTGGTAGACTGATAGTAGTTAAATAGAGAGTGCAGAGAGAGAAAGTCATGTTTAGAGAGAAAAATTCACTTAGAGCAAGAAAGTAATTTTCATAAAATCATAATTGATTATGTAAGTGAAATACAAAATTTAATCAACTGTTTTCATTTTTCTTTTACTCCAATACAATCCAGAATAACATAACTGAATAACAAGATGGATAACGAGTCTAAATTGCAACAACTTTAACTTTATTACCACAAAGTTTTTCATTGCAACAAACATTTTTTATAGAACTAAACATGCCTTATCCTAGTATTTTTATTATGAAATTTGTGAACATTATAATAGTGTGTAATCATGCAGATACAGGGCACATGCATAGGCAATCCTTTCCATGAACTTATATTCAAACCATAAACACATTGAAAGTTCCTCAAAACCCAACATCCTAAAACAGCCACTTCATGCCATCAGCTAAACCTATATATTCAAACCAGCAAAACTTTTTCAAAACTCACTGAACCAATACATCTATTCATCTTATTTTCTTTTTCATTTTATACTTATTAATCTAAATTTCTCTCGAAGATCAATTTTTGAATAAATATTTCATTGTTTTGGGTTCCTAAAATTTCTAAGTAACTAAAGTTGGGAAATTCCATAACAAGGCAAAAAATTCAAAAGATATTCTAATTTGTTCTTTTTTGAAAGTGCAAAAAAAAAAAATTAATAGTTGCTTTTAATACTACATATATATAGAGAGAGAGAGAGAGAGAGAGAGAGAGAGAGAGAGAGAGAGAGAGAGAGAGAGAGAGAGAATTGGTTCCTGTGGTTCTGGTCTTCTTTCATTTGTCATCAATGGCTCATGTCTAGTCCTCAGCTAGTATTTGCAAGAGGTTCAGCTCTATTTAGGCGGAAGCATAAATTATGATCAAAATATTATTACGCGTGTTTTATAAATTTTTTTTATTTACGTGTACTCTGTTAGTTTTTATTTTTAGGGTGATGAGAATAATTTTAAAAATGTGTAACCAAACAAGCTTTTTTTTTTTTTTCAACCAAAATATTATTTTTCAATAAGACTAACGAGGCAAATCATATTCACATCTAAAATTTTAAATTTTGCGCTAAATGAGTTATTTAGTACAAAAGACAAGAAGTCTAGCATAAATAAACCAAAAAACCCAATTATTCATCTAATCTATACTTTTATCCAATTATTAGGTTTTCATCATCAAATGTCTAATTTTGTGAAACATATCAATTTTTGTGTCAAGTGAGTTACTTAGAGCAAAAGATGAAGACTCTACCATAAGGGTCCGTTTGGATTGAGGGGGGAGGGAAGAGGAGTGGAGGGGAGTAGAGTAGAGTTAGTTGAAAATAGACTAATTTTAGGCTAATTCTACCCTACTCCCCCTCCCTCCTCTTCAATCCAAACGGTCCATAAATGAGCCATTGAAAACCCAAAGATTCATCTCATCTATACTTCTATTTAGGTGGAAGCATAAATTATGATCAAAATATTACTACACGTGTTTTATAAAAAAAATTTATTTACATGTACTTTGTTAGTTTTTATTTTTTGGTGATGAAAATAATTTTAAAAATGTGTAACCAAACAAGCTATTATTGTTTTTTTTTTTCAACCAAAATATTATTATTCAATAAGACTAATGTGGTGTGGGTTCCAATTAGCTCAACTAGCAAAATTTCTGATGGTTGAATAAGAGATCTGGGGTTCAATCCTGGCCTACATTAAAAACCGATTGGTGTCTTGGTTTGATGATAAATAGCTATCATCAGGAGTGGATACCATAGGTTGAAAGTCTCTCCAAAAAAAAAAAAAAAAAAAAAAAAAAGACTAACGTAGCGAATCATATTCACATTTAAAATATTAAATTTTTTGCTAAGTGAGTTATTTAGTGCGAAAGACGAGAAGTCCAACATAAATAAACCAAAAAACCCAATCATTCATCTAATCTATTCTTTTATCCAATTATTAGGTTTTCATCATCAAATGTCTAATAATGTGAAACGTATCAATTTTTGTGTCAAGTAAGTTACTTAGAGCAAAAGATGAGGATTCTACCATAAATGAGCCATTAAAAACCCAACAATTCATCTAATCTATAGTCTATACTTCTATGCCATTTTTTAAGTTCCTATCATGTATCTTAGTATTAATACATATAATTACTCCAAGCATCCTTATAAATCCACCACCCCAAGTACCAAAGCCATTGAAATATACCCAATGTGTGTGCATGGGCGGCTCCACTTGGAGCCCTGGGGGTTCAAATGAACCCCCTGCTGGCCCCACACACAAAAAAAAAATTTAAAAAAATTAAAAAAAAATTAAAAAAAAACTATATATATTTTTGACCTCCCTAAAATAAAATTTTGAACACCTTGATCGTGGATTTTTTTTTATTTAAGCCTAGCTAAAATAAGTTTGAATATGATCCTCTTAACAATATTTTAGCATTTTTAAACACAAAAAAAAAAAAAAAAACTCAATAACAAACTGATTTGATTTAAAATCTGGGAAAAAAAAATTAATAAGTCCAATGGATCAATGGGAGATCAATGGATGAATGATTGCTTGGCTGTATACATTGAAAAAGATGTAGCTCGTAAGATTTATAATAAAAAAATCATTTAACAATTTCAATATATGAAACATCATAGAAAGCAATTGTAAAACTTTATGTACTTCATTTTTTTTTTTTTTTTTTTTTTGGTTTTGTTTTTTGTGATGTCGATACATTCAAATTTTCTTTTGTTTTAAATTTTGCATAATTTATGTTTCTTATTGACCCCCCTAAAAAATAATCCTAGAGCCGCCAGTGTGCATGGGTCCATGACTCACGTATTTTTTCTTCACACTCGGGATGAGACACCCACTTCTCTTTGAACCTTTGAATTTTATGCCGCCGCCGATTATTTGGAGACACAGAAGGAGTTGTGTCCAGTACAATCAGCTCGTGATCGGAATATGAGGCTGTCACATGGCTTACTTTTGCTGCTAAATACACCTCTGACCACTCAAGGGATGCACACGCCCTATCCAACCTCTCTTCCACAAACACGTCTCCTCTTCGGCCATTCCGCCATGTATATCGATACCCTCTGTAACCAAGGTCCATCAAGCCGCAACTGAATAGAGCATTGTGGAATTCTACCATGGGAGGTAAAGCCTTGAGTATTCCACCATTCTTTTCTTTTGAGTGCAAAATCTCATTGTAGTCGCCAATACATAACCATGGGAGTGTAGAGCGAGTATGGAGATGGTGAAGCAACCTCCATGTCTCTGGCTTCATCCGCTCCTCTGGGTAGTCGTAGATACCCTTCATTGTGGTTGTCGACACACAAACGTTTTTTGAATATTCTAGTTCTTCATAGATTTACGTTCACAAAGTTGGCAATAGCATTAGCCATTAATTTGATGGTAATTTCTTCTTCTAATTCACAATGACATAAAAGGAGACATACTTCTATTAACCAAATTGATGCAAAAAACAAATTGATTTAAGAAACATGAAAGGAATTTGAAGAAAATGTATGTGCTTATTTAATTTCCACCAATATCTTATTTTAAAAAAAAATAAAAGATTGCATATAACTTTATGCTTTTGGGATAACTAAATAATAATTCTTAATTTCCTTTCTCAATATAATGTTAAATCACAAAATCCTTGCTCTTTTTAATGGTATATTTATGCCAAATTTTCATGATAAATAATACCACACTATTGCATGATAATAGGAAAGAATGATTTCGGCTTTTGTGGATTTGGAGACAAGTTTATAAAATATTGGGTAAACTACGTATTTAGTCCCTATTATTTATACCATATTTCAATTTAATTCATAACATTTCAATTGTGTCAATTTGGTCCCTAACCTTTTAGTACCATGTCAATTTAGTCTTTGTCGTTATCTAATGGATGCAAATTACTGATGTGACAAATGACCAAAATAAAAAATTAATTTCCGTTGATGTGACAATAAACTATTTTTTTATTTTGACTGTTTGCCATGTTAGCAATTTCCATCTAAGAGATAATAGTATGGACTAAATTGACATGAAGCTGAAAGGTTAGGGACCAAATTGACACAATTGAAAGGTTAAAGACCAAATAAAAATATATTGTAAATGATAGGGACCAAACACGTGTCCTATATAAATCTAAATCTTTAAAATTTTTGTGCCAAATGAGTTATTTAGAGCAAAAGACGAGGAGTCCAACATAATTATTTTTTTTTGAGAGTCAAAACTGAGCAATATTATTAAGATGCTGAAGAATCAAAAATAGCAATCAGATAAATGTCAGGTGGAACATGCTCCATCCAAACTAGCAAAGGAAAAGAAATTCTTGCTCTCTTGGCCAAAGCATGGGCTACAGATTTGCCTTGCCGCCTAGTATGAGAGAACGAAAAAGTTTTAAGCGAACCTACAATAGAAAAAATGTCTTTAACAAACTGGCCAATTGAGGAATGATCCCTATCTGCTGACTTCAAAGCCTTGCACACCACCTCTGAATCTCCTTCAAATACAGATTGAGATATGCCCAACTCCACAATAAATTGAACAGCCTTTCTTGCAGCTAATACCTCCAAGAACCATCAAGAACCCAACCATTCATTTAATCTATACTTCTATAGCAATTTTTTAAGTTCCCATCATCTACATTAGTATTTATATTGATAATTACTCCAACCATCCTTATAAATCCATAGGGTTGTAAATGAACTAAGCCGATCATGAACAACTTAGGCTTGTATCGATAAAAAGCTCGTTCATGTTTATTTGTTTATAAATAAGCAAAGCTTGAGCCTTAGTTTTAGGTTTGTTTAATAAACAAGCTGAGCCTAAGCAAAAAAATTGTTCACGAACAAGCTCATGAACTATAAGACTTGATACAAAACAATCCAAGCATAGATTCATTTATAATTTTATATGTGTTAGCTAAATACACTCATTATACATATCTTAATAATAACATGGCCAATATGAGACCACTACCCATTATCTTAATTTTTCCATTCCTTCTAAACTGACCAAGAACCATTTTAGACTTTAGTTACATTTAAAAATAAATTAATTAGTTAAGTGGGCCATATATGATCTTTTCTCATCAATCATCTAATATAAAGTTATGAAACATGTTAGTATTTTCTCATTCATAATAGTTACAAACAAGTATTTTTCTAGTTCTTTACCATCTAACATGAATGTAAAAATTGTATTTTGAACAATCGCTGAAGCTGTAGATAAGGAATGATAATTAAGTGAATTTAATTATATAAAATTTTAATTTGAATAATGGCTAACCATAAGTAGGACTAGATGCATGATAAAATGAGTATACTATTTTTTCTTCTTCTTAATTTTAGAGATTAAAGCATTTGATAATTTAATTTTCTTAGATCTCAAGTTCAAAAGGTTAACTTGAGCTCAAGTTTGAGCTTGATATTAACCTTGAGCTTAGCTTGACTAATTAATCAAGCCAAGCCAAGCTCGAGCTTTTTGGCTTTCCCATGAGCTCAAGTTCAAATATTATTTTTAGGCTTGTCACGAGCTTGAGCCAAGTTTGAGCTTTTGACTTTTCCTGATTAGCCAAGCTTGAACATGTACTACTAGACAAAGTTCAGCTTGTTTACAGCAGTTAAAATCCACCACCCCTAAGAACCAACGCCATTGGAACATACTCTGTTAAAATCCAATTTTTTTAATCACCTTAAATCCAAAAGTGATAATTCAAATGTTTTCTTCAAAATTCCTCCGTTTATTTTAATTTTTAAAATTTTTTTGTTAGGGTCAAATTTACTTATCATGTCTCCGTTTTCGTCAACATATTTGTATTTGTAGTTTTGTACTATTCACCTTTCACTCAATAATCTATTAATCTTTTAAGTTTGCTCTAAAACTACTATCATGCTATTTAAATTTTATATCACTTACGTTTTAATGATCTAACTTTTAATTTATTGACATCTTTTTGTATGGTATTGACACACATGACCAACTCTATCCAAATGAATAAGACAGTAATGCATAGCTAATGATTTATTCCCTTAGAGCATTAGCATTGGGGTGTAAACCCTCCCCCCCCTCCCCAATTGCTATTTTACCCACTCAAACACCAAAAATCATTCTTTATCCAGGTTGTTATACAACCTTGTTAAGGTAAATCCTAAGAACATTCACATTAGTTTGTGCAAAAATTTATGTCTATTTTAGCATAAGAACCTACTTTTTCTATTTTACATACTCACTTTTCAAAAGACCCCACCTCAGATTATTTATTTTACACTACATTTCATTAAAATATCAATTTTTCTTGATTTTTTTTAATTGTTTCTCTTTCTTCACACACAACAACCACTATTTAATCTCTTCTTTCATTCTTGAGATACATAAAGAAAGAATAAACAACTAAATGCAAAATGAATAGTATTATAGTAAATTTACACGGTTACTATTGCAAACTTATAAATTTACACAATTATACTTGGATTGATGTGGGTTATTTTTAGGCAAAACTATATAAATTCTACACATTTTTTCTATTATACACAGATTGATGTAAATGCTCTTGCAAGGATGTAAAACTAAAATATTATATTTTATCATCTGCTCTTTCCTCGGTCTCTCTCAATCCATGTGCCTCTCTCATCTCCATCACTCTATCATTCTTCTCTCTCCATCTCAGCCTCTCTCTCTCTCTCTCTCTCTCTCTCTCTCTCATCTCCAACTCCCTCTTACTCTCCTCTGCCTCCTATTTCTCATCTCAGCCTCCCTCTCTCCTCCACTTCTCGCTCACTCATCTCCGCCTCCCTCTCTTCTCCGGTTGTGGGTTTTTTTGAGGGTTTGGATTTGTGGGTTTTGTGGGTTTCATAGTGGCCGATTTTGTGTGTTTGGAATTGTGGGTATTTTCAGTGATGATAGTGCTGGTGTGTGGGCAATAGTGGTGGTTGCTGTGTTTTTTTGTGGTTGATGGTAGTGGGTTGCAGTTTCGATTTGGTTTTTATTTTGTTTTTTTATTTTTTTATTTTATTTATTTGGGCTGTGAGGGTGGTGGCTGCTTGGTTTAGTTTGGTTTGGTTTGGTTTTTGTTGTTGTTGTTGTTATGGGATTGAATTTTGGATGGGTATTGATTGTGGTGATGGCTAGTTTTGATTGTGGGGGGTGGTGACTAGTTATATTTGTGGGTGAAGAGAGAAAGAGACCGGGAGAGAAGAGAGAGTAGGGTATTATATATTATTTGATTGTGTAGTTTATATTATTTGATTGGGTTGTATGTAAAAATGAGAAATGAGAAATGAGATGTCGGGTATATTGTTAAGTGGGTTGGTGAAATAAATAAAGTAACTTTTTAAATTGAAAAATATGCATTTTTTAGAAATTCGGATGTGAATGCTCTTAGATCAATTATAATTTCTCAAATTAGTGAATTTATTTCTCTCAAGGTTTTTTTTTTCATTTTCTATTCTGAATTTTTTCTCTAACTTTTGGGATTATTTCCTAACCTGAATTGTCATTTGTTAATGAGTTTTTGATAATAGATTTTGACTTTTGAGGATTAGACATTGATTTGTTTTATAAATAAAAATTATGTGTATTTGCATAGGTTACAAGCTAGTGTTTTATAAAAGATTTATCTTAATCAAGTGTATATTCGCATGCAATGATACTTTTTCTCTCATTTGGAAAAGAGGCCAAAGTTAATAATGGGTTTACAATATGTGGAGATAATAGATTTTTATCGATTGAAAATAATTGACGTAATATCTACCTTCATCATTTTTATGTTGTAGCTAGGATTAAAATTTTTATAAACTAAAATATTGGAGAAAATAAAAAATAAAAATACTTAATCGGGTTGTAAAGGGGAAGACTGTACTTGGGGTTAGAGTAAATCAAATCAACTCTAAAGATAACTAGTAAAAAAGATCATTCTAAAGTTCGACTCTCACGCATTGACACTTACCATATATGATTTTTCAGTGTTTAAAATGAATTCTTTCTTCTTTGAGACCCATCAATTTGATACATTGAAGTCTATATGTCCCCTGCTCAAGCTAAAGTGCTACACAAACTTGGCCAGTTCAACACGTAGAGGTGCTCAGATCAGATGGTCACGTAAATTGTGGAGCTTGCTGAAGATTATTTTAGCATGCCAAGTACATGAAAAAGAAAGGTACTTGTATGATACGTTCGTTGTGAGCATCTTAAGAATGAAGTGCCACATGGACCTTAAAAATAAAAGATAGTATATGTTGATTCTTTTTCCTTTTTTGAGTTCTTTGGTGTTGGGCATTACGGGAAATTTCCGCTTACAAAGAGATTTATGTACCTAACTAATCATTAAAAGCTAACAAAGGACTCGATTAATAGTCAACATCAATTAAATTTCACTTAATTAAGACTTTGTATAAGTTAAATAAGCCGAATAAGCTGGAAAAGAAAGCACTGGTAAACTAAGATAGAGATTTTTAATGAAGTACATGATATATAGTTGGACAGTTATTTTGTTGATAAATGAGTCTACATTGAAGATCCTATTTTTTGTTTAGCTTAAAAAAGAAAGAAAGAAAATTATACCTTTAAAAAAGTGAAAGCCAAGGAAACCAGTTGATCAATAGCTTATAGAAGATATCATATTGAAATTTTCTAGTAGTGAATAAGGGAGTGAAAATTCTTAAATTATTGAGGGTTTAGAACAAGATCGACGAGAAGTTTAGAACACTTATGTGCTAGGATCATTTCATCAAATTATACCCTATGAATCTCAAGTATGGTTCATTATGTTATGGTTTAGGAACTTGAATGAAATCAAAATGTTCTGTACGATTCATTCGAGTCATGCAATACATCTGAGTCTGACCAAAAGGAAGACAATGAGAAGATCTTAAATGAAAAACAAATAATAATATCTGATAATTGTTGAACAGAAATGAGAAGCACATGTTGCTATTTTGGTGGTCTCTCTCTCTCTCTCTCTCTCACTGGCACTAGCTCCATTGCCAGTCAAAGGCAACTATTTTGACTGAGAAATTTCGTACTAGCAACAGAACCATCACACGCTCGAGAAAATGTACTAGGGGCACCACCATTTCCACTAGACTTTGGCTGCTTAATGTGTTTTTACTTTGAGAAATGCTAAGGACAAACCCGTTCTCACACTCAAATCGACACTTGGTTTATGTGTTAACTCTTAATTGGATTTCAACACTTTCATGTAGTTCAAAGAGTATATTTCATAATGTTAAAATTCAATCAAAAGTTAACACATAAACATCGTGTATATTTTTACGTGAGAACAAGTGTATATTTATCATTTCTACACTTTTAACAAACTACATAGAGAAAATTCCAATTATGTACAGTACGTATCAAATCTAAACACTCGTTTTCCCATCATGATCACACTATCACTATCAAACCTATAATTTTGTGCAGCATATCATTTTCGAAATTGATGGGACACCCAAATCATAGTAATGACTAATGATTAGCTTTCCATTTCAAAGCTTTGATTTTGATTTGAGTTGGAACATTAACAATCAATTCCAAGTGTGTCAGTAGTCTCTGTGGGGGCCAAGGACTTGTGGGTCAATTTCCACTATTCATTTTTCTTCAGAGTCTGCCTTTACCAATATCAGAGAGAGAGAAAGAGAGAGAGAGAGAGGTGCCGAACCCAGTGGGAGAAGGAAAAGGAGGAAGAGGAGGAATTAACAACAAAAAAAAAAAAAAAAAACACTTTGAAAATTTTACAGAGAGAGAAGAAAATCATTAGCTCAAGCTCAGCTGGTGATTTCTCCTCTACTCTCTCCTACTTTTTCTCTCCTCATGACATGACATATTTTATTTAACTTGGGTTTCTTTGCTTTTTTTTTTTTGTTTCCTTATTTCTCATTTCTCTTATTATTGTTTTCAAAAACAAAAAAAAACACTCCTATTCCAATTCTAATTCGTACTACAAACACAAACTCTCTGTGTGTGTCAGTCATCACCTTCAGCATCCTCAGCTCTCTCACTCTCTCTCTTTCTCTCTCTATGGTTCGATCATGTCCTCCCTTCTTCGCTGACTATGGTTAGAGAAAGTCAGGGAAGTCTCTTCTTTGTTCAGCCATCTTTTATTGTTTTTTGAAGGGTTTTTGTTACCTTGATTTGGGACATTTTTTATATCAATTTTGTCTTTTTGTTTGTTTGTTGGTAGTACCATTTCTATGTTCATTGAATTCTAGTATTTCAAGTAATCTTAGAATTTCCTAGATAATCTTGTTATCCTTTTTTTCTAAATTTTATTTCTATTAAAAAAAAAAAACTCTTGTTCTTCACTCCATCTTATTGTTCTGGTTTAGTTGATACCACTACTTGGAGCTCTGCAAGCAATCTTCAGTCATTCCAGGTATCATGCCATTTTCCTTCCTTGTTTGTTGTTATATACAGTATACATTGGTGTCAAATTTCCTTCATTGAGAAGTGAAGCTACTAATCAACTTAGACCCACATAAAATTTCACAGATTTTCTTTATTTCTGTTTTTCCACTTGTATCCAGCTAGTTATAGTACTAGACTTTGTTAACTAAATACTTTAAGTGACTCCTCTGAAGTTTACAAATTAACCAATCTTGTATTCATTTTGCTTAAAGTTCAAGTCTTCTAAATTGTGTCCTGTTTGTCTTAAAAGATGTTGTGACAAAAGTAAAAAAGATAATTTAATAAGAGTTTTTGGGTCTTAAACTTTTTCCCCATTTTGGGACATGTCAAACACAAGAATCTTTCAACAAAGGATTCATATTTTAGAATTATAGTTCTTCCCCCTCTCCCAGAAAAGGTGCTTATATTTAAAATATGTAGTTCTTCCCCCCTCATGCTTTGTAGTTTGGGAAATTTGCTGCTTGAAAGTGTTGGTGTTACTTTTTTGTCTTTTAATCCTTTTTTGGTTTTCATTAAGAGTAATTATTGAGCATTCCGATTTCGAGGTGTTTCACATAATAGTGGGTCCCACTAATTAAATTCATAATGAGACCCATCATTCATGTGAGAGGAGGGAGCATTACTCTTGGATTATTGAATAATTTTCCTTTTAAGCGAGTTATTTTTTAAGGCCTTTTGTAGGGCTAGCTTTAGTTTCTTAGTTAATTTCCTTTCTCTTCAGTCAGATCAGGTCTAAAGTGCAAAAATTATGTGCCAAATGAATTCCAAGGGTAAGTGTCTATTGAAATTGTTGTTGTTTTTAATTCCTAATTTCAGAGCAGTTTCTTGTCTATCTAACACTTAAAACCATTTCCCTTCAATTAAATTTTTATGTTTTACTTTTACATATTCTGATATACCAGCTCACTTGCTCAATCTTTATTTGCTGGAATGTTAAATTTCCTTCTCATTTAGGCATATTCAAGGAGATGATGGGTGCAACAAATGACAGTGAGAAAAGAAAAATATCCAAGGGTCGCCGAGATTTGGCATCAATTCAAGAAGCTTGCGCTGGAGGAAGCTTGGGAGTAGGGGGTGGTTTGAAGAAAGGCCCATGGACATCAGCAGAAGATGCAATTTTGGTGGAATATGTTAAAAAGCATGGAGAGGGGAACTGGAATGCTGTCCAGATGCACTCAGGACTTTCCCGGTGTGGAAAAAGCTGCCGTCTAAGATGGGCAAATCATTTAAGACCAGATTTGAAGAAGGGTGGGTTCAATCCAGAGGAAGAGCGCCGTATCATTGAACTCCATGCTATGATGGGAAACAAATGGGCTCGAATGGCTGCAGAGGTTTGTGGCCATTTTCCGTCTTCATTTTTAATTTCTAATGAATATACAATGTTATAGATCTATTTTTTCTAGTTACATTTAAATGTGAATGCTATGTTCAGTTATAGCGTACTACATCATGCTATGTTTCATTGGCAGGATTTAGATTATACATGTGCACACAGCACAATCTTAAGTTCATGGACACATGTAGACATGCATACCCATACCCAGACGCCCACATATTTAAATGCATATATACTTAAAAACCAGAATTTTTTCTTTTTTTAATTTGTTCATGGACTCTTGTAAAGTTAGACGTGCACATATCATAATAGAGGGACATTGATTTTTAGGCGTGTCTGAGGCAGTAAACATATACCTTGTCATGTCCAGAAAGTACTATGCTGAACATGATGTCTGATGTGAACATAATGCTGTATAACTGTCTATAGTCTCATAATTCCAGTTTTCCTTTGGGGTGCTTTTTTTATTTTTTTACTTTTTGATACCACCTTTTGGGTGCTCTTGACACAAGTATAATGGATTCAATAATGTGATTCTGGCAGAGAGGCACTAACACTTGTTTTCTCTGATTTTTTTATCATTTGAATGATGGATAGAAACTCTGATTTAAATTATTCTCATGCCTTTAAAACTGTGATTTTGACCTCTTCTCTCACTTTTTTGTTTTGCCTCTATGATATGTGTTTAATATTAATGTGTTGTTCCCACGGCTAGAGTTTTGGTACTTTGCTACTAAACAATATTGCTAGTCCGAATCACAAAAGGGCACAATTCTATATGTAACTCTAATATTTGTACATTGTTTTTCTATATTGTCTCTTTTGAAGTGCTTAATTTTAAAATATGCTGATTTTATGGCAAGCTTTTGTCAACATCAGACTGATTCACACTTCATTTAGAGCAGCTTTTAAATTTCCATCTCAGAGCTTCTTTAGGTTCTTGAGCTGCCCTTCAGAATCAGGCTGGCTTTACCACTTAATAGTCTCTTGTTTGGCAGACATAAGAACAAAATTTCTTATGGGGGTAGATGCTCAAAACATGTCATACACATGTCACCAGCACAAACAAATATACTGGATTTTTGAGCATCTGTCCTCATTCTCAGATACTTCCCCTTCTTTAATAATTGAAGGGCCTGAAGTTTATTATATTTTAGTCTGAAATTTGGAAGTCATGCTTTAAATACTACAAGAGTTCTGTTGGGTGAGAATGGCTGTAATAATTCTTGTAAGATGTATGAATAATTGGTTTGCTTTTAACCTTATTCCAGTATGTTTATAAACCATATGATATACAGATGCATGCAAATTAATTACATTTCAGGATTTCTTCTCTTTTTACAAAGTTTTTGGATATACCATATGAAAATCTTCCTGTGATGCTTTTAACTTATGTTCTTATTATCTTTTGAAGAAATTTATCTTCCAGTTTTCCTGGGTCACTTCACACTAGGACTCTATCTGTATTGAAGGAAGCTGGTTCAAAAACGTATTCTGGAAACTGTCAGACTACGATTGCTTTTGTGCTTAAAAAATAAGGAAGAGCTTACAACCTCCTTCTGTGAAGAGGATGTGGCACAGTACCAGCGGGATTAATAAGGATTTATGTCTATAATTAGGGTTAGTGATTAGGATGTTAACTTAGGTTTCAGGAATTTAGGATTAAAATTCTGGTGAGTGCTAAAATTGTTGGATTTGTGGATATAGTGAACAGTTTGTGTCAGAAAAATAGATAAAGAAAAGGGAAAACAAGAGGAAGCAACTCCTGTTTGGTAGGAGGATTTTTGTTTTTGTTTTCAAAACAATATGAAAATAATTTTCAAAAAATGAATGTATAACTAGTTTTCAGATAATAAGTTTTACATTATGTGTTTGGCTCCCACTTTTAAGAACAATTTTCAAAATATTTAAAACAAAATTAAAAAAAAGATGTTTGGGGCATGGTTTTAAAAACCAGACCAGGGCAAAAACCCTTTTTGCCTCCGGTTCCCAGTTCAACCCAGTTTTTGGTCGGCTTTTACCGGTTTTGAGGGTTTTTATCAGTCTGGATTGGTGCCCGATTCCCTATGGAACCGGTTGGACCGGCTAGTTTGGATTTTAAAACCATGGTTTGGGGAGACCATTTCAACTTTGAGATTAAAAAAAAAAAAAATTTACACGTGTAAATTATTATTATTATTATTATTTTGGATAATGATAAGCTTTAAATTGAAGTGTGGGAATAGAACTAATGTACATTTCTTTCTTTCTTTCTTTTTATTTTTTATTTTTGGATAATGATAAGCTTGAAATTTAAAACGTGAGAATTTTTTTGTGATAAAAATAAGCTCCGTAATTTAAGAGATAAAAGAGTTTGGGTAAATCTGTGGAGCCTACTGTTTTCAATTTATTTACAACTATGTCATTAAAACATTTTTTGTATCTTGAACACATTCTCTCAATTGCTTTCAAAATCTTGTTTTGAATAGGGAAATAATTTTCTGAATACTGTATTTAGAAAACATTAGCCAAACAATGATTCAATTGTGGGAACCACCATTTTATGGTTTCCAAAAAAAAATATTGTATTTAAATCCTCAAACAGGTCCTAGGTTCACACTAGGGATTCTAGGATTCACTCCTAGGGTTTGAATGCTTCATACACAAATGCAAATGGCTGTATAAAAAATATAAAAAAAAAAAAAAACAGAAATTTTCAATATTTCTTAAGATGGCTGCATATGCTTTTGTACTGAAGTTACAGGAAAAAACTACCTGAAAAAGGTTCTAAAATGCTAACTGACTTCAAATAGAAGAAAACACTTTAAGAAGAATACATTAAATAAGCTGCAACTAAGAAACAAACATAAGATCCCATTAAAATAAAAGCTTCAAACAAGCAAACTAGATAGATAAATCTCAGGCGGGCTCACAAATGAAATATGTGCTTTAGAAGTTGGATCCCCATCTCTTGTAAACCTTCTCAAACTGCCTAGCTTGTCCCATCAGGATGTTTAATTGAGTAATATAGCAAACATTCTGGTTTTATTAATCATACATGACATAATTCATCTATTTGCATTGGTTCCAATATTTTTGAAGACTTGATTTTCTTTCTATGTAAATAGAGAATTAAGTATCCATTATTGAAAATTAAGTCCACTTAGTCTTATTCATTTAATTGTTTTGGTCAAAATAATTGTGGTTGTCGTACTGAAAATTCCACATTTTTAATCCTTGCAGCCAAAGATAGTTGTGCAGAGAGCACAGTGTTGACTATGTTTCATCTTTTACTAGTACTTGAAACTCTAGATTTCTTCTAATTTGTAGTCATTCGGTTTTTAAGGCCTCCTGACTTGGTTGTTTATTCATTTTGGTGATGTATTTGCATATGGTCAGAGATAGACTGACCTCCCTTTTCACATTTCTCCTTCTCTCCCTTTAACAGTTGCCTGGACGTACTGATAATGAGATAAAGAATTACTGGAATACAAGGATTAAGAGACTGCAACGAGCTGGCGCACCAATTTATCCACCTGAAGTGTGTTTACAAGTATTGAATGGGAGTCGAGACAACCAAAAGAGTACTTTGCCAATGGGGGACGCACACCATCATGATCACTTGCAGGGAGATGATTTGGAGATTCCAGATGTGAAATTCAAAGATTTGGATCTTGATCGTGAGTATCTCTCTTATTCGCCAAAACTTCTTGATATTCCTGCAAGCAGCTTGCTCAAACAAGGTATTGGTTCATCCCGTCCATATAACTTCAAAATCCCAACAATTTATCCCTTCAAACGCCTCCGAGAGTCAGAGACCATGTTCCCTGGTCCGGATGTTAGTGTCAGTGGTGCTCTTCCAGTATTCAATCACTACATGGATAATACTTATGAGAATGTTGCTGAACCCTTTAACTTGCCTTCTTTAACTTTTCCTGATCATAACACCAATTACCAGTTACCATCAGGTGTTCTTCCTGGCAGCCATGCCCTTTTAAATGGCAATTCTTCTTCTTCCAAGCCCATATCTGAGGCTATGAAGTTGGAGCTCCCTTCACTCCAATATTCAGAAACTCAACCTGGCAGCTGGGGCACCCCTGCTTCCCCACTGCCTTCACTTGAGTCTGTTGATAGTTTGATCCAGTCTCCTCCAACAGAGCAGACTCATTCAGATTGTCTTTCACCAAGGAGCAGTGGTTTGTTGGAAGCCATACTCTATGAGTCACAGACTTTAAAAGGCTCAAAGAACTCACCCCAGCAAACATCAGACACTTCTGTCATGCCAGCGGATGTGGTGGAAAGTTCGCCCATGAATCCCTGTAAGACAAAATGCGAAGCACATGGCGAGCCAAATTCACCTCTAGGTCATTCTGCTGCATCAGTATTCAGTGAATATACTCCTCTAAGTGGAAGCTCCATGGACGAACACCAATCAGTCGAAACTGTGCTGGGTGAGAATTTTTTACATCACATTAACTTTCTAAGATTGAACAATATAGCTGTGCTGAAAAAGTTTCTGTCACATGTTTTATGCAGGGTGCAGTAGTATGCCTGAAACAGTCAATCAGGATCGAACCCATTATGTCATTAAGAAAGAAATTTCAACTCAGGGAGACTTTACCAGGCCCGATGCTTTACTTGACCTGGGTTGGTTTGGGCATATTAATGAGCATGGTAAGGATCAGTCCACTCTTACAGATGCCATAGGGGCACTTCTTGGTGAAGAATATAGCAATGACTACTAGCAAATTGGTGCTGTGACTATTGCATATATTAAGAAAGGATGTGACTTTGATATTGCGCATGAGAGAACTCTTCTTGACTACTATAAACTTTTTGAAGATTATTGAAATCTCCCTGGACTTTAGTCATCTTTGAAACTATTTGTTTTAATTGATAGGGAGTTTATTCTCAAACTTTATGCTGTTGGTGGAAAGTTTTTATGGTATTGTTGTTCCTTTGCACATTATGGTTGTTGGTTGGTTGTACTTTGGTGCTGAACTTGGAAGACATGGTTTTAGTAATAATATAATGCACATGTTCTACCCAAGAGGTGCGTGCAAACTCTTTTTTTTGCTAAAACTCTTTTTCTTTTTCTTTTTCTTTTTTCATTACCTAACTCACCTGTGACATTTTTTTTTTCCATTTTTGAATGTGTGTGTGTTTTTTTTTAAATTTACTTTATCATAGTTGACATGTTATATAATGATGATATTTAAATGTGTATTATTTGATCTTGAATTGATAAATGATATGGTAGAACACTATGTGAAGAAACTATAGACAAACCGGAATGGCAACCTAAGTAAAATTGACAAGATTGCTAGCTTAAAACCATGTCATATGCACGAGTTCAATTAAGAATAATCACAATTAAATACATGTACTTTATTTTTTTTTTTAATTTATAAGTGAATAATTTTTTTAAACAGAGACTCAATCAAGTACATGGGGGGCATACAAGAAAAGAGCACTAAAGGAGATGCATATACTTTTATTATAGAGAGGACAAGTTATAGTCATCCTTTATTCTCCTTTTAAGTGCTATTTAACAGTATCTATTGTCCAAATTTTTATCTTCTCAACAAAACAAACCACAACTTCCCCTCACAATTTTGCAACAGGTCACGTCTAGCATTGAGATTTAA
Source organism: Notholithocarpus densiflorus (assembly GCA_030021035.2). Classification (NCBI taxonomy): domain Eukaryota; kingdom Viridiplantae; phylum Streptophyta; class Magnoliopsida; order Fagales; family Fagaceae; genus Notholithocarpus; species Notholithocarpus densiflorus. The sequence continues at coordinate 530,437 of JARYZH020000075.1, forward strand.
TAAACTTGGTGTTTTGGGATAGGGATTTTGCCGATTTGGTTCTTTATGGAGAAGACAAGAAAATTTTTATTTATTTATTGGTAAAAAAAAAGGCCTAGAAGGCACAATTGATTTCAGAAGAAAGAGGGGGGACACAGGAATTATGATCAATGGATTTATTGCTTTGTTAGGTCCTCGGAGAACCACCTTAAAAAATATATATATAATGGTAATCTATTCATACATTTTTAAATTGTAAAATTATCCTAATTTTTCAACAAATTTCTCATCATTGACCCCACAAAGTTCTTTTCAATGGATGCAACTGTAAAATTATTTATGCTAGGCTGGTGAGAATTTTAAATTTTTGGGAGTTACTAAAATTATGGATATAATAGGTTGAATTGGTCAAAATATAGCTGTAATTCTTTAAGTGTTGTACCTAAGCTTCCTAATTGGATATACTCACATTATTGTATCTTCCTAATTGGATATAACCACGTTATTGTATTGACTAATACAACAAAAACAATATTATTGTTTCAAAAACTTATTCCACAACTTGCTGAAGTGATCGACTATAATTAGTAGAAAAAAAAAGTTATGGATTAATGTTAAAGTGGTTGTCCACCATTTATACTTAACCACTTCAATAAGTTGTGAAAAAATTGTGATAATTGTGTCTCGATAAATTGGTTTTTTTCAAAGAAACTTGGGTATGTTTGGTAACTGTTTTTTCCCTTTATTTTCTGTTTTCAAAATTTTTTTTCTATTTTTGAGACTAAAAATCTTGTTTGGCAACCCAAAATGGATAGAAAACAAATATTGTTCTCAAAACTCAATTTGTGAAGGAAACTGAAAACATGCTAGAAGCTGTTTTCAGATTCTAATTTTCAAAATTCAATGAAAACATGCATTTAATTTAATGAATTTGTCTCATTTAATGAGTTAACATTAGAGTTCAAATCCTAGTAACGACATATTTTAGTTTTTTTTTTCAAAAAACTATATTTTTAATTTCAACTAACCAAACATATTTTTTATTTCAAAAATATAAGAAATTTTTTTTTTCATTATTCCCAAAAACAAGTTTTTGAAAATAGAAAACAAAAACTGTTACCAAACATAACCTTAAATTCGCCTTTTTTTTTTTCAAAAAAATTTTTCTTCTAAAAAAAATTTCCCTAATTAATTTTTACCTAGTTTTTTTTTTACTAGAATTTTTACCTAGTTGAAGTTTGAAAATCTTGGAGTGCCTCTATATATTAAGAAAATATGACTCTTGATGTCAAATTTTCATTATTTACAAAATACCCTTATTGTTAACTTCAAATTGATTTTTTTTTTTAAACACAAATTAAGGACAAAAAATTATTTTCACAAATGGTTAACAAATTTCTTTTTTGAGAAACTTTGACAAAGGTTAAAAGACAAATTAGAATTTGATAAAAAAAAAGGGTAAAAAAGTCATTTAATTTGACGTAAATACAAACACACAATTGACTTGTACTATCCCAATACCTCGCATTTAAGTCTCATTAAACTCCTTTTATTGACAAACTTTTACTTAAAATTTTAAGTTATAAGATAGAAATTCTACTCTAATCTAATCTAACTTCCCTAAATTTTAAGTTACTTAAAATTTCTTATTCTTATCCAGTTTTTATTTCTTCTTTTTACTTTTAGATTTTAAATGCTAATGTACAGGCCGGCTTCTCTGCTGGAAAAAATATTCTCTATAAAATTGCAATGAAAAAATATATAGAAAATGTAAAGACACAATACAACTATCACACATTAAAAATAACAATAATATAACATTCAACTTCTACTTTTTCATGCTTTGCCATTCAATATTTCCTCAATTTGAAGACTTAAACGATATGAGCAATTAACTTTCTTCACCTGTGATATTCTCTCTACAAATTTCACCATGCCTCCAAAAATTTTACAATATCTTCAATTTAGTCACTGTCTATTTTTCTTAGAAGCATGTGTACGTAAATATTCAACGATAATTTTTTCTACTTGTGTAGCTTCTACACTTCTTTTTTCTTCTATTTTGCTAAGTAATTTATCATGGTCTAGTTTAACAAGTTATTTGTGAGTTTCAAATTCTTTGAAAAGACAGTTTTTTCAAAAGAATAATGAAAATTGTTGTTGTTTTTATCAAAGTTTTAATGTTTCGTTGGTGCAATCAAATTATACGATTGAAATTGATATTTTTGATTTCGTACTATAATGAAAGAAACTCAATCCTACTACTGAGAGATTGACAGAAATCTTTGATCAGCTTTTTAGTTCGTTTTTAGAATAGGTTGAACGTAGCCCTCGCCATTCGGACCTAATTCTTTAACCCACTCTCTACAAATTTATTGCAGTGGACTTATTGGGCCCAGGTCCTGCATGCTTTGGACTTGAGTGCACAATTTGTTGCCCTACAATAATCATGGTTATAGTCAGGATTAGTCTACTGTTTACTCAAATTCTTTCAATATTGATACTTAGCATTTGGCGAGTTCCAACGATATTATATTTTTGTTGAACTATGTTATTTTATTTTTGTTAAACTTTGTTATTTTGATTTTTTTTTTGAGAAAGTTGTTATTTTGAATTTGAGTTGAAGTGTATGCACTTCTTCTGGAGTGTAAAGAACTTATTTTCTAGATGAATGTTATATTTTTGTTGAACTATATTATTTTGAATGTAGGTTGAAGACTTGAAGAGTATGCACTGCTTTTTGGAATGTAAAAAAAATTATTTCTAGATAGATGTTATATTTAATATTATGCAAGTTGAAATGGGTTGTGTTACATTCATGTCAACCCAACACGACTCGTTTATTAAGCGTGTCAAATGGGTTGGTTCAGGTCAACCCGCCTTATTAACAGGTCGAGTTAGGGTTGAAGGATCATGACACGATTATTAAATGGGTCGGGTTAGGGTTGAGCCATTTAGTCAAATACCCCTACCTCAACACGACATGAACCCGACATGCTAACCCGAATTGACACCCCTAGGACTATCAAACATTTTTGTCATTCTTTTTCCAAAAAGGTAGTATAAAATTAAAGAATAGTATTTTTGTCCGAAATTTTTTAAGAGATCCATTAGTCTAATGATGAAATTAAAAATGGTATTTTATATATATTCTTTATTTTTTACTCCTCTGGACTAGAGAATCAAATAAAATATATGTAATAACCTACTAATGAAATTGTTAGTACATTTTAAATTAAATTACATTAAAACTTAACTTGTAATTTTTTTTTTTTGAGAGATAATTACAACTTAACTTATAATTAAATGAAGCTTATAAAAGATATGAGTTATATAATAAGGTGAAGTTAATTAAACAAAGAGTAACGTTCTGTCCGGAGCTGGCAGAAAAGTGAGGTTACCAATAAGGAGCTGCCACGTTAGATATTCAACGAGGCCTCAGAACACTCTATCACATAGGATTGTAGCTCAAATAAAACCTCATTGAATATCTGAAGCCTCATTGAATATCTGACGTGGCAGCTCCTCATGGGTGGCATAAAACCTCAATTTTCTGCCAGCTCCTGACAGAACGTTTTCTCAACTCGAAAACGTTGGAAAAGCTCCTGACCTAATTTTAATCTAAACTCAAAAACGTTGGAAATGCATGCTACACCTACGCGGAAAGCTTTGCATTTGTGTGTCTGAATCAGATTCAAAAGCATCTATATATATACACACACATTTCATAGTTTAGAGAGAGAGAATGTACAAAACAAAGGTGCAGGAGTTATGCCAAAAGAAGCAATGGAGGCTACCCATGTACTCCACCATGAAAGATGGACCTAACCACCACCCTCGCTTTAAGTCCTCTGTTTCCGTCAACGGCCTGTTGTTTCACTCTCCCTTTCCCTCCAAATCCTCCAAACATGTCCAAAACGCCACCGCCAAACTCGCCTTCCTCCATTTCATCGGTACTCTTCAATTACTCACAGGGCCGGCCTAAGGCCCACCACCAAAAAAAAAAAATCCCTTAGGAAAAAAGGCCCTCCCCATTATAAAGGCCCAAATTTTATATATATACACACACATTTTAATGATGGTGATTATTTATTTATTTATTTATTAGTGATGCTAAGAATATCATAAATTTTACTATAAGTTTACAAATTAACATGTTACCAATCCTACTATGAACATTTTATAGTGCTTCTAATGCATTTTTCCTTTTCATTTCTACAAGGACTCCCAAAGTATGAGAGCAATAAAAACCTAACTCAATTAAAACTCTAAAATGTTGCAAAAAAAATGTTGAAAATCAAATGTGTTTTTTTTTTTTTTTTTGCTAAATCATTGCAAATGTGTTAAATCATTAATTATAAATTAATTATTATAAAAAATTTAATTATAGATTAATCACCCCTAATAGTTTGATATTTTAATTTTTGTAAATCAATATCCTATACAAAGGCGCACACCAAAAAAATATCTATCTCCTTCTCTTAAAAATTATAACTTTAATTAACTATATTGTCACATGTCCAAAATAAATTATCTTTTCTAATCATAATATTTTTTTATTTTTTTATTAAAATTTATGGTTCAATTGTGAAATTCAATTTTCTATACGAAATTAACATTAGTTTCTCTGTATTATTCATCAAATTATGTATTTAATGTATTAAATTAAATTTGATTAGTATAAAATAATTTTGTTTAATTAATATTTACATATTAAAGGCCTCACATAAATTTTTCATCTTAGTCCCAAATTCTACTCAATACTTTTTCTACGAGGCATTAATATAAAAAAGTTTGGATATTGCACGTGAAATTATTGACATTATGCCTATGAATGGTGTAATTCTACAATATATATATAACTATTTTGATTTTTTAAATGGTTTGATCAGGTTCATCTTCCTCAAACACGACTACAGAAACGTACATTGATGATGATGATGATCCCCAGATTCAGTCAGATGCCTTAGATGTCACACTCACATACGCTAAGGGATTTCAAGGCCTACAATTTCTTCACTATTTTGTTTTCACAAAACTAAACAATTATCATTTCTTGCCAAAGTTATGTACTTTTTCTTTATTTTATAAATTTCTGATGCTTCTATTTCTTTCCAAAATGGCTGTTTTTTTTTTTTTTTGTGATGTGGAAGTAGTTGTTTTCTGGATATGTTTCTCATAAACATGGTTATTTTTGTTCAGGGGCGGAGCCACGTAGTGGCTTGGGGGGGCCCCGGCCCCTGCAAAAAAAAAAAAAATTCCATTAGAGTAGGTAGAAAAAAAAATTGGCCCCCCCCAATATTGCACAGCCCCCCCCCCCCCCCCCCCATGCCCAATTCTCAACTGTTCTCCCAAGCCCAGCTCAAATATTCTCCCAAGCCCAGCTTTAGTTTTAGGCCTTATCACCTTATGTGCTCCAAATAAAACAAGCTGGCCGCTCAAGTCCAAATACTAAAAACAAAACTTCACTTTCTCTTCATCTCAAAAAATCCACCCACTGATCCACGGAATCCCTATCTTTACTTCTTATTCTTTTTTATTTTATTTTATTTATGGGATACTTCTTATTCTTTTGTTTTGTCTTCTTTGATACACTTTCATTTGCACTGGTACCGTTGCCTACCTACCAGCCCCCAAAACTCCAGTCCTCTACTCACAGTCCGAAAAAAAAAAAAAATCCTGACCAATTTTTTCTTTCTTCATTAGCTTTAGTTTTGGAACTTGGTGACTAGTGAGTTTTCTTCTCTTTCTTAAGCATTTGACATTCATCTCTTTTTAGTGTCTTTTTTTTATTTTCTCAACTATTTACACTTAAATATTCACATGCTCTTTATATTTTCATAGATTTTTAGAGAAATACATGATTGAATGCATGGGGAGATTGTTTGTGATGAGTCTTGAAGGGAAGATCTAAAGTTGGAGACAGTCAGGCAGAGGCAGTAGGCATTGCCACACGGGTGACCCATCTTTGCACTTTGTGAAGACAAAGTTTCTAAGGTAAAATTGTTTTGATTTATTACCTATTTTTGATTAGTTAGATATCATGTGGCTGTGGATTTGGCTGTGGGTGTTGTTAAATTGTTTGGTTTATATTGTGTACCAATACTTGTATGTTTAATTTTTGTTTTTGTTTGAGGGGTTATTATTAATTAAAGTCATATTAAAAATGGGTTGTATGTTTAAATTATAGTGGAAATTTTGTTTTTTCTTGAGTATGAATAACATCCATATAACTAAGTAAAAATTTCTAATTAAAATTTTATTTTTAAAACTTCTTTTCAGGTTAATTTTTTAGTCATATTCTTAAAGCTAAAAGAATTATGTGCAAACGAAAAACAATTGATGCATTCTTTAAGAAAAAAGATGTTAGCAATTCAGAAATTAGGACACCTGTGGCTGTAGAAACAAATGTTGATACTTCAATGCCTGATGAACACCCTGACCCCTCCAAATGTTCAAGAATTCAATCTGAAGAGATAGATCATGATCCAGGATCACCTAAACAAATATTTGAATTTTCTATCAACAAATAAGATGAAATCCGACGAGCTTATCTCAAAGAAGGTCCATATCAACCTAAAAATATAGACTATCCATACAACGATGATACTCATCGTCGTCGATTTCAACCTTCATGGTTCGAATCGGCCCCCCCATGTAAAAATTCTTGGCTACGCCCCTGTTTTTGTTGTGTTAGAACAAAATAAAGTTTTGTTATAGAAACTATGAATAACATTGAAAATTATAGCTGACCCAGATCCTGTTTCTGCACAGTTATTGGAATTTGTGTCTTTTGGGGGGGGGGGGGGGGGGAAGAAATAGTGTTCATGCAAAATTGACGACAATAATAAATGTTTTGAAAGCAGACTATGAGTAATTAACGAGAGAGAGAGAGAGAGAGAGAGAGGGTAAATGTAGTTATAAGGAAGAAATTACATGCCCTAATAAATGGGCCAACTGGCAAAAGGCATTCTTTGCATCTTCTATCATATTTTTTAATCTGTAACTCAGTCAATGGTAAATGATACATAGCACAATCGAGCAATGTTGAAGTAAATAATTTCAAGCAAAATGCTTTCACCTATTGTTCGTTTGAATACTTACCGTGTACTTGGATTGCGCCCCTTTTTACTTAATTAAAAAAAAAGGCTATTGCCTATTGGTATTTGGTGCAGCTGTCTTTGTAGATTCCACCATTCAATTGTAAGACAGCAAAGTTCTTTAAATTGAAAAATTGTACGGTTTTTTCCCTATTCATTAAGCTGGTTTGGTTCCCAATCATCGGCTGTATTTAACCTATGTTTCCAATTAACAATTCAATGGACATAAGTTTTCTCCATTCAAGAGATTCTAAAAGTATGATAGTTCATACTTTTAGGCCTTGGATTATCTTAGATCCCAGATTCGACTTGTATACGACTCTATGTGTGTGTGAGTGTTTTAGTATGTAAATTACGTAAAATATGTAAGAATGTTGGCGCGAAAAATGTAATTTTCGGATTTCTCATCTTTTCTATCTAGTGAAAAAGATTAGCCAGCACCTTTAATCAATATTTCATCTCCCTGACTATTTACACATGCTCTTCTTGCATTTTTTTTTTGAACATATGTCTAACAGTTGATTTGTTCTCATAGATTTGCAAAGTCAATACAAGGGCCTGCTGCACAATTATGCTCAGCAGAAAAATCTTGATCCGCCATTATACATGAGTGAAAGTGATGGCCCATCCCACGCCATTCGCTTCAAGGCTACAGTTACAGTTGGTGGTCAAACCTTTGAGAGCCCAGTGTTCTTCAAAACATTAAAGGGGGCAGAGCAGGCTGCTGCAAAGGCTGCTTTGATGTCATTGTCACCTGATGGCTTTCAGAAGGCAAGTTTCTTGAACTGATACCTTCCATAATACTCGCACCATTTTTTTTCATGAAGGTGAAGATGATTAACAGGTGCTAATTCACATAATATGTTGACGCCAATTAAGGAAGTAACAGAGAGTATGGCTTTGGATAGAATAGAATGACGGAAAATAATACATGTGGCCAACCTAATTAATCTGTTAATGATCCATAGCCGACTCCAAAATTTTGGGACTAAGCCTTAGTACTTGTTGTAATTTACATAATATGTTGATGTCAATTTTATTGATTCCCCCCCCCCCCCCTGTGACTTTGGTCTCTACAAGAATCTCTTGCAAGAGTTAGCAGGAAGGTTTCTCTATACCAATATATAACACTACAAAATCTGGTGAATTACACATGCCGACATTCTATTCCAATGTTGGCATGTGTAATTCACCAGATTTTGTAGTGTTATATATTGGTATAGAGAAACCTTCTTGCTGAGCTAACTCCTGCAAGAGATTCTTGTAGAGACCAAAGTCACCCTGAAAGGGGATAAAGGGGGGGGGGGGGAATCAATGAAATTGACATCAACATATTATGTGACAAGTTATTTTGCAAATTGTGATAGGTTTTATTTCAGATGTATTTGTAATCTTATAATTATCTTTTTGTATTTTGAATCATGACAGGTTTTATTTCACGTGAAAGTATTGTCAATTAGAAACTTTAAAAAAAAAAATGTGACAGGTTTTATTTCAGATGTATTTGTAATCTTATGATTCTCTTTTTGTATTCTGAATCATGACAGGTTTTATTTCAGGTGAATGTATTATAATCTTATGATTCTCTTTTTGTATTCTGAATCATGACAGGTTTTATTTTAGATGAATGTATTGTCAATTAGAAACTTGAAAACCAATTTTAAAATTTTAAAACTATTCATTTGAATACTAAGTGATACTAACGCAAAAAAAAAAAAAAAAAAAAAAAAAAAAAAAAAAAAAAAAAAAAAAATTATGTTTTGCTAATTAACACTATGAACAAGAAAATTTTGATCTTTATATTCTAAAATTTTTTGCTATATTTTTTCCCTCACCTCTCTGAATGTGTGTAATAGAATTTAAACTTTGTAAAGGGTCTATTGTATGATATTCGGAGTATGTGAATGTTCATAACTATCCCCACTCAAATAAGTTTTCTAATGGGTTTGTAAGCAAACCATCTTCTAAATACAGCTAATCAAGATTCTACAAATAACAAAATTGGGGAATTTTGTGAATTTCATTATATGGAGTGAAAAATTTGACCCCCCCCCCCCCCCCCCAAAAATATGGTTTTTTATTTATAAGGAATGAAGAGTTGTAATAATAATAGTAATAAAAAACACATTTGAAAGGTGGCTTATACCTTCATTGCCAAAGAAAATACACATTTGAAAGGTCACTTATGCTGAAACAAACACTCTAAAATGTTGCCAATGCTCTCTTGTCATTCTACAAAATTTTCTAGTAAACATGTTTTTTTTTTTACAATTGTTTCTTGAGCGAACAACCCTTCTTACTCGAGTAAATTCTTCAATAATAGAAAAACAAAATTTCAACAAGGTCTTTACAGAAAGTTTGCTTGTCCTTTGTTGGAGCGGAACTTAAATCACTTGAACAAAACTAAATTTTGCTAGAGAAAATTTAAATCTTGATCAAGTGAGATTTTGAAAATTTCAATTTAATTTTACATTAAAATATTCTCTATTCTTCTAATTACAACCATGTATAACTTCAATGTGGTAAAGAGTAGGAAATATCTGTCCATAATAGATTATATTATTATACAACTCTTTCATGTGATTACATAATTAGCATGCATTTGACAATAAACAAAAGAAAAATACAAACTACATCACACTAAATTTATCATGGTCCATCCCAACAGATTTGATTACAAGGGAAGAAGTATATTGTTCATAATCAATGACAATGCTTTATGTGCGTCCTATCATCAGTCCTTTCCAGCAACACCAATAACTGCTCCAACTTCAGTCTTTCCTATTGCAAATCAACATAAAGAAATAACACAAGTTAATAAACAAAAGTGGGTCTAGAAATGGACTTACATCTAATTACGAACATCAAGTTTAGATTGAATTAAAACTCAAATTCAAATTGACTCAGCCAGAACCACTTTTTCTTAATTAAAGTGACATACATATGAAATCAACCAATGGTTAATTCAAGATAATATAGGATACTAAGGATATGGTATGCAGACTTTGGAAAATTTGATCGAAAAGAAAGTTAAACAGAGCAAATACATCAATTTGGATATGATAAATTTTTGGTAACTGTTAAAAGTATTTGTCCACCAAAATTTAGAAAAAAAAATTATACATACTTAATACACACACACAAAAGATTTTATTAGAATTTTGCCCCCTGGCCCTAACATAGATCTGCCAATGCAGATGCCATTGTTTTAGTGACAAACCATAGGGGTTGTCATTGTAATTTACCCTTTAGAATAACAATGACATTTTCTTCTAAAGCTATAGAAGCTTGACAATCCAAAAGCTTTAAGGGACATGTAGAAAATAAGTATGTCACTCTGATGGTTAATATCACCAAAGACCTTAATGCACACATAATATATAATTTATTCATGTAAGAACTTGAAATACTAACTAAATAAATCCTATCAAAAGAACAAACACAGCAGCGCAAGACCGGGGATAAAATACAGAGAAAAACCCCAAAAAGTTTCATCCTAGAAAAAAATCATGATTTGAAACCCAAACAAAATTAGCTAGAACAAGAAAACAAGATTCTCATAATAGACAAATCAAATTTGTTTAGGGCTGAACTTAACCACTTTGGAATCCAATCAAAACGCACCAAGGTACCAAAATACAGCAAAACCCATACCGAAGCAAGTGATTAACGTCCAAAAAACCAAACCCATCAAAATTTCGAGACCTAAATATTGGGGAGATAACTAATCAAACAATAAAGGGTTAATCGGAACAAACTGCAATATTTGGGTGCGTGGACCCCAGCTCAGAACGACGTCGCGGCGGCTCCAGTGTCGGGGAGGAGCTTTGTTGGTCAGAGGAGAGGAGGCCTTGGTGCTGGTGCTGTTTTCTCTAGGTAAGGGCTTCTGAGGCCTCATTGAATATCTGACGTGGCAGCTCCTCATTGGTGGCGTAAAACCTCACTTTTCTGCCAACTCCTGACAGAACGTTTACTCATGTTAAAAATGTTCTTGAAGACTATATATATAGCTATGCTACAGGCATTTTCAAATAAAGAGTGAAGGAAGAAAAATAGTTAAAGCAAAGAGCCATCTCTTCTTTTTCTAAAGTATTTGTGAGTAATGTGTGAGAGTGAGTGAATTCAACAATATTCCTTAACACTTGAGAGATTTTGGGCCAAAGAAAGGTGTTTCTTTTGGTGGAGCTTTGAGCTCAACCACTTATGCAGAGTTGGTCCGAGTTATACAACAAATTATTGTGTTGTTGTATCCTGGAGGGGACAAGTCAAAAAGAAAAATTTTGCTGCATTGGTTTCTAGGCTTTGCGAACCACAGAGGGCTTGAATCTCCTTAAAAAGAGCGAGATTTCCATGCCTTAGTCCGACATTGTTCATTTAAATTTCTAATTTTATTGTTCGTTTAAATTTCTATTTCGATTACAATAATTAGGAATTTAAACGAACAATGTCGGATTGAGACACGAAAATCTTGCTCTCTTTAAGGGGATTCAAGCCCTCTGCGGTTGGCAAAGCCCAGAAAGCGATGCAGCAAAATTTCTCTTTTTGACTTGTCTCCTCCAAGATACAACAACCTAACAATTCGTTGTATAGCTAGGACCAACTTTGCATAAGTGGTTAAGCTCAAAGCTCCACCAAAAGAAACACATTTCTTGGCCCGAAATCTCTCAAGTGATTATGAGTATAATTGAATTCACCCACTCTCACACGCTAATTACAATTACTATAGAAAAAGAAGAGAGAACTCTTTGCTTTAACTATTTCTCTTCCTTCATTCTTGATCTGAAAATGCCCGTAGAATATATATATATATATATATATATATTCTTCTAGAACCTATTATAACCTACATAAAGTTACTCTTTGTTTAATTAACTTCACCTTAGTAAACAAGCCATCTCTTTTATAAGCTTCAGTTAATTACAAATTAAGTTTTAACGTAATTTAATTTAAAATGTACTAATATTATTTATATTAAATTACGTTAAAATTTAATTTGTAATTAACTGAAACTTATAAAAGAGATGAGTTGTTTAATAAGGTGAAGTAAATTAAACAAAGAGTAACTCTATGTAAGTTAAATTAAAATAATAAAGAGAAGTTATCTAAACTAATATATATTATGTAGGTTAAAGAGGTTCTTGAAGACTATATATCTATGCTACGGGCATTTTCAAAAAAAGAGTGAAGGAAGAGAAATAGTTAAAGCAAAGAGCCCTCTCTTCTTTTTCTAAAGTATTTGTGAGTAATGTGTGAGAGTGAGTGAATTCAACAATATTCCTAAACACTTGAGAGATTTCGAGCCAAAGAAATGTGTTTTTTTAGTGGAGCTTTGAGTTCAACCTTTTATGCAGAGTTGGTCTGAGCTATACAATGAATTGTTGGACTATTGTATCTTAGAGGGGACAAGTCAAAAGAGAAATTTTGCTGCATCAATTTTTGGGCTTTGCCAACCGCAAATGACTTGAATCTCCTTAAAAAGAGCGAAATATTTGTACTTCAATCTGACATTGTTCATTTAAATTTCTAATTTTATTGTAACCAAAAATCATTTTATTGGTAATTTTATTGTAACCAAAATATTATTGTTAGAGAAATTACCAATTATATGATATTTTGGTTACAATAAAATTAGGAATTTAAATGAAAAATGTCAAACTGAGGCATAAAAATCTCGCTCTTGGTAAGGTGATTCAAGCCCTTTGCGGTTGGCAAAGCCCGGAAACTGATGCAACAAAATGTCTCTTTTTGACTTGTCCCCTCCAAGATACAACAACCCAACAATTCGTTGTATAACTCAGACCAACTCTATATAAGTGGTTGAGCTAAAAGCTCCACCAAAAGAAGCACCTTTATTTGGCCCGAAATCTCTCAAGTGTTTAGGAGTATTATTGAATTCACTCACTCTCACACACTACTCACAATTACTATAGAAAAAGAAGAGAGAACTCTTTGCTTTAACTATTTCTCTTCCTTCATTTTTATCTAAAAATGCCCGTAGCATTATATATATAGTCTTCAAGAACCTCTTATAATCTACATATTATTTATTAGTTTAGATAACTCTTTTTCAATTTAATTTAACTTACATAAAGTTACTCTTTGTTTAATAAGGTGAAGTTAATTAAACAAAAAGTAACTTTATGTAAGTTAAATTAAATTAATAAAAAATGAGTTATCTAAACTAATAAATATTATGTAGGTTATAAGGGGTTCTTGAAAACTATATATATAGCTATGCTCTGGGCATTTTCAAATAAAGAGTGAAGAAAGAGAAATAGTTAAAGAAAAGAGCCCTCTCTTCTTTTTCTAAAGTATTTGTTAGTAATGTATGAGATTGAGTGAATTCAACAATATTCCTAAACACTTGAGAGATTTTGGGCCAAAGAAATGTGTTTCTTTTGATGGAGTTTTGGGCTCAACCATTCATGCAGAGTTGGTCTGAACTATACAACAAATTGTTGGGCGGCTATATCTTGGATGGGATAAGTCAAAAAGAGAAATTTTCCTGCATCAGTTTTTGGGCTTTTCCAACCGCAAATGGCTTGAATCTCCTTAAAGAGAGCGAGATTTCTGTGCCTCAATCCAACTTTGTTCATTTAAATTTCCTAATTTTATAGTAGCCAAAATATCATATTATTGGTAACTTAACTGAAATTTTCTTCTCCTATAATACTTGGTCGGAGGATGAGTATAGTTATATTAGCATATCAATTAGCCTATGGACACTCTTCTCACACCCAAACTTACACACTACTTATGTGTTAACTCGTAATTGGATTTCAACACTTTCAAGTAAGTTCACCACATGTACTTAAAGCATGTTGTGTCTATTTATGCATTAGAATATTTGCTCGTTAATAAGCTTTATATAGTAGCATTATCTAATTTTTTTTTATAGGGAAAGAACACGGGTTCAAATCCTCCTCCCCACTTATTGTTTCCCCTTTATATGTTATAAAAAATTCTCAAGATCTAACAAACATGAAAAATATTAGATGAACATGATACTTATACAATTTGGAGCATGTTTGACATGCACAAAAACAAAAACAGAATAGCTTCTCGTACTTTTTAACTTATTTTGCCAGGACACACGAAAAAATATTTTTTATAAATAAATAAACTCCCCTCCTTTTCTGTATCACTTACAACAAATAAGCAATTAGTAAAAGCATATCTAAACGCACTCTTAAAATCTCAAATTATAATGACTCAACAACATAATTAGGAAAAAAAATGTGATTTTAAATTACATAACCCCATTTAACTTTTAGCCCTTTTTTTTCCAATTTTTTAGCCCTTGCATTTAAGAACCCTTCATTGGAAAATCATCCTTTGACAAAATCGTTGAGCAGAATATACTTATGTATCATTGAAATGTGAGAAGTCAATTTCAAGACTAGATTCCCAATTATTAGTCCCATAGAGGAACGTGTGCCAATGGTTATGGGATAGATTTGAGTTCAAACCTTTTAGAGACAATAGCATAACAATAATTTATTGTTGTCACTTGTCCATCACTTGAAGTTATTGCCACTTGAGTAAAGTTGAGGTCAGATTATGGCTCAACCCACTAAAAGGATCCCTTACAAATCTTGATGAAATGTTGGAGTGTAATATAAAATAGATCCTAAGTTCGAACCTCTAAGGACAATGGCATGGCAAATTTGGTTCAAGGTTATTATTGTTCATCACTTAACAGCTATTGTTTACCTTCGTGGAGTTGGAAGTTCAACTATGAATCAACCCACCTAAAGGAACACCTAATAATCCCATCCCCCACTTCAGCTCATTTGTTCGTCAATAGCTAGGGTTAGGGACTATGATTAGAGTATGTATGTGGCACGATGAATCAAAGAATATGAGACAAATCGTTGTCAATCAAGAATAAATTAACACTAAGTTTATTTTAGCTTTTGTTCATCTTCAGCACTTTAGCTTTGTCTACTCTTTTCCATTCACAAGAACTGTAACTAGGGATTTTCAATTCTATAAATCTAGTCTCACAGAATTTTCACCGAAAAATTCACACCTCCTATATCTTTGTGTGTTGTGGCAGGCCCAAGTGAGATTCCGTGTGAGTGAAGGTATGAATTTTTTGGTCCTAGAATGAGACATTAAAAATACATTATAAAAAAAATAAAAAAAATCAAAGTTGAAGAGCCAACCAAATCAATGAATATTTGTTCCTAATACACGTGCATACAGTGATGAGGATGACAGATGGCATACAATTGAATATCCCATCTCAATTAGAAAAATAGGAAGAGAAATATTAGGATATAAATCTTTTGATTGATCAAGACTTGTAAATAAGTTAAAAACTATAGGACCCGCTAATTTAACAAATATTAATTGAATCTCTCTTTCACGTTTTCTCTTCATCTTTCTCTGTCTCCAATTTGTTGTCCTCTAACTCTCACAAAGGAACAAAGTCAAGATCATTGTAGCAAAAGAAGAAAAAAAAAAAAAGAAGAAGGAAAAACTGCCAACCCAGAAAAAAATAATATAAAAATAAAAATAAAAAAACACCAAACCTGTGGGGTGGCCAAAATGGCCAAATACCACCAATTTTTGAAATATTTTGTAAAAAAACACTATTTCGGAACTATATAGGAAAATACCACTTTTTATGGTACTCGAGTTTCTTAAACTCGAGTTCCTAGGAGTTTTGTCACCGTGGCACTGCTGAGGTGGAAATTGGGCAATTAAAAAAAAATTATGTGGTACTCGAGCATGGTAAACTCGAGTACCATGCAACACAATACTCGAGTATACCAGGCTCGAGTACCATTTTATAATAAAATGCTGTTTTTTTTTTTTTCTAAGGTACTCGAGCTCACCAAGCTCGAGTACCTTGTAAGGAACTCGAGTTTACTAAACTCGAGTTCCTTATAACTTTTTTTTTTTTTTTTTTTGGGATTATTGACAAATAAACATAAACATAAAAATAAGTAGCTTTTTTTTTTATGTTTTTATTTATTTAAATAGAAGCATTGTAAAATATAGAGATTTTAATTTCAAAATATGAATTTAATTTCTACATTAAGTAAAATTGTTCACTGTTTTCTCATAAAATTTTTCCCAGGGGCGTTGCCCCCGGACCCCCAAGAGGCTTGTTCATGAGCGCTCCGACTTGGGCCTGCCAGCCCAAGCCTCCACTCCATGGACTAAGCCTCTAAAAATCTCCCATTAAAAACCACACAACATTATTCAAGTCGGGTCGGGTCGGGTCGTCAACATGAATCAAATGATACCCTTAAAGTGTGGATGAAATGTTTTATAATGCTTAAATTTATAAAAGATACTAGTGAAAGTTCCATGCATTGCATGGCTTTAATCCTGAATTTTCTTTATATATTTTTTTGAGAAATTATAATTGAATGAGTTATTATTACATAATTTTAGAATTATTTTCTAACTAAATGAATGATTATTATAATATTATATGCATAATTTTGTATATTTGTCCTTATATATAATGACAACTGATGATTATGTACATTCAACTTTTGCAAATCTAAAGATTAACTGTTTATTAGTTTTTGCTAAGTTTATATGAAATCATTGTGTCATTTTTTCCCTACTGTTCTTTGTTGCTACATATGATTCTTGTGCTTTGGTTGGACAATGTCCTCTGCTTTATAATGTAGGAAACACCTTAGGAAGTGAAATGCCTCCAGTTAGATATGTTGATGTTTCCAATATTCTGTTTGTGTAAATTGAAATGTTACACACATAACACTTATCACCCAAATTAGATTTATTGTACATTACTTGTAGCAAAATTTAATAAATTCAATACATACAGACTCATCCAAACCACACAGACCAACCACTCTTTCACAAAAAAACCATATGGCTCTTAAAGTAAGGACTTGCCACGTGAATACACAGATATGCAACCCTTTGTAATGCACCGTTTTCAAGGATGCGGAGCATCCCTGGAAAGTTTATGCATCAATTTTGGGGGTGAGATGTCCACCATTACTACACTGATGTTCGCAATGCTGCATGTGCTGCTCAACAATTTGGTACGTTCTTTGATTTTCCATTGAGTTTACACAATTTTCTTCATTCAACGATTTCGAATTTTTCAACAAATTTGGATGATCAATACTTTAGTACACAGTTTTCCATTTAATTTTCACGATTTTGTACATTTAATGAATTCAAACTTTTCAACAAATTCAAACTATCTGTACATCTAATTTACACAATTTTATTTTGTACTTTCAAGACTTATACAATCAACGAAATCAAATTCGAACGATCTGTACATCTAAATTTTGTTTTTTACAAATTCGAACGATCTGTACATCTAATGTACACAATAAATAAATGAATTTTCATGATTTTGTACTTTCAACGAAATCAAATTTCTCAACAAGTTTTTCTCAAAAAAAAAAAAAAAAAAAAAAAAAAATTTCTCAACAAGTCCGGAATATTTGTACATTTAATGTACACAACTTTCCATTGAATTTTCACGATTTGGTACGTTCAACAATTTTGATTTTCCATTAAGATTTCACGATTTTGTACGTTCAACAATTTTGAAATTTTCATCAAATCAGGATGATTAGTACATTAGTACATAGTTTTAAATTGAATTTTCATGATTTTGTACATTTGACGACTTCAAATTTGGAAACAAATTTGGACGATCTGTACATCTAATGTAATTAATTTTCCATTAAGTTTACTCAATTTGGTATGTTCTTCAATTTTCATTTGAATCTCAACAAATTCGTACTATATGTACATCTAATGTACACAATTTTTCTTTGAATTTTTCAACAAATTCAACGAATTCAAATTTTTAAACAAATTCATACGATCTGTACATCTAACGTACATACTTTTCCATTGAATTTTCATTATTTTGTACTTTCAACGAAGTCAAATTTCTCAACAAGTCTAGACTATCTGTACATCTTATGTACACCTTCACGATTTGGTACGTTCATTGATTTTCCATCGATTTTTCCCGAATTTCTACATTCAACTAATTTGAACTTTTTTACAAATTCAAATTATTCAAGGCATTTACCATTAGGTGATTTATACGAATCATTCATTTTTCTTTCATGGAGTTTGTCCATTATTCATATGGTTACATATTTAAAAAAACACAAAAACCATTTAAATGCAATAACCGTGCCAATGCTAAAAACAGTTTATGCAGAAAACTGTTCATTGTTTTCTCATAAATATTGTTCACTGTTTTCTGCATAAACTATTTCTAGCATTCTATATAAAATTATTTTTTGTTCAACATTATTTAAAAAATTGTTCACTCTCTTTTCTGCATAAAATATTTTTTATTCACTATTTAAAAAATTGTTCACTGCTTTCTCATAAAACACCTAGTGAAATTGTGTTTTCTAAATTTAAAAGCCAAATCTGAATGCTTTTTCTTGTTTGAATTTCACAATAATCGAATCTATTTTTCTGCATAAATAAAATCTGTTTCTACATTAATATAATTTGCTCTCTGCACATCATGTTCACTGCATATTCAAATTTGCTTACTGCATTCATAAAATCTTTTTGAGGGGGAGAGAGTACAAAAGTCTTTTTGAGGGAGAGGGAAGGCTATTACAAAAGGCTTTCTAAAACTTGGAACTCAAATGCTTAGAATCTTAGAAGCTTAGAAACTTAGAAACTTGTCTTCTGTCTTCGTACGTGTATATTGGCATTAAAGGAAGGCTATTACAAAAGGCTTTCTAAAACTTGGAACTTAAGAGCTTAGAAATTTAGAAACTTGTCTTCTGTCTTCGTAGTCCGTCTCTTTTATAGGTGAAATGAACCATGGTAAAGTAACCTATGTAGGTAAATTTAACTTAAGTTAATCTATTGATGGTATGGAAATTAGTACTGATGAGTAGTAGTCTGTCTACGTCTGTCTGGGAATCTTTCAGATCTCGGGAATCTATCAGATCTCTTTTTACGCATGCTAGTAAACAGTAGTAACTTTTGAACACCTGTCTGAACTGTTTGTATCTGTCTGGACTGTCTTGATTTGTCTGGAAGCTATTCACGCATGCTGGTGAATAGTGATTTGTCGCTAATGAATAGTGATCTATCACTGCGAGAGAGCATTCTGTCTTGGCATATCTGTCTGTCTTTCAATCTGTATACGCATAGTTATCATAACCTAGCGGATCGGAGTTATCCTCATACTGCTCATGCTCATGGACTACTCCATAATTACTACATAGAACGCAGTATGAAATAGGAAGATAAATAGGAACACGATCCTTTGCCGTCTCATGGCAAGTCTCGTTTTTTACTGAATCTTAGGGTGGAACTTTGAAAAGCTTATTCCCATAAGATAGCTTTTAGGAGACTGTGATTCTGTCTTTGTGGAGCTTGAATCTCTAACCTCCTTGCCAGGGAGTTGACAACCAGATGCTTCAATAAATGCACTGGTGCTAAAAAGATATAATTCCAAAGCCTTTCTGTCAATGTCCTTTTGTAAAGTCCTTTTACAATGTTTTATAAGAAAATCATCTTTAAAATTTAAAGCATATATAATAAAACAAACTTTTTTCTGTACACCTTTGTTCTCTTGCTGAGTAGTGGTATAAGAGTAGCCATGATGATCAGGGTGACTAGAATTCAAAAACTTTACAAATTCTGCCATGATTCTATCTATGTATATATTACTATATCTCTCACTCTGAGCAAATTTTATTAATGTAGAAATAGATTTTATCAATGCAGAAAAATAGATTCGATCATTGTGAAATTCAAACATGAAAAAACATTCAAATTTGGCGTTTAAATTTAGAAAACACAATTTCACTAGGTATTTTATGAGAAAACAGTGAACAATTTTTTAAATAGTGAACAGAAAATAATTTATGTAGAAAAGAGAGTGAACAATTTTTTAAATAATGCTGAACAAAAAATAATTTTATGCAAAATCCTAGAAACAGTTTATGCAGAAAACCGTGAACAATTTTTATGAGAAAACAATAAACAGTTTTAATTAATGCAAAAAATAGATTTTATGAATGCAGTAAGCAGATTTGAATATGCAGTAAACATGATGTGCAGAGAGCATATTATATTAATGTAGAAACAGATTTTATCAATGCAGAAAAATAGATTCGATTATTGTGAAATTCAAACATGAAAAAGCATTTAGATTTGGCTTTTAAATTTAGAAAACACGATTTCCCTGTACTTAGTTTTGGAGGTTTGCCGACCATGATGTGCCCGACGCTTCCAAGACTCTCGTACGTGTATATTGGCATTAAAGGAAGGCTATTACAAAAGGCTTTCTAAAACTTGGAACTTAAGAGCTTAGAAACTTAGAAACTTGTCTTCTGTCTTCGTAGTCCATCTCTTTTATAGGTGAAATGAACCATGGTAAAGTAACCTAAGTAGGTAAATTTAACTTAAGTTAATCTGTCGGTGGTATGGAAATTAGTACTGATGAGTAATAGTCTGTCTGCATCTGTCTGGGAATCTTTCAGATCTCGGGAATCTATCAAATCTCTTTTTACGCATGCTAGTAAACAGTAGTAACTTTTGAACATCTGTCTGTATCTGTCTGGACTGTCTTGATTTGTCTGGAAGCTATTCACGCGTGCTGGTGAATAGTGATCTGTCATGGATGCCATCTTCGGTGGTTCTACCCAAGCCATTAAAGATGCAATGGCTATCCTGAATCAAGAAATTATGTAATTGTGGTAGTCAATGTTGATGTGAATTTGAATTGGTTCAGAACCTTAGGAACAAGTACAACGAGTCCATGGCTTAGGTGATTATCTTGTTTTGTGTTTCATTCTCTTTTCCCTTTGCATACAAATTTCATTCTAGATATGATTCACATTTGTTTGTTCATTCTAAGGATTTCTGCCTTTATATAAACTACAAAATGACACTTCTTTGTTTGGGTTCTTGATTTTGAATAAACAGAGTAATATCAATAACATTCTGGTGAATGATCATTATTGACAACTACCCTCTAGGAAGCTGTTTTATATTCAGGTATTTGTTATTTTGTTAGCTTTAACACATTATTAAATAATTTACACAGAAAAGAGAGTAAACAATTTTTTAAATAATGCTGAACAGAAAAGAATTTTATGCAAAATACTAAAAATAGTTTATGCAGAAAACAGATTTTATGAATGCAGTAAGCAGATTCGAATATACAGTAAACATGATGTGCAGAGAGGAAATTTTATTAATGCAGAAACATATTTTATCAATGCAGAAAAAGAGATTCGATTATTGTGAAATTCAAACATGAAAAAGCATTTAGATTTGGCTTTTAAATTTAGAAATCACGATTTCACTAGGTGTTTTATGAGAAAACAGTGAGCAATTTTTTAAATAGTGAACAGAAAATAATTTACGCAGACAAGAGAGTGAACAACTTGTTATAAAGTTTACAACTCGTATAAAGTTTACACAGTAAGTTGTTATTAGTTCTCATTTGGACCTATTAGTGACATTATACTTTTCCCTACCATTAACAACTTGTCATGCAGACTTTATTGTGAAATTTTTGAAAAAATATTGTGTCCATAACTTGCATTAAGAGAGGTAATTAAAACATATATATATCTTGTCTTTTTTGGTAATTTACAACTCAAACCGCCACTTTTATAAGTATTAGCCAAACACTCAACTTTATCAAAAAGCATTTTTTGATAGTTTTTACCAAACATGCTACTTTAAAAAAAAAAAAAAAAAAACTCAGTTTCATATTTTACTTTCTAAAACTTCCACTTTTTCCAAAAGAACTGTTTGAAAAAGTTGAACCAAACTCACCTTAGTAGAACTAATAGATTGTGGTTCTTTTTTAGTTGCAACTTATGCATATGCAAGTTTGACTCAAATAATGTTGTGTGGTTTTTAATGGGAGATTTTTGGAGGTTTAGTCCATGGAGTGGAGGCTTGGGCCGACAAGCCCAAGCCGGAGTGCTCATGAACAAGCCTCTTGGGGGTCCGGGGGCAACGCCCCCAGGAAAAATTTTATGAGAAAACAGTGAACAATTTTACTTAATGTAGAAATTAAATTCATATTTTGAAATTAAAATCTCTATATTTTACAATGCTTCTATTTAAATAAATAAAAACATTAAAAAAAAGAAAGCTACTTATTTTTATGTTTATGTTTATTTGTCAATAATCCCAAAAAAAAAAAAAAAAAAGTTATAAGGAACTCGAGTTTAGTAAACTCGAGTTCCTTACAAGGTACTCGAGCTTGGTGAGCTCGAGTACCTTAGGAAAAAAAAAACAGCATTTTATTATAAAATGGTACTCGAGCCTGGTATACTCGAGTATTGTGTTGCATGGTACTCGAGTTTACCATGCTCGAGTACCACATAATTTTTTTTTAATTGCCCAATTTCCACCTCAGCAGTGCCCAATATTTTTACAAAATATTTCAAAAATTGGTGGTATTTGGCCATTTTGGCCCCTGTGGGGCTCTCTCTCATTCTCATGTGGGTACTAGTTTTGGTTGAATGATTTGGGTGTAATTTTATGACTTGCAAAATAGGTCTTTGGGAATGGGTGGAAAGAAAAGGAAGAAGAAGATGGGAAGAAAATGAAGAAGGAGATGAGAAGAAGACGTGGGAAAAAGAGAAAGAAGAAGATAGGAAGAAGAGGAAGTGTTAGAATGTGTGTGGCTGTTGGAATGGGTGGCCGTGGGCAAAAAATTAAAAAACTTAAAAGTACAATTATTATTGTAAGAAAAAGTAAGAATTTTATCACTTTAAAAAAAAAAAAACACATACAAATACATATTTTTATAACATTTTTTAAACTATAATTTTTACATTATTTAAACAACAATACTTGAACATCGTTTATAAACAGCCCAACTCATGCAAAAAATAATCAGGAAAAAGTAGATTTTTAAGAATTATTATTATTTTTCATAATTACATTTTAAATACTTTTTTACAATTAGATTTTTAAGACTTTAATCAAATCCTATTAAGACCAAATTAAGGGTGGGAAGTCCAATGCTACCCATCCTTTTTTTTTTTTTTGATGGGAGCTACCCATCCTTATATATGAATGAATGTTGCTTCACACTTGTACATACAAGAATATATCTTATACACAATATCCAATAATTTCACATTTGACGGCCACCTTTTTAAGAATATCATATTCTACTCATGATTTTGATGAATCATCAAAATCATGAGTAGAATATGATTTTCTAAAATTTTGGGGCCTTCCTTCCACTTAGGGCCTTAGGCAATTGCCTAACTCACCTAAGGGAAGAGCCGGCCCTGTTGATGATGTGTACATAGTGTATATATTAGAGTGTGAGACATGCAATGCCTTTTCTTTAAGAGGTTGAGGAGGTTAGAGCATCACCAGGAGATGCTCAATCTCTAAATTTTGGAGAAAAAAGTCACTATTTACACACAAAAAAACCCCCTCCAACAGCCTCTCCATCTCCAATTTTTTTTTTTAGATTTGCTACAGTAGCTCTCCAAGCATGGACAGCACTGTAGCAATTACTGTAGCATATCTAAAGAATATTTCCCCTTAAAATAATACCGGTTGAATTAAAAAAAAAAAAAAAGACTTTTTCTCTTTCCTCCCTTTCTCTCTCCTCTCACAGCTTCAAACACAACCATCTTTCTTTCAAACATCTCTAAACTCAAGCATAATCAAAATACAAACTCAAAAACATAATCTTAAAATTAATCAAACCATAACAATAAAAGCAAAAAAGAAAAAAAGACACAAGCCATCTACCATCTGGGCTGCGTTGGGGAGGAAGACGAGCGGTAGCGGCGCAACGGAAGGTGCAGCGGCACAGAGAGCGGAGCAGAGCCATCTAACCCATCTGTTCTTTCTCTCTCTACCTCTTTCTCTGTTTCTTATCACAGAGAGAGCTGGATAATGTTTTGGAATCAAGTAGAAAAAGAAAGAAAAAAAGTAGAGAAAGAGAGTTGGAGAAAGAAAGAGAGAGGGAGGTTCTGGAATGAAGTGGAAAGTAGAGAAAAAAAAAAGGAGAGGATGGAGATAATGGGTATACGTGTGTGGTGGAGAAAAATCAAGAGAAAAAAAAAAGAAACATATGGATGATAGAAAGGAAAAATGAGATAGAGAAATGCTACCACAATATTTTCACAATAAATTTTAAGTAACATATTATTATTAGCTAATATTGGTGAGTAAAAATATAATTTCAGCGGTGGGTTCAAATTAGAACTAGTAACAACTTTCCACATAAGATTTTGATGTGATTCTTGTGAAAGCATTGCGAAAAATGTTGTGAATATAACACTTTTCATTGAAAAATATAATTGTTGGGAATGAATATAGAAAGAATAAATGATGATAAAAAAAGAATAAAAAAAGAATGAAGAAATAATATTTAAATGAGATAGAGAATGGGATAGAGAATCTGTTGGAAAGTGTATATGAAAAAGTGAGTAGCTAAAAAGTAAAAGTCATTGTTCACTCTCCAAACAATACAAAAATTTAGAGAGGCTGCTAGTGATACTCTTAGAAGACAAAATTACATAGTCAGTCTCTGAAGTTTACTTACTTCGTGAGTACAATTGGTCTTTTAAATTTCAAGTGAGCTTTATTAGTCCTTGAAGTTTAAAAATTAACATTATTGGTCATTCTGTTAACTTCCGTTAACTTTCTTACTTATGTGTCTAATGTAACAATAACATGTCAACTTTTAAGTGATGGATCATATTTTTTGTTATAAAAAAATTACACATGACCACCAACTTACAATCTGAGTTGTCAAAAAAGTTTTAACAAATTAGACTTATTCTAATTCCCAAACAACTCAAATCCCTTTCGCCAGAACCTCAACCACGGCCTCCATTGCAATACTAAGGTTTTCAGACCCGGACCGTTCATTGAACCGTAAAAGGGAGAGGTTCAAGATTTTTAAGGTTGAACCGAGGTCGAACCGTGATGACGTCATAATTAATTTAATAATTAATTAAAGCCTAAATATAGATATTAAATTTATAAAACTGGCAAAATTGACAATATATCTATATATGTGAGGGAAATTTAATAATTTTCAAGCATATATTTAATAATTAAATAAGAAAGTTAATAAAATAAAATAATAATCATGAAAACATTAAAATTTATGATTAATTTTTGAAGTAAAGTTGAATATCTTTGAAGGATTTTAATTATAATTTTTTGTAAGAGATGGATAATTTAATTAAGTAGAATAAAATTGTGTTAAGTTGTTTTTAAAAAAAAAAAAAAAATTTGCCAAGGGGTTGGACCGCACGGTTCTCACCGGTTCGTGCAGTCCAACCCCGGTTTTAGCGGTTCATGGAATTAACAAAAAATTCGGTTCTTTATGCTTAAAAAACTGGTTTTCATCCCGATTTTCGGTTTTCACGGTCTGACCTCCCGGTCCAGTCCGGTTCTGAGAACTATAATACTAACAACCAAGCCATAATTATCGCAAACCTCATCTTGAAATCAAAATCTCACTCTAGTCTCTAGAAGGGCAACAAATATTGACAAATCTCAAAAGTGTTAAAGAAAATTCTATTTAGGTTTTGACTCCAAGTCTTAAATGTGTCTAGAAGAAAATTGCTTTGCTTATTTTATTTATTTATTTTTACCAGCTATTTGTAAAGATCCAGTTAGACTCTTTCGATTATGCATGCCTATGGAATCTAGAAACATTTTAAGCTTTTGTTTTTTCTCTTCATTTGAATTATTAGTGCTTTGTTTATATAAAACACATTGGTTATTACCTATGTGTAAGTTATGGATGTTAATATTTGTTACATTTCCATAAAATAAAAATAAAAAAAATTTGTTACCACTTAAAATCTTAACTCTTTTTTTTAATTTATTTTTTATACAAAATAGAAATTCTACTCTAACTTAACCTAAGTGTATACATGTGTAATTTTTATTTTTTAGACTTGAAACTCGGCCCTTGCTCCTTTACCCCACAAGAACTTTATACTTGTGGAGTAACCATTATGCTAAATGTGTGCGGTAGTACAATCTTAACTTTTAAGTGTTTGTGATTATCTGTGAGATCTTGTAGTTATGATCAACCTTACAGTTTCTATTTTTAAAAATATTCTTTTTTATTTTAGTCATATTTTTGGTGATTTTGATAGTTGTTATTAGTTTGTATAGCTTAAAATAAATATAAATTATGATTAATAAAATTGATTTATTTAAATATATAGTAATTAAATTTCAAATATTGATCATATCTATAATTTATAATCTATAATATTCATATAAAGTTGATGACATTAAACTTTTAGTTAATCTCATAATATTGTGTCATGTAAGTTTTGAGATCTCATAAATTTACACGTAATTATTCTCATACATAGTATATTATATGTTCTTTAAATAGTAAAATATATATTTGCATATGCAAACATAATTTTAATAAATGTCTATTAATAATTATTATATTTATCAAATTTCATAATATATTTTAAAAATTGTATTATATTAATTTTTCTTCTGCATTGCACAAGTTACTAACAAGTGATAGCATAATTTCTCAAAAATTGTTTTGTTGTATAGTAATAGTACGTCCTATTGTGTATCCATTTCCTAATTGCATGGGTCCTTGCTTCATAGCTTTATCATGATCTCACAAGTTAAGCAAAAAACACAAGATTGTTTGGTGTCATGTGCCCGTGTATGCGTCCTTGCTTCATAGCTTCATGATCTCACAAGTTAAGCTGAAGCTTAACCCTCACCCATAATCAGGGACGAAGCCAAGGGGGGGCGAGAGGGGGCAAGTGCCCCCTGGCTCCTCAAAAAATAACTTTTAAATGAAACAACTTTAACTCTTTAAGCTCTTGCCCCTCCTGACATGAGAAAAGAAAAAACAAAGAAGCATTGCCACAATAACCAATCTGTACCACTCACATAAGGAAAAAGCCAAAAACCTATACTACTTAATCAATAAGCCTAGCACCTAAGAAAAAGACACCAGCTCTCACTTCTTGAAAGCCACTGTCACACGTGATTTCACCACACCACACCATTCCCATTGCTCTTTTATATTTTCTGCCTAATCCTTTTTTTTTTTTTTTTCCTTTCATATCAGCCACAACAACTCAATCAATGGGCCCCATATTAATATTATACACAATATAATATAATAATAATAAGTAATGTTAGAGACACAATAAAATGTTATAACAGTTATAGTTTGTTTACAGTTGTTTATTTATTTATTATTAATATTGATTGATTTTCTTTAGGCTTTTTTTTATTGTCTTTTAATTTTGCCCCCCCTAAACTGAAATTCTGACTCCGTCACTGCCCATAATAGATACTTATGTGGAAACTATCATGGGAGCCCACTCCCAACTAATTATAACAAATTCACGCACGAGATAAGTCATAGTAAAAGTGTCACAGCCTTTTGTGTTGTAGTGTAGCACTGTAGCTATTGGAATTTACATTTTTGGACTAGTTTTTGTATTTTGTAGATTGCTTACATTTTTTAATATTTATTACATGTGATTTTGTAAATCCTTAGAATTAGTTTGATGGTTATATGGTTACCTCTTATATATAAGAGTGCTTAATGATGTAATTAACACATAATAATATTAATAAGTTTCTTTATTACTCACACTAATTTTTTTATAGTACCCAAATGAGATGCCATGCGATTGAGGATGTGAAAATTTTGGAGCCCCTACAAATGTTGTAAATCATATGATCTTTGTGTAAAGTAATAGTAGAACACAAAATTTTTAAGCTATTAGGATCCGTTTGGGATCCATTTATTTTGCTGAAACTGAAATTTTTTTGCTGAAAGTATTGTAAATAAAGGTAAAAATTAGTTAAAATAGTATAGTGGAACCTATGAATAGTATCACAAAGTACAATGAAACCTATGAATAGTAACAAAAATAAGCTGAATAGTAAAATAAGTTGGCAAAAATAATTTTTGCCAACTTATGATTGAAATAAAATTATTTTTATACAAGTAAAATATTGAAAAAAAAAAAATGAAAAACTCGATTGGTGTTGTGTTTGATCGATTAGAATTCGTTTTTTTTTTTTTTTTAATTTTTTTTTGATAATTCGATATTTATGAGGTTTCTAGTGTGTGGTCCACAGAAAATAATTGGTTTATTTCAAATTTTATTTTTTATATCTTAATTATTTACTTATCATTATAATTAATTATTTCTTACTACTAACACTACAAAACGCGGGGGCATTAGGCCGCGTTTTTTTGGGCCGCGTTTATAAAAATGTGGCCCCAGACGGACTAAAGCCGCGTTTTTTAAAAACGCGGCTTAAATAAAAAACAAGAGTCGCGTTTTAAACGCGGGGCCATAGAAGGTTCTGAAGCCACGTTTTTTTTGAGCTGTGGCCGCGTTTTTAGGGTAGACCTATGGCCGCGTTTAAAAAACGCGGCTATAGGACCTCCATATATAATTTTTTTTGGCAAATCAAATTTTCCTTTTTTTTTTTTTTTTTTTCTTAACTGTAGCCGCATTTAAAAAATGTGGCTCTAGCCTGCCTAAAGCCGCGTTTTATAGACGCGGATTTAAATGAGGTCTGAAGCCGTGTGTAAAAACGCGGCCTTATACTTATTCTGAAGCCGCGTTTTATAAACGCGGCTTTAGTTTGGGTTTGGGCCGCATTTATTAAACACGGCCTTAGAGTTTTCCTATAGCCGCGTGTCTAAAATGCGGCTTTAGGCGTTGTATATATGGTATTTGAGAGGAACAATTTTAACCGTATAGCTCCCAGACATCATCGACCCTCCTCATCCTCCAAGCCTCCATCGAACCTCCTCATCCTCCAAGCCTCCTCATCCTCCAAGCCTCCGATCTCAAGCCCTCACCATCTCCGATCTCACCGTCGCCCTCCATCTCCGATCTCACCCTCGCCCACCATCTCCGATCTCACCCACACCCTCCATCTCCGATCTCACCCTCGCCCACCATCTCCGATCTCACCCACACCCTCCATCTCCGATCTCACCCCACCATCTCCAATCTCATCCACACCCTCCATCTCCGATCTCACCCAAAACCTCCATCTCCGATCTCACCCTCACCCTCCGTCTCTCCGATCGGAAGCCCTCACACCCCACCGTCAACGCACAGGCAAGGTACGATGGCTGACCTCAACTCTCATTTTCATTTTCCAAGCATTTTTTTTGTATAATATACCCATGGCTGACCTCAACTCTGTCGCTTGCATTTGGGTTTTGTTTTTACTTTTACTTCATTGCCTGATTTACTTGACAATTGTACTTTTTTTTTTGTTTTTGGCTTCTACTCCTTCTAGCACATTTGCCTGTGAGTTTTTTTAGATTGTGTGACTTTTTTACTATATGTTCTATTGTTTGGTTGATGAGAAAATGAGTGAAACGAAAGGAAAAGTACACAAAGCTTTTGCATTTTATTTTATTTTATTTGTGAACCTCACGGAGTAAGACATTTAACTAGATTATTAGATTCTGGTTGTTCATGTTGGAGAAGTCATAATGATGTTACCATTTTTATAGTCATATTTTTCTTTCTCAATTGCGTAGTATCTGAACATAATGAGGAAGATTTTTCAATTGAGAGATACACAATCTGAAAAATTCATTTTTCATGAATAGAATTTGTCACACTGATAACTATTTTAGGCAGCAACTATTCACAGGAAGCATATGGCCTTATACAAGGAGCCTCTGCTTAAGATATTGTGAGGAAGCCTCTCACTAAATATTAGGCGTATTTTAGACAAATTTGATAGAAAGGTATTACTTAAAATGTGCACGAGTCTTCAAACTCCTCAGTTGGATGATGTTAAGCCTCAGTTGGATGTTACTAAGAATAAGATGGTCAGTCATCAATATCTCATACTATAGCTACTATTACATGTTATTTGTGAGTTTTTTTAGGTTCTATACACTTTATTAGTATTTAGTGAAACTCTGCATGATTTTTATGTGTTCAGGATAAATCTTGGACACACACTTTCATACCCAATTCCACTATCGATGGTTGACTATAAATGGTGGATACTTTATGCCAACCACTCTTTGTATGGACCTACAATATTTTTTTGGTTTTCGGGATTTGTGTACTGAACCTAATACAATGCACCACGTGTCTAACTTTTTGTATTGGGTCCAATGAACATGACACACTTCACCCAAATGGTTGACTAGTTTAGCAAGTCATAAAATTTAAGTGTGAAATTGGTGTATCGGTTGGTTGGGTCCCTAAAGTATATCAACCTGACTGTTATACGTTCTAGGAATCTGTTTTGTTAATGAGTTTGCTGTCAGGATTGAGATACTCACTACTGTACTTACATATATTCTCATTTTTTAGGTACAATTTGATCAGCCTTTGACAAATAATCCGGAGAACAGTTAGGTGCCCAGAAGCCAATTGTTGCCCCCGTTTAGAAGAAAAAAAGTAAATAATAAACTTACAGCACTTTACATTACTTCGATGAAATTACTACATTTATATCTTGAAGTCAAAAGTTTAACATTGGGCAACCTCTCAAGATTTAAAGAATGGATATATTATCATAGATTCACCTTCTCTTCTTTGATTGCCTGAATTGAGACTTATTAGCAAGTATGTATGTAGGTGATGCTTGAATGTAAACATGCATGAATATAATCATGATTGTATCATTTTATGTGTGTGTATAACACGCTTATGATAGGAAATGAGTTGATATTGATGCCAAGAATATGGGAAACAGGTCAAAATAAGTTGATATTGAATTATTGATGCCAATAATAAGCTAGTGTTTTAATTTCTTTGCTTACATCCATGATCCATCCCTTACTTCTGATAGGAAATAAACCCTGTTATACTATATATTAAACAGCTTTAGAATGGGTATTTTTGGTCTCGTGTCTGAATTAAATTTCAACCTTTAATTTTGAACTTATGAATGTGTCAGAATTAGTTGGATGTGCGTCGGAGGGCTTACAGTTTATCTTTAGCCTCTATTTTTGGGTGTTTTTTACATCAAAATTATGCCTTTGTGTATTTGCAGCTTTCCCACGGCATTACTTTAAACACATGGTTGAGTTTAATTGTTGTTGTTGTTTTTAAATTATCAGGGAGGACCTCTAGTCAAATCTAACTTACCATAGTCAGCTAGAAGGGGAAATCTCTCTGAATATGATCGTGTCTTGAAAACAGCAGCAGATAGGTAATATATTAAAATATCATAGTTGTGATGCTTCTGCAAGATTTATGATTCTTGCCTCATGTGCTGTTTAGTGCTCGGATTTTCGTTTGTTATATGAAGTTATGAATAGATCATTAGTTAACATGGATTGTTGACTCTGAGCTTTGTTAGCCTATTATTAAGTTTTAACAATCCAAATCTTGAAATTTTAAGGCGCTATCAGAAAAATGCTCTATGTTCCTGAGACTAAAAACATTCTTTTGTAACAAGGTAAATGCGTAAATTGAAATGATTAGTGAATACTTGTAATGCTTGTTCTGCACAGACGTTTTTAAATTGCAAAATTGTTGTGAAAAACGGGGGGAAAGGGCTGTGCTTTTGATTGATGGTGTTCTACACAATCCAAAATTGTTGTGAATGTGGTGTTTATGATTGATGTTTTGGTTCTTTCTTTGCTGAATATATTTGTGATTTAAGAAGTGTTCTTTTGCATGTGAATGTGGTGCTTTTAAGAAAAGGGCTGTGCTTTTGATTGATGGTAATTTTTTTTTCATTTGTTCAGCATTATGCTACCTATAGGATTTGCGAATTTGCAATAAGAATTATGATGGTGTTTTGCTTTGCTTTTCTTTTCTTCTTCTTCTTCTTTTATTTTTTATTTTTTATTAATGCTTATGAAATGATGGTTGAATGTTGATTGGAAGTAGGAGTATTCAACTTTGTTAGAATAGCAACCACATTTGAATAAATAGATTGAGAAAAATATAAATTATTGTTATTTTGCCCTTGCGGTTTGAAGAGAATTTATTCTTGTTAGGCATTGGAATCTTGCATTTACTAGCAAGGGGGAATTGTATTTTTCATGCAGTTAAAGTTTCTGGTTGGAGTCATAGTTTTATACTTCTTTTACTAAAAAACATAAGTATTCCCATGTGAAAACTGATTTCGTATAGTCTAGATTTTTATCAGTATAGTTTTATTTCTTCTTGTTCTTCTTCCTCCTCCTTTTTGTGAATTGAACTACTATCAAATTTTTTTAATTATTTTTATTTTTACAAATAAATGTAAAGCTAGTGGATGATAATTGATAAACCACCACCTAGCTATTATGAACTGGTAAATCGTAAATGTAAGTATTTAACTATTTTTTCTAATATGCTAATACTTATATAGAGTTTCTTACCGTACAGTATATAAGTTTCTCTTTAAAACATATAGTACATATAGTTGCTTTGAATTTAATTTTCCTTAGAGAAGATAACATTGTCTATGATTATTTGATTAATACAACATGCTTGAAATTAATTATAAAACCTAATGTACTCTGCATGGAAAGAGTTGAATATTAATTTTATCATTTTTAACTTTTTATGACATGAGATAGAGTGTAAATGGTCATTTAACCATTATTCTAGTAGGGCAAGACTTATATCCCGTGTTTTGGATGAAATATCTGGCTGACATGTGGCATTTTTAGGATGTATGTTGTGCTCATTTTGCATTTAGGTACATAGAGCATTGGATGCAAGCCAAACCCATTCCAGCAAAGAATAGGAATTTGAGGGTTTTTTTTTTTTTTTTTTTTTTGTATTTTTCCACACTCAATAGTCTTTGAATGAGTTGGTCAATCTGTACAATAGCACACGGACCAGTTCAAGGAGCGACCTCTTGGCCTTTGTAAAATATATTGGAAAGATTGTTTTTTAGCCATAGATAAAGATATCTTATTCTAAAGGATTAATATATACTATGATATTAGATTACATCACGTTTTTATGAGGATTTTAAGCAAAGAGTTCTCATTTGTCATAGGACTACACATTGTATCATGGGCTTGTTAGATTTCAACTCAAACCATAAAATTCAGTGGGTTTGGTAAAACATCAAACTTGTAGCTTCACACACTACAAACATCAAACTTGTATTTTTCATGCAGTTAAAGTTTCTGGTTGGAGTCAGAAGGCATTAAGACAGAGAGGCTGTGACTTGAAACTTGGAAATTCCTTTTCATGTTCTTTTGGCAAGGCAATTCACATATTGCCTTTTGTTTTTAGTTGTTATGCTTGGAGTTTTAATATAGGAATCATTGAATGAAGCATCAAAATTTGATAGGCCTTGTATGTTTTCATTCACCTCCTTATCCATTTAAAAGTGATTAGATAATGTGAAACTTGCATTTTTGACTTTAGTAAAAGCAGGGTTGCCTATTATTACGAGAAAAAGGAATGGCTCCTTAAAGGTAGTTTGGGTATGCCCTATTCAAAACACTTTGCAAGTATGTGGTCATTTTTTGAATTATGATTCTGTTCTAACTTCTAACTGGGTTACAAATGTATATGTGAGGGATGTTTGAGTATTCGGCTTTAACAAATGAGAATAGTAACACTTTGAACAGAGGGTGGTGTTATTTTAAATTCATTATTGGCGGCTATTGGATTCATTTAAGTTTTCATTATTAAACACTTTGATAGTAGCAATAGAAACCACTTATGAGTTATTGAAACAGACCATGGTTCCAAAATTTCAAAAAGTTAATTGAAACAGGTACGGTCATACACTAGTAAATTCCTAAATGATCTCCAAGATAGTTCAACTTCTGTCCCAACAAGAGGGGTTTTTCCTTACTTTATGTCACTTTGTGAAAAGAAACATGTCTTAAAGTGGTTTTGTTGTGGAAAGAAAATTAGAGTGGAATGATGAAGATATTATGATTATAGTGTTTGGATTTCTTATACATAGCATAGTTTTGTGATTAGTCTTACCTAGTTTTGTTTATTTTTTTTTTAAAATAAACTATGAAATATAAAATAGGCCTTCACCATAGGATTCTTTTGCACAAAATTTGTGTTGGGTCTTCTATGAACCTTGGGCTCTTCTACCCATACTTGAGTGTGGTAGAAGGTTTTGTGTCTTGTTTGAGTACAAGTATTACCCCATTAGTAGGGATTTGGAGGTTTGGAATCAGATTTTGGTCATGGAAAACAATAAAAAAGAATTGTGGAAAAAGTTCTCTAACTGAATAGGAGGAAAAGGGCATAGTCATACATGAAGGACAATTAAGAGGAAAGCGAAAAGGGGCCTACTTTCTAAGTTGAATAGGCAATATAACGTGCCAGTGGGTTTGTTTTAGGTATTTTAATAAATTAATCAAAGATGGTGAGAAGGAAGGCTTAAATTACAAACTGACAAGGCAGATGAATGCCATCGAAGAGGTCTTAAATCAAATTTTAAAATATAGGGTACCAGGGATTGATCGAGCTGTACATAGTGCACTCAAAGGAGAAGTAAAAAAACGTTGGGTCACACCTTGAATAATGATGCATTCAAAATGATGAAAGATTGTATTTCTTCTATGTTAGTTGAAAAGTTAATTATCCTCTTTTATTTCTTCTATGTTAGTTGGAAGGTTAATTATCATCTTTTGTGGACCTTATATTTGAGGAGAGAGGTGTGGTCGTTGTTGTCTCTATTCCCTGTTGACTGTTGTTGTTGTTTAGTAAAAAGGAGGGCATAAAAAATGGATGTTTTTTTTTTTTAATTATTTTTTTATTTTTTTCCTTATAGCTGTCTTACTGCTTTGTTCTACCTCTCTAATGTATCGGTCTTAGGCCGCGTGTTAAACGCGGCCAAAGTACTAATACTGTGGCCGCGTTTAACACGCGACCTAAGACCGATACATTAAGCCGCGGTTTAAACGTGGCTGTAGGCCTAAAGCTAAGGCCACGTTTAAAACGTGGCGTAAGGTGTAGGTCTTAAGCCGCGTTTTAAACGCGGCTACAGTGCCCACCTTAGGCTGCGTTTTAAGCGGGGCTATAAGACCAGGTCTTGGGCCGCGTTTAAAAAGTGTGGCTATAGGCAGATCAGTCCTATAGTCGCAGGTTTTAGGCTACTTTATAAAATGCAGCCTAAAAAAACGCGGCTATAGGCCAAATCGGGCTATAGCCACGTTTTTTTGGCCTATGGCCACATTTTTAAAACGCGGCCTTAGAACTATTTTTTTGTAGTGTAATAACGATGAAATATAATTTTTCTAAAAAAAAAATTATATATTTTTTTAATAAAAAAGCAAAATTTATAAGAAAGAATGAATTTAAGTATTTAATGATCATTATTTTAGAACCGTTATTATAAACTCTTTTACCATCCTTGTAATTGATTCCCCAGCCCCCAAAAAAAAAGAAAAAGAAAAACCATCTAGTACTTCTCCCCCTTTTTATTATCATTTTTTTTTTGTATGTGACCAAATTGCCTAGATCTGCTCTGGTCTTCATTTCTTTGCGCTTTTGTCGGGGCAGTTGCTGTGCTGTGGGTCCTTAAAGTTTTTCTTCACCGTTGAAATTTATTGACTATCCCGATTGATCAAAAAAGAAGATTAAAGAACCAAGAAAAAAAAAACACAGCAAAATACCATCCTTATCTAGAAAGAAAGATGCGCTCTTGTCTCCAAAAGTTTTCAAGAGGATTTTTTGAGAGCCTACTTCTTTATTTTTCTTTTTAAGCAAAATAATTTTATTCAGTTGTGTCTAGCAGCAGTGGAATTTGGAGAAAGGGATATCACTTTCAATAAGTCTCCCAGTTATTATACTCTAGTGACTTGAGACCACACCTTCCAACTATTAACTCTAGAGAATAAGAACAGAGGAAAAGGGAGAGACAAAAATTTCAACGGGCATGCATGGTTTAGATCGACTTACGTGCATGCATGGTTCATGTTTAGACTTACGTGCGTGCGTGGTTCATGTTTAGACTTAGTGACGGTTTTAGGAATTTTTTGTTGGGATGGTAACTAAAAAATTTAAATTACAACAATATTTGTTTAGTACCATTTTTTTTAAAGAAAAATGAAATTAGAAATTATTTTTATTGAATAGGTTAAACGAGCTGCTGCACCTCATGAGCTTTATGGATTAGTCCGTCTAAATAGAAGTATAAAACTCAAGTGTACTATTAAGTGTTGTTGAATTTTTCTTATGGAGTTTGATGATGTAAAATGGAAATTTCAATGCCTATATAACACTCTTTTGTCAAATATCATGACATGCACTTAATATCATACTTCCGGTGCTCCAATTGGTGTATTGATCCTAATGTTTTGGTATATGCTAAAAGTCAATATAAGAAAACCTTTGAACTAATCAACAAGACTAAACGAATAATAATAATATTCATGATTTATATGCGTATTATGATGATTGTGATGGGAAAAAAGGAAGGGCCTACCCCTAAGTTGGGCCTAGCCCATTAGGATTTGGCTATAAGGACATAGTCCAGAAACTGATTCCACAAAAAGCCTCACCGAGGACGACCAGCAATGCTGAGGACAAAGAATAACACAAGGACGGACGCATTGCCGAGAACAAAATTGGCATTTGGCACAAGTTACTAGGTGATTTTCCCAATGTCAAGATTTTGAGTCTCACCCCTGATGAATGATTTGATAGACCGAAATAGTGTTACAAGCTCAAAAATCCACTTAAACCCTAAAGGCGGTAAGACTCACAACACGTGTGGAGTATCTTGTTATCATGAGGGATCCACCAAAGGGAGGGTATAAAAGTGGGAAGGAAAACCAAATTAGGGGTTGGAACAAAAATTGGGGAAAGGATACACGAGAGAAAGTGAGAACACAATTGGGGGATCACTGGGGTCTTACTCGGACCTCGGACGGGTAGCTCGACAGTCGGGGAGTCCCCTCGGTTGGGCCCAACCCAAGGCTGTCTAACAATAATTTGGGCCAGGGTACGATTCATCATGGAAAAAGATCACTCCATGGGTCTCCCATTGTAGGCTATACCCAATCCAGAATACAAATAAATTGGGGGCCCATATCCTAGTAAGCCCAACTACCCAAGGGTATTTGGAGTAGAACCTCAACAATTATGAATACTATTATGGATTCCATATAAGAGAAACTTAAGCTATATTCATGCATGACGTCTATATCACTCTTTTGACAATCACATTTACTATGTCACCTAATCTCGATTTTACTTAATTTGTCACCTAATCTCGATTGGGAAGAATGACATGCTCGTTTGAAAATTAAATTAAATTATGTCTATCATACAATCTGCATTCTATATGCATATTGTGGCAGTGGCACTCATGGCCCCACTAATTTCTACCATTTTTAAAAAAACTTGTATATATGTCAGCATATATGAAAAGAATTTTTAATATTTGGAACTCACATGTCTTGCTAATTTTTTCTTAATTTGAACATTCTTTTATAATGGTCTCACCATGCACAA
Source organism: Notholithocarpus densiflorus (assembly GCA_030021035.2). NCBI lineage: Eukaryota > Viridiplantae > Streptophyta > Magnoliopsida > Fagales > Fagaceae > Notholithocarpus > Notholithocarpus densiflorus. Next base: position 567,917 of record JARYZH020000075.1, read on the forward strand.
TCTTGTTCCAAATTCTAACTTTTTGCTCAATTAAAATATGAAATTAAATTAAATTAAATTAAACAAGAGTAGAGTGACCTGGTTCTATTTTGACTCAATCCAAAAACAAAACAAAAATCCACTAGTTTTTACATTGTGCTTAGGAGATTAAGTTCAGAGATAGTTCTTTTTATTTATTATTTTTTTTTTAATACTTCCCTTTTGAAAGTTGTGACTAGTGGCGGAGCCCCATCACACATCTTTCACACAAAAATACAATTCTACCAGATTAGATCATAGCAGGGATACATAAGTTTCTCCTTAGGGAAAGACTTAGGTACAATACTTAGGTGTTGTTCCTTAGGTTTCCCTCTTAAAATCCTACAATGTGACTTTTTTCTCATGGAATAAAAGTGTATTTTTTAGTTAAGTAGCCATATGGTAGAATTTTAAGAAGGGAACCCAAAAAACAGCACCTGAAGTACTATACATAAGTTTTGTCCTTCTCCTTAATTGTTCTCTGTTTTCTCCCAAAATTTGTTAATCTCCTAATCATTAAATTTTAATTGATTTCCCTTTGTTTAAGATACACACACTAACCTCACCACACATGCTTCAAGCGTGTGCTAAGACTTTTTTTTTTGGTTTAGTGTCAAATTTTTTCCAGAAAAGTAAAAGAGAAAAAAGCAACTTAAAATCATATAAGACAATCAAAATCATGAGCAATAAAATGATAAATAAATAAAAAATGCATTAAAAGAATTACATTGTAAGAAAGGACTACTCCTTCCTCTGAGAAAAAAAAGATACATACATACATGCATACATATATACATACATATATATATATTTATATATATTTATATATATATATAAAGATTAAACAAAGGAAGATAGATATTTATTTATGTTTGATTTTAGGGTAGAGATGGAAGTGCCTAGTTTTAAGAAATATGAATAAAGGATTATCATTGAATTAAAATAAGTTAGCTAAACTTACGTGAGAGAGAGATAGAGGCAAAAAACTCATTTTTTAAATTTATCTCAAGTTTAGGAGTGTTGAAATTAGTACTTTTACCTATCTAACCCTACTATTTAAACTTTCTAAATATATGAATTTGAGAGTATTTTGGTACGCAAAATACTGAAACTCAATTAGGGAAATCCTGTTATTAGTAATGTGTGTCTATATATATATATATACCCTTTTGTAATTTAATGTATATAATTTAAGTATGTACAAATTAATAACTATTGATGCATTATTTAGAAGAAAAGGTGTTAATATTTTTTAAAGTAATATACCTTTGGACGAGTTTTCTATAGATAATTTTTTTTGAGAAAATTCTATAGATAGTTTGGTTGTCCATATTAAAAGAGAAATTGAAGAGAAATTTAGTATAAATTTGATATTCAATTATTTTAGTTCTCTAAAATGAAGTAAGCTACAGTAAGCTAGCAACAGTTTTATACTTACCTAGTACTTCCATGACAATTAATCAAAAATAGATTACAACTTTCTAATATGTTTCTTAAACTTAACACATAATTATTAAATTTGATACACTTATTTGCTATATTAATGTATGATATAGTTCTATCATAAACATAATTCTTTTGTATACTATTATTATATATTAGCCTTATCATACACGATTTGTATTTGTGATGAGTTTCTTTTTTATTTTTTATTTTAGGTATCATAATGTTTAAAAGTGAGATAGAGATAGTGTCCTAATTGTTATGATTTTTCTCTATATCAATTTTTTTTTTCTTCTAACTAGTTATTTGTACGTGAGTTAGTGGCTAATATGAATGGAAGCAACTATTTGAAATAGAAACTCATGATTTTATAATGTTTAAAAGTGAGAGAGAAATAGTGTCCTAATTTTTAGGATTTTTCTCTACGTGAGTGTTGATAAAAGTTTGTAAATTTGAATTTAAAATAAAAGGTGTTAATTCAAATTGGAGAAAATAAAGGAAAAATCCTAAAATTTAGGAATTTAAAAAAAAAAAAAAAGTAAATTACTCTTTTAACCGGTTTTGCGTTTTTTTTTTTTTTTTTTTTTTTTTACAGAAAAGCGGTAGAAGTATATTAATATAGAAAAAAAAAATACAAAGTAAAAAACCAAAGGGATCTACCATACATAAAAAATGCCAAACTACAGTGGCTGGCAGACCCAAAGAAGAAGTTACTAAACATGCAAAACAAACCAAACTACACACGAACGTGTTCATCGGTTGGGGAGACGCACAAATAGTCGCTAGTAATCATCCAGCAAGGATGTGGCTCCCTGAAGGATTGCAGTGGGGTGGGACTGTAAGCTCTCAAAGTGGTATCTGTTCCTCGCATTCCACAAAGCCCAAGAAAGCATCACCCAAGTTTCTAGTTCCTTCCTATTAAGTCGATCAACTAGGTGACGAACTAGGAGGTAGAAGTTCAAAGCATTAGCACTACATTTCTGCAACTTACCTCTGACCAGAGCCCAAACGTTCCGTGCTAGGGGGCACTCCCATAGAATATGGACTATCATTTCATCATGCTGGCCACAAATGTTGCATATCAGATCAACTTGGATTTTACGACGGAGAAGATTAGCTCTAGTTGGAAGGATATCGGAACAAGCTCGCTATACAAAATTTCGAACCTTTGGTGGAGTATTCAACGCCCAAAGCTTGCGATCTTGGCCAGCTAGGGAATGTTCACCACCAATAGGCTTGGCCATTCTAATTGCAACATGATATGCAGATTTGACAGTGAAGTTTTTGTGCTTAGTCTCCATCCAACACAGCTTGTCTCGGCCTCCTGAGTTCCCAATTTTATCCCAAGGACTGCATCTCTTATGGAGGAAATGAACACGGAATGGAGAAGAGCTCTATCCCACTGGCGAGTGCTCGAGTTAAAAAGACTACTCACCTTCAGGGATTAATCCGCTTTAAGTCGAAAGATGGGGGGTTGAGGAAGCCATTTGTGGCTAGCTACCCCCACAGTTTCACCATTACCTATTCGCCATGTAGAGCCTTCCCTTATAAGCTCCCTCGCTTGCAATAAACTTTGCCAAATGTACGAGGGGTTACTTCTCAACTTAGCCTCTATAAATGAACATGTAGGAAAGTAACAAGCCTTATACACTCGATAGAATAGCAAGTGTGTTCCCTATATGAGACGCCAGGCCTGCTCTGCGAGCATAGCTAAGTTAAAAGCATTAAGGTCCCGAAAACCCATCCCTCCTTTATTCTTAGGCGAGCATAGTTTCCCCCAATTAAGCCAATGGATTTTTTTCTCATTTCGTGTTTGGCCCCACCAATATTTTGCCAAGACCGAGTTAATGCCATCACACACCGCTTTAGGTATTGTGAAGATGCTCATGGAATAAGTCGGAATTGCCTGGGCTACAGTTTTGATTAGAATCTCCCTACCTGCCTTCGAAATGTACTTCTCTTTCCAACCCATTACCCATTTAGTGATTCGTTCCAAAATTTCCTTAAATGTACCCACTTTCGACTTGCCACCCACCATTAGGAGCCCTAAGTACCGTTCACAATATATCCTTCTTCACTTCTTGGCTTGTGTTACGACTAAAGAACAAAGTTTTTTTTTTGTCTATTAATGGCTTGCCCGGAGGCTTCTTCATATTGGGCCAGGATGTGGAGGAGGTTCTGACATTCCTGACGTGTAGCTTGGCAAAATAAGAGGCTGTCATCCGCAAATAGGAGGTGAGAGATACGGATTCCCCCTCTACAGGAAAGTATTCCTTGCATCTGATTTGTCTCTGTCGCCTGTCTCAACATTGAAGATAGGCCCTCAGCACATAAAAGAAAGAGATACGGGGAAAGAGGGTCTCCTTGTCGGATGCCCTGCGATGGCTTAATAAATCCCTTGGGCTCGCCATTGATGATCACTAAGTAAGATGCAGACCAGTCAGTTTCCATGGCTAGGTTAACCCATTGCTCGAATAAGCCAAACTTCTACATAATTTGCCGCAGAAATTCCCATTCCACTCAGTCATAGGCTTTACTAATGTCCAGTTTTACCACCATATAGCCAACCTTCCCTCTCCTCCTATTCCGCATTTTTAAATATAAAATTATTTAACTAAAAGATAAGGGTATTTTAGAGAGTTTAAGAATTTGTGTGAGAATATTTTAATAGGCAAGATGATGAAACTCAAACAAAAAATCCTATTATTAATAGTATATATAGAGAACACATATAAAAATTTAACATTGATCTCAATAGAAGCCTCGGTCCCTTCGAGGACATCCAATAAAATAGAAGGCGCTCTGAAGACAAATTCCTACTTCCTTCATTGTATGCAAATGATCAAACACATCCTCAAGATAAAGTACTAGTTAAAAGTTTAAACTGCTCTAGAAAAAGAGCACTAATCAGTTGTTAGGGTGCGTTTAGTCAATTTTGGCCGCTGATAGCAATAGAGTCTCTGTTAAAACTTCAAGACCTTTGAATAAAATTGGAACGATCAAAATCTTTGCTTTCTTCTCCCACTCCCCTTTTTTTTAATTTTTCCCCCTTGTTTCAAGGATATGTTCTCTCTTCAGCGCAATTGAAGTGGAAAGATATTCATATGAGATAAACAACAATAAGTTCCATGTTCCTTTCTTTCTTTTACTGCTTAGGGTTCAAGGACGAGAGGAAAGAAATGTCTCATGAAAATTTGATGTAATATGAAATCGACCATGTGTGTGCATGTAGGCTCGAAGACATTGATAACATCCTTAAAAAACCAGAGCGATTCTGTATAATATATTCATAAATAGGTCATTATATAAATCAATTTACAAACACATACTAGTTTCTACGATAGAAGAGGTCTCTCTCTTGTTTATTTATTCAAATTATATATCAATCGCCCAGTGCTCTTTTCACATGTAAAAGGATAAGCAGTGGCCTGAAGAGGATGTCTAAGCATCATATCCACAGCATGCCATATCTAGGAAAGGGAAGTTCCACCTGATATCAAAGAAGCATCTCTCATTAAACTTACAATTCTCACCAGAAATTGGCTATCATAAGTCTACAGGAGTAGCAATAGGATTTAAGCAGTGAAAGTAGGATTATAACAATTAATAAACCTATTAAATAATAGTAGGCTTTGAATCACTGGGTCTAGGCAATCAGGACATCCACATGCACACTAGTTATTAAGAAGATTTACAAGATTTCTTTCCTTGAGGAAAGGGAAAATGTGTGTTTGTCATCAAGCATTATCTCAAATGGCACTTCCTCTTCTTTCAAGGACAAGATGGAAGATCACTAGGTTTAGACTCCCTGAATGCATATGTAATTTATCAATCAAAAGGACAGAAAAGTAAAGATGCACATAACTATCGCAAGGGTAACCAAATTTCAACAACAATATGGCTATAACACCACACCTCCTTTTTCTTCAAAAAATATACAGGATTATCTCTACAAATTTCGAACAAAAAGACAAGTTAAGGACAAATTATTGAGCCAACCACAACTTGAACCTAACCTAGGTATCAACCCTTTCTAAAGGCTAGATTCCAACCTCAATAAAACCTCTCCATGGAAACAGCACATAAATAGAGAAACGTACAAACATTTCAAATATTTTAAATGTTGCTTAAAAGTGAGAACCAACACATTCCATAAGCCCTTGGATAATCTAATGCTTAAGGGTCGGCCTTTGGCTAATAGGTGTTGTATGTGTTGCTGTGATGGGGAGTCAGTTAACCACCTTCTTCTTCATTGTCCTGTTACCCATTCCCTATGGTCTTTTATGCTTCAGGCCTTTGGTATTCTTTGGGTTATGCCAGGATCGGTGGCAGGTTTGTTATCTTGCTGGCATAAGTGGCTTGGGAAGCATAACTCGGACATTTGGAATTTGGTTCCAGGGTGCTTAATGTGGATTGTGTGGTTGGAACAAAATCATCGATCCTTTGAGGACAAAGAGAAGACGTTGGATGAGTTAAAGCTTTTATGCCACCGTAGTCTTTTGGAGTGGTCTCGGTGTTGGGGTTTTACTGATTGTTCTTCTCTCTCTGAGTTTTTGTCCTCCCTTAGTTTTGTCTCCTGACTTCCCTCTGTTTGTTGTGCTGTTTGTTCCTTTTTTTTCTAGTTGTTCATCATTATGAACTTCTTGTATTCCTCTTTTTTCTATCATTTATAAAAGTTTTCTGATTACCTATCAAAAAAAAAACTAGATTATGAATCAAGCCATCCCCTTATTCCTGTTTTAGTCAGAGCTGGAAGGGCAGGCTACTTGATGACATATACCTAAACCTAATCCCAAATGGGAGTGACCTGAACCAACTCACATATTAATCATATTTTTAATGATAACACTATTCTTATGTATAGCGATATTATACCTTTTTTTAATGACGTGTAACCAAGGCAGGGCCCTTTAAACCCACCCCTGGGGAGTAAACCACGAATGCATGATATAGCTATATTATACCATAAAACCAAACGCCTAAAGAACTATAGCTGAGAATTGTACCTAGTGCACAGAGCTCCCACTTTCTATGGGATCTAGGAGAGGTGATTGATAAGCAGCCTTACCCCCATCTTTTTGGAAATGTTGATTCCCAGACTCTACCCCCAACCAGCGTATTGGCATAAGGCACTTTCCATCACACTAAGAACTGTAGCTCAAGGAAACATATAAATTTTCAGGGCCACATTATGGTGTTTTAACACATTTTGAATTCCTAACTACCATTTTATGTTATGTCCCACTTGCTTCCTCTCCTACCTCTCTCCTAACTTCTCTATGATGAGCTTTTGTTCCTTTGTACATTGGCACCTATTTGGTTCTTAATATCATGGAGAAGCTCTATCTCTAGGTCCAGCAACACACTCAAAGCTTTCCTATTCAACTTAAAGGTAACTTCTAGTCTTGCAAACTTCTTCTAAAGAGGATAACTAGGGAAGCAAGCATCTGAACAAGCTGCTACATCTTTGGCTTAGCTACCATGTGCTTGAAGTACTCCATATATATAATATAAAAAATTTCCATCTCAATGGCAGACTTCATGTCCTACATATTCACTAGTCACAACCAGTACCTTTTAGTTCAATGCAAGCCAGGCACTTGATTAGGTCACAGGTGAGGCAACAAATATAATTTTAAGACCCTTGAGGCAATCTGACTTTAATGAGGTGCTCACCTTTTGAGTATACTTATGTGACTCAGAGGTGAAAATGAGCACCCCATAAAAAAGGTCATACTCAGCGCACAAAACTCCAATTTTTTTTTTTGGAGAGGCTGATTCCTAGACTCAATCAAACCCACTACATGCCGCCTTGGGCAAAATGCACTTGCACCGAGGCCTGACCTCATTAAACTAATGGCTAAATTATATAACATACTTCCATAACAATCTATTCTCATATACTTTTAAAAGTAAGGATCCTAGGTCTAAAGGCTGATGAGATTTTGCTCAAATGGAACCTCCTCCCCTTATAAAAGATATATGGGGGTAAAATTGTGGATTCAAAACCATCAAGTGCATGTCTAACTTACCAATCAAAAAAAAATCCTAGGCCTCATGAAAAATAGACCCTAAATTGAAACTTAAGTTAAACATCTTCAAAGAGATTTTCTTTAGGGTGGAATGAGTGAGGAGTTTAAATTTCACTTTGTCAATTGGAAGGTGGTTTGCACATCGATTCAGGATGGTGGTTTGGGGATTAAGAACAGATAATCTCCCATGGGAGTTACACAGGCAACACCAATCAGCAATTATAATACCCTATTTCCTCAAATTCTCAGTAAAAAATTTGCCCATCGTGGCTGTCCAAGCAAAAATTGCCACTTCTAGTTGAACTCTAACCTACCGTATACCACTCCATGGGAATTTGCTGTCCCCCCCCTTCCTCCAAGACCAAAAGCCACGAATCTTTCAAGAGAGCAGACCAGCTTCCCACCAAAACACCCCACCACCCCCCCCCCCCCCCACAAACTAAATACATCAAAACAAAATAAATTAATTGAATGTCTTTCTTGTCTTTTTTTTTTTTTTTAATTCCTTTCATTATTTTTTCTAAACATGTTCTTGTTCTTTGTGTTCTTCCCCATAATCAATCTCAAGAACAAAGAACCAAACCCCAAACCCATATCTCCAGCAATCAAATCCACAAACCCATGCAACCAGCAAAGCACCACCACCGAATCAAATCTTCCTAAATCTTCCAAAATTTCCCACCAACCAGCAAAGCCTTAACATCAAATCTGCAAAAATCCTAAGCTAAAAACTTCCAAATCAACCTTAGAGAGAGGAAAAGAGTGAGGGTGAGGTAGAGAGAGGTGTGAGAACCACTGATCTGGGCTTCACAACAACAAAAAACCACCATCGATCTGGGCCACAACAATACAGCACCATCGCCGATCTGGGCCGCAACAACACAGCACACCTATCATCTTGATAGGACTCTCACAAACACAATACGCAGTTACACGCACACACACACTCTCTCTCTCTCTCCGTGTGAGAGTCAAATCAAAATTCAATGCCTGCGACTGCTAGTGTTGACGTGCTTCCCCTCCTCCGCCTAGACTCTTCTTTAGTGGCCACCACACGGCCGCCTCCTAAGCACCAGATGCACTACAGAGGCGTCCGGAAGAGGCCGTGGGGCCGTTTTGCAGCGGAGATCCGAGACCCCTGGAAGAAGACCCATAAATGGCTGGGCACCTTCGACACGGCGGAGGAAGCCGTTCTAGCCTACAACGAGGCCGCCCTCAGCCTCCGTGGTCCCAAAGCCAAGACTAACTTCGACTTCGTCCTCCCTCCTCCCTCGCCAGCTAGTCTTCCTCCTTCGCCGATGAGATCGGAGTACAGGGGCTACAAGATGGAGAACTTGGCAGTCATGACCACTCAGACTTAGCACGACACCAAAACCTCCTTGTCTCCAGAGAAAAGGCCCTTTCTTTTCGATTTGAATTGATAGGAACTCAATTTTTTAAACTGAAAAAGCTTCTTTTTTTTTTCTTAATTTAATTAAATTGATGTTTATTTATTTATTTATTTTAAAATTTCTGACCTGGATTTTTGTTTTAATTTTTTATTAGTTTAAATCTGACGTGGCATTTCAAAAATGCTAAATAAGTTTTTTTAATAATATTTTAATATCCACGTTAGCACCATGTCAGCAGGTAGAACACGCTGTTTGCCACCTCAGCTTTTTCCGTAACTGGGTTGACGGTAGGGACTATTTTAAAAACGATTTTAAAAAGTCAGGGACTGACCTAGGAGCAAAATCAGTTTAGGGACCAAATCAAATGGCCCAAAATGTAGGAACCAAAAGTGCATTTACGCCAAAAATAAAAATAAAACTTTTGTGCATCATCCTATGCATCAAGAGGACCCAATCCTATGCATCATCCTCAAATCTCTTCATTGACTGATCCTCTACAGAATCATCGAGTAAGAATTAACAAGAAGACACCAGAATGACCTAACCCTATACATAATCCTCCAATCTCTATATTGACGGATCTTCTACAGAATCATCGAGCAAGAATTAACAAGCAAATACCATAAGGACCTGATCCTATACGTAATCCTCCAATCTCCTCATTGGCCGATCCTTTACATAATTATCGAGCAAGAATTAACAAGCAGACACCAAGAGGACCCAATCCTATACATAATCCTCCAATCTCCTCATTGACCAATCCTCTACAGAATCATTGAGCAAGAATTAACAAAGAATCACCAGAAGGACCCAATCCTATACATCATCCTCTAATCTCTTCATTGACTGATTCTCTACAAAATCATCAAGCAAGAATTAAAAAGCAGACACCAGGAGGACTCAATCTTATACATAATCCTCCAATCTCTTCATTGATTGATTCTCTACAGAATCATCTAGCAAGAATTAACAAGCAGACACTAGGAGGATCTGATCCTATACATAATCCTCTAGTCTTTTCATTGATTGATCCTTTACAAAATCATCAAGCAAGAATTAACAAGCAGACACTAGGATGACCTGATCCTATACATAATCCTCTGGTCTCTTCATTGACTGATCCTCTAAAGAATCATCGAGCAAGAATTAACTGGGAGTCACTAAAAGGACCCAATCCTATACATCATCCTCCAATCTTAGCATGAGTTGATGCTCAACATGATTAATTAGAAAAAATTAATTGTAAGTGAAACATGTGGAAAACTTAATCATCCTTGCAACCCACCAACCAAAATGAATCGTGTGATATGAAAATGATATGAATCTTGATACTATTAGGGTGTGATAAAAATAAATAAATTATGTTTTATGAAAAAAAATATCTTTCTATTAAAGTATCTCTGCATTGAAGACTTATAATAATATTCAATTTCCTTATACAAAATTTACATGATTAGCGTACTTAATTTATTGCATTTCATAGTGATGTCATCTAATTTTGTAACGGAAATTGTAGTGTAGTTAAAGTTGTCCTTCCATCGAGAAAAGGAAAATAAGAACACGTCAAAAGCACCAATTATATATGGACAAATATAATTGAAACTAGCACAAAAAAAGTGTGATAAAAATCAATAAATAAAATCACTAGGGTGTCGAGATTTGTCCACCAATAACATTAAGCATCTACTACCAATTTTAGTACACAATTGGGTAAGTAAACACATAAACTACCCAATTAGAAGATTTAGAAATAAGCTTAGTTAGTAAAACTCTTGGTTGATTCTATCAATTAATTGTTCCAAAAATTTAGTTTCGACAATAATAACTTTGTTCAGAAAACCCAAGAATATCGCATACCCTAAAGGCAATACAATGACAAAGGTAATATCTAACAAAATTAATGTGGTTTGCTAGAAAGACTATAAAACCCTATTTTAACAACAAGAAGATTCAAAAATAGATTTATGAAAGAATTAGAAATTAAACATCAATCTTACAAAACAATTATAAAAAGAGAACAATTGATTTCGATAATTTCAACATTAAAAACATGCTTTGATTCTGGACAACTTACAATATTAGGGATTCAACCCTAACCCTAACTTAGGTTCTTAAATTTCCATAGAAAATAAAAACTTTCAAAAATAATATGTGAAAAAAGTTTTTCAAAAGCCAAAAACGTTGCTGCTCTTGTATATCTAAAAGCTACAACGTAGTATTTATTGTTACTGGGCTCCGGTTGAGCGGAGCCAAATTAGCAACCACATCATCCTCTTATTTCTAGCATTTTCTCTCTCATTTTTAACTATTTTTCTCTTTATTAATTTTTCACTTTACAATTACACTTTCTCCAACACTTCCTCCTCACTTTTACCTTCTTATCTCCCACTACTCTTTATCTTAGCGTTACAATTCCTCCATCTCTTCATCTTTCTTTTATTTTGACTCTTCTTCTCCCATTTTATTTTTTTATAAATTTTGTTATTCTCTCTTCCATTCAATCTATATTTTGCCCATACAAAATGTGAATACTCTCTCTCTCTCTTTATTTATATATATATATATATATATATATTCATTTCTTTTGGATTTTGGTAGATTTCAAATTCTTGATTGCATCTCTATTTTAGGTTGATGAATTTTTTGTGTTGAATACTGCTTTAAGTTGATGCAATTTGGTAGTATTTTAATTTGTTATCTTTTTTCCTTTATTTTTCGTTATGGCTTGTGTAGACCGTCTTAACAATAGCATTTAGTCCAATTTGGTGTCATGTAACTTAGGCCTTGTTTGGATCCCTTTTTTTCATCACTCAATTTTCGTCACTCAATTTCCGTCACTCATCACTTATCACTCATCACTCATCATTTATCACTCATCACTCATCACTTTAAAATATCACACCCGTTTGGCACCATCACTCATTGCCATCACTCATTATTTTTCACACTGTTTGTGGGACCCATGCTTGACACACACACAACCCCTAATAACTCTCTCTGCCTCTCCTTTTTCTTTTCATTTTTTTCCCTTCGTCTTTCTCTGCCTCCCCTGTTTTTTTCCCTTCGTCTTTCTCTGCCTCCCCTGAACTTTTCTCTACTTTTCGTTTGGAAATCCATCCTTTTTTTTCCCTTCGTCTTTAGGATTTTTTTTTTATATATATATTTGTTCTCTCTCATGCATAGATCGGTGGACTGGGTTCGAGACAACTTGTTCATTGACGGTGGTGGATGGCTTTCCACGGTGGTCGTTGATTGGTGGGTTTGGTGGTGCGATGGGTTTGTGGTGTTGTGGCTGAAGTGTGGTTGTAACCGACGAAGACCCGGCTGATGGATTTGAGTTTGCTCTTTTTTTTTTTATGATTGAGAAATTTGGGTTTTTTTTTTTTTTTTGGAGATTGTTTGAGAAGTGTGGGTTTTTTTTTTTGTGGAGAAATCTAGGTTTGGTGATGCCTTTTTTTTTTTTTTTTTTTTTTTTTTATGATTGAGAAGTGTGGCTGATTGTTTGCAACCAAACCCAGAAACCTAATGTGAAAAGGAAAAAAAAAAGAAAAAAGAGAGCCCAAGCCCAGAAACCCAGTGAAAAAAAAAAAAAAAAAAAAAAAAAAACCTTTGCAACCAAACCCAGAAACTAACGTGAAAAGGAAAGGAAAGAAAAGAAGAAAAAAAGAAGAAGAAGAAGAAGAAGAAGAGAATAGCAGAGAGGTGTGTCCCAGACCAGCGTGAAAGACAAAAAAAGAAAAAGAAAAGAAGATAACGTGTGTGGGAGAGAGCAAAAGTCTGACTGTGGGACCCTCAATGTGTGTATAATTACGAAAATGCCATTGAAAACAGAGATATGGAAACTAAAAACAGCTAAAATGTGTTTTCAGTTTCCATAACTCATCACTCAAAAATCAGAGAATTGAGTGATGGAAACAGAGTTATGGAAACAGAGTGATGGTGATACCAAACAGACTTTTAGCTATGGGTCCCACCATTTTTGAGTTATGAGTTATGAAAACAGAGTTATGAGTTATGGAAATTGATGATCCAAACACCCCCTTAGTGACTACACGTGAGTTTTAAACTAAACTTCCCACACGTGTCTTCATTAACTAAAACATACACGCTTGTCATAAACGATGCCGTTGTGTTTCATCACCATTTGAGCTTTATGCTTAACACATGATAGTAGATTATGCATAGTTGTTTGGTGAGATGCTCCTAACATATGTAAAAATTATGTAATAATCATTCATTTAATTATTATTTGTTAATAAAATTGTATATATTTTTAAGTATATTCTACAAGTCAAATTTTAAAAATAAATAAAAAAGCACATGACAACTGTAGTTGGTGAAATACAAAATAGAACATCAAAAACAGAACAAAAGATTTTTATTCCAAAAAATACTACTAATTTTATTACAAAAAATTTATAAATTGATGTAGTAATGAATATTATTAATGTTACATTAATAATATAAAAAATAATTTTCCTTATTATTACGCTTTTATTTTAAAGATAACACACTATATATAACTTTTGTGTAAGTATTATTTTTGAGGTTTGAATTGGACAAAATGTCGAGCGCACTTGTTGATTGCCAATTTACTAGTGGCCACTTGCTCAAAAAGACGATCAGAAATATACCTGGCAATTTTCTTATGAAATTTTCTAATGATCATTTGCTTAACTTTCTACTTCCTATTTCTTTGTCAACAAGAATTGCTTGCAAATGGAAGAAAAGATGGAACCTCAGCTACGTGCTTTCCCAACAGTGGAAATAATGTTCATTGCATAAAATATTGTTCTGGTTTGGTTGACATGGTTAAGATTTAAGCCCAAGACAAAAAACATGGCACAAAAATCTTATGAGCTTATGATTAAAGGTAAGGGATGTATCAAAAGTAGTAAGAGATAAAGTGATTGCATTATTGACCAATAATTTAATCAATTGTTCGACAGAAACGTTCTAAACTTTCTAATTTTAAAAGGGAGTCTAGTGGTGCAAGCACTATGTAGACATTGATGCGTTTCAGCGTGGTGCTTGATTTGTTGGGGAACGTAAAATATTCATTCGGCTTTTAAGTTTTACCACTCACGTTCTCAGCTTTTAAGATTTAGGGTGTTTCATGGAGACTATTGTTAATATATATATTTTTAAGTTTGTTCAAAAAATTAATGATAACTTTTTTGAGAATTTACTCTTTAAATTGGTTTTCTATTGTTTTACCATCCAAAAAAAAATGATGAAAACGGTTTGGCAATGTATTTTTTTTCCCTTTTCTCCTGAAACATCACAACCGGCAACATCCATGATCCAACTCCAATTCCAACTATCTCAGTGAAATTATCTTCAACTCATTTCCATACCCTTAACTTCTGAGTCTACCCGTTAGACAACTTGTTTGTGTTAGGACCCATCTCCAATTCAATCCATTTAGTCTTGGACTGTGCTCTCTGTCATATAATTTGATAAATATACGTAGGTTGTAATAGTAGGTTGTAATATTAGAAGTTGGAATAAACAAGAATCCAATTGTGAAATGAGGAAATGATTTTGCATTAGTTCGTTTGAGAGAGTGTCTAGTGAATAGCAGGCGAGACTTCCTATTTGAAATTCGGACAAGTTGTTTTGAATGAGATATCATGCGAGTGTTGGGCAACCCTTTCTATATGAAAATTCTGCATAGTTTGTGTTGAGGGGGAAATTGATGCCTCTATCTAAGATGTTGGGAAGCCAAGCCGAAACTCGACTATGGGCTCTTGAGATGGTACCCAAAGGCTTTCGGTGTGATGACAAAGCCTATCCAAGCAAGAAACAAAGGCTGCACTTGACAAAACAGCAACAAAAGCCCAATGAAAAACACGTTACAATACTTAATTAGTACATTAGTGGTCCTGGTCTGATAGTTCAAGTGAAATAAAATCTCCAGCTGTAAGGTAATTTCAAGTTAATAAATGTGTTTACATAGTAAAAATCATATGTTTTTCTTATTATTATTAAGTCAACATAAGGGAACACTTTCATAGTTTCCAAAACATTATGGCTTTCATCATAATAATACTAAACAAGGATTAAAGGCTTCACAGTTACAAATAAAAGAGGAAAAATATGATGGAATGAAGGGAGAGAGAGATCCTAGCTCAGTGCAGCAAATATTAAACTAAGATTTTGGTGAGTATGTGTGTTCATAAGACATTAATGAGGCAATGTGGGATGTTTTGAGTGAGTGGGATATGATTAATATTGAGGTTAAGGCTTTAGTGAGTAGTGGCCTAAGAGGAATGAGTGGTGAGCTTAAGGAGAGCTAAACCACAAACAAAATGGCCAACAAATCAAGAGTTTCAGAGGGAGTGGTTGTCCCCCCTGTGGGCTGAGATGCTTATGCTTTTATAATGGAGCTTTAGAGAAGCATTAATTAACAAGAATCCAAAAAAATGTAGGCCTGATTCAGGGGAGCCAGACAGCTGAATTAATAACTTGGATCTGGCCTAAAAAATGAGAGATTTGCTTTTGGGGCTGCCTTGCTTCTTTGGGTGATGATGCGACTTTGGAGTGTTTGGGGTAATCTTGCATTAAATGCTAAAATTGCTGAGTTTGTGTTTAGCCAATGGGATTAAGGCAAGTATTAAGGAAGAATCTTAGTGCTGCAACTGAGATTTGGACCCTAGGAAGTAGGATTCAACACCCCAAGCCAGATGTCAAAGTTTAAGCTCACTTCAAAGGGTTCCGCTGAAGATCCCTTTATGCCTTCCAAATCACATGTTCCCAATTTTTCCCCTTTAGGATTCATGTGCTTGGCACATGAATCACTCCTTGAACATTTTTAACATTTATAGCATCAATTTGTTGAAGTTTGGATAATTTGGTTTCAGCTCCCTTTCCGTTGAAGGTGCAGTCTTGAGGAAGATGATGGAGTCCCATCATCCTTTAGACTTCAGCAGATATGACAGCCCTTGGGCACTGTTCATGTCAGGTAGAGGGTGGTAGAAAACTGATGGGATAGCCCCTAGTTCATCCTCAAAGGCTTGGTTCTCTTGTAGGGATCTCTAGTTGTTTCTTTGGTTAGGGATGAACAAGGGCTGGTTGCCCACTTTCAAGCCTCTTGCTGTGACCTTTTTGGGCTGGAACTTTGCTCCATTTCAGCATTTTTAGTTGGGCCACATGGCCCTTTCTTTGCTTGGGCTTGTTCCCTACTTCATGAGATTCTTGGGCCTACAAAATGGGCATTAAAGACATGCTTTGCCATGAGTTTTTTACTCCTCATGGGCTTTAGTAGAAATAAAATGAATCCATGAGCTTTAATAAATATTTATGATAGATTTTGGGTATTAATTCCCATGGGCTTTAAATAACAACTTGTTTAGTTTCTCATAATTTTTACTATGGATTACTTTGTTAATGATATTTTCTTTGGGGCTTTTTTAAATAATGACCTCCAATATTGTTCTTGAGAATAATATTTACCATGGGTTTTAAATAAATATGTTAACAACCACTATAATGGAATAATGTGGTGTTCTCATGAGTTTCTCTATAGATAATCATAATGGACATGTAGAATGAATAATTACCATGAGTTTTGGTAATAAATATTATGAATGTTGTGATGTAAGATAGATAGTGAACATGAGTTTATAATATGAAATAAATAAATGTCATGGGTCTAATAATCATAACTTTCCATGGACTTTTATAAGATGATTGCCATGGGTTTTGAAAATAGATAATTCATAAATTCCATGAGCTTGTGATATTACAGTAATATGTTTAAGTATTGTTCATTATTGGACTTTTAAGTAAAATAATTATGATATAGTATTTTGCCAAGTATTAATAACCTTGGGCTTTTGATAGAATAGTGCCAAGTAGTTAGCTTGGGCTTTTAATAGTGCCAACGTAAGTTGGGCTTTTGATATTGTCAATGAGAATTGGGCTTTGATATTGCCTGGGCTTTGATGTTGCCAATAAGAATTGGGCTTTGATGTTGCCAATGAAAATTGGGTTTTAAATATTGCTAGCGAAAACTGGGCTTTGATATTGCCAATGAGAATTGGGTTTTGATATTGTCAATGAAAATTGGGTTTTAAATATTGCCAGCGAGAACTGAGCTTTGATATTGCCAATGAAAATTGGGCTTTGATATTGTTAATGTGAATTTGGTTTTGGATAAATAAATTGCCATGGGTTTAAACCATGGGCTTTGATTATGGATTTGAATTCCATTTATAAAATTGTTTTGCCATGGATTTGAATCATGAGCTTTTCAAATATTGCCAAGCATAAGTATTCTTGGGCTTTAAATAGAATACGAGATGTTTATTGGGTTCATAGGGCCGGTTTTGGGCTTAACTAAATAATGATAATAAAACTGGAAAAAATATGAGTTTTTTGGGCTTTTTTGTGATATTTTATATCATAACCCAATTTAGATGATGAGATATGAAACATTTGTGATTAACATAATGATAGAGCAAAAAATATTTGGGAAAACCCAATAACTTATTAGTGGTGTTTGAAAATAAATAGGTGGTACTTAAATAAAATTAGGTGTAAAAAAAAAAGTACCCTAACAGTTGTTAAGGTACTTTTTTTTTACACCTAATTTTATTTAAGTATCACCTTTTTACTTTCAAATACACACACCCTATTCTATTTAAAGCCCAAAAATACTTATGCTTGACAATATTTGAAAAGCCCATGATTCAAGTTCATGGCAAAACAATTTTATCAATGGAATTCAAATCCATAATCAAAGCCCATGATTCAAACCCATGGCAATTCATTCATCCAAAGCCCAATTCTCATTGGCAATATGAAAGCCCAATTCTCATTGGCAACATCAAAGCCCAATTCTTATTGGCAATATCAAAGCCCAATTTTCATTGGCACTACTTTATCAAAAAGAAAAGAGCCCAAGATTATCAACGCTTGGCAAAGAAAAAATATCATGTTAAAGTGTTACCGTGGCAAAAAAGGACCATGGCAATCATCTTATGAAGAAACTCATTGAGAGCTATCTTGAGGATTATGTTCTCGTATTATAAACCCGTGAAATACATGGACATCATTTGCATCGCGACATCCATAAAATACACGTTCAACACTCATGGTAAACATTCAAACCCACAAGATCATCATTTAAGTTATGATGCGATTATTAGAAACCATGAACATTATTTGCAACATAGAGTTCATCAAAGTAAATATTATTTACAAAAGTATTTTGAAACTTGTCCTATTGTTTCAAACATTACAACAAATTGCCCAAAGGCCCATTGCAAGTATTTATGAAAAATCCAAAAATATCTACTAATAAAAGTCCATGAGGAATGAAAGTCCATGAGGAATGAAAACCCATGGCAATATGTGCACACAACCCAGCCCATGTGAGCAAGCCCAAGCAAAAAAACACCAGCAGGAGGCAAAGGAGAACATCCCTTGTTCATTCCTAACCAAAAAGAGCAACTAAGGACTCATACAAGGGAATCAAGCCTTTGAGAATGGACTAAAGGCTGTCCCATCAGTTTTCTGTCACCCTCTACCTGACGTGAACAGTGCCCAAGGGCTGTCATATCAGCTGGAGTCTAAAGAATGATGGAACTCCATCATCTTCCTCAAGACTGCACCTCCAGCGGAAGGGGAGCTGAAACCAAATTATTCAAACTCCAACAAATTGATGTTAAAAATACTAAAAATGTTTAAG
The DNA here is from genome assembly GCA_030021035.2 of Notholithocarpus densiflorus. Classification (NCBI taxonomy): domain Eukaryota; kingdom Viridiplantae; phylum Streptophyta; class Magnoliopsida; order Fagales; family Fagaceae; genus Notholithocarpus; species Notholithocarpus densiflorus. The sequence goes on from JARYZH020000075.1 coordinate 586,495, forward strand.
ACGTGATTCATATGCCAAGCCCATGAATCCTAAAAGGGAAAAATTGGGAACATGTGGTTTGGAGGGCATAAAGGGATCTCCAGCGGAACCCCCTGAAGTAAACTAGAACTTGACACCTGGCTTGGGGTGTTAAATCTTACTTCTCAGGGGTTCGAATCTCAGTTGCAGCATTAGGATTCGCTCTTAATACACGCTTCAAATCACAATAATCAAGTTCAGCCCCAAGAATCCTGGCATTTAATGCAAAACGCTCTAAAATCCCATCATTACCCAAAAAAGCAAAGCAACCCCTAAAATGGATTTTCCTACTTCTGATCAAAAATCCCAGGAAAGCTTGACTCTGATTCATCACCTCTGAGTGGTCATACGTTTTTTGGATCCTTGTCAATAAATGCTTCTCTAAAAACTCCATTATAAAAGTACAAGCAAACTAACCAAAAAACCAACCTGGCTACCCCTCTCAAAGACCTTGGAAATTCGTTGGCCATTCTTTTTGTTGGTGGTTTAGCTCTCTTTTTGCTCACCACCCATCATCCTTAGCCTACACCCATCTAATCCCATATACTCTTCTCACTCCCTTTACACTACCACAGCTCATAAGTGTCCTCCAGCTGGTCATAAACAGCCCATTACCCATAAAAGACTTCGGTCTCAGTATCAATCACATCTCACTCACTCAAAAGTAGCCCACGTTCATCTTATTCATGCCTTATAAATTTACACTCACTAAAATCTTAGCCCATTAAAATCTTAGCTTGATACTTGCTGCACTGAGCTGGGGATGTTTCTCTCCCTTCACACCATGCCAATTAATCCTCCTTTTTTTCTTCCAAGGGAACCTTTAATTTTTACTTTTTACTTTACCGTTAGGGGTGGCAAAGTAAGCCCAAACCCATTTGCCCACCCAAACCCACCCACTCTAATTGAACCCAAACCCACCCAATTATTAGTTGGGTTAAATGGACATCAACCCAATTAGACCCAATAATTATTGGGTTTTAACTAAGAACCCATTGAACCCCATTTAACCCAAAAACAATTTCCTCAAATTCAACCTAGCCCTTCCCATAAAAAAAATTAATAAATAAACATAGTTTTTAATAATAAAAAATTGGGACTAAACAAATGGAAATTAACCATCCTGTGATTTTCTCGGTAACCAAACAGAGTCCAGATATTTAAGAAATTTAAGAGAACATTTGAAACTCAAATATACAAATTCTCTTTCTCTTTTCCAGCATTTTCTCCCCAACCAAACAGAATAATATTGCCAGCCTTTGAAGTAAGCCGCTATTTCGAACCCAAGTAAAATCACAGACACCACAAGAACATTTTGATGCAGAAATAGAACCTGGTTTTCACTGCCGGGTTCTCTTTCTCTTCCCCATTCCCTCCACCAAAGCGTCGTCGTTCTCATGCTCGTGCTCGTTCTCGTTTTCGATTTCGTCGGAGTCGGTTCAGCTCGAAGCGAGATGGAGGCGGATCAAGGCGGTGAGGCCGAACATTGCAGAGGCGATGGAGGTCAAGCAACCGGCGGCATGGTGGGCTTTGAGCATTAGGACCCAAGTGAGCTGCTTGGAGTTTTTGCGTCCTCAGTGGCCTTTGTCTCTGGTACGACCTGACTCGGGCGAGTTGGTTGTGATGAGAAAATCATCCTCCGTCGGACCCTCCAGCTCCACCATTGACCAATTCGGATTCTCCATCTTCACCACCACCGGCGTGCCATGGTGGCTCTCTTTCGCCCACCATTGAAATGATGGTGCCATTCTTTCCTCTCTCTTTAAGGTCCGATCTCACACAATGAGACCTTTAAAAACACCAAAAACTCAAAACTACAAGCTTAGCACGTGCGATGAGACAAAGAAGAGCGAGGAGGTGAAGGTGGCGAAATTGGATGAGCAAGATCAGAAAGTCGAAGAGGATGAGCAAAGTGAGAAAATCGACGAGAAAGTGACGGAATTTTTTTTTTTTTTTGGGGTTAAAACGGAAAATTAAAATGTTGATGTGTCATTTAAAAAATGCAAACTAAAATATTTTGGTACTTTGGTCCTTTTCACTTTTTAGGGGGCATTTTGGTAATTTTAATAATTGGGTAATTGGGGTTTACCCATTATAATTGGGTTGGGTTGGGTTTGGGTTAGAAACAATTAATTAAATGGTTTTTAATGGGTAAATAGGTTTTATATACCCAACCCAATTATGCTCACCCCAAACCCACCCAAACCCACCCATTTGACACCCCTATTTACCGTTGAAGGATATGATGTATTTGTAACAATTGAACTCTTCCCTCATCTTGATGTAATGATGGCTGAAAGCGCAATAAATTCCTCTTGAATGAGACACATAAGGACCTAAAATTTCCATAAATTTATCTAATTATTGATGGCTGGACCGTGTAATTCCACATTTACCATTGGACAATTCATCTTTTGGACTTAAGTGTAACTTCACCCTTACCGCTAGAGAATTTACTTCCCTCGAACTATCAAAACAGGACCACTAATGTATTAACTAAGTATTGTAAGGTATTTTTCATTGGGCTTTTGTTGTTGTTTTGTTAAGTGCAGCCTTTGTTTTCCTTGCTTTAGTAGGCTTGTCATCACACCGATAGCCTTTGGGCGTCATTTTAAGAGCCCACAGTTGAGTTTCGGTTTGGTTTCCCAACATCTCATTCAGAGGCATAAATTTCCCCCTCCACAACAGTTTGCTCGAGCGAGTTTCGAGTGAGCTTGAAATGATGTGTTTTATGCCCAAAAAAAAAGAAAAAAGTTTTACTAACCCATTTGACATGATTTCACGTGCTTTACAATCAAAAGTGTTTTCAATTATTTTTTGAAATGGTATTACACCTAATTAGTGTCATTTTATGGTGCCTATTCATTTGAATCCTCACTATATCTATAGAATTAAAATAGAGGACAAAATCAATTGTTTCTTGCAATATGTGTATACACACACACACACACACACATATATATATATATATATAACATTAAATTCAGTAATATAATTATGTTGAATTCCCCTATCCCTCATATTCTGTTTTTCATTTACTTCATGGTTACTCTCCCATTTCCATTTATCTATTTCTATATCTGCTATCTTTTTTCTGTTGTCTTCTATTGGTATAATGACTCCTGCTGGCGTTAGGCTTTTCCTTTCTACTCTTTCTGTGTTTTCAGTTTGAATACTCTATTATCTCCTTGTTATCTGTTGCTTCTAATTTTTGTTTACCCAAACTTTTGTTATAGTTGCATACTGTTGTGACCTGTAAGCCCCTTTCAGTGCAAGTTTAACCTTGTAAGCCTTGTATATCCTTGGAAGTAGCCATTCTAGCCGGTGTTTGGCGTTTTAGGCGAAATAGGATTAGCAATTGGTTATGGATGCACGAGAAGGCAAAGTTTCATGGAAAAGTATCTCTGTTACAAATCTTTGAGTAACTACTTTAATTCGAGGACAAGTAATTAGGCTTTAATTGAGTTTTCAATCTTTAAACATGAATAGGTTGTTTAGGAGTAACTCTTCCACCAGCTCTAAATCTTCCATCCCCCCTTGCATTCCTGAGATCCCTTACGGTGATGGATATCTAAATTCTAAAGATTATAGTGTATCTGATGTTGACCTCAAATTGGGAGATTGGAATATCCCTAAGGTTCCTACCAGTGAAATTTATAAATCTTCATGGTCTATAAAGAAAGCCTTTAAGATCAATTATCATGTCAAAACTATAGAACAAGTTTATGGAATAAACAAAGAATATGAGACATGTTACTTACTTAATCCAGACACCATTAAAGCTCATAAGAAGCAAGGACATAACTTCCTGCACATAGGTCTTGTCCAAGTTGGAGTTAAGCCACTCATCAGAAAAGGGTTGGACTGTTCAATCCTTATGGCCCTCAGAGACACCCGTCATATAAGATTCAATGACAGCCTTTTAGGAACCATAGAAACCAATATTAGCAGTGGGCCAGTTCACTTCGACTGTTTCCCAGTTCACTTCGACTGAAAAATCTGGGAAACAGTCGAAGTGAACTGGCCCAATTGGACCTGCTGCTGAATGAGGGTTCAGCTTTCTTAAATAGGCTAATGGGAGCCTTGGATCCCCTGAAAAGATGCTGAAAAATCGGAGGGTAAAATGCTTTTACTGGGGGGAAAACTTTTTTCCACCGAAAGCATTTGATTCTTCTGAAAAGGAAATTTGGACTACTCATGAAGAATAACTTTTACTGTTCATGAATAGTGTTTTGCCTTCTGAGTGCATGTCATTCAATATTTGGACTACTCATGAGGAATATCTTTTGATGTTCATGAATAGGGATCTGTCTTCTGGGTGCTGGTGTTGCCCTTGAGAAATTGTTAATCTCCATCTAAATTGTAACCATCATAAGGGTCTTAGGAATCTTGAAATAATGGATTATTAGGATCATGATTAATGGAGGCTTCTGAAGAGGCAGGAGAAGCTTTTTCTACTGACTCTAATTGTTCTGACTGGAGAAGCAATTGCTGGGCAAGATCCTTTAGTTCTTGGCTAGATTTTCCAGCAACTTGGATTGAATCAAGACTGGACTAAGACCTTGTACTTTGAGCAATGGCCTTCTGAAATGGGGGAGGGAAATCTTTATGCAACTGATTGATGACCTGATCAATTTTGAGACTGTCCCACCATTTAACTGAAAATTCTCTGTTTAATAAATTGTTATTAATTGCATAAGACCACATGCTAATCCAGTGGATTCTGTATCTGATTGTCATATGCAAAATAGCTGGAAACTGGAGATTGAAAGGGCTGAGTCTTGAACTGAAGAACCGGAGAGCATCCTAGAGAGGTTCAGGGAAAATCTGAGGGTGGGTAGATCAAAACAGACTTCCTAATTAAGTTTTTCTTCAAACTTTCTGATCTCTGTTTGGATGTCTTGGCCGGCTAATTTTTCTTCAATTTTCTTGTATCTCAGATCATCTTGGAGATACTTGATATGTTGAGTTTTGGCACTAATTAAGTTTAAGGTTTTGGAGACACAAACATCTTAGAGAGAACTAATCTCTCTTGGTTCAGGGCTCCTAATGAACTTAAACTTGACAGGCTGGCCAAAAGGATGAGTAGTAATGCCATCACTATCTGTAGTAAAAGGATATAATAAACACATGAATGGGTTTCCTAGGATGACTCTATTTGTCATGTTTTTGACGAGGACAAAGGTTGTTTTAAAACATGTATTGTCTTGGCAAACATGGGCTTTAGGGATTTTGAATTCAATCTGCATTTTTCCACCACTGGCAAAAGTTAATCTTTCTTTGGTCTTTTGAAAGTATTTTGCAGGAATGATCCCTTCTTGGATGCAGTTAAGATCAGCGCCTGAATTTATTAAGGCTATGACCTCAAATTCAAAATCTTTGCTAATGACAATCCTGACCTTGGAATGCCATTTCTGGACGTTAATCCTACTAATGGTTTCTAAGAACTTCAGTGTTGTTGGTTCTGGTTCTTCTAGGGCTATATCAGATGTAGGATTAACTATATCATTATCAGAAGGAAGCTGATATGAGGGACCTTCCTCATTGTTTAGATGAGAAGCATTTTCTAAATATCTTACCTTTTGGTCAAGGAGGTTGTGATCTACCTTAAGTATAATTAACTCTTACTTAAGGTTTCTAATTTCACTTCTGGTTTCTTTGATCTCATGTTGAAGGTCGTTGACAGTAACGTCCTTCTTAGATTGAGTGAACCTATTGTAGCTTTTCTCGAGATCAACTTTTGGTTCCTGGATTTTGGGTTTACTAGTGTCTCTGGCCAAAGTTTCTTTAAATTGGCTGAGTCTTTGAGCTTTGATCAAAGGGTCTTTTATGGCTTCAATAAGGTCAAGAAGAAGTTCTTCTTGTTTGGTGAGGACGTTGATAGTTTTGTTTTTGCAACAACTATCTTTGCATGCTAAAGGGATATCTGGGCTGCTAGAAGAACTAGTGGAGATAGTAGAGGATCCTGAGGACTGGTCTAATTGGTATATCTCGTTGTCACTGGAACTACTGGAAAGCTCATTTTCAGTATTAAGTTCCAGAAGCTGGAAGATTTCTTTTTTACTGGTTGGTCAGAAATTAGGGTGTTGATAAGGGATTTAGCCTTGGATCTACACTCTTTTCTAAAATGGCCCTTTTTCCCACACTTAAAGCATGTCCCTTTGGTACATGCAGTTTGTGTAGAACTTCTGTGTTTACCACTGTCTTTGTGGTAATTTCTTGAGGTCACCTTGGTCTTGCTCAGCCTTTTATGTTTAGAAAAATGCAGAGATAGAAAGAGGTATTCCCATATTATTCATCAACTACAAGCCCCTTAACGAAGTCTTAGAATGGGTTAGGTACCCCATTCCTAACAAAAAAGACTTAGTTAATAGACTTAGTAAAGCAGTAGTTTTTAGCAAGTTTGACATGAAGAGCGGTTTTTGGCAGATACAAATCAGAGAGTCTGATAGGTACAAGACAGCCTTTACCACACCCTTTGGACATTATGAATGGAATGTAATGCCCTTCGGTCTAAAAAAACGCACCTTCTGAATTTCAGAATATCATGAATGAGATTTTCAATCCATTCTCTAGTAACTCAATTGTGTACATTGATGATGTGCTCATCTTTTCTGAATCCCTAGACCAACATTGGAAACACTTGCGAGCATTCCTTCATACCATTAAGCTCAATGGTCTTGTTATTTCAGCCCCAAAAATCAAGCTTTTCCAGACTAAAGTCCGTTTTTTAGGCTTTGATATCCACCATGGTGTCATCAAACCCATTAATCGTGCTATTCAGTTTGCTGAAAAGTTCCCTGACCAAATCCTAGACAAAACCCAACTCCAGAGATTTCTAGGATCTCTTAATTATATTTCCGATTTCTATCAAAATCTCAGGCAGCAATGCAAACCTCTTTTTGATAGACTCCGTACTAATCCACCTCCATGGACTCCAGCTCACACAGCGATTGTCCAAGAAATCAAAAAATATGTCAAACCTCTCTCGTGCCTAGGAATTCCCTCAGTCAATTTCTACAAAATTGTCCAAACTGATGCCTCTAACACAGGTTATGGTGGCATTCTCCTTCAGAAAACCACTCCAACTGCTCCTGAACAGATAGTCTGTTTCCATTCGGGAATATGGACCCCTACTCAGTTCAACTATAGTACATTTAAAAAAGAAATTTTATCTATAGTATTATGCATCTCAAAATTTCAAAGTGATCTTTTAAATCAAAAAATTTTAATCATAATTGATTGTAAATCTGCAAAGCATGTTTTAGAAAAAGATGTTCAAAACATTGCATCAAAACAAATTTTTGCAAGATGGCAAGCCATCCTCTCAGTTTTTGATTTTGACATTGAATTCATTGAGGGGTCTCAAAACAGTATCCCTGACTTCCTCACTCGTGAATTTTTGCAGACTCCAAACCAGCATGTCCGGGAAAAGACCCGTACAACCCCAACCTCCAAAGTTACCTAAACAGCAAAATACCATCAGTACTGGCCAAGCTCAGAACCCTGGCCACCAAGGTTCTACATAAAATATTTTATATAGAATTTCTTGAGTAATTCTAGAATTACTATATGTATATATTAGGTTTTGTTGTATCTTGAAGACAATTTGCCTGTAGGCTGTAGCCCTTTAGTTTCTGTGAAGTTAGGACAAAACAAATCTGGAAGACAACATTTTATATATATATATATATATATATATATATAAAACTTCTTGAGTATTTCTAGAATTAATATCAGTAGATACTCAAGTTTTGTTGTATCTCGAGACTATTTGCCTGTAACCCTTCATTTTTTTGTTCTTTCCTTCCCCCACTATCCCCAACACTCAACTATGCTTAATTGAGAGCTACTAGATTAGCAGTTTTTTTTTTCGCTTGACAATGATACATACCTAACAAATTTCACCACTTTTTTTACAACATGTTGAATTGACAGAATATAATTATTGGTAACATTATTGTTATTTGGGACAACCACTATCATCACATTATGATACACCAATTATGGACTGCCACATCATGTGCAAAATTTATTGTTAAATTATGTGTACTCAGACTCTCTCTCTCTTTAGCTAGATACATATCTTTTTCATTTTCAGTACGAAGAGTACGTACGTACCAGTGCAGGTCTTTAGATCTAACTTAAAAAACCCTCTTTCTAATTAGCATGCATAATAGGTGAAAGTAAAACCCCATAGTTTTAATGAACGGTTTAGGAGCAAGTATATATAAGCGACAAATATCCAACCCACAATTTTAATGGAAAGCTAATTAATTACATTCTAAGCAGAGGGGTTAATCTAGTCTTCAGAGTATTATACGTACTTGTCCAACTTTTACGAGGTACATCTAACACAAAACCCTAGCAAGGTCTAGCAGAAACAGAAAACACATGTTTCTGAAAAAGGAGAAGAGAAAATAATGAAAGTAGTGAAAGGATGCATGGTTGCTTGTTGTTTTATTGGTGACAGAGAATATAAAAGTAGTGGAAAGTGAAGGGCTTGGTTGGGTTAGTGCGTTCAAGTCCCAATCTCTGCAATGCTGTGTAAGGCTGGCCTCCATTGCCCACCACCACCACCACCACCACCACCACCATAGTGCCTACCCACGCCTCTACCAGTGCTGCTGCTGGTGCTGCCATCGTTGCTTCCCAGATCATGGTGAATCTCCTGCTCCATCTGAAAATGAGAGAGAGCACAGGCATGAATTAGAGTTAAGACTCACGTCATGAGACACTGACAATTCAAAAAACAAAAAAGCAATAGGCATTGCCACCTTTTTTTTTTTTTTTTTTTTGTTTATTTTTGCTATTGCAGTAGATTCACTACTAGCTTGAAGCAAGAAAAGTATGACTTGGTTGTTACTTGTCAATTGTCATAAGCTTATTTTTGGAACTTTGCTTAAATAAGGATAAAAGTACAATTGTCATTAAAAGATTTACATAAATAAATTAATTAATATTGAAGCAATATAAGTAAATCATCTAAGAAATGCAGCATTACCTATCCTTTGCATTTAAGAAGTTTTATGTACTAAAAAACAAAATCCAATAAGTTTAGATAAACAATAAATTTTAATACCTTTTTTTTTTTTTTTTTTTTTTTTTTTTTGCAATGGTTTAAATGGAAAATTCTGATTGGTGTGCGATAAAAGCAACCATGTAAAAAAATTGTAAATTTTATTAGCATTGAACCATTAAAAAAAATGCAGTTAAAGAAGTTGTAAAAAGTTAACAAAGTAAAATTGCATCAACATATTTCGAATTCAGATGGTATTGTCTAAGGTCTATACTTACCATTCGGTCCAATAGAGCCACAGACCACAGAACAAGGATTTTTTATTTATTTTTCTTTCTTTTCGAGAGAGAAGTCCTCAGAGCAAAGATAATTGATAATTCATCAATCCAATAGAGGACAAAGTACCAAAAAGTCAATAAGTGGGGAAAAAGCCTTTGCGTGATTTCTTAAAGTGACTTTGTTTCTTTGTCGTTGCTCCTAATAAGAGACAAGTAAATGGTGGACGATGACGATGATCTTTTCAGCAAATTAAAGGTGCTAATGTTAAAATGAACAGTGTGAAAAAATGGTTTTAAAGGACACAGTACACGCATGCACTTCAGTCACCATGATCTACAATTGAAGTTCATTTGTTAAACTATATATTAACCATTCATGTTTAAGTTTCTAAACTCTCCTAGCTGTAGCATGGAATGGAACTACTACACCATTTCGTTTGTAGTTCCTTGACTCCTATACCTTGAAGTTATCACAAAACGCGCCTATGGATAAAGTATTAGCAACCACATACAAAACTGAAGACTCCAAGTACAGAAATCAATTCCTATAAATAAATAATAAAAAAAGTACAGAAATTAATAATGGACACAGCACACAGAGCATTGACGTACACAGATATGACTTATAAGCATCCGTGGCATGCTTTAAAGGGTAAAATGAACAGATGACCAAGTCCAACTTTATTTTTCTGCTAATTAATGCAGTCTGCAACTGCATTTGGTACCTTGTCTAGATTGCATCTGCAGCATTTAGACTTGAGAATCAATTCTCCCTCGCTAAAACAAACGCAAGAATAGAGAAAAAATAAATAATGAGAGCCAATTATGCTTTTGCAGAAGAACCTAGATGAAATTTTGTGTCTGTTTAGTTAGTTTATTTTTTATCAATTTATTTTATTATTTAAATTATTTTTACTATTATTTATAGGTTCTACTGCACTTTTTGGTATTATTCATGAGTCTTACTATATTATTTTAACTAATATTTATTTTTATCTACAATACTTTCAGCAAAAAATTTTCAATTTTAACAAAATAATCGAATCTCAAACTGACCTTACATGAGCAATAGATTTCTAGCAATAGATTTCTAGGAACAACTTTTTATCACAGCACTTATCTTATAGATTATAAGTGATTACTAATTTACTTATCATTATCACTTTCAACCACTTTTTTTAGAATTGTGCCAAAAATTGTCTACAAATTTTTTTTGTGGAATAATTATGGAATTGTTCTCAACACACACTTTGTCTCAACTTATACATTTGTCCATTTGTGATTGAATTACTACACTTACATATGGGTCCACTCTAACACTAAATACTTATATTTAGTAATGAAAAGTAATCTAATCATTGTTTAACACGTGCATGGCTAAAATTGTCTTAAAACTTTTTGATAACTATAAATAAGGCCGACATCACAATGCCTAAAAAGTCTTAATATGCAGCTTGGGGAGGATGAGGAGTGGAGGTGGGGTGGGGGGTTGTGTTTTAGATAACATTAATAAATATACCAAATGAATTAGTTTATAAATTAACGTAACATCAATTATATATAATAATAAATAAAAAAACTATTCAAACATCATTTATTCAACGATTAAGTTTTTTATGACTACTAATTATATTTATTATCACATAATTTATAAATTTTAGATAGTAAAATTTGTAAATACTTCTTACTTTTTCAAAACTTGGTATACGTTGCCAACTTGCCACAAACTTTTAGTTTTTTTTTTTTTTCTTTTTGTCCAACTTTTTTTTAGAAACAAAAAGCAATGAAATTAGTTTTTTTTTTTTTTGAAATTTTGTGTAACTAGATTTATTAAATGTTCGTTTGAAATCTGCTTATTTTACTAAAATTGAAATTTTTTTGCAGAAAGTACTGTAGATAAAAATAAAAGTTAACTGAAATAATATAGTAAAACTTATAAATAGTACTAAAAAATATAGTAAGATCTATGAATAGTAATAAAAATAAATTAAATAATAAAATAAATTGACAAAAATAATTCATGCCAAACGAAATCAATTTTAACATGGTACATGGAGGAAAAATAAATTAAAAATAAGTCTTAAGTTTTGGCTAAAAAAGCACATTTGTTCTCATAAAAAAAAAAAAAAAAAAAAAAAAAAGCACATTTGGGAGGAATCTGAAACCAATTTTACAACGTCATCTCTTACGCATTTTTTATCCAGGGAAAATTTCTAATGAAATGAAATAAAGCATGTTTAACATGGTACATGGAGGAAATGCCTCGAGATCCGTAAACTAAGGAAAGTCCAGATTCCTCCAACACAATTTTCCACCAAAGATATACATGATCTGACACTTTTTTGGTTATCGTTCCTATTTTTCTTTTCTTTTATAAATCGGTTTTATAAATTGATTTTTGGTACAAAGAGAATTTCATCCCGAATCTTTTCCTCAACCACAAAAGAACTTAATCAACCGACCTAATTGAAACTGAAGCATTGCATGAGTCATGCAAAATTTTAGCCATTCCACTTTAAAAATACCTACCTCGGTTAGTGTAAAATTATGCATTTTAGCTATTAAATTGTAGTTGTGTATATGCATTTTTTATTCATTCTTTACGTTATAGAAAAATGAATGTCGAAAGTAGTAGATGATGGTTGTGACAGGTGAAGTGGGAAAAATAATTTAAAAAATAAAAATATACATATCCTAATTAAGTAAATAATTAATTTAAAAAATTGATCCAAGTATTTTTTTGAATATTTTTTAAATGATTGTGTAAAATAGAAAAGATAAACTCATATATTAAAAAAAATTATAAATTTTTGTACAGAATACTTGGTCTAAGTTGGCTTAACTTTTTACCCAAAAAAAAAAAAAAGTTGGCTTAACTAACGATAGGTTAATAACTATGTTTTGTTAGCTTTTTGTCAAAAAAAAAATTTGTTTATAATTTTAAGAAAAAGGAGTCCCCCCTCTCCTTCTTTATGATTTACCATAGCAGCATATCAATCATCCAAGAATAACTTCATAGAATCTAATTCCCAATCCTATACTGCAAGTAAAAGTGAAGGGCTCCACTGAATGCTATCCCTTGAACAACCCAAGTGTAATATGCTCTAGTAATGAAGGGTTCCACTGAATGCTACCCTTCAAACAATCCATGTAATATGCCACTAAGGCATCTTTGTTCCTGACTATCCAAAGTAACTTCAAGTATCTATTCTTCAAAGTATAATCCCCACACCAACGGTTGTGCCAAATCAGACCTTTTGCTATCCCCTGCCTCATAACAAAAAAATCTAGCAAAGCTAGGCCATCTACTTCTGATATTCTTCCATAGGCTTATTGATGTAGGAGAATTTAAGTCCAAAGGGAAGAAAATAAAAATTAAAAAGGGGCACATGAGTCCATTGTCTTTTATTTCTCCATGCCATGCTTAATTTATTATTATGTCTCGAGTATTTTAAAAGGTCATGTGACTTTATTGAAATATCCAGTTAGGATTTGATTGTTATATATAAGATGAAAGATTAGGAATCTAGGGTTGCTAAAGGCTATTATAAATTGTCTCTTTTGAGTCATTGTACACAGCCTCCTTTCATATTTAACCTACGGAATTTCAAATTTGAATGTTTTTTTAATCTCTTTAAGCCTAGAGATTGATGTTTGGGTATTCCACTTCAATCCTATTTTCTTCTCCTAGCTGTAATCTTGTTTTATTGCTAAAATTTTCTTCTTAACCATTCTTCTACACCAATTCTAAGTTCTCCTCACTGCATCACTTGCTAAATAGGGACACCTGCTAACATCCAAGCAACACTCTCTCCAAGAGTCCCCTTTTTTTTCTTTTTTTCTTTTTGTTACTAGCCTCCAAATGAAATCCTTCTCAACAACATAAAGCCATAACCATTAACCAAGTAAAGCTCGATTAAATACTAAAAAATTTCTAATCCCTAAACCTCCAAGTTGGATAGGATTGCAAACAATATTCCAATTGACTCAACAGAATTTAAATTACTCCCAATGGCAAGAGCCTTATAACTAAACTGATTGAGACATCCAGGGTTCAAGTCCCCCAATCCCCAAACAACGAATCATCAAAAAATTTAAATTCCTCCCATTTTCCATTCAAAAAAATTTTATTTTAATTTTATTCATTCTATTGCTGCTCACCTGTAGGTCTAAATGAGAACATCATTTTAC